>JAMPIV010014239.1:122500-845000 GCA_024509875.1 Oreohelix idahoensis
CTGAAAGAGTTGCTCAGCCTAGGAACTGCCCAGCACCACGCAAGAAACCAAGTAAACGAACGGAAGAAATGAGCATTAAGACCTACAAGCTGAAAGATCCAGAAATTAAGACCAGATATCAGGGGCTTATTGCTACAGCGGTGAGAAACACAGAAGAACAACCTGATGACTTGGAAACCCTGTGGCTTAAATTCAAGGACATCATAAAGACAGCTGCTGCAGAAGCATGTGGTGAGGTCCGACTTGGGAACAAGAGAAAGAGGACACCTTGGTGGACAGAAGAAGTCAAAGAGAAAATAAGAGAGAAGAAAATGGCATGGAAACAATACTTGGGAGCTAAAACACAGCAGGACAAATAGAGAAATATAGAGAACAGAAGCAAAGAACAAGGTGCTAGCAGCAAAACAGAAGTCCTGGGAAGAATTTGGAGAAAAGCTAGAAAAGGATGCGCAAGAAAACCAGAAATTGTTCTATAAGACCCTAAAGAACATGAGGAAGGAAAAACAATGTCCTCTTAAATTTATAAAGGACAAGCAAGGCAAATTGCTTACTGCCCCGAAGGAAGTAATGGAAAGATGGAAAGAATATTTCTCAGAACTCCTTGATGGTGAGCAAGGTAGAGCATCAGAAATGATAACCACTAGCACAGAAGAGGATACAAATGGTGATGAAGATGACATAAAGATGGAAGAACTGAAGGCAGCACTGGAGAAAATCAAGATGGGCAAAGCAGCAGGGCATGATGGTATAACACCAGAAATGGTTAAGTACATGGGAGCATCAGGCGACCTATTACTCCTAAGGGTCCTACAAGCAGCATGGTGCAACAAGGCCATACCAAAGGATTGGGAGATTGCCATCATAACACCGATTTTCAAAAAGGGTGACAATCGACAATGTGGAAACCACAGAGGCATATCCCTTCTCAGTGTCTGTAAAGTGCAATCTTTACTATCTTGCAATATAATACATTTATATACTTATTATGTTCGCAAATATTTTGTAAACAAAGTATTTCCTTTTTTAAGTGCTTAAGGAGAAGTCATTTTTGAGTTACTTCCCTTGAAAGGAGTTCCGTCATCTTCGATCGGACTCCGCGGACGAATCTAGGCCTACTGCGATTTATTCTTTGGCTGGGTAGGAATAGATTGTTCTTGCTTCAGTATATCTATGGCCTGAATTTATACGTAGTGTTTGTATGAGTAGGACGAGTCTGTCTTATATATGTATATCTTTACATTTCTAAGTCGAACTATGTTGGTTGTCGCTAGAAAAGGTCAAAGGCTATGCAGCGGAAGTATCGCTAGCAGGGGGTGTGATTCATGGCTGTCATCCTGTCGGGATGTCGAATTTTGTTGTAGCCGGCTTATCGCCGAAAAAGTGATCTATAAGTAGATGGGGAAAAGTGATAGTCATTTAGACATGTTGTATGTACTTTACCCCAGTGTTTATTCTCTTTTGCCAAGGAATGGCAAAGTTATATTTCGCATAGAAAGGTAAAACCACAATTTATTATGAACTTGGGCTTCGCCATCGTTGTCGATAAGCAGATGCACAGTGGTACTTTTGAAAAGAATATTTATTCAAAGGAAGATGACATTCCTATGTATCAGCACTAGATTATATGATATTATTCAATTACCTCTATGATAGAAGCTATGAAGAAATGAGGACATTTAACGAATGACCAATTTTGGTCTGTATCCAATAGTGAGTGAAGCTCACGAGAGAAGCACAGCCATGTTGAAATCCATATACTTTGTATTTATCGAGTGAGAAAAAGGGATGCCTGTACTATCGCTCGATGAACCAAGAGATCACTGCTACATGTGAGAACCCATGTCTGGGATTCCTATATCTTTATGAAAAATATATATATTGAACTTTACGTGAAGGGATATTCGCTAGACGAGGTTAAGTCTAGGAGCCTTCCTATATATTGGTTATGGTCTGACGTGCCCAGTCAGTAAAGCCAGATGATTTACATGATGGAACTCTGAATGCTTATTTACGAATGCTCCATTATGATATTTGCCAAGCATGAATGCTAACTTAAGATGATATTCCTGTGATCAACATTATGCTGTCTATGTCGACATTTGTTCCTGTAACCATACACGTACTGTCCAAGTGTGCGTCTCATTAAATGTTATAAAAAGACCACCGTAGTTCCAGTACTTCTTGAATTCGAACAGTGTGAGTATGAGTGATGTACTACCAACCTGTCAACTCTATCGAATCATTCTACCATTCGCGTACTGACATTCATATACACACTCATTGTCTACACTCACATTCTTGTCGGAGCCTCATCACGTTCCAGGACAAGATGACCTGTATGACCAAAACTGTGCTGGGTTTAATGAGTTGACAATCGTTACACTTTACTACACCAGTCCCAACATCTACATTTATCAACTGGTGGACATTCACGGCATTTAACAAACAAACATGATTTAACAACTGGTGTGCCAGCTTCCTGGGTCAACCTGCACAGTGACCATATTGAGAAGTAAACTACTGAGACCAGACGTTCCTTGGGGTCTGTTACGACACACAAATACATCAACAGTACAACTCTACAGTGATGTCAGCGTGACCTGTCCTGTCGAGAGTATGCAGTAACTAGGTCAGCGTTTGTTGACATTTGGTTCGTTGGACATTTGCCATACAACTGACAGTGTTACACAGCAAGCTTGGTTGAAACATAGAACATTACACATCAGGACTGGAGAATATTTGACAGTGTTTGCGAAAGGAAATGTTATTGAACTGAGAAGTCCTACATCGATTGTTATCATTCACATCAACGATGGAGCTTCTATTTCTGTGTTGAATTTAAAATAATTAGACCAGAAGTATTTGTTTAATAAAGTACCACAGTACTGTACTATTAGGCAGTGTAACTGAGCCTTCTTTACAACACATTCTTTCTGCAACACTCTATTTACATCATATTGCCATACTATTTATGCATTTATGTATTTATGTTTAAATATTTATATGTGATATTTGTTTGTATCCAGCGGGTTGTTGTTTTGGTTGGGCGGTGTCACACAACAGAGTATCCCACGTAATAGAGGGTCTGATGTGTGCGTTTCTATAGGTGCAATTTTCTTGATTGAAAATTTGCTGCGACAGCTGTTGCTATTAGTGTTAGCTGTGAAGACTGTACTCATTGTTGTTTTTGTAATATTCCTCTGTTCTTTAGTTTGTTTTGATTTGTTTGTAATTTGTTGGTCTACCCTATTCTATCTTTCAGTTCTATTCTCAATTTATATTTATATACTGTGGCGTTATTTGTATTTGTTATCCTCTTGCGGTTTATCTTTTATTGTTTTTCCCATTTGATTTATTTCATTTCCGCAAATGTTTTCATGTTCTTCTGTATAACTGTTTTGTTTTGTGCCTGATCGACATACACTATTTAAAATATAGTTGATCATATAAATTGATGTACAAGAATCAACTGATAGTTAATTGCTATTACTAAAGGTACACAGTTGATGATATAAAACACTATTTCTGGTGCACTGCACTTATATTATAGAGTGAACCAGCAACTTATAGCTGTTATTATATAAGGATTTATACAAGACCTTTGTAAGGCTTGTTTCCCACAGTGATTGGGATAGTTAAGTACTATTTTCCACAGGTTACAAAGTTATCATACAAGGTCTTTGATTAAGACTAAGAAAGTGAATTTATTTACTTTTGCAAATTACTGATCTTATTAGACAAGATGTCTACATTAGATTATTTTATCACACAAGGCAAGGCTCTTGATAAGACTGGTCAGCAATTAGAAGAATGGGCAGTTGCTCAATATGACAAAGCATTAGCTGCTGCTGCTGAAGAAAGAAAAGCATTGATTGAAGAAAAGAAATTAGCAGCTGAGGAGAAAAGATTAGAAGCTGAGGAAAAAAAATTACAAAGAGAGGATGAACAAAAGAAATTGCAGATACAGACTGATGAAAAAAGATTCCAGATGGAAATGGAAAAAGAGAAAAGAAAAGATGAAGCTGCTGCAGAAGAGAAAAAATTACAAGCTGAAGCTCAAGAGAAAAAAGCAATAAGAGAACATGAACACCAAAAAGAACTTTTAGCATTTGAGTTAGAAAAGTTAAAGTTAACAAACATAAGTAATGTTAATCAAGCATCTGGTGGTAATGGTAAACCCTTTACTTACAAGGTCAAGGTACCAGCGTTCAACCCTTCCAGTGATGACATAACATTCTGGCTAAATAGATTTGAACGCTCGTGTCGAGCCCATAATGTGGACAAATCACAATATGCTAACCAGTTATCAGAAAATCTGAAAGGTGATTCTCTGACTAGTTTAAGTTTGGTTGAAGAGGCTGACAAAGATAACTATGATGTTATTAGGGCAGCCTTATTAAAGAAGTATCAGTTGTCTGAAGAGGGTTATCGGAAGTTGTTTAAGACAATGGTGCCTGAGGCAGGTGTAGAATTCTCAGAATTCATTGCAAGGACACGTCTTACATTTGATCGTTGGATTGAGCTATCCAAAACAGAAAAGACTTATGAAGCCCTTATGGACTTGATACTCAGAGACAAGATTATGTCAAGTATAAATAAACCTTTCCTCGAATTCTTACATGAGCGTAAACCTAAGTCTCTAAAAGAAATGGAACAGTATTGTACCCAATACGTCACTGCACATCCGGACGTAGCTATTAGCAACAGTAAGGTTAAAGAAGGTATGCCAGTTGCTTCTGCAACACCATACAACCCTAATCACTCTCACAAATTCCAAGGACCTCAAAATAGGTTTAATAAAAAAGGTAACTATTACAGTTATCAGAACCAAGGTAACCAATCATTTCAGGGTTCTTCTTCGAATACCTGGAGAAGAGCTGACAGCCCTCGATTCAGGGGTGGTCATAATTACAGGAACTTTCGCAAAGGAAGTCATTCTAGAAACTATCCAAGTTTTCCTTCATGGAGACAACAAGATCATAATTACCGAGATACTCATTATAATGAATATGATGATAGTAACCAAAGGAGCTATGATTCAAACCCGAGTAGGGGTTATAATAGTGGAAACAATGATAAGTACAGAGGCAATAATAACAGAGGTAGAGCACAATTCAAAAAACATAAAGCTCATTACCAGGCGAACTCTGCACAGCAAGAGTCCCACGAAGCCTATAAACAAAATAAAGATAATGATGACTCTAATAATATGGCATGTGCCGCTTTTGATTTTGGGAGAGCATCTCAGTGCCCCCAATGCAAAACATTATTTGAGCCAACCACAGTGTCTACTTTAAGCTGTGGCCATCCTCTTCCCGCTCTTCCTGCGTCAATCGCGCATGATGGGAGAGGTTCTCTTGTCTTACACAAAGGTTTAGTAAATGACAATCCAGTCTCAGTACTTTTTGATTCTGGATGCACAACTATTGGGGTTAGGCAGTCACTCATAGATCCTTCTCATTCTACAGGCAAAGTAGTCAAATGCGTAACATTTGGCGGCACCATAGAGAAATACTCTACCGCTATCATTAGGATTGCTACTCCTTTCTTCACAGGAGATGTACACGCATGTCTTTTGCCGAATCCGATCGCTGATCTTATCATCGGTCGCATTCACGGAGTCAAAGAATGCACTCCGGAGCAAATTTCCGTTTGGGAAAATCAAAATATGCAATCTGCTAATGCGGTAGTCACTAGAGCTCAAGCTCTCAATATGCCTGAAACTTCATCTGTTGAAGATAATGAAGTGCATAACCAAGATGATCCCTTGGTAATTTCTCGTGACTCGTTTATAAAACAACAAGAAGAAGATCCGACTCTTAAGAAATTCTTCACTCTTGTAACGAAAGGTGATCCGAATAAAGATTCAAATTGTAAATCTTGGATTACAATGAAGAATGGCGTACTTGTACGTATGGTGCAAGACTCCACTAAGTCAAGTCACTCTCAAATTCTTGTACCCAAGAATTTGAGAGTTAAGATCTTACAACATGCACACGACTCTCAGTGTGCTGGTCACATGGGTTTTTCCCGTACAAAGTCAAGAGTTCTTGCGGCTTTCTTTTGGCCTTTTGTGAACAAGGACATACGGATCTATTGTCGATCCTGTAAAGTATGTCAAGAAGTCAAATCCAAAGGTCCTCGTCATGCTGCGCCTATTCAGGCTGCAGATATTCCTATTCGTCCATTCCAGAAAATGGCGATAGACATCATTGGTCCATTCAAGATCAAATCTGCTAGAGGACATCAGTTTATCTTAACGTGTGTAGACATGTGCACACGTTGGCCAGAGGCTATCCCTCTAAAGAGCATTACTACCGCTGACATTGCAGATGCTCTTTGGCTTATATTTTCTCGGCTGGGATTCCCCGGAGAAATATTATCAGATCATGGCACCCAACTGATATCGGATACCATGTCTCAAGTAATGTCTACTCTACAGATAGAGAGATCTTTGAGTAGCATCTATCATCCTATGTCCAATGGGATGGTCGAGCGACTAAATAGAACACTTAAGAACTTATTAGGGAAGATAACTGAGGATCATCCTCAAGATTGGGATAGGGTTTTACCCGCGGCCCTCTTCGCGTACAGAGAGGTCCCCAATGAACATACAGGGTTTTCTCCCTTTGAACTTGTCTTTGGCGCGCGACCGCGCGGCCCAATGTCTTTGCTGCATGATCTTATAACAGCTGACAATATTGACGATGACACAAAATCTTCTTACGAGTATGTCATCGCGCTGAGACAAAAGATTATCGAAGCATGCAAATTGGCAACGTCCTCTTCTGAATTTGCTAAGCAGAAGGCAAGACAATTTGCTAATAAGAAGAGAACTTTACGACAACTTTGTCCTGGTGACAAAGCATTTGTTTTGCTACCTTGTCGTGAAAATAGACTCCTTATTAGTTGGAAAGGTCCGTACGATATAATATCGAAAATTTCAGATGTTGACTACATCGTCGATATTAACGGGAAGCATAAAACCTTCCACATCAATATGCTTACGGAGTTCCATGAACGTCCTGACTATCTACAGCCTATTTTCCAGGCAACGGACGATTCTCATGTCAAACATGGTCATTACTCATCACTGTCTGTAATACAGGATGAGGAAACAAGTTTTTCGGATGTTAATCTTCCGCTTCCAATGATCCCACTTCATTCTAGTGAATCATGGAAAGACGTTACTGTTTCTCCTGATTTGTCTCTAGGAGAACGGCGACAAGTTTCGTCTATGTTACAAACATTTCAGGATGTCCTCACTGACATCCCTGGACAAACTCATGTCATTGAGCATGACATTGTTCTAACTGAACATACTCCAATTAGGGTTAGACCTTATCCTATCCCTATACATTTCCAAACACAGGTTGAAAAGGAGTTGGATGAAATGATAGATTTACAAATAATCGAACCATCCACTTCTGCATATTCTTCGCCGATGGTTATTGTTCGAAAAAAAGACAATAACATACGTCTTTGCGTTGACTATCGCAAATTGAATCAAGTTACGAAGTTCGATGCTGAACCTATGCCTTTACTAGAAGAGTTACTTACTCGTCTTTCTAAATCGCATTTTTTCACTAAACTTGATTTGTCTAAAGGATATTGGCAAGTTCCATTATCCGAACGCGCCAAACCTCTTACCGCTTTCTCTACTCCCAGAGGCCTTTTCCAATGGAATTTTATGCCTTTCGGCCTTATGAACGCACCAGCTACATTTGTACGCATGATGCGTCGAATCCTATCGTATCGGTCAGATGTCATTGCTTATCTAGACGACATCTGTCTTTTCAGCGATACTTGGGAAGATCACTATTCAGGGTTAGTTGAATTATTATCAACTCTGCGTGAGTATAACCTGACAGCAAAACCATCCAAAGCTTGTATTGGCTTTAGCGAAATTGCTTTCTTAGGCCATCGAGTAGGTCACGGTTTCTTGAAGACAGAAGACCATAATATCACTAAGATACTTAACATCTCTATCCCTAGGACTAAAAAGCAAGTGCGAAGTCTTTTAGGTCTCATACAATTTTATGGACGTTTCATTCCGAATCTGTCCTCTATCATGGCACCTCTCTCTACACTATTAAAGAAAGGGTCGCCTAACATGGTTCACTGGTCTCATGAATGCCAATCTTCACTAGAGAAGATCAAAACTATGTTTTCATCACCACCTATTTTAGTGTTACCTACAACAGATAAGACATTTGTTCTTCGTAGTGACGCTTCATCCACTGGGATTGGAGCGGCACTAATGCAAGAGTACTCTGGAACTCTGCATCCTGTAATGTATATATCCAGAAAACTTAATGCTGCAGAAAGGAATTACTCGGTTTTAGACCGTGAATTATTGGCAATGGTTTGGTCAATTCTCAAACTCCAAAGATTCCTTCTGGGCGCGCATTTCGTAGTGGAAACTGACCAAAAAGCTCTTACGGCTATCCAAAGTAAGAACTTGAAGAGCTCGAGATCAACTCGATACGCAATCGCTCTTCAACCTTTTCATTTCTCGGTACGAGCTATCCGTGGTTCAGAAAATGTGATGGCGGACATTCTGTCCAGATGCCCACATGATGCCACTTAACTGTTAAATATTGGATCTTTTAATATGTATAACTTTACAACAGTTATTTTTTGTTTCTTTACTAAGATACACATTTGTAATTTAATAATAGAATGATGGTATCGCTACTTAGCGGTTTATTGATGTTTATTCACCGCTGTTCTTTGATGATTGTTTCTTCATAAATCATAAATTTAAGATTATAGTGTGAATTTTTGGTATGCATTGTATAATTACCAGAATTGTATTATACGTACATCACACCTTCCTGGAAACATTTATTCGTAGAGAAACAATTTCTCTCAGATTTTGAGATATATTCTCACCGGTCATATTAGGAATTATAGTTATTCCTGATATTTTCATCTGCGCAGTATTCTTGCGTTGTGAGCCTATTCTACGTTGCTCCTAGATGTATTTAAAAAAAAAAAAATTATTTTTTTTTTCCCGGGAGGTGTGGTAAGACTGTAAAGTGCAATCTTTACTATCTTGCAATATAATACATTTATATACTTATTATGTTCGCAAATATTTTGTAAACAAAGTATTTCCTTTTTTAAGTGCTTAAGGAGAAGTCATTTTTGAGTTACTTCCCTTGAAAGGAGTTCCGTCATCTTCGATCGGACTCCGCGGACGAATCTAGGCCTACTGCGATTTATTCTTTGGCTGGGTAGGAATAGATTGTTCTTGCTTCAGTATATCTATGGCCTGAATTTATACGTAGTGTTTGTATGAGTAGGACGAGTCTGTCTTATATATGGATATCTTTACATTTCTAAGTCGAACTATGTTGGTTGTCGCTAGAAAAGGTCAAAGGCTATGCAGCGGAAGTATCGCTAGCAGGGGGTGTGATTCATGGCTGTCATCCTGTCGGGATGTCGAATTTTGTTGTAGCCGGCTTATCGCCGAAAAAGTGATCTATAAGTAGATGGGGAAAAGTGATAGTCATTTAGACATGTTGTATGTACTTTACCCCAGTGTTTATTCTCTTTTGCCAAGGAATGGCAAAGTTATATTTCGCATAGAAAGGTAAAACCACAATTTATTATGAACTTGGGCTTCGCCATCGTTGTCGATAAGCAGATGCACAGTGGTACTTTTGAAAAGAATATTTATTCAAAGGAAGATGACATTCCTATGTATCAGCACTAGATTATATGATATTATTCAATTACCTCTATGATAGAAGCTATGAAGAAATGAGGACATTTAACGAATGACCAATTTTGGTCTGTATCCAATAGTGAGTGAAGCTCACGAGAGAAGCACAGCCATGTTGAAATCCATATACTTTGTATTTATCGAGTGAGAAAAAGGGATGCCTGTACTATCGCTCGATGAACCAAGAGATCACTGCTACATGTGAGAACCCATGTCTGGGATTCCTATATCTTTATGAAAAATATATATATTGAACTTTACGTGAAGGGATATTCGCTAGACGAGGTTAAGTCTAGGAGCCTTCCTATATATTGGTTATGGTCTGACGTGCCCAGTCAGTAAAGCCAGATGATTTACATGATGGAACTCTGAATGCTTATTTACGAATGCTCCATTATGATATTTGCCAAGCATGAATGCTAACTTAAGATGATATTCCTGTGACCAACATTATGCTGTCTATGTCGACATTTGTTCCTGTAACCATACACGTACTGTCCAAGTGTGCGTCTCATTAAATGTTATAAAAAGACCACCGTAGTTCCAGTACTTCTTGAATTCGAACAGTGTGAGTATGAGTGATGTACTACCAACCTGACAACTCTATCGAATCATTCTACCATTCGCGTACTGACATTCATATACACACTCATTATCTACACTCACATTCTTGTCGGAGCCTCATCACGTTCCAGGACAAGATGACCTGTATGACCAAAACTGTGCTGGGTTTAATGAGTTGACAATCGTTACACTTTACTACACCAGTCCCAACATCTACATTTATCAACTGGTGGACATTCACGGCATTTAACAAATAAAACGTGATTTAACAGTGTCCCTGGTAAAATCTACTCTAGAATCCTAGAGCAGAGACTCCGATGTCTAGCTGAGCCACAATTGGATGAAGCCCAGTGCGGATTCCGAGCAAACCGAAGTACTCAAGACCTAATCTTCACACTCAGGCAGCTGAGTGAAAAGGCCCTTGAGTACAAGAGTGAGATCCATCTTTGTTTCATAGATCTGGAAAAGGCGTTTGACAGGGTCCCCTGGAGCAAACTTTGGGACTGTTTGGCAAGGAAGAACATTCCAGCACCTCTGATACATGCTATACAGAGCTTCTACAAGTGTTGCAGAAATTATGTGAGGACAGCAAACTACAAGTCAGAAGAGTTCAAGACCACCACTGGTGTAAGACAAGGCGATATCCTGTCACCTTATCTTTTCATACTTCTCATGGACGATGTCATCAAGGCATGTAAGGAGAGAACAAGAAAGTATTCAGTGGGATACTGGAAGATGAGACAGGTCTGTATTTCAGAGCTAGCATTTGCTGATGATGTTGTCCTGATTGCTAAATCAGAGACACATCTCCAATCCAACCTGCAAGTCTGGAAGGAAGAGCTGGAGAAGAGAGGGATGGTCATAAGCAGCTCTAAAACAAAATCCATGGTGATATCACGAGAAGAAAGAAAACATCAGATTAAGTTGGGAGAACAGGTCCTGGAGCAGGTCGACCACTTTAAATATCTCGGAGCTATTATAGACCGAAAGGGGGCATCAAAGAAGAGTTGGCCACTCGAAAAGCAGCGGCTGGGAGACTTTATCAGGCCATAAATCGAGGATTCCTCAGCAAGAAAGAGGTTGGTAAGAAAACGAAGATGGCTGTATACCGCTCCACCTATTTCCCAGTCTTGACATATGGATGCGAGTCATGGGCAATGACTACAACCCACAAAAGCCAGATCCAAACCTCAGAAATGAGGTATCTGAGGAAGGTGGTTGAAGTAACAAGAAGAGACATGGTCCGCAACCAGACGATACGTCAAGGCCTAAAATCCCACCCGCTGCAGACCCAAATAGAACAGTCCCAACTAAGATGGTTTGGCCATGTCTGCAGAATGGGAGAAGATCGGCTACCACGACAAGCATGGGAAACAAAGAGCCAGGGATCCAGACCTCCAGGACGACCCAGAGTCCGCTGGGAGGACAACATTAGACAATCTTTGAAGGACCGAGGACTAGAATGGAACCAGGCCAGGAAGAAGACAGCTGATAGAATAGTCTGGCGCTCTCTCTTCCAAACCTCTACACCTCACGGTAGAAGAGGAACGACTAAGTAAGTAAGTATATATATATATATATATATATATATATATATATATATATATATATATATATATATATATATATATATATATATATATATATTATATAATGCCACTATAGGATAATGTTATATGAACAATAAAATATATTAACTAAATTCTTTGTTACCTATGTCTATATACCTGTTGTAATATATCGTATTACTGTTCTCATATAAATATCGTCTAACTGTTGTAAATATATATTGTATAACCATTGTCTAAATATTATCTGTAAAAACAATGGATGGGTTTGAAAAAAAATCGAAAAAAGGTGATTCGTCTTACGAGGACAAAAGACAAAGAAAATAGTCTACGTTACGGTCACAAGGCCTTCGTCAGGAAAGGAAAGAAAGTGAAGGCTAGATAGGACACATACAAACTAAATAAAATAAAAACTGGGTACTTCCCTGAAGGCAAGAACCGAAATTCTATCAAAATCGCTGTCTGTTGATGAGCGCGTGGCCTTCCACTTCCTCTGTAAAAACAAACAACACACAACAACACAGCCGCCATTATCGAACTAATATATATATTACTGTATAACAAGACCTCTCCTGCCGCTCCTCCTGCTCGCTTCCTGGATGAGGTTATTTAAAGGTCACGCGCCTCCTGGTTTTCCTTATATAAAAATTTACGCGCCTCCTGGCGTGCCTCCTGCGCGACTCCTGAATTATACCTGTTTTGTGCATTTTATACTGCTCAGAAGGGACTTTAGATATGTTTGTTAAATGCCTTTGCTCCTCTGGGGGCTAACTGGTATTGACTGTTATCTACCTTTTCTGTCACTGTTTTGTGTATTATATCTCCCTTTTTAAAAGTCAAATTAACCTTTAGTAATATTTCATGTGACAGCGGGAAGACGATGTGTGAAGAAGATGCAGAATTCTTGAACAAGGGTGTTATATTGTCGTCACTCTCTCTGGCGTACTTTCACACACGTGTTCCACAGTCACAGAAAAGCGCTCTTGATGGCAGGGGTCCCACTGTTATGTATAAAACCCTATCAGGTAGTATATACAGTACTTTGCAAAAAAAAAATGGCAGTCATATTTTCGCAACGCGGCACACTCATAGAAGCAAATAATAATAAAAACTGTATGTCCAAAGGAAGATTGGTATCTCCCCTATCTATTAACAGTGGTTTCAGTACAATATAATGTTGCCTTCTCCAGCAAGGCAAGCCTGGATGCGGCGAGGCATACTTCCCACAAGTGTTTGTAGGTAATTGTGAGTCAGACTGTCCCAGCATTTTTCAGCTACCTTCTTCAATTGTTCAACGTCTCTGAGTCCACTCTTTTTTAAATGATTCTTGAGTAGTGCCCAAACGTTTTCAATTGGGTTTAGATCGGGACTGTTGCTGGGCCACTTCAGCACTATCACATTCTTCTCTTGCAGCCATGCTTTGGAGGTATGAGCTGTATGATTTGGGTCATTGTCATGTTGAAATGTGCACCCATCAGGGTACATGACCTGCATAAATGGCAGAAGGTGTCCCTTTAGTATATAGATGTACCTTTCTTTCGTGAGAATTCCTGTGAAAACACACAGTGGGGTGGCACCTCTTGCTGACACCCCTCCCCAAAGATGGAATTTCTAGGTATGTTTCGGTCGCTGGTACACAGGCGTTACAGAGCCTTTCGTCCAAATATTTATTTGAGCAGGATAAGACCAAACAGAATATTCATCTGAAAAAATCACATTGTCCCATGACAATTTTTGGTGTTCGTGGCACCAGTTCAAGCGCATCTGTTTGTGAGTCTCTGTGAGCAATGGTGACGAAATTACCCGCTTTTTTGTGTAATTCATCCTGTGTAGCTCCCGGTTGACAGTAGCATTAGATACCTCTGGGCTTCCCAACTCGATCATGCGCTGCCGTATGTTTTCTACACTCTTCATTGGCCCAGCCCGAACGATTTGGGCGAGACGCCGATGGTCCTTTGTGTCCAAAATTCTTGGCCTCCCACTACCTTCTTTTTGCTCGATTCCATTACCTGCTTTTAATTTACTCACAACTCTGTAGACAGTCCGCTCAGGAATGTTCAAGGTTTTAGAAATGTTGGAACATGTTTATTTCCTTCATTCCAAAGCTGTGAAATTAACATACACTTTGACTTTGTATCCATTTTCTGCCACTAGCATTAGAAATTGTCGTCTGCTCTATTATCAAGGGACGTTATTCTACGCTAATTTTTCTTACTTTTGGTAGTGTTTGCTCACTTCAGTGGAGTGCAAATTTGGGGCAGAACGTGCATATTTAATTAGATTTCAGCTTATTTAGCTGAGCAATATGACTGCCATTTTTTTTTTGCAAAGTACTGTAAATCATGCAAGGAACAATGGTGTCCACAAGGTTAACTAGCCTATTATTTAGGTCTTCTCTGTGTAACACAATATTACCAACCCAGCACAGACTGCTGGACTCTGAAATAAAACAAATCAAAAAATGAACTAGCATCGTACGAGTACTAATGGACATACATCATTGTTAGAGTCTTTTATTTCTGTTAGGTTCGTTCTTTTGAAGGTTGTTGATTGTTGAAAGTGTAGAGTCTGTTATTATCGACTATAACGCGAATGGATCCCTTCTTGAAAAGAACTGAAGTAATCAATCAAATAACAACTGCCAACAATGGGCACATCAGCAACATGTCAAAGACGGTTTCAGTTTATAACCATTTATTGGACGATGCACGATTGACGAGACAAACTGGTCAACAAGGATGACGGGACGATTAACTGTCAACATTACGGTATACAGCGTAGATTTCATATTTAAAAGCACAAACATAGTGAGTCCATTTCGTAAGGCAATTTCTTTTGAAATGTCTGACTGGTTATACAGTATTCCTTATCAATGGCATCCAAGTAAACAAATAATGCAGTTATGTGCGACAGGTCATCTATCAAATTATCTGTGACCTTGGCAAATGATGAAGATCCTTATCAGGTCTTCTATATGATAGAAACAATGTTCCAATATCTTTCCAACGTACTTTGCTGGTACTGGCCTCTTCCTTTAATCAATGTTGAGTTATAATAATATCAGTTCATGCCAACGACCTTCGTGACATTAGAGCTTCTATATATATTATCCTTGATTCACCTCTGCTATACGTAGTATGTATTCGTAACGACCGAATACAGATTCACATCATAAAAATACTAAGCCAATCCTGGATAATTCCCAATGCAGGAATCCGTAGGATTTAAAATTTACATAATAAGTTCACGTAGGACTCCATTTTGAACCAATACGTCATTGGTACAACTAGACGTCTACATGCGACAGAATTACATTAATATATATATCATACTTGCTTCTCTTCCCGAGAAAAATCACCAGTATAATGTTAACCCAGGTCCTCATCTTCTTCATAGACGGACGGTCACACTAAAGAATCAATATACCCGCAACACGGGTTCGAACGCCACAAATCAATGGACTGATTCTTGGGCACTAAACTCCTCAACCCCAGCTATGACGTAGACTGGTCTTTTAGCAACACGTGCGGGCGGAGTAACCCATACTCGCATTAGTGCACAATCGTGCGCTACGAAAATCAAACTCACCAAGAATACTTACTATCATGTAAGTCGGTGCGTAAAGTTTATTACAGAGGTAGGACCACATATTAATAAATATGAGACTACCCTCATCTGTAAACGACTGTAAAGGCCTACGAAAAGGGCTCTACAATCATCTACGTAATAATACATACGCACGTGTGCAAATCTGCTAGTGTGTCTATGTATATACTTATGGGAGCCGCGCTAGTGTAATGGTTACAACGTTGTACTGGCGACCAGGTTTTCAAGGTTCAAGCCCGGGCGTCGGCGCTTGAAGGAGTGTCAACGACCGGAATTTTGACTGAATAATCTGAACGGCTCCTGCGATAAACCCTACGTGGATGGGAAGGAGCGAAGCTCCTGACCGGGGTTGGAAGGAAAGTCCTTAGGTTCCCCAGCCTCGCAATGACATGCCATTGGACCGAAGGGCTGAAAGCTCAAGTACCGCTGGTTAAGGAAAAACAATGTATATACTTATCCTTAGACCTAAGGGTCTTTTATATTTGGACATGCGCCCTAATATAACCGACTAGGTTGAACGGGATGTGCCTCGCCAAAACGAGGCAAAAGCTTTACATAAAAAAAATAATCATGCGAGATAAAACTTTAAATAAAGACCATTACACACAGCGCACTGGTCTAAAAGACCTCATTTTATCAGCATATGGGAGCCTAGTTGCTCTAAAGAATAAGCAGATATGTATTCTATTCTTACAGCTTAGTACTGAATGTAATAGACAGTGATCGAATAAGGAAGGTAAACCTGGTCCCAAATAATGCCGTGCGGATGTTGGATGTGTCGGGCCGAAGGGCACAAATATCGCAGCTCGCTGTAAACGGCGACACAACACAACCAACGTCCTTTTCAGGACGATCGAGGTAAAAGTACAGAAATCTGAATGTTTCTGCCTGAGAGTGTCTTTGTCTTAGCTATATTTCTACTACACTTTCACTCTTCATGTCTTTTATGTTACGTTCATTTTGCAGTCAAAGTTATTTTATTCTTTGTGACATATTTTTAACGTATTCCTTTGTAAAAAAAAAAGGTAAAGGATCCCGTTCCACGCCCATTGTGGCATATTGGGAATATGGTGTTAGGCTCATATTTTCTTGACCATCGGCACACTAGGGGTGACGGGGTCAACATCATACCGGCCGCCTTAACCTTCCAAGAGTTGCTCTGGTACCCAGTTGGGGCTGGGTCGACCCAGGAGCCGTTTGTGGCCTTAAAAAACCCCACCTCATCTGTAGATCGAACCATAAACCACTGAGCTAGGAGGCCAGTGCACTAACCACTATGCTGCCGCTGCTCCTGTGTGCTTAATTTTAAATTTATATTGACATAAAGTAAACAATACCTATTTTTATTTTGTTTTTATTTGCTTACGTCAGCTATATTGCAGTGATACCCTGTTCAATCAAACAGTTATATTTGGGGTATATCGAATGTTATGTTCTTCGATGCTAGCCGGTTGCTAGTCCTGAAAAGGACTGGTTCTAAAAAGGACGACTAGCTGACTTTCTGGATTCCTCTCGTCGTTAGTCTGTTCGTGATATCGTGGCATGTTCAACAGTGTATTTCACATCCTACTGCGCTATTTCGGTGGCATCCCTAAGAAGGGCTAGTCGTAAAAAGGACAACTAGCTGGTTTGTGGGATCTTGTGTGTTTTTAACCTCCTCGTTTCTGTTATGTGTGTTGTCTTTTTCTCCTGTATCTGGTAAATTGCTTTTTCAATTCTTGTTTGGAGTAACCGTTCAAGCATTTCAGAGATGACTTATTCATTGGGTTGGTCGTTCTTTTTATTTTCTCGGTTTGTTTTTAGCAGCAGTTTCCTCAATGATCATTCTTTCAGTTTCAAATTTTTTGAGGACTTCTTCATTTCCTTCTTTCAGCTGTGCTAGCTTCTTGACGTCTACTTCGATTTGGTGCTGAATTGTTTTCATGTCCTCCATCATACTCCTAAAGCTCTGTAAATCTATCATATTGTAGCTTCTTTCAGTCTGATCCTCGTGTGTTTGCCTGCTTCTACTCTCGACCTGGAGTTTTTGCTTTATTTCTTTTCCATCCGCAGTCAGCAGATGCAGTTGTCTTATAGTTATTGGGTGCTGTTTGTCCGTGTCATCTGCAGACACTCTGTGTCTTGCCTCTCTGAAGGAGATGTTTATGCATACGGATTCCTTCAGTATTTTCTTGGTTTCCTGAAACACTCGGCAGCCTATGTATCTTGCCCCGTGGTTTCCGAGGCAGTTTGAGCAGGTACGGTTTGTGTTTATGGCTTTGTAATTGTGATCCTCCATCGTCATGGAACAGTCGCGATATGGGTGGCTCCCTGCACAATACCGACAAACTGTCTCTCTTCTGCATGTCTTCTTAGAGTGTGAAAGCTGCTGTTAGTTGGAGTACTGCATGACAGGAGGGATATAGGCTTATGCCTTTTTGATGTATCTTTCAGCGTCAGTTTCTCATTTCGTGTCGTTCCTTCAATAGTTATTACAACTAGATTGGTATCTTTTTTATCCCATGTTTTGAGTCTTTCGACTTGGGTGATTCTGACATCTACGTTTTCTGTTTGTAGGAAACTGTGAACTTCGCGTGCTGACCATCTGGTATCGACCCCTCTTAACAAAATTTTCTTTGCTGTCTTGAAGATGTCTACCACTACTTTTATCTGGTTTGGCAGCTGGAATTCTTTTGGCGCGGGATTCAGTTCGGTCATTAGCGATGTTGTTTTTTTCCGTGCTGTTGAGAGAAAGCACGACTCCTTTTTCGTGCCTCCCTACTTTAGCGATTGCTTCGAGGATACCGGAAACTTTATCGTCGGGTAAGGCCCTCAGCGTGGCCTCACCTCCAGACCTCTGAGGGATCTTAATTAACGATCCTCTCCTGTAGTATCTCGTGGGAAACGGCATTGCTTGGTTTTCGAAGGTGGCACGCTCTGACTACCGTCTCTGCGTGTGATATGTGGGACGGACTCACGTTCTGGTTCGTTGTCTATTTCTGGTCATGTTTTGTAGAGGTTACCTCGTCACTGCACGATGGAGCCCCGACTCTGACATCTTGTTTTGGTGACGATTTAGCTTTGTGAGGCTTTAGAGCATGGATGTCCTCAGCCGTCGAAGTTTTGTGACGCTCAGTTACAGGGGAACTTGTAATACCGTCATTGTAGCTACGTAGGGTGGTGGTAAAATCGCACGCATTTCATCTCTTGCCTCATTGATCCGTGTTAGCGACCTCATTATATTTCCTGCAAGGTCGGCAATGTCAGGCACATCTTCTATTCGGCCAGAGTTACGTGCTGCTGTCGCCTCGTTCGCTGTGTTAAGAGTAGGGCTGATCGGGTTCTCTAGTATGTTTTCATCGGATTTTGACGACCCCGTATCAGGTATCTCCGTCTCTATATCGAGTGTTGTACTGGTCGGCTTCTTCGATATCCCATTTCTGAGATTTGTAGATGCTGGTCTGTTGTTTGGTACACTTGCGACTGTTCTTCTATTTAGAACAGTTTTAGATCGAACCATTTTAGTATAGTGCGATGATGAACAACACTGCCGTCGAATGAATTCTCACAACACGACGAGAAAAGTGTTGTGTGAGCAACGAACGAACGAGAAACTGATAAGGATGAACAATAGACCCCATCGGTAATGTTTACATGAATAATTAGACAACGCCCAGCTCGAAAACGGGGAAAGGAGGGGGGGGGGGGGCTATTGTGACAAAATTTAAACAATACCCTTTTTTTAAAAGGTGATAGGCGGAGAGAGGGAATTTAACAATTGACCATTATTGCCTCTTCTCGTTCCCCAATCTTGGTCTACCCTGTTCAACCTAAGATTTGATTAAGAACAATAATTAAGGTATTTAGTGTCCTTTTATTTTCAGTTGTGTATTGTATTTAGATATATATTGTCTTTTGCAATTGCTGGTTTTAATTGATGTTAGTGCTTGTTCTTTTTAAGTTGGTGTTTTTGTTTTCTCTCTGTCTTTCCTTGTCCTATGAGAAGTCCATAATAGTGTTTTTTTTTTTTAAATTACGGTATATTTTTAATGATTTGTTAGTTTTTGTTGATTAATTTCTATTTGATTGAATTTCTTTTCTGAAGTATTATTATTGGTATTATTATTACTAATATTGTCACTGTTATTAACCTTATATGTTTTCCTTGGTTTTGTGTATATATATCGTTTAAGTATTGTTTGGGCTTCCCCTGGGGCATCTATACTTATATACTTATCACATGTCATGTCTATATTGTGATTTTTAAAGTAGGTTTTTAATTCAAGCCTCTGTTGCTAGTACTTTTTACAGTTGATCAGGTAGTGGACTATGTCATTTGCTTCGTGACATTCTTGGCAGTGTGGTTCCTCTATCATAAAGTACGCTGCACCTAGACGGAGACGCCATAGCATTTTGTTCGAGGGCACCTTTAATTCTTCTCTGACCTGGCACGTCCTTGTTGTTTCTTTCAGAAGTTTGAATGCGTGTCTGCCTTTACTACTGTCCTTCCATATTGTCTTTCATTCCCTGGTTTATGGTTAGCTTCACTTGGCTCGTAATCTCCGATTTTCCAAGTCCGGCTCTTATATTGTTTTTACTTATTTTTCCATATTTGGCAGTCTGGTCTGCCAACTCGTTACCAGGTATACCTATGTGTGCTGGAACCCACACTAGCCTCAAACTGCATCCTCTGTTCTAAAGTGATGTATTAATTGCAAGAGTTTCTTCCATTATGTCTGACCGGCTGCATTTAGTTGGGTGTTCTAGTGCTTGTAGGGATGATAGTGAGTCTGTAAATATCGTTACTGCTTCTGGCGGATTATCTTCGATTATTTCTAAATGTTTTAGAATTGCTACCAAAAAGTCGAAGCCCCTTCAGTTACACAGTAGCTCTTCTTAATTCCCCACTGTGGTATTACTACTCCCGCACCTAGTTGCCCACTATCACCCTTGGATCCATCAGTCTAAACAGCCATGCTTTGTTTTGTATATTGATTTACGAACTTTCTTATAATCGTTTTGGCTTCTTTATCATCTATGTTTTGTTTAATCTTTTGAGTGAGTGTGTAGACTATGATTGGTGCTTTTGGTTCCCAGGGTGATACTGTGTTTCTATATTTATTACTATTATTAATTGTGTTTGACAGTTCTTTGAACTGTATTTGATCTTCTATAGTTCTTCACCCTGTTGGATATCTTTCTTTATTCAAGGGGACGTCCCATACACTTGGTTGGGTTTTGACAAACGCTTTATATGCTGGGTGGGTCACGTCTTGTACTACTTTGCTCCAATAATTTAATCTTATTTTTTTCCATCTTAGATCAAGGGGCAGAATGCCGAGAGCTCCTTCTAGTGCTTCTACTGATGTTGATTTAAATGCGCCTGTAATATTTCCCATGGATGCATTTTGAATTCTGTTTAGTTTTGCTTTGTTAGAAGCTAAAGCTTGCATAGTCTAATTTCTTCCTGATGAATGACTTATAGAACATAAGCATTATTTTGTTGCCTCCCCCCCCCCATACATTACCTTTTACTATCCTTAGTATATTGGGAGTCCCCTACAGATTTCTACTAAAATGTCTATATGTTTATTCAAATTTACTTCTTTCTCTAAAGTTATGCCCTAGAATCTAGTTGTTGGGGAGGTACATATTTTCCGTCCTTTAATGATTATATTGATTTTGTTATTTCTTTTTAAATTTCTCTTGCTGAATATCATACCAAATGTTTTTGTTTACATTAATTTAGAAGCCCCAACTTTTCATCCATTCTGAAACTGTGTCTATTTGTTTTTGCAGTGTCTTGTAAACATTGTCCAGGTTTTTTCCAGACAACCACTTGATACAGTCATCTGCAAATTGTGATAGTGCATTCTTAATGTCGTTAAATTCATCTGCTAGGTCATTTACAACTATTGTGAAAATTGAAGGGGAAATCACTGATCCCTGAGGAATCCCATTCTGTTGTTCATATATGTCTGATTTATCGTTGTTCACCTGTACAGCAACATACCTGTCCTGTAAAAAGATTTATAGATACTTATAAGTTTTGCCCGTAATGCCAATCTTTTTAATCTTGTAAAGAGCTCCATCTCTAATGAATTCATCACACACTCTAGCGACATCCGAAAAGACTGCCACTGTTTTCTCTTTCCTCTTGAACCCTAGATTGACTTCGTTTTCTAATCTTACAAGCTGGTCTACTGTACTACTGTCTGCTCTAAACCCTGATTGGGTTGGGCTATATAACTGATTTTTTTCCAGGTAGAATTTAACTATTTTGTTAACAACAGTTTCCAGTATTTTTCCTAGTTGTGATGTTAAGGAGATAAGCCTATATGAACTTACATAATGGGCTTCCTTTTTAGGTTTTAGGATGAGTACTATCATAGCTACTTTCCATGCTTTTGGTATCTTGCTAAGTTCCAGATTTTGTTATAAAGGGAAGTTATTATGTTTATAGTTTTTTTTGGGTACTTTCTTAAGGATTTCATAACTAAGTATATCATGCCCTGAGGCAGTATTAGATTTCTCTTTTATTGCACTAGCTACTACTTTTTCTCTTATATTAGCATCTAGAGAGTGTTTTTCATCTATCTGGTCTCTTAATTCATTTACAAACTTCGCTTTAAGTTTTTCTCGTCTCTCATTTTCTTCCTGTTCAAGGCTACTGTGAAAGGGTGGGCGAGAAATGTGATGTTGTTGAGATATGTGATCACTTTCTTGCGGTCAATTCACACTCGCACCAGACCCGTACAATAATAAAACTCTTGATTCTAAGACAGGGGCTGTATTTATTCATACAATCCTTTCAGTGCCCCAAGCCCACAAAGCAAACTAACGAGCAAACACTAAACAAATAAACAACCACCAAACAAACACCCAGCCAGTGCTCAATTGCTAACCTGAAACACAAACAAAGCACTGACTAGTGAAAATCATAATAGTTAAATAATGAAAAACACCGTGCTTTCACCTGTTAAACAGCCCGTTCTTCCACTCAACCTGAAACATCCCACTATTACACAGACATCCACTCTCATACATGTCGTCCAATGAGACTAGTGGGGTGTTGTACATGAGGCTGGCAATCTCACCATGTAACACAGAATGCTACCGAAACCACTACTGCATGAGCATATGAATGCTTTGTACGGGCTTCATGCGGAGGCCAGCCACATTTCTGGCCCCATGCCCCATAAGGAGCGAGAAGAGACATAATTTATCCCCAAATGGACCCACGTGCTCTCATAAACTATCCTATACATAACAAAAATTAAATAATAATAACATTGGCATACAACATAATTAGACGCTATGTACAAGCATTACTCTCCTTAATGAGAATAAACTACCACCTCGCAACCGATCCACGCCAGTATTCGTTCCTGCACTGGAAGCATGTCGAATGTCACGATTGGTAGGACTGGCAACAAGCGTGTCGACTAGTGAGACTGGGAATCTCATTATATGAAACACATTGTTGCAGAAACAGCTGCTGCAATAGCATATAAATACATTGTCTAGGCTTCTTGTGGGCACCAGCTGCAGTGGTGTTTCCATGCTCCGTAAGGAGCAAACATGGAGATGTCTTTGTCTCAAAGTGCCTTACGCACAAAGGAGGGATATCCTACTTACAAGGAATCTAAATAACTAAAACTAAATGCCTCTTCTCAAAGGAAATTTAACACCAAAACTATGTACACAACATATGTAACTATTCTCACCTCAAAGTAACCCACTAAAAATATAAGCAGTTATCGTGAATCGCCTTAACCTAAACTATCTCTTTCATTAATGAAGAAAATTACATTAATCTTGTGTTATTAAAATAGCACATCTTATAATTAACCTGGTTTGATCCACGTGTCAATTTACCCAATATGAAATAGATATAAAATAGATTAACCCCATTACCTCTCTAGCACGTGGTAACTAAAAGTGTTACAGACGCCATCGTTATGAAGAAATCATTTCCTCAATACGTGGCCTACCATGCCAGCTTCAGGCCTCCCTCTTGATGTAAAATGAATTCTTTTTCCATTTCATTAATGATAGAATTTTTGTCCAGTTCCATGTATGAAATATATATTCTATCTTCCTACAGCAGTGAAATGGACTTAACTAGCACCACAACTAAAACCTATGCACATCTCTACCACTAATCTATGACATTAAAACGAATTCTAATGCCCTAGAAGAAATCTCCTTAGCAAGCACAGATTTATCTATTGTATGGAATACTGGAACCGGCCGCTCTAAAAAGCTCTAATGCTACAGGGAACTAGCGGTAACTTCAGTAGGAAATGATCTATTTAAAAATCAAAACTCACGTGTTCACATTTCTTTCGTTCACCTTTCTACCCACACTGGGCGCCTATTTTCGCTTATTCTGTCTAGGCTGCTCCTACGAATAAAAAATTCCTTTCTCTTCTTTTTTTAGTTTGTGGGTTTTACCTTCTTGTGGCGAGGCGCGTTCTTTCAGCCTAATTGGTTATTTCAGAGAGCAATTTGCCAGTCAAAAAAAAGTGAACTCTGTTAACTAAAGCGATGTGTTGATAACTCTAAGCTCTGAAAAGGACTACTAGATTCTATCAGCTAGTATGAAGAAGTCCTGAAAAGGACTGCTAGCCCGGTCAGCGTTGATAGAAACTAAGTCCTGAAAAGGTCTAACATTATCAACATGCTAGCATAAAACCCTGGAAAGCACTTTCCCTAAAAAGGACTCATCAGCTACGCCAACTCTGCCCGTACTACCTCAGTGTACCAGCGAGACACCGGTTGTATGTGAACTTTTGAGCAATGCAACCAGATTGCTAGCCTCTCGCTTTGTTGTTTTGTTTTTTTTGTTGCCTTCTTGTGGCGAGGCGCGTTTCTTTCAACCTATCTGGTTATATCAGAGCGCATTTACCATCCAAAAATAAGTCAACTCTATTGACTGCTAGCCCGATCAGCGTTGATAGATACTAAGTTCTGAAAAGGAATAACATTATCTGCTAGCAAAAAGCCCTAAAAAGGACTCGCCAGCTACGCCAACGTTGCCGAGCTAATTAAAGTTGCTTTGCTTGCTTACTTACGTCGAATATATTGCAGTTATATCCCGTTCAACCAAATCGGTAATAATTGGGTATATTGTGCGTTCGGTTCTTCGGTGCTAGCCGGCTGCTAGTCCTAAAAGGACTGGTCCTAAAAGGGACCACTAGCTGACTGTCTGGATTCATCTCGTTGTTAGTCTAATTAAAGTTGCTTGATTACTTACGTCGACTACATTGCAGTTATACTCTGTTCAACCAAAGCGGTTATAATTAGGGTATATTGTGCATTATAACGTTGTTTTGGTTTGGTTTGGTTTTTGCCTTCTTTTGGCGAGGCGCGTTCCTTTCAACGTTATTGGTTATATCAGAGGTCATTTGCAAGTCAAAAATAAGTGAACTCTCTTTACTGAAGCGATGTGTTGATAAACTCTAAGCTCTGAAAAGGGCTACTAGCTTCTATCAGCTAGCATGAATAAGCCCTGAAAAAGACTGCTAGCCCAGTCAGTGTTGATAGATACTAAGTCCGGAAAAGGACTAACATTATCAACTGCTAGCATAAAGCCCTGATAAGGACTTGCCATAAAAAGGATTCACCAGCTACGCCAACGCCGCCCGTGCTACCTCAGTGTTCAGAGAAACACGGGTTGTATGTGAACTCTTTTGCAATCCAACAAGATTGCTAGCCCGGTCAGTCAATAGATACTACGTCCTGCTACTGGAAACTTTGAGTGACAGCTGTTTTAAGTTTGATACGTTGGTTCTCAGACATTTTAGAGACCACCATAAATTAACATCTAAAACAAAGAAAAGGAATATATTTTTGACTCACGTCTTATTATATTTATAAGAGAAAGGCATGCAATGTTGATTGACGTTAATTACGTTTTGTGATAAACGAGCGCAAAGGCCTTATTGCTCTATCTTTTCCTACATCTTTCGTATTGTATTTTCTCCGACATTTGCTCTTTCATGCAACATTTGCGATCCATATTTGCTATTTCATCGTTGTGATTACTCGCAACCGGTATCTAGAGAACCACATTTGCTCTTTCATCGGGGGAAATAAAATCCTTTGATTGAGTCCACATGCCCGACATTATCGTTTGAAGCCCACATTGCATCGTGATAAATCAGGTAAAAACACATATGGTCATCCGAATCAAACATGGGCATGCGGTAATTATATCTATATCTCATAGACTATTCCTGGCAAAAACTACTGTAGTAGTTGCCCCAGTGACACACCCACACGACAATTGTGGACTCGTCTTGGGATTAGTGAACCCGGACTTAGAAGGGTGATAAATCACATTTTCATCCCTGCTATACAGTTGCGATAATTGCAAAATTTGTTGGCATTTTGAGGGATTACCTTCTAGACTGACTCTTACTATAATTTGTCTATTTCATAGGGGGGATAATTTATATCTCTAAAGCACGAGTGATACTTTCTAAATTGAGTATCAAACGGACAGAGTAAGCACTTTTTGAGAACAGAAGATACTGTAAGGAACTGATTTTAAAAAAAATCTTTTTCTGTAACTGCTGGGAAAATTTTTATCATAAATATTTAGCAAATTTTTCATAGAAAACTTCGAGATAATCTGTTATATAATTTTCAGAATACGCTAAGTGAGTGATTTTTTTAAAAGAACTATTTGAACTTGATTATTAATTTAAACCTAGCTGGTTTTAAAGAGATAATTACTCGTGCGAGTGTTGCGTGATAAATTCTCGCAACATCGTTTTATTTCAATATCTATTTTATAACGCAAGGGCAACAACTGCTTGAAATTTATAGTTACTTTTCTCGGTAAGCATTTGTCTTCTCGCGTTGGTATCGAATGCAGTTAAGTTTGAGCTGTGGTCATTTTGCGCTGGACTGCGCATGACTTGTCTTGCTTCTTGGTCGATCGGTTTCCGCCCACCACTAGTGGAGTGAGCGATTTGGAATGGCGAAAGAGATGCCTCGTTGAAGAGGGGATCTCCGCTATTTTTTGTTCTGTCAGGGATGTGTAGTCCTCTTATGGATATTTCGTTTATTCGAGATAATACCTCTAGTGTATTTGCACATGCCGGGAGGCGTGATATTTCTGTATTTCTTGAAAGCAAGGTAAATTAACATTTTCATTAACTCTATCGATTTTTGGTCGTGAACGATTTCGATTCATAGCCTGTCTCCGAAAGTCGTCGTCACGAGATGTTTTCCTAGCTCACATGTCGCTGTATTGTACTGCATCGGTTGATGCAGGTACCAAGGACCATTACTTGCTACTTTGTTAAATGAACTAGGTTTGAAAAACCTTTATTATCTAGAGGATATTTTTGAGGACATTATTTATACTTCGGCAGACGTGTCTGTCTTGCTGAAGTCAAACTAAGGAGAGTGAACTGATCTCATACATCTGGTTATCTCCTGGCTGTTATAGAAAAGGATGGAGTTTTTCACCTGACTACATTTACAGCACTTTGAAATATAACATGCATCTGACTCATCATTGTAATGCTGTCTACCGTCTATTGCTGTATTGAATGTTGCTGTGATAATGACTGTTTGATGTGCCTACATATTCGCGTAACCATTTTGTCACTGTGGCGTCCACAATAAATAATGAAGAAAAACGTCAACGGCTGTTACAAGAATCATTGACTTTATACGTCGTGAGTTTACTGACGTCCTATGTGGATTGCCCTGTTATTTTTGTATGAACATTGTTTTGACTGAACACATCTGCACACTACACAAAACCAGACATGCGGATACCATCCATCATCATATGGCATCACGCATCATTTGGTGGCCATAAGCTGGTTTGATTCTGGTACCAGCAAACACGGGGTCCCTTACCCACTTCATTTTCAACAAGAATTCATCAGCATCCTTCAAGAAATTAACATTCTTCAATACAGTCAACATCTTCAAAATTTTCAAAGTACTCGGCGTTGCCCGGTAAAAGTCAAAATTTCAACTTTTTGACGGAAACAAGAATTTGACAGTACCCGGCGTTGTTACATGTTGCCGGATAACTCGGACTGCTGTTATCTTTTACGCAAGTCAAGCAAGTTGCTGCTGTCAAGGTTCCAGTGCTGTCGTTTTTGTGAAGGTCAAGTGCCGGTTGAAACGGGTTGTTTTCTGAAGAAGGCCAAGTACCGATTTCCATCAACTTACTTTTGGATTAGAAGGTCAAGTGCCGAAACAACTCAACACACAGTATTTCAGAAGCTCTTGTACCATCGTGTTAGCAGTGGAAGCAGTTCAGATGTGCCATCATCGTTGGAGCTTCGCTCTTTAGGACGTTGATTGACATCCGTTTTTTCTGCTGTTCTACGATTGGAAGCCTATAAGTTAAGTGGCCTGTTTGTATGTAAACTGTGCCCTTATACTTCTGCTGAGTCTTCTGTGTATCATCTCATTCTATATGTTATATGTCTATATGTTATTTGTATATTTATATGTTTATATTTCAGCGGGTTCTCGGTTGGGTGGTGTCTCCGTTAGATTATGCCACGTCATAGAGGTCGTCTATTGTGAGCGTTTTCTGTAGGGTTTGCAAACTTCCGATACTGGAATTTGCTAAGCGACTTCTGTTGCTATTTATGTTAGCTGTGATGACATGTTTTAATATTGTTTTCGTTATTATTTCGCATTCTTTAGTTTTGTTTTGATTTGTTTGTATTTGTTAGCCTACTCTTGTCTATAATTTAGTTTCATACAACATTTTTGTTTATACACTGTGGTGTCATGTATTTTGTTTAATTCTATCGCAGATATCGTCACATTTTTTGTGATATTTCATTAATTTCTGCTTTATTTTTAGTTGATTTCTGCGAAAGTTTTTGTATTGTTGCTGATCTTTGTTATTGTTTACATTGTTATTGTTTACATTGTTTGTATTGTTTACATTTTCAATGTTTACATTCTGCATGTGTTTACATAGTCATTGTTTACAGTTATAGTAATTAGTTAATGGGCTATGCTAATGCACTGTTACTACTACACTGATGATAAATGAATGATGAATAGTGTCGTGCACTATTGAATGAGAAGTGCACTTATGATCAAGAATTGATTGTTGATATTTCATATACAAGTTCTTTGATTGGAGACTTGTTTCCCACAGAGACTGGGATAATATAATGTGATGTGAATATACAAGTGCTTAATTAAGACTTGTTACACTTAGGTTTGAAATAAATTAGTTAATTATTTCAGGTTTTGGACTCATATGTTAGACAACATGTCTACATTTGAGCACTTTATTGAGCAGGGTAAATTGCTTGGGAAGACTGGTGATAAGTTAGAAGAATTTGCAACTGCTCGATATGATAAAGCAATGGAAGCTGAACAAAAGAAACTGCATATGGAAGCTGAACAAAAGAAACTGCAGATGCAGGTGGATGAAAAAAGATTCCAAATGGAAATGGAAAAACAAAAAAGGGAATCAGAAGCTGAGGAAAGAAAACTCCAGCTACAGCTAGAAGCTGAAAGACTTCAAAAAGAGGCTGAGAATAAAAGACTTGAAAAAGAGGCTGAAAATAAAAGACTTGAAAAAGAAGCTGAAAATAAAAGACTTGAAAAAGAGGCTGAAAATAAAAGACTTGAAAAAGAAGCTGAAAATGAAAGACTTCAAAAAGAGGCTCAGGCTGAGGAAAGAAGATTACAGAGAGAGTCTGATGAGAGGAAAGAGAAAGCAAAAATGGAACATGAAGAAAAGGTCTTAGCTTTAGAGTTGGAAAAATTGAAATTGACGAGCATGAGTAATGGTAATGATTCAAACAAGGGTTCATCTTCTGGTAAGGCTAATAATGATACTTTTAAGATTAAGTTACCAACATTTAGTCCTTCCAGTGATGACATAATGTTCTATCTGGACAGATTTGAACAAGCATGTACAGCTCATAACATAGACAAAGCAAAATATGTTTATCAGTTATCAGGGATACTGACAGGTAAAGCTCTAAGTATATTAAATATGGTGGATGAACCTGACAAGAACAATTATGAGGTTGTCAGGGCCGCTTTGTTAAAGAAATATCAGCTTAACGAAGACGGCTATCGTCTACAATTTAAAAACATGTTACCTGAAAATGGAGTTGAATTCTCCGAGTTTATTGCAAGAATACGCATTACTTTCTCACGATGGGTTGAACTATCTAAGACGGAAAAAACTTATGAAGGACTTATGGACTTAATACTTAGAGACAAAGTCATGTCGTCTGTCAATGAGTCTTTCCTTGCTTTCCTTCATGAACGTAAACCTAAAACAATAAAAGAAATGGAAGATTTCTGTTGCCAATACGTAACTGCGCACCCACACATAACCATGGGTAACTCTAAGGTGAAAGAAGGTTTACCAGTTGCTTCGGCAGCTCCGTATGGTCAAAACTTTGCTCGTAGATTCCAACAAAATTTTGATAGAAAGAGTAGCGGTAATTTCTGTCAAAATCATGGAAATCAATTTCATGGTGATTCTTCTTCGAAGAATTGGAGACAACCTGATAGTACTCGTTACTATCACCCTAATAATTATAAGCATTTCAAAAGAGGATATGGTAATAGAGGTTATTCCTGCCGAAGACCTCAGAACCAAACAAATAGATGTTCGCATCAATGTGAACATGATAGTAATCGTGGAAACTGGAATTCGAACCAGGATAACAATTACAATAGAGACAATAATAACTGCAGAGATAATAATAACTCTGATAACTTCAGAGGTAATAATAGTCGGGGTAGATCTCAACACAAAAAAAAGAGATATCAGCAGGCTAATGCTGTACAACAGGAAACTGAGGGAGCCTGTAATCATGTTGTTGATAGTAAAAACTTTGACGCTGTCACTGGTTCTGCTTTTGACTTTGAGAGAGCAAACAAATGCCCCCAATGCAGTACTTTATTCGAACCGGGTACCATAACTACTTTGAGTTGTGGTCACCCACTTCCCGCTCTTCCTGCTGCTGTTGCGCATGACGGGAGGGGTTCTTTAATTCTACATAAGGGTCTTGTTAATGATACTCCGGTCTCACTACTTTTCGATTCCGGATGCACCACTATTGGTGTTAGACAATCGCTTGTAGATCCATCTTGTGCTACAGGAAGGGTTATTAAATGTGTCACATTTGGCGGCACTCTAGAAAAATATCCTACTGCTGTAATTCGCATTGCCACTCCTTTCTTTACTGGAGATGTGCATGCTTGTCTCTTACCTAATCCTATTGCGGACCTTATTATTGGTCGTATTCACGGAGTTAGGGAGTGTACCCCACAGCAGATTGCTGCTTGGGAAGATAATAACATGCAAGCTACAAATGCAGTAGTTACAAGAGCACAAGCTCTACAAACACCCGAAACTTCACTGAATAGTGATAATGAAGTTGATAGCCAAGATAGTCACTTAGTAATCACTCGTGACTCTTTCATAAAATTGCAAGAAGAAGATCCTTCTTTAAAAAAATTCTTCGTTCTTGCGAAGAAAGGTGATCCGAATCAGGATACAAATAGAAAATCTTGGATTGCAATGAGAAACGGCGTACTTGTACGTATGGTACAAGATTCGACTACGTCGGCACATTCGCAAATTCTTGTTCCCAAGAGCATGAGAGTCCAAATATTACAACATGCTCATGACTCGCAATGTGCTGGACATATGGGTTTTGCCCGTACGAAGTCGAGAGTCCTTGCGGCTTTCTTTTGGCCTTTTGTCAATAAGGACATTCGTATTTACTGCCGATCATGCAAGGTATGTCAGGAGGTCAAATCTAGAGGACCACGACATGCTGCGCCTATCCAGGCTGCTGACATTCCTATTCGGCCGTTTCAGAAAATGGCCATAGATATTATTGGCCCTTTTAAGGTCAAGTCGGCCAGAGGACATCAGTTTATCCTTACATGTGTCGATATGTGCACACGTTGGCCAGAGGCTATTCCTCTTAAGAGCATATCTACTACAGATATCGCAGATGCTCTTTGGTTGATATTTTCTCGCTTGGGGTTCCCCAGAGAAATATTGTCAGACCATGGCACTCAACTCATATCTGACACTATGTCACAGGTAATGTCTACCTTACATATTGAACGATCTCTCAGTAGTATCTACCATCCTATGTCTAATGGGTTAGTTGAGCGTCTGAATAGAACGCTCAAGACTTTGCTTGGTAAGATAACTGAAGATCATCCTCAAGATTGGGACAGGGTTTTACCCGCGGCTCTCTTTGCCTATAGAGAAGTCCCTAATGAACACACAGGATTTTCTCCCTTCGAACTTGTCTTTGGCGCGCGTCCACGCGGCCCTATGTCTTTATTACACGATCTCATCACTGCCGATGATATTAGCGATGAAACTCAATCCTCATATGAGTATGTCATTGCTCTTAGACAAAAGATCATTGAGGCATGTAAGCTAGCAACTGCTTCATCAGAAATTGCTAAAGAGAAGGCAAGGCAGTTTGCTAACAAGAATAGATGTCTACGACAACTTTGTCCAGGTGACAAAGCATTCGTCCTACTCCCCAGTAGGGAAAATAGACTTCTTATTGCATGGAAAGGTCCGTATGCAATAGTCTCTCGGATTTCCGATGTTGACTATGTGGTCGATATTGATGGAAAGCATAAAACTTTCCACATAAACATGCTTTCGGAATTTCACGAACGTCCGGACTATTTGCTGCCTATTTTCCAGGCAACGGATGATGCTCCTGCACCTCACGGTCATTATTCATCCCTGTCTGTCATTCAGGATGAGGAAGCTACCTTCTCTGATGTCAACCTTCCCCTTCCAGTGGTTCCATTACATTCCACGGAATCTTGGAAAAACGTTTCTGTTTCTCCTAATCTTTCTGGTGACGAACATCGACAAGTCTCGTCGATGTTACAAACATTTCAGGATGTTCTCACTGACATTCCTGGACACACAGATGTCATAGAACATGACATAATTCTTACCGACAATAATCCAATTAGGGTTAGGCCGTATCCTATTCCTATACACTTTCAGTCGCAAGTGGAAAAGGAATTGGATGAAATGATTCAATTAAATATAATTGAACCATCGACTTCACCATATTCTTCTTCCATGGTTATTGTCCGGAAGAAGGATAAGAACATACGAATTTGCGTTGATTATCGCAAATTGAATCAGGTCACAAAGTTCGACGCTGAACCGATGCCTTTGTTAGAAGATCTACTGATTAGACTTTCTAATTCTAGATTCTTCACTAAACTTGACTTGTCTAAAGGTTATTGGCAAGTGCCTTTAGCAGAGCATGCCAAACCTCTTACTGCTTTTTCTACACCTAGGGGTCTATTTCAATGGAATGTTATGCCTTTTGGTCTCATGAACGCCCCTGCCACTTTCGTTCGCATGATGCGTCGAATTCTGTCACATCGTTCGGATGTCATCGCATACTTAGATGACATCTGTCTCTTCAGTGATACCTGGGAAGATCACTATTTAGGGTTATATGACTTACTGTCCACTCTACGTGAGAATAATTTGACAGCAAAACCTTCTAAAGCTTTTGTTGGTTTTGGTGAAATCTCTTTCCTGGGTCATCGTGTTGGTCATGGTCTCTTGAAGACAGAAGACCACAATACTTCCAAAATACTGAACATCTCTGTTCCTAAAACGAAGAAACAAGTTAGGAGTCTCTTAGGTTTAATTCAATTTTATGGGAGATTTATTCCAAATTTATCTTCGATCATGGCACCTCTCTCAACATTGTTGAAGAAAGGTTCGCCTAATCTGGTCCGTTGGTCTGAAGAATGCCAATCTTCACTAGACCAAATCAAGAATATATTTTCTTCTCCTCCCATCTTAAGATTACCTACTCTTGATAGGACTTTTGTTCTTCGGAGTGATGCTTCATCCACTGGGATTGGAGCAGCACTGATGCAAGAATATGCAAATACTCTGCATCCTGTTATGTACATTTCTAGAAAACTAAATGCGGCAGAGAGGAACTACTCGGTTTTAGACCGTGAGTTGTTAGCGATGGTTTGGTCAATTCTAAAGCTACAAAGATTCCTCCTGGGCGCACATTTCATTCTAGAGACTGATCAGAAAGCTCTTACAGCTATTCAGACTAAGAATTTGAAGAGTTCGAGATCCACTCGATATGCTATAGCTCTTCAACCTTTTCACTTCACGGTACGAGCTATCCGTGGTGCGGATAATGTGATGGCTGACATTTTGTCTAGATGCCCACATGACTCCAACTAATACTTCTGTCCTATATTTCCATATATTACAGAGTCATAACACACCTATATTTCTACAATAGATTAGCACATCTGTACTTACTTTATATGTACACACTATCGTGCTTTGTTGTCATCTTCTTCTGTTCGTTTTTTAAGATGATAGAGGAGGACTGAGTAGTTAATATAAGGGCCGTTAGTTTAGTAAACAGCCACAATTATTAATAATGTATTGTACCTTATGAAGCATATTAGTTATTAATTAGCATTATATTGCTTGTACTTTCTCAGAATGTCATTGTTGAGCTGAGGACTTACCTTACTAGTATCAAGCATGACGAGTTCTAGATTGTGTACTTACCCTCGGAATACCAGAGCATATGTCCTGGATCGTCATGTAGTTTAACTTTACTATGTACTTATGTCATTACATGTCAAAGAATGTACTATTTAAATTTTCCTATCAGATTTGTACATCCATTTTTAAAGACAATATTAGAGTATGCTGTTTAATGATGATTATAGTAACTTGCATACGTATATTGTGTTTACATGCTAACGTGATGTGTGTTGGTGACACCTCCCCGATGTGAATATTTTTTGAGACATATTTATTTTTCTGTTGAGGTATATCCTCACCAGACACTCTATAATTAGCCTATTGTTTGGCAATTTAATTAATTATCAGCGCATAATTCGTGCGTTTTGAGCCGCTTATCGCATGCACTTTGATATTAAAAAAAAAATATGTTCCACATTTTTTTTTATCGGGAGGAGGTGGTGATATGTTGCGTGATAAATTCTCGCAACATCGTTTTATTTCAATATCTATTTTATAACGCAAGGGCAACAACTGCTTGAAATTTATAGTCACTTTTCTCGGTAAGCATTTGTCTTCTCGCGTTGGTATCGAATGCAGTTAAGTTTGAGCTGTGGTCATTTTGCGCTGGACTGCGCATGACTTGTCTTGCTTCTTGGTCGATCGGTTTCCGCCCACCACTAGTGGAGTGAGCGATTTGGAATGGCGAAAGAGATGCCTCGTTGAAGAGGGGATCTCCGCTATTTTTTGTTCTGTCAGGGATGTGTAGTCCTCTTATGGATATTTCGTTTATTCGAGATAATACCTCTAGTGTATTTCCACATGCCGGGAGGCTTAATTGTTGTGTGTATTTCCTGACGGCAAGGTCAATTAACATTCAATTAACTCTAGCGATTCTTGGTCGTGAGCGATTTCGATTCATAGCCTGTCTCCGAAAGTCGTCGTCACGAGATGTTTTTTCCCAGCTCACATGTCGCTGCATTGTACTGCATCGGTTGATGCATGTACCAAGGACCATTACTTGCTACTTTGTTAAATGAACTAGGTTTGAAAAACCTTTATTATCTAGAGGATATTTTTGAGGACATTATTTATACTTCGGCAGACGTGTCTGTCTTGCTGAAGTCAAACTAAGGAGAGTGAACTGATCTCATACATCTGGTTATCTCCTGGCTGTTATAGAAAAGGATGGAGTTTTTCACCTGACTACATTTACAGCACTATGAAATATAACATGCATCTGACTCATCATTGTAATGCTGTCTACCGTCTATTGCTGTATTGAATGTTGCTGTGATAATGACTGTTTGATGTGCCTACATATTCGCGTAACCATTTTGTCACTGTGGCGTCCACAATAAATAATGAAGAAAAACGTCAACGGCTGTTACAAGAATCATTGACTTTATACGTCGTGAGTTTACTGACGTCCTATGTGGATTGCCCTGTTATTTTTGTATGAACATTGTTTTGACTGAACACATCTGCACACCACACAAAACCAGACATGCGGATACCATCCATCATCATATGGCATCACGCATCAGCGAGTCTAAACAATTTGCTTGGAGGTCACTGCCAATTTTTCAGTTCGTGAACCCATGCCGCATATCATGGCAGATGCCGCAAAAATTAGAACTAGTTTAATGGAGGCAGGGCGTGAATACGGGTTAAGTGGAAAAGATCTGATGGAATTTGTGAGTGAGGAGACTGATAAACTCCATGCAAGAGAGATAGAAGTGCAGAAACTTGCAATGGAGAAGGAGAAAGCCGCAGCAGAAGCAGCGGAGCGGAAGGGGAAAGCCGCAGCAGAAGCAGCAGAGCGGAAAGAAGCAACAGAAGCAGCGGAGCGTAAAGAGAAAGCAGCAGTAGAGCATGCACTTAAGATGAAGCAACTGGAAATCCAGGGGCAGACCAATCAGATAGAGCTGGCAAAAAGTGCAGCGGCTTCCAACTTGGATGGAGGGTACTCACCCCGCTCAGATGGTGTGCCTACTTCGCAACCTGCACCACCCAATGCCATGAACTTTCCGCTGGAACCTTTTTCAGAAACGAACGATACCATGGACGCCTTTTTAGACCGCTTTGAACGCTTTGCAACAGGGTTTGGGCTTGAAGAACGGAAGTGGAACTTGAAACTTTCCCAGGGCCTAAGAGGAGCCGCCTACGAAGTTTTTAATAAACTTCCGGCCGGAGAGCAAGATGACTATCAGGCATTGAAAAAAGCTCTCTTGGTGAGGTACGAGCTTCATTCAAAGGCTTACCGAAAAAAATTTCGAGGTTCTAGGAAGGATGCAGGAGAGACTTTCTCACAGTTTGCAGTCTGTATTGAAGACTACTTAGTGAAGTGGTGTACACTGGGAAACTTTACCGAGAACTATGATGGGTTGAAAGAGCTGATTGTGATAGAGCAACTAAAAGAGTCTATGTCGGTGGAAATGCGTAGATTTCTCACTGAAAACGGCGCTGACCGGTTAGAAAATATTCTTACACTGGCAGAGCGATTCCAAAATGCTCTCATGGAGTCTCAAGGAGCCAGAAAGAAGTTTTCGGATCAGGCGCCAAAGCAACCTGCTCGCTCCCAACCAGACCAACAAAGCAAAGGACCACACATCTCGCATAAACAGCACGCAAAACAAGATAACTACAAAGAGCAAAACAAGAAATATGCTGCGCCGCACCAGAGACAGGGAGATAAATGGTGCAAGTACTGTCGCTTGAACAATCACAACACTAATGAGTGCAAGCGCAGACCTCCCCAACATGCTGCCTGTCTGCAGACAAAATCGTCACCCCAGAAGGAGCAGAGGACCGGAAACGTTTCTCATCCTCCCGTCATCGAATCAGTCCTCGTAAACGGACAATCTGTGGAGTGCCTTTATGATACAGGACTTGCTTTCGATGCGGTGGTCAGGGCATCTCTTGTCACCCCTGACCAAATAACAGAAGAGAGTGTCGACATCCAAGGTCCGACGAAGGATGTTGCACCCATGACACTGCCAATTGCACTTATCAGAGTGGAATCTCGTTATGTGACAGGAGAGATTCGTGCAGCTATCATGGAAGAACCAATCTACTCTTTAATCTTGGGATGTAGATATGTGTTCCTTGGAGAACCTACTCAACCACTAGTCATGGACAGTCAAAAAAGACGCAGAGCAGGAACCTCCTACCAATATCCTCCCCGAGAAATTGAAGAGGGCCCAAAGGGAAGATTCCTCACTGGCGCCCTGTTTTAAAAAATTACCTAGGACACACAACCCACCTACCAAGGGAGACTTCTTTATGAAAAATGGATTGATGTATCGCCGAGCTGGAAATGAGGGACAGGAACACAACCAATTAGTAGTTCCTGCAACCTATATTAACCAGGTGCTTGAGATGGGCCACTCTATCCCATTTAGTGGACACATGGGAATGAGCGCCACGACTCAAAGGATCGCCTGCCACTATTTTTGGCCAGGGATCACCGGCGACATTGAACGTTTCGTCAAGTCTTGTCCTCAGTGCCAGAAAGTTGCACCAAAACACTGGACGGCACCCGCGACCCTTGGGGAGATGCCAATCTTGGGCACCCCTTTTGAAAGATTGGCCGTGGATATAATTGGACCTGTGCTGAGAACTAAGAAGAGGAACTCCCATATCCTTACCTTAGTGGACATCTGTTCCATGTGGGGGGAAGCCATAGCCATGCCAGCATGCGACTCAGTGCATGTAGCTGACGCTTTACTGAATATCTTTACTAGATTGGGCTTCCCGCATGAAATTCTCACAGACAACGGGTCACAATTTAGTGGCAAGTTGACAGAGGAGGTGCTTAGAATATTCAAGACTAGGCATATCCATACTTCGCCCTATCACCCCCAAAGTAACGGGCAAGTAGAGCGGTTTAACGGGACGCTCACCTCTATTCTTCGGAAGTTGGCACAGGAGAAGCCAGAAACTTGGGATCAGTATCTTCCTGCCGCATTATTTGCTTATAGGGAAGTACCGCATGCGTCAACTGGAGTTCCTCCGGCCACATTACTCTTCGGAAGACCTATTAAAGGTCCATTAGAAGCATTACTAAGAACATGGACAGATGCCAAGGCAGACGACACTGTCACATCAGCCTTCCAGTACGTCACAGACTTGAAACAACGCCTGAAGACTGGCTGGGAATTAGCCACAGCGAAAGTACGGGAGGCTAGGCGGAAACATGCCAAATATTACAATCGCAATGCGAAGAACCGAGAACTAGCAGTAGGAGAGAAGGTGCTACTTCTTCTGCCAAGTAGCAGTAATAAAATGCAGATTTGCTGGAGGGGACCCTACAAAGTGGCGGGAAAGATTTCTCGCACCAACTATAAAATCGCCGTGAACGGAAAGCAGAAAATTTACCACTTAAATCTGCTTAAGAAGTTTTACGAGCTAGCCCGTGCCAAACCAGCGCACCTCATGACTATGGCCATTGCTATGCAAATGGAAGAAGAGCCATTATCATCCGTAGAGTACCCGGTGATACAGGAGGAATCACATTTAGATGTGAAAATAAGCTCCACCCTAACGGAAGCCCAGCAAGAAAAAGTAAGGAGATTGATAGAAAACCACGCCGACTCTCTGACAGACAAACCGGGCCGGACAAACCTGATGGAGTTTGACATGGAAGTCACGGATCCTACGCCTGTCCGAATGAGAACCTATCCGATTCCGTATGCCAAGGCGACGGCATTAAAGCAAGAAATTGATTACTTTCTTAAGGAAGGCATAATTTCGAAGTCGGAGTCCCCTTACAGTGCGGGAGTGGTGCTGTTACGCAAACCCAGTGGAGAACACCGCCTGTGCATCGACTACCGACAGCTGAATGCGTTAACACAGTTCCAGCCAGAACCGTTACCGGACCAGAACCAGCTATTTACTAAGCTGAGCAGGGATCGCTATTTTTCAAAGATCGACCTCAGTAAAGGGTACTATCAAATACCGGTAAAAGCTGAGGTGAGGAACCTGTTAGCCTTCAGTACTCCAGATGGACACTTCGAGTTTAATGTGATGCCATTTGGACTGAACAATGCTCCTAGTGTCTTCACAAGGATGATGCGAAAGTTATTGGATCCTTTGAATCATTCCGCCATCAGCAATTTTATGGATGATATCCTAGTAGCTACTGAATCGTTTGAAGAACATATATCAGCGCTATCCTTGCTGTTTAACAGACTCGGAGAAGCGGGACTAACCGCCCGCTTAACCAAATGTCAAATTGGGTGTGAACAGCTAGAGTTCCTAGGACATACTATATCCCATGGGACCATGTTCCCCGAGACTCAAAACGTTGAGAAGCTGAGAAATGCACCGAGATCGTCCACTAAAAGGGATGTCCGGTCATTTGTATCTCTCTGTGGATTCTACCAGAGATATATAAAGGATTTTAATAGCCTCTGTGCGCCTTCATCGCTAACCAAGAAAGGAAACCCAGATAAAGTGACATGGTCAGCAGAATGTGAACATGCATATGCACTCTTAAAAGAGAAACTCACCACAAAACCTATTTTACGGCTTCCGGATTTAACTAGAAAATTCATCTTGCGCAAAGATGCCAGTAACATTGGAATCGGGACTACATTACAACAGCCAGATGACAGAAGCCCACCAAATCTATTTCCGGTCGCATATGCGAGTCGGAAGTTAAACCGAGCAGAACAAAACTATTCCACAATCGAAAAGGAATGTTTGTCCCTCGCCTGGGGAATACAAAAATTTCAAGCATACCTGTACGGAAGGAAATTTACAATCCAGAGTGATCACCAACCTCTGACCTTCCTCGCCAATTCAAAGAATTTGAATGCTAGACTGATGAGGTGGTCGCTTGATCTACAACCTTACACGTTGCAAGTGGACTATATCCAAGGAAAACATAACGTAGGAGCGGATTTTTTAAGCCGTCATCCTATGAGGCAGGACGGAGAGCACAAACAAGTAGAGGAAAGGGTGGAAACCGAAGAGAAAAACGAAGATGAGGAAAATGATTAAGGAATCCCGAGCAAGAAGGCTTAGCTCTCCTGAGTACGATTGACATCACACTTGAGGAGGGGCTATTGTGATAAACGAGCGCAAAGGCCTTATTGCTCTATCTTTTCCTACATCTTTCGTATTGTATTTTCTCCGACATTTGCTCTTTCATGCAACATTTGCGATCCATATTTGCTATTTCATCGTTGTGATTACTCGCAACCGGTATCTAGAGAACCACATTTGCTCTTTCATCGGGGGAAATAAAATCCTTTGATTGAGTCCACATGCCCGACATTATCGTTTGAAGCCCACATTGCATCGTGATAAATCAGGTAAAAACACATATGGTCATCCGAATCAAACATGGGCATGCGGTAATTTCTGTGACACCACATTGGACGCCCAGATTGGCCAGGGGAAAACGTCTCACCGCGGTTCAGACAAGCGTTGGTTTACCACATTGGATGCCCAGCTTGGCCAGGTGACTTCCAGAAATATATAATACCGCGTAATTTACTAGAGTGTAAAAGTCCAGTTTTTTTCCTTGTGAGGAAGAGATTAAACCCAAAAACGCATAGCCTAATACACGTGTTTATTCAGAGTGGATGATAATTCAGTTCTGTGATTAATTGTGTTCTTAAAGGATTTTGCGAAGGGAAAAGAAGGTTAGTAGATCTTATACTTATTAATACATTTTCTTATTTTTGGTTATTTTAACCTCACAGCTAAAATGTGCGAAAGATAAAGTTTCAAATAATTCTTGGCATAACTGATTAATAAAATGAGAAGATTTTCCTAGAAGATGATAGAATGATAGGAGGTAATTAATAGTTCATATTTTACCTTTATCATCATCACAGTCTCCCATGCGCACACACTCTCATGCACAAGATATTTAACATCATTAGAATTGAACTCAGAGAGAGAGAGATGAATAATGAGCAGTAGTTTAAATGCAAGTCAACCAGTGATGTTAAATGTGAAAAACTTACGAAGACTTTTGTGTGTCTTCAGTTCATCAGAAGTCTGAGTCTACACGCAACGTGTCTGACGTCTAACCAGAAATAAGTTATCAAAACGGACATTTGGCTAGCAGAATTCGCCATAGGACATCTTTCATTCCTCAATTAAAAAGGAATATTGTCTCACCCACAAGTCATAAGGTGGACGCAGCATTTTTCGTCACCATATACTGCTTGCTCACAAGTTCAATACATCGTTATCACAAGTTCAATACAGAGTCATCATAAATTCAACTCACTCGAAAGACCATTATTATCTGAAGTCAAGCAAAAGAGCTCAAAAGAGGAATCGCATATTTATACCACGTGCAACACACTCTTAAGCGCATCTTATGAAGCAGACTCGAAAGTATATTAATCACGACTACATACGCAAGATTATGAGTCTACATATCACTAACATTTCGTGAAGATATCCAGTCTGACCAGTACCCTCGGGAGATTAGACAACAGACCTTTTGTTCATATGACAGCTATTAACTGTTGATCAACACTACAGAGATATACTCAAACAGTGAAGGAATATACATAGATATCTCGTCAGCGTTCTCCGTACGACAACAGTATTCATCAGAACGTCCTCAGCTTAGAGATACCCCATTCGACATAACGTATAACAACTTGGGACATTTTATGCATACATGTGAATCCTCATATCTAGGAGAAGCATTTAGAGACACATGGACTGTGTAGAGTACTCACCATTTTGGTAACACGTATCATATCACATCATCATTTCACTTTACACCAGTTCATTCTTAATTAACTATTACTTAATTAACTGTAATTTTATTATCTCATCAGTGTGTTTTGTGTGAATCGTCTTTCACCATCATCACGTTCTAACCATTACTAACCCTATATGTGTGGATATTTCATTAATAAACCCAACGATCGGTTGATCATTATCAAGAGTTTGTTAATGTATCACTCGTGCTGTCGGTGTTACATATTCACCTATAGGAACCTTTCACTACTCAGATGAGGTTGGGGGCTTTTTCTTTACGGGTTCTAAGGGCAGAAGCTAAGGTCGCGGGGAAACAGAACTCTTTCCATAATTAATTAGAAAACACTGTCTAGTGGAAAGCATTCGCATTACTGTCTTCTTGTCCCTATCTCGAATAGGTCTTTATTCTTTCTTAACGAGCCAATTTCTAGAGACCTTATATCTATATCTCATAGACTATTCCTGGCAAAAACTACTGTAGTAGTTGCCCCAGTGACACACCCACACGACACGTTTATATTAAAAGGAATGTAGATGTAACTATAAACTGTTGTCATATATCCACGCAGAACATCTGCACTAGTACAATTGAGTAGTTTAATTAGGACCTGAGAAAGACAAGATACGTGCTGAAATCAGCATTTTACACGGTTGTCAGGTTTACAGAAATCAGGGACTCGTGACACATTCCCAGAAAACAACAAAGAAAAAAACAGGTGCCGGGTGCAAACATGACAGGGTATAAATACTGTGGTTAGCGCGGTCAACATGGGATTTTCGATAGAGATTTTTTTTAGAGATTTGGGATTTTTGATTTGAGATTCAGATATATAGAGATTCGTTAAGAAGAGAGCTAAAAATAAATGAATTTTGTCATAGGTCATGCGTTGGATTAGCCAGTGTTCGGCTTTTGAAATGATATTGTAGATTTTTAAAGATAGTGTTTTATAGAGAATAGTTAGGAATAATAATAATACAAGTTAAGAAGAGCATTTCTAGATAATCTTAGCTAGTGTTACAATAACTTGTCTTTTAAGTACATAATACTGGAGAGGGTATTTCATAGAGCTCTAGAGTTTCGGGGCGAATCTGTGGGTGCTCTGATATACTTTGTGGTTTGCTTTAGTAGGGCGGATTATTTGTCGAGTAATAGACTGTTAAAGTCAGTTTGTTTTAAGCTTTCGATGTAAACATATTTATGGTCTAAGGGAGTTAATAGGTTGTAATACTTTTTGAGTCAGATCTGATTTAGTTGTTATCTCCCTTGACTTGACCTTTGATTATTGAAGACTTTCTTGAACAGTTTCCGAGAACGTTAGCTCGTGTGAGCTAAACTCACTTCACGCGATGATCCGCGCAGGCGTGAATGATTTGGCGGGAACTGATATGCGATATCTCGTGACAGTTCGCTTTCGCGAACATTTTTGAACATCACTACTCCTAACACGAAAAAGCAAGTCCGTAGTCTCTTAGGCTTAATACAATGCTGTGGAAGATTTATTCCAAATCTATCCTCAATCACAGCACCTCTCTCAACTCTATTGAAGAAGGGGTCACCTAATATGGTACGCTGGTCCCCAGAATGCCAATCTTCATTAGATAACAGTAAGACACTATTTTCATCTCATCCTATCTTAAGACTACCCACTGCAAGTAAGACTTTTGTTCTTCGAAGCGATGCCTCATCCGCAGCTATTGGGGCCGCATTGATGCAGGAGTATGATGAAACTCTGCATCCGGTAATGTATGTCTCTAGGAAGCTGAATGCAGCCGAAAGGAATTACTCGGTACTAGACCGAGAATTATTGGCTATGGTCTGGGCGATACTTAAACTTCAGAGATTCCTTCTTGGCGCCCATTTCATCGTAGAAACCGACCAAAAAGCCCTCATTGATATCCAGAGTAAGGATTTGAAAAGCTCGAGATCTACTCGATATGTTTTTGCTCTACAACCTTCTCACTTTTCTGTTGGAGCTATCCGTGGTGCGGATAATGTTATGGCAGACATACTGTCTCAATGCCCACAGGATTCTACTTGACTCTCATGTCCTGAATTTTCTTATACATGTCGGGGTTTGTTATATACCCACGACACTGTTATACATTAACATTCTGTTATTACATTTGCTTGACTCTATTTAATACATAATTGTAAACAGTTTGTATTACTATCTCTGTTACCGTCTCTAGTGAAACGGAAGAAGGTTTGATTATCACCATATAAAGGCCGGAAGTTTACATGGCCACATTTGATAAGTAGGGTTTTAAATTAACTATTGTATATTATAAAATCCTACGGTTATCAAACAGAGATTCTCATTTGTATTGTTTCACAGCGTAAGCTTTCCCAGCGAGTCAGTGCTGTTATATTGAGAGTCTCAACAGTTTTCCAGATATTTCAAGATTTGACGTCCCTATTTACCTTTTTGGCATTTGACGCTACTTTAGATGTCTGTGGTGCCCTCTTGAATACAAAATGTTCTGGGACTTCGGAAGTCATCTCTTATTTGTACTTGCTAATTAGCTTACATTATTGTACATTTGTATATGATATTATAATAAAAGATATTGTATTATGATGTTAGTGTTACGATACTATTGTAGGTTACTATGTTATAAGTATAATATGGTAATGACACCTTTATTTTTGTAATTTATCATTGCGAGACATGTCGATATTGTATTTTGTTGGGATATATGAAGTCATATGTATGTGATTTTTTTCTCTAGCATTGTAAGTTGCCAGCAACTTATTGTGTGATTGCGGCAGCTCTTTTTTATATAATATTAGTACTATGAGAAAATATTTTCTCTTAGTTTTTGAGATACTTTTATCTCCCAACGCTCCTTTGTGTGTCAGTAATAGCCTGGTATGTGGCGTTTTATATTTTGTTGCCCTTTATAGGCGCATCATTTATATGTTATGAGCCCGTTGTCTGGGTTATCATGCTCATTATTTATTTTTTGGGGTGTGTAGGAGAATTTAGAGTGTCATGTACGCTGCTATATTTCTATGGTATTCATTTATTATATGCATTAGTTTTGATTACCATATAATAATTTTGTCTTCTTCATTCTTAGAGCATTGCTTCCTACATCTTTACTATTTCCTTTCGTATCCAATCTTGTCTTTGTTCACTCGTCACTTTTCTACTTTTCCTTATGATATCATGGCGTTCTATCTGCATTCCTTTTGGTTTCTCTTATTCCCAAAAGTGTTTATGACTTTATTTAGCGTATGCTTATGTCTAGATATTTGTATGCTACCGCCCTCATTTGTTTATGTATTCGATGTATGTTTTCAAAAAAAAGTTGTAATTTTTTTCATCTGGGGGGGGGGGGAGAAAAAGGGGGGGGGGCGGTAAACTGTTAAAGTCAGTTTGTTTTAAGCTTTCGATGTAAACTTTTTTATGGTCTAAGGGAGTTAATAGGTTGTAATACTTTTGGAGTCAGGTCTGATTTAGTTGTTATCTCCCTTGACTTGACATTTGATCATTGAAGACGTTCTTGAACAGTTTTCGAGAACGTTAGCTCGTGTGAGCTAAGCTCACGTCACGCGATGATCCGCGCAAGCGTGTGTGATTTGGCATGGACTGATATGCGATATCTCGTGACAGTTCGCTTTGGTGCTTGACTAGGGAGGTCGGCCATGTTTCTCTGACTGTGTAATCGGGCAACAATATCCTCTGTGTGATATAGAAATGTCTGAGATTCTTCCCCTTTGATAATTCTGAGATATTTCTGAGAGCCAAGGATGGCGTACGTTTTTTGTCTTATTCTTGGATGACAGTGAAGGTAAAAATACCCTTTAAACTATTTTGTGTAGCCAAGAACTGTGTATGATGATGCTATCAGCCCAAGATGGTTGACTGACATTGAAGTGACTTTCTCCTCGTGCGGAGGAGAGTTGATGAGTATATTTATCTGGTCATCTTGCCAAAGATTTACTGATTATTGGAGAGGACAAAGGTGTTATTTATAGAACTACTTAGCCATGAACCCATTCGGCTTATTTACTGATTATTGGAGAGGACAAAGGGATTATTTATAGTACTACTTAGCCATGAACTCATTCGGCTTATTTACTGATTATTGGAGAGGTCAAAGAGATTATTTATTGTACCGCAAAGCCAGGGAAAGGCTGGTACATATATGCGCCATTCATACTTTATACGGGGACCCACAGACGCAGCAATAGAGAACGCAGTCAGCGACTCATAGCTTGACTGCTTGCGTCAGGACCAGCGAACCAGAGCTGGTCAAGACTGTGCTCCACCTCCACGTGGTGGTCCTGGAAACAGTTTGCAGCAGTGCAGTCTGGCTGAGCGAGCACGGATCGAAGAGGGAAGGCAAACCCGGTCCCAAAAAATGCCGTGCAGAAGTCGGATGTATCGACCGAAAGGTGTAGATATCACAGCTTAGGCGCAAATAGACACAACGCAACCACCGTCCTTTTCAGGACGAACGCGGTAGAAGAAAAGATACTATATACGGATATTGATTTGTCGTTACTTTCATGACGTGCTATGAACTATGCTTGTGACAGTGTATTTTGGTGATGTGAACATTCGTTATTGTGGCGTATTAAAACAGTGAGAAATGTTACTTGCAGTTCCAATATTTTCTGACTATGATATGTGCATATTTTGGTGTGTGTGATTGCCATTAACTTACTTGAACAACACGCATTCGCACGTATTGATATCTACTCACCAACACACCTTTTGTCGGCCATCTTTATAAGCCCGACCTACTAATTTGCCTTCATCAGCAAACATGGCATAGCACATGTACATCCTTCCTGATGACATCCAATGTTTGCTGAGGTCATTAAACATTCACCAGAATACGGCAGTACAATTTGCTACAGTGGTAGCCCTTATACAGCAACAATGATAGCCAGCAAGATTTACACCTCTACATTGGTGGCCACACAACATCATCATCATCTTCTTCTTGACGTCACTTTTTCAAACACACCTTGTTACAGTAGTGGCCAGTAATCCCCGCATGTTACGTAGAGTATTGGGCATGGCTCTGAATATTCCAAATGATTCCGAGGCTTGTAAAAATGTAAGAAAGAGAAATAGTGATTCTCACGCTGTTAACCAATGATCTTAACCCACTAAGGTGACTTGTGAATCACAGGCGGCTCTCAAGTCATTTTAAAGTAAATATTATTCTGCGTGTTAACGCTATAGAATATGTAATGAATATTTATATCTTCAAGCCGTTGGTGGAGCGGTTGTAGTGAAGTGAAGTGAAGTGAAAATGTGTTATCCTACAGACTGGCAGGCAATAAATAAATAGTGGTGATTTTTATTTCAAGAGCTTAGATGAACATGCCACTTGCAAGTAAACATACTGAGAACCACAGACTTGATTTATAGTTATAGATACTGTAAAACGTAATAAGAAATGTTCATTGAATATTAAGAAAGATGATATTGGTAATCTATGAGATTTTGAGAATCAGTGTAACTTTTGAGTTGACACATTTGTATGTAATAATGAGAACAATGGTTCTCCAAAGTTGAGGCTACTTGACGGTGTGATTTTTATCGCGGCAACTTATTAACACCGGATTTTTGTCACACCATGTCGTACTTCAACTGAATGCAAGAGATACATGAAAACGGTCGCTGTGAGATGAGTATCAAGTTATGACGTATAAGAGCAAAGTTGGATGTGACGCCATAGCGTCAAGCAGTGTGTCTATATGGCTTGTGTGTCAGCCAGTGTACAGTATTATATATTCAACAAACATTCAGAAGATGATGGTAAGCAATATATGCTTTAAATGATAGGCATATGACAATGCCAGGATTGTAAATGAAGTAATGCAGGACGATAATTCCCATGAGAAAGAAATGTGTTAGAATAAAATTATATGAGTAAACATAATTGAACATTCGTTATACAGGGAAGCCCCATTCCCCGAGGTCAATGGATTATTAAAAATGAATATTGGGTATATCGGGACGCCACATCCCCCGAAGTCAAAGGAGTAAAATAAATGAATGTTTGTTATACCGGGATGCTACATTCCCCGAAGTCAATAATAGTAAATAATAATAAATTCTTTAAGCACCAAACACGGCGCATAAGGCAGAAACCAGTACTCTCCAGATTGTTCGTTGTGACGCCACTCCTCTTAGCTCTTGCACATTATTTAGGCCCAACGTTCTTCATTCTCTTATTATTGTTCTTCTAAGTGTTTCTTTTGGTCTTCCTTTTTTCCTCTTACCCTCAGGAACCCAAGTGAGCGCCTGCATTGATATTCTGTTGTTTTGCATTCGTAGGACATGACCGATATATGACCATCGTCTTTTCCTTATATAGTCGGAGACATATTTCTGCCTAGAGTCTTCTCTTATTTGTCGATTAGTCTTGAATTCATTCCAACTGATGTTCATGAGTTTTCTAAGACATTTGTTCTCGAATGTATTCAGTTTGTTCTCCAATGATTTTGTTACTTTCCAACTTTCACAACCGTATGTTAACACTGAGATAACATTTGAATTAAACAGACGAAGCTTGGTATGTATATTCAGTGATCGTAATTTCCAAATGTTAGATAATCTATTGAAGGCTCTTGCTGCCAAAGCAATTCTAGTATGAATTTCTCTTGTTGTGTCACCATCCTGAGTCATTTTACTGCCTAAATAATTAAAACTTTCAACTTTCTGTAGTTTTTCCCTGTTCAGGATGATATCAAAGGTCTCTGTGTCATCTCTCGGTTAAAATAGGTCTCCAAATAAATGCCTCTAAAACTAAAGTTATGAACTTTTCTACCGAAGTCAATGGATTGATATAAATACAATGTGTGAATATTTGATGTACCGGGATGCCTAATCCCCCGATGTTCATGGACAAATTTAGTTGGACTTTTGTTATGCCGGGATGCTAAATACCCCGATGAAAAATGCAAATAATGAATGATATTATAAAGGTATAGACAATGGAAAAGTTGAATGACACTGTAAGAATGTCGAACCAAGATAAAGCACGACTGTAAAGCGGAGAGGGAGCATACCTGCCATATTCGTAATTGTGACGTTGTGAATTTGTACTTACTGGTTATTAAACTGTTGCCAAATCGTCTAAGCCAAGAAGTTTCTCCAATCAATCCAGGTTCGTTAAAACAGTTGTTAACCTTACTCCGTATTTGAAGTTTTTACAGAAAATGTTTAGATACAAAGGGTGGTTTCCATAATATTCAACAATACAAACCAAATCAAGATAAATTAACTTTCACATCTTTATTAACACCAATGTAACCTAGACAACGAAAGAATTCGGGCAATTTCTCTATCCCTTAACAGAGGAGAAATAACTGGGAGTCTCGTCTTCGTGGACTCTACCTTCAACTACATCTTGGGACATCAAGAAATGAATTTCTCTTACTGCGAATCAAAAGTCAACTGAGGCTAGACTACTGCACTGAACTTTTACGAAGGACTTTTGTCATTTTGAGAACAATACGATCCTAATTCGTCTAAAAAGACTGCACATTTACTCACATTTCACTATTGAAGATGTCATGTAACGGCTGCTTCTTGAAGATGCATCAAAGATCGTTGACCTGGCCATAAGGATTGTCACGATTCAACACCAAGGCATTTAATTGATTAAATTCGGACTGTGATTATCTACATTGAAGATTTCGATACTATCAAAACACGAATTTTTGATGCTGAACGTTTATGGACAACTGGCACATTGTTCTCAATGACGTCATCAAAGCCGGCATTATAACGATCAAACGACTTTCTGTTAAACTTGTAGTCCGGCGATGGTTTCGTCCATTTATGTGTTCCTGAGGTCGACTTGGAGTTCGAACACACTGACCCCTTATCTGCAGAGGTTCTGAGTTCAACAAAAAAGATAAGTAGTATTTTAATTCCCTGGTAAAATCTACTCTAGAATCCTAGAGCAGAGACTCCAACGCCTAGCTGAGCCACAGTTGGATGAGGTCCAGTGCGGATTCCGAGCAAACCGAAGTACTCAAGACCTAATCTTCACACTCAGACATCTGAGTAAAAAGGTCATTGAGTATAAGAGTGCGATCCATCTTTGTTTCACAGATCTGTAAAGGCGTTTGACAGGGTCCCCTGGAGCAAAGTTTGGGACTGTTTGGCAAGGAAGAACATTCCAGCACCTCTGATTCATGCTATACAGAGCTTCTACAATTCTTGCAAGAAATTATATGAGGACAGCAAACCATAAGTCAGAAGAGTTCAGGACCACCACTGGTGTAAGACAAGGTGATATCCTGTCACCTTATCTTTTCGTACTCCTCATGGACGATGTTATCAAGTCATGTAAGGAGAGAACAAGAAAGTATTCAGTGGGGTTCTGGAAGATGAGACAGGTATGTATTTCAGAGCTGGCCTTTGCTGATGATGTTGCGCTGATTTCTAAATCAGAGGCACATCTCCAATCCAACCTGCAAGTCTGGAAGGAAGAGCTGGAGAAGAGAGGGATGGTCATAAGTAGCTCTAAAACAAAATCCATGGTGATATCACGAGAAAAAAGAAGACATCAGACAAAGCTGGGAGAACAGGTCCTGGAGCAGGTCGATTACTTTAAATATCTCGGAGCTATTATAGACCGAAAGGGAGGCATCAAAGAAGAGTTGGCCACTCGAAAAGCAGCAGCTGGGAGACTTTTCCAGGTCATAAATCGAGGATTCCTAAGCAAGAGAGAGGTTGGTAAGAAAACGAAGATGGCTGTATACCGCTCCACCTATGTCCCAGTCTTGACATATGAGTGCGAGTCATGGGCAATGTATACAACCCACAAAAGCCTGATCCAAACCTCAGAAATGAGGTATCCGAGGAAGGTGGTTGAAGTAACAAGAATAGACATGGTCCGCAACCAGACGATACGTCAAGGCCTAAAATGCCACCCCCTGCAGACCCAAGCAGAACAGTCCCAACTAAGATGATTTGGCCATGTCTGCAGAATGGGAGATCGGCTACCACGACAAGCATGGGAAACAAAGAGCCAGTTATCCAGACCCCCAGGACGACCTAGAGTCCGCTGGGAGGACAACATTAGACAATCTTTGAAGGACCGCGGACTAGAATGGAACCAGGCCAGGAGGAAGACAGCCGATTGGATAGTCTGGTGCTCTCTCTTCCAAACCTCTACACCTCACGGTAGAAGGGGAACGACTAAGTAAGTAAGTATTTTAATTTATCTGATGCCTGACATTATTTGATCATTTCAGTATCTTTGCCAGTCAACATCCATTCTTCCATGTTTTCTTCGTTTACATGTTTATTTGTATAAACTGAAAGGGACGTGGTGGCGCTCGCTATTTGTAATTTTTCTTCAGAAATCTTGCAAATGTCGATGTCTTATTAGGTTGTTGTTGGTTAACCAGTCAAAGAAAATAACAATGGAATTTTAGTCCTTGACTGGGTAGCCTACATCTGAATTTGTATAGATTGTTTCGTCAAGTCTACGTCATACATTTTCATTCACTAACGTACTTAAGTGGGTCAATTGTTTGTACAGCTGTTTTTCTATCACTCTTGTCTAATTGTAAAATTTGACGGTTTGCTTTATTTGTGCGTTCTTTTTTGTCTTGTTCATTTTACAAGTAATTATACCAAGGTGTTATTACTTGTCAACATGTCTTTTTTTCTTTTATTTTGTTTATATTCGTCTTGTGATGTGCTGTAATTTGACATGTCACTTCATTATCATCTTCATTAACTTGTGCCACCCTTTTTCACTGTGCTCGTCTCTCATTCTTGGTATGTTCCGTCATCAGGTATAAATTCAGTCAATGCTATAACTTATTATACTTAATTAATTGATATTATGGGGAGATTTGACACTTGTTGATTCGAATTAGAACACAAGATGTCTTCTTTATCAGAATTTATTGAGATAGGTTTGCGTTTGGGCAAATCTGGGATTGAGCTGGAGACTTATGATGAGAAAAACTATAACAGCTTTTTGGAACATATGGAACGGAAGGAACAGAGAGAGTTAAAAAAGCAAAAGCTTGACCATGCAAGGGAATTGGAAGAGTAAACACTTGATCAAGCAAGAAAATTAAAGGAACTTGAGGAGAAGAAATTGGCTCAACAAGAAGCGGCAAAGAAGCAGGAGCTTGATCAAGCAAGAGTACTAAAGGAACTTGAAGAGAAGAAATTGGCTCAACAAGAAGCGGCAAAGAAGCAGGAGCTTGATCAAGCAAGAGAATTAAAGGAACTAGAGAAGAAATTGATTCAACAAGAGGCAGCTGGAGAGTTAGAACGGGCAAAAATGGTTCAAACAGAAAAAGAACAAGAAGCATCTAGAGAATTAGAACGGTAGAAAATGGAATTACGTAAAATGGAACTTCTTCAGTTGGATCAACAACACAGAAACGCTATAGAACTTCAGTCATTGAAATTACAGGTTGAGAAAGAAAAAAAGATTGAGATTGCAAAGATTAATGCCCAACACCTTAGAGCTAATCCACAATGTTCTAATACCAATAATTTCAATTACCCAAAAATAAAATTATCTAATTTTGATGATACACTGGATTGCATGGACTCGTTTATTATGAGATTTAAGATGAGGACAATGGATTTGAAGATCCCAAAAGAGAGATGGCCTATAGTTTTTTCAGACCACCTCACAGGTGAAGCAATGAGATGTTTCATGTCAGTTGATGAAACAAGTAGATCTGATTTTGATATTGTTGCCAATACTTTGATGACAAAATTTCAGCTCACTGAGGAGGGTTTTCGATCCAGATTTCATTCTGTGGTTCCGTCCAAGAATGCTGATTTCGGAGACTTTATCTCTTCTATTAAATTGTACTTGTGTCGTTGGATAGATTTATCGGGTATCGATAAAACTTTTGATGAATTTTTTGACCTAATGCTCAGGGATAAAGTTTTATCTACCTGTGGCGCAGAATTTGTACTTTTTTTGCAGGAGAGAAAGCCTAAATCTATCAATGAGTGTCAAGAACTGGGAAGGAACTACATGTCTGCACATCTAAACAAGGAAATTCGTTAGGTTTCCTCTGATAATGCATTACCTGTTTGTGTGTCGTACCACGATGGAAGAGTAAGTGACCACCGTTCTCGGCCAAGGAGCTCAGAGTGCAGATTATAGGAGTGATTATATCGATCTTCCTTTCGAGGACTGTACAATTTTCCTCATCGTCAGTCACCATCTCACTTCGGTGGATATAGATATTCCAATTACTCTAACCGAGGTCGTGGACAACACTACGGTAATAGCAGTGATGATATACATCACAAAGAGTATAGAAGAACTTCAGGTGAACGTTCCAGTGGTAACAGTAGGTGTCATTTAAGTGAAATAAACAATAAGCATGGCAAACAATGCACTCACAAACATGATTGTAAACAGGCAAAAGGGAAATCAGATCATGCTATCGTCTGTACCCCACTTTGTGGTCACAATAGCCATATTGAACAGGCTAATGCATGCATTGTACGCTCAAGCAAAGATAACAATTGCGCTGAGTGTAACACACTCTATGAGCCAGGCGCTCAAACAAGACTTTAATGTGGACATACTTTACCTGCTATGTCTGTCTGTGATTTTATTGGTCGCCTTATATTACACAAAGGGATTATAGGTGACAAGCCAGCCACTATTCTTTGGGAAACTGGTTGTACGATTGTCGGGATACGTAAATAGTTATTGGAGAAATCATCTTTTACAGGAAAGTCACTGAAATGTGTGACATTTGGAGGTAACATTGAATGGTTTCCTATGGCAAAGGCAGAAATCGACACACCGTTTTATTCATAGCATGTACTCGTGTGTGGCTTGGAGAATCCTGTATCTGACGTTATCCTTGGAAACATTCCAAGACTGCTCACCTGAGGAAATTGCAGAGTGGGTCAGCAAGCACCCATTGGTGGCGCATGCGGTACTAAAAGATCTCAGCATGAAGCGGGTAATTTTACAGATACATCTCCATCAGTAGTGGAGTAGACGCCACTGAGAAATGTTCAAAACATTTCTCCTGCTCTATTTACACTGAAACAACATGAGGACGAATGTTTAAAGAAATTATTGACTTTGGCTGAAACAAAACAAATTAAAGTCACTAAGAACTCATCATATTGGTTTGAGTTTCGTAACAATGTTTTGATCCGATGTTTCAAAAAGGGAGATAATCATGAAACAAGACAGATTGTTGTACCAAAGAGTTTTAGACCTTTAGTTTTAAATACAGGTCATGATTTACCTATGGCAGAACTCTTGGGCCGTAATTGGACTTTGTTTCGAATTACTTTCAATTTTTATTGGCCTGGTATTAACACAGATGTAAAAAGATATTGCTGATCTTGTCATACCTGTCAAACAGTCGCACGCACGGGTAAGAACCAGACATCACCCTTGCAAGTCACAGATGTTCCTGTGCGCGCATTTAAGAAACTAGCTATAGACATCAACGGTCCACTATCAGTAATGTCGGATCGAGGTTTTCGGTATATGTTAACGTGCATGTATTTGTGCTCTAGATTGCCTGAGGCCATACCGTTAAAACATTAGTACCATGTCTGTTGCGGAAGCTTTACACTTAATTTGTACAAGAATAGGTTTTGTTGAGGAAATGCTGTTTGGTAAATGGACACATTTTATGTCTCAAGTTATGAGAGATATAGAGAGCGTATGTCACATAAAACATTCATACACAAGTCCTTATCGACCAAATTCGAACGGGGTTTGTGAAAGGTTTAATGGTTCTCTTAAGTCAATGCTTGGGAAGGTTACGGAGGCATACCCTCGGGACTGGGATAAGATTTTCCCATCGGTTCTCTTTGCTTACAGAGAAATTCCTCATAAGAGTAGTGGGTTTTCTCCATTTGAACTTATCTATGGAGCGAATCCGAGAGGTCCGTTGTATCTTTTAAAGGATTTAATACATGGTATATCTAATGATGACAAAACTCGCAGTAGCTACGAGTTCGTGGTTGATTTACGACAAAGGTTAGTGGATGCATGTAATATTGCATCACAGAGTATTAAAACGGCAACTCAAAAATCGAGGCTGCTACATAACCAATCTCGTAACCTAAGATCATTTGTCCCAGGGAATGAAGTCTTACTTTTCCTACCTATCAGGGAAAATAAGTTGTTGATGTCATGGCAGGGGCCATACAAAGCGGTGAAAAAGATCACGGATGTTGATCTTGATATAATAATAAGTCCTGCAATTAAGAATAATAATGCTTTAAATATAGCATGGGAAAAAAGATGAAATATCGAATATTCTGGACTATCTAACCAATTGAGATCAGAGGCAAATTTAAAACTTATCATCTTAATATGTTAAAATTATACACTCCAAGACCATCTGAATTGGTAGATGTCTTGGATGAGGTTCATCGATCCTCATGTGCTGTTGTTCACAGTCTGAGGATGCCACATCTGATATTCCTTTCGAATTTACTTTGCCTTCTCTTTGTGCTCATGAAACGTGGCAAGATGTTTCTATTTCTCCGTCGCCTTCGCATTCTGAGCAAATTCAGATCCATGATGTTTTACGATGTTTCTCTGACGTATTTTCAGAACATCCAGGTCATACTGATTTAATATCTCACGGGATCTCGATCACCGATGATACTCCGATTAAAATCAGACCATATCCTATCACTCTTCATTATAGAGATAGGGTAGATAAGGAACTTTCGGATATGCTTAAAATGGGTATCATTTCCAACTCTTCATCTTCGTATTCTTCTCAAATGGTGTTGGTGAAGAAACCGGATGGATGTTTACGCATCTGTATTAACTTTCGGAAACTAAATCAACTTACAATAACAGATGCTGAGCCAATTCCAATCTTGCAATATCTTTTTCCACAGCTCTCTAACGTTACATTCTTTACTAAACTAGACTTGGCAAAGGGGTACTGGTTTAATCCTTTGTCTGAAAATTCTAGACATTTGACAGTGTTTTCGACACCAAGAGATTAATTTAAATGGAATTATATGTGTTTCGGGTTGGTGAATGCACCTGCGACATTGGTTCGCATGATGCGCCGTTTAGTTTACGATAGACCCGATGTCATCACATATATAAATAACATTTGTTTATTTCATAACACATGGGAAGAATACATTATAGGTTTTATTTCTTTGCTGGAACAGCTACGGAAACATCACTTGACTGTTAGACCTTCGAAGGTACAGATAGGTTTTCAGGAAATTTCTTTCCTGTCTCATGGGATTGGTAATCATCGACTCTATCCTTCTGATGGTCTTGTGAATAAAATTCTGAACATCCAGGTACCGAAAAATAAGAAAGAGGTCCGTAGTCTTTTAGGTCTAATTAATTATTGTCATAAATTTATTCTAGATTTTTCTTCTATCTCTGGTCCTCTTTCGGATTTGACACGCAAAGGTGCTCCTCTTAAGGTACTGTGGTTAGATAATTGTCAAGTAGCATTGGATAAAATTAAAATACTATTCGCGAATCATCCTATTTTGATTCTGCCAAATATCCATGAACCATTCTTTATTCGCACAGACGCTTCTCAGATGGGAATCGGTGGCAGTTTGACGCAACTTGTCGACAGTGTATTAAATCCTATCTTCTTTGTGAGCCGGAAGTTGTCTGTGGCTGAAAAGAAATACTCTGCGGGTGAAAGAGAGCTCCTTGCTCTTGTGTGGACGATATCAAAACTGTCTCGCTATCTGCTTGGAAGATAATTTTACGTTGAAGTTGATCATTATACTTTGACGTCGATGAAACCTAATGCGTTTAAGAACTCACGAATATACAGATGGTTTCTGATGCTCCAACAGTTTTCGTTTGAAATTAAGCATATACGCAGTGAGGACAACTGGATAGCTAACTTGTTATCGTGGTTTGCAGCTCACCATGACTGACGTATCCCATATGGAATGTTGTATCCGTGTGAACTGCTTAGTTTATTTCGACATCATATTGTGTATTCTGGACTAGATGTTCCGTCCGGATGTATGGACTCAGTTTTATTGCAATTTTGTTGATTTGATTATTCTTGATAATTGCTTTTCTTCACAATTTTATGTCTTCTTCTTCTTTGATCCTTAGCCGCCGACCGTCAAAGCAGTCAGTGGCCATCACGCCTAGTGGCGTCTTGTAGGGCAACAACAAATTGATTCCACTTTGCTCGGTCGGTGGCCATCCTTCGTACAGTGCCCCAACTCTGGTTCATTCCCTGCATCTCAGCCTCCACAGTCCTCCGCCAGGTTGTTTTTGGTCGGCCTCTCTTTCGTTTTCCTTCAGGGGTCCAAAGCATAGCTGTTCTTGTGATGGCATCAGGGTCTCTTCTGAGGACATGACCAACCCAGCTCCAGCGTCTGCCAACAATTTTATGTACATCTGTCTTAATGCCTGATGCTTCTCATTGGATTGCTTGTCTGTATGATGTCTCTGTAAGTGAGGTTGCTAGTAGTTGTACCCTGCAGGATCTTGCGCGTTTCCTGAAGTAAACGCTCGAGAGCGTGAGGGGTAATGTTGAGGCTACTTCATGGTGTGATTTTTATCGCGGCAACTTATTAACACCGGATTTTTGTCACACCATGTCGTACTTCAACTGAATGCAAGAGACACATGAAAGCAGTCACTGTGAGATGAGTATCTAGGTATGACGTATAAGAGCAGAGTTGGATTTGATGCCATAGCGTCAAGCAGTGTGTCTATATGGCTTGTGTGTCAGCCAGTGTGCAGTATTATATATTCAACAAATATTCAGAAGATGATGGTAAGCAATATATGCTTTAAATGATATGCATAAGACAATGCCAGGATTGTAAATGAAGTAATGCGGGACGATAATTCCCATGAGGAAGAAATGTGTTAGAATAAAATTATATGAGTAAACATAATTGAACATTTGTTATACCGGGACTCCCCATTCCCCGAGGTAAATGGATTATAAAATATGAATATTGGTTATACCAGGACGCCAAATCCCCCGAAGTCAAAGGAGTAAAATAAATGAATGTTTGTTATACCTGAATGCTACATTCCCCGAAGTCAATGGATTGATATAAATATGATATGTGAATATTTGATGTACCGGGACGCCTAATTCCCCCGATGTTAATAGAAAAATTTAGTTGGACTTTTGTTATGCCGGGACGCTAAATACCCCGATGAAAAATGCAAATAATGAATGATATTATAAAGGTATAGACAATGGAAAAGTTGAACGACACTGTAAGAAAGTCGAACCAAGATAAAGCACGACTGTAAAACGTAGAAGGAGCATACATGTCATATTCGTAATTGTGACGTTGTGAATTTGTACTTACTGGTTATTAAACTATTGCCAAATCGTCTAAGCCAAGAAGTTTCTCCAATCAATCCAGGTTCGTTCAAACAGTTGTTAACCTAAATTAGTATTTGAAGTTTTGACAGAAAAAGGTTTAGATACGAAGGGTGGTTTCCATCATATTCAACATTACAAACCAAATCAAGATAAATGAACTTTCACATCTTTATTAACACCAATGTACCCTAGAAAACGAAAGAATTCGGGCAATTTCTCTATCTCTTAACATCCAGGTTTTTGTCATGATGGAAACAAGAATATATAATTAAAGATAATTAAGAATAAGGATCCTCACTTTGTATAGAATAGGACCAGATAGAACTAATGATTAAACTGACCGTGCTATTTGAATCCAGATTGGACGAGCAACATTCGTTCAAAGCGGCAAAGTATAGTGATCTGGCCGCGGATCTGAGACACGATGGGTTCAATGCAATCGTCATGGCTGTTGAGGTGGGTGCAAGAGAACTCGTGGCTTCGTCAGTGTAGGATTTATTAAAACTGTTTGGTCTGAATGGACAGCCGAGAACAAGGGCACTGAAGAAGCATAGTGAAACTGCGGAAAGGGCATAATGCTGGCTGTGGAACAACCGCAATGGGCTATGGAACTCGAGACAGTAAAATCTAGGCCCACCTGCGGTTAGGAAACACCCTGAAATTTTTCTACGTCCGCAAGACATCGAGTTTTTCATTGTATTGGTGAAAGGACGGTGGCGTTACAAGAAACTGGCGGTGCATTACATGAGGTGTCAGGCGTAGTTAGATTTCAGAGCCCGTCTCGCAAAGAATTAACGTATCGTTGGCTTCGTATAGGTGTGTCAGTGGTGTGCTGCGAAACGATCGCAATAATTTGTCTTCACTTTGTTACTTTCACAATTGCCTAATGCTGGTGGAATTGTGAAATTTAAAGCTGCATGCAAGGTGAAATGGGTTTATTTTCTACACAAGACAACAGGAGGCTGAGACACTTGGGAGTCATGACCCAGGTGGGCCCGTCCCCCTTAGAGTGTAAAGGAGAATAAAGCGCCGAGACACTTGTTCAACGGGGGGACTGCTTCTGATTATCAGATTCCTCATGTTGTATCTCTCTGTATAGAGTTTCCTATCATCATTTAAATCACGTGCCGTAAAATCTGATTTCAATATAATCAGTCGACAGAGCAAAACAGCTTTTAAAGTAGAAGCAGCAATTTTATATGATGTCTATTTAGATAAATGTTACCAACATAAATTTGATAAGTACTATCCATTAACTGCAGAAATTAATGAATTACATCCTTCACATGTTATCGTACTGATAATTGGTAGTTTGGTTCATGTTCATGCAAATTGAGTGAGTGGATTAATGTCGTTTGGGTTGTGGTAATTTAAAGCCCAAGTTCTTTGCAAATATGTCAGCATTAGTGCAATTATAGGCTCTTACAGAATATGGAAACTTCGACGTAAAAAACTTACTTACTTAGTCTTTCCCCTTCTACCGTGAGGTGTAGAGGTTTGGAAGAGAGAGCGCCAGACTATCCTATCGGCCGTCTTCATCCTGGCCTGGTTTCATTCTAGTCCTCGGTCCTTCAAAGATTGTCTAATGTTGTCCTCCCAGCGGACTCTGGATCGTCCTGGGGATCTGAATCCCTGGCTCTTTGTTTCCCATGCTTGTCGTGGTAGCCGATCTTCTCCCACTCTGCAGACACGGCCAGACCATATTAGTTGGGACTGTTCTACTTAGATCAGCAGGGGGTGGGATTTAACGCCTTGACGTATCAGCTGGTTGCGGACCATGTCACTTCTTGTTACTTCAACCACCTTCCTCAGATACCTCATTTATGAGGTTTGGATCTGGCTTTTGTGGGTTGTATTCATTGCCCATGACTCGCATCCATATGTCAAGACTGGGACATAGGTGGAGCGGTATACAGCCATCTTTGTTTTCTTACCAACCTCTCTCTTGCTTAGGAATCCTCGATTTATGGCCTGAAAAAGTCTATCAGCTGCTGCTTTTCGAGTGGCCAACTCTTCTTTGATGCCCCCCTTTCGGTCTATAATAGCTCCGAGGTATTTAAAGTGGTCAACCTGCTCCAGGATCTGTTCTCCCAGCTTAATCTGATGTCTTCTTTCTCCTCGTGATATCGTCTTGGATTTTGTTTTAGAGCTGCTTATGACATCCCTCTCTTTTCCTGCTCTTCCTTCTAGACTTGCAGGTTGGATTGGAGATGTGCCTCTGATTTAGCAACCTGAGTTTTACCGTCGCTATATCGACGATAGTATTGGTGTCACATACATGTCTGGAGTCAACCTCCGTAGATTCATTGACTAACGTTGGCAATTTCCATCCTGCAATTAAATTCACTTCTCAGATTTCTAACCCTTCAGTTAACTTCCTTGACCTCACTGTCAATATTACTCCTACTGGCCTTACTACCTCTGTCTTTTATAAAAATACTGATGCTCATGGTTTCCTTCTTTACACCTCTTCTCACACTCCCAGCTGTAAAAAAATCCATTCCCTACTCTGAACTTCTACGCTTACGTCGGATATGTCACGATGAAGATGATTTCCGTGAACGAGCTCAAGAAATGCTCGAGTTTTTTTACCGATGTCACTATCCTGAAAGAGTCTTATCTGTTGCCCTTAATCGCATTAGTCCCATCACTCGTCAGGCTGCACTTACTGCTAAACCTACTACTACATCTGACAGACTCAAAAGCCTATTCTCCACTCCGATCCTGATACCAGAGAGTTGTTTCGTGATACCCCTTTGTTGGCATATCGTAAGGTTAAGAATTTTAGGGATATTCTTGTGCATAGTCGCTTGGGACAAACTAGTCCTTCTCTCTTTGGTATTAAACCGTGCCAACGCCGCAAATGTAAGACCTGTCCTTTTGTACTCCAAAAGCAGTCAGTCTCCTTTCCGAACGGTAAATTTTCCATTGGGGAGTCTTTCACGTGCGAATCCAGAAACCTGATTTATGCTATCATCTGCAAGAGGTGTGGCATGACCTATATTGGTGAAACTGGCAGACGTTTGGCAGACAGGTTTCGGGAGCACTTGAATGACATCCATCATGGCAAACATTTACCGGTGGCCCTTCACTTCAACAGCACTGATCATTCAGGTAACTCGGACATTCATGTCACTGCCCTCCGTTCATGTATCGGCGACGACCGAACTCGCTTTTCGTTGAAGAATCGTATCATTTTTTTCAAATGGGCGTTTTAGCTCCTGCTGGGATGAATGTCCAGCATCATCTGCATAATTCTGGTGGCTTCTGTCGTTATTTTCCTATCTATCCTTGTTTTTGCTTTGGTTCGTTTTGTTTCCTTAATTCTCTGTTCTTAGCCAAAAAAAGGAACTGCCGCAATCACACAATAAAGTGCTGGCAACATACAATGCTTGAAAAAAATCACATACATGTGACTTCATATATCCCAAACAAAAAATACAATATCAACATGTCTCGCAATGATAAATTACAAAAATAGAGGTGTCATTACCATAATATACTTACAACATAGTAACCTACAATAGTATCGTAACAGTAACATATTATACCACATCATAATATAATATTTTTTATCATAATATCGAATACACATGTACAATAACGTAATCTAATTAGCGAGTACAAATAAGAAATGACTACCGAAGTCCCAGAACATTCTGTATTCAAGAGGGCGCCACAGACATCTAAAGTAGCGTCAAATTCCAAAAAGGTAAATAGGGACGTCAAATCTTGAAATATCTGGAAAACTGTTGAGATTCTCCATATAACAGCACGGATTCGCTGGGAAAGCTTACGCTGTGAAACAATACAAATGAGAATCTCTGTTTGATAACCGCGGGATTTTATAATATACAATAGTTAATTTAAAACTCTACTTATCAAATGTGGCCATGTAAACTTCCGGCCTTTATATGGTGATAATCAAACCTTCCTCCGTTACACCAGAGATGGTAACCGAGAAAAAGTAATACAACCCGTTTACAATTATGTATTAAATAGAGTCAAGCAAATGTAATAACAGAGTGTTAATGTGTAACAGTGTCACGTGAATATAACAAACCCAGAAATCAATAAGAAGATCTACCGCCATATCGCGGTCTATCACAAGTATTATCTCTATTGAAATCATTGCTATTTCTCTGATTTGAATCCCAGTTTGCATTGTCGCGATTACTGTTTCCCCTTTGATGAGAATATCTATTAAATTGGTTTTGTTGTCTCTGGGAAGAATTATTTTAAGGTTGGTAAAATCTCAAATTTCCTATAGTTACTGGGACCAAAATGGTGAGGACCATTAAATTGATTCCCGTTCCTTGAAGAAGAACCATTACGTGATGGACGACTTTGGTACTGTCCACAATCACGATTATCTCTCCTAGCAAAATTGTTTTTATTTTTGCCTGTGGCAATGTGCTTAAAAGCTGCTTCATACTGGCTGAGCTGAGTACGATGAGTAACAGGCAAAACAGAATCCTGATTGTTATAACGATAATGGGTATTTTTCCGGGAATTAGCACTAATAGTTTTGTTCCCTGTTATACATTTATCATAAATTTGAAAAGTCGATGCACGGTTTTTCTGAAGAATCTTGTCATGACATTTATCAAAGTCCTCACAGTGATCCAAAAGACTGACACTTGATTTACTTTTGTTGGCATGAAGCCAAGAATCACTCCTATTAAAGGCAGTATCGTTATTACGTGGGAAATTATATTTGCCACGAAAAGATTTGTTTACACCATATTTAGTGTTACACTAAGCATTTAGTGCATGTGGCTGACTCTTTGCATTTGTAACATATTGACCATCAGCTTTATGTCTAAATCTATCCACCTTAGTAGTAGACAACATCTTGTTGTTCAAAACAATATCTAACAATCCATCATCATAGACCTTTGTAGTACCTATATGTAGTTCTTGTCCTTGTCACCTGTTCGTAACTGTGGCTGACGAAGGGTAAAACCCGAAACGTCCCTTGTCTCATGTGTACCGTTTACTTGTTTAACTGATTCCATACCATATTATTTTTTAATTTATATATCTGATTTAACAATCAGGGCAACATCATCAGCAAATGCCAGCTCTGAAATACATACCTGTCTCATCTTCCAGTACCTCACTGAATACTTTCTAGTTCTCTCCTTACATGCCTTGATGACATCGTCCATGAGGAGTATGAAAAGATAAGGTGACATGATATCACCTTGTCTTACACCAGTGGTGGTCCTGAACCCTTCTGACACATGGTTTGCTGTCCTCACATAATTTCTGCAAGACGTGTAGAAGCTCTGTATAGCATGAATCAGAGGTGCTGGAATGTTCTTCTTTGCCAAACAGTCCCAACGTTTTGTCCAGGGGACCCTGTCAAACGCCTGTTCCAGATCTATGAAACAAAGATGGATCTCACTCTTATACTCAAGGGCCTTTTCACTCAGATGTCTGAGTGTGAAAATTAGGTCTTGAGTACTTCGGTTTGCTCCGGACTGGACCTCATCCAATTGTGGCTAAGCTAGGCGTCGGAGTCTCTGCTCTAGGATTCTAGAGTATATTTTACTAGGGACACTGAGAAGGGATATCCCTCTATGGTTTCCACACTGTAGATTGTCACCCTTTTTGAAAATTGGTATTATGATGGCAATCTCCCAATCCTTTGGCGTGGTCTTGTTGCATCACGCTGCCTGTAGTACCCTTAAGAGTAATAGGTCGCCTGATGCTCCCATGTACTTAACAATTTCTGGTGTTATACCATCATGCCCTGCTACTTTGCCCATCTTGATTTTCTCCAGTGCTGCCTTCAGGTCTTCCATCTTTATGTCATCTTCACCATCGATGGTTTTCTCTTCTGTGTTAGTGGTTATCATTTCTGGTGCTTCACTATGCTCACCATCTAGAAGTTCTGAGAAATATTCTTTTCATCTTTCAATTACTTCCTTCCGGGCAGTTCCAAAGGTTGTTATTGCCGGGAGTTGTAGTGAGGATAAGCTCTCACTGCAGATAAAATACTTCTATGGCACGCGCCTCAAACAGCCTCTGACAACCAAGTCCAGCTCCCGGCCTTCACGTGTGGCTCAATTTGAGTCCGGCGGAACTGTTTTCACTGACGGGAGAAGGGGCAAAGGCGAGCGACTTGCGCCTTAAAACCAGCAGCTTCGGGCAGATAGGGCTCGTGATCCTTGGTTGGTAGCTTATCTAAGAGAAGGAACTCTGAATTCAAACCACCGCTGCTTTGCGGGAATATCCATTTGTGGAATTGGCTTCGGGAGTAATCCCTGAGGATAAATCCGGAGTCAGAGCCATTAAGGCAGTCTAATGTTGATTCGACATTATTCTGGCAACTCCTGCGACATGGCTGGTACCAAACTGTATCGGCTACTGCCGTTCCTTTGGATCTACCGGCTGTGTGGAGAGGGGAAACATGCTGCATGGACAACAGCTTGATCTCCATATAACTGTGCCCAAGCTCGCGCCCTGGAGAGGACACTCCAGCTTCACCCTATAGGTGTCAGCAAAACACGGGAAGTAGCAGTTACCGGTTATAAGCATTTTGCCCAATTGGCGTAGGGCATGGCGCCAGGGGCTACTTCCGACAGTGGGAGAGGTTCTAGGATCTCACTGGACAGCTACCGCCCGCTTCAAGCTGGGCAGCCCCCAGTCAATAAGGTGTTGTCCCGCCACTGTCTGCTTTCCCCATTGGGGAGGTTCAAAGATGTGTGCAAGAGAGATATGAGGGCACTGGACATGGATCCAGCAACATGGGAGGATGAAGCTGCCGATCGCACTAAGTGGCGATGCTATTTACGGCACCACCTCAGATTGGGCGAAGAGAGGCTCACACAAGAAGCAGAGGTGAGGAGAAAACGTCGAAAGGAGCACCAGGAAAATAAGCAGTTGAGGGCTGTCACCTCAGGGGCGCATTCCCATAGTCAATTATGACTGAAAGAGCTATTATTATTATTATTATTATAATTACTTCCTTCCGGGCAGTCAGCAATTTGACTTGCTTGTCCTTTATAAATCTGAGAGGGCATTGTTTTTCCTTCCTCGTGTTCTTTAGGGTCTTATAGAACAATTTCTGGTTTTCTTGTGCATCTTTTTCTAGCTTTTCTACAAATTCTTCCAAGGACATCTGTTTTGCTGCTAGCCCCTTGTTCTTTGCTTCTGTTCTGAGTTTCTGTTGCGTACTTTTACATAGATGGCAGTTTTAAGTCCTGTCTGTGTTAAAAGATTACGCACCATTCTTATGACAGGAATATTATTTGTGCGTATGATTTATCACGCACAGGTGTGCACTATGTAGTATATGAGAGACTCATATCGCACGGGTTTCTAAGATCGGGAGATGACGTCAGAGGATCTTGAAGGGTCAAACTGGACTGATGGTCCGTATTTATTATATTGTGTCCCTTATCAGTGGGAATTATTTCGATAATGGAGGACTGGCCTTCTTATCAGAAGCCCATGTCAATGTGGTATACGTAAGTCTCGCACCCAGATATTAATAAGATATATTATATATGAATTTAGTGATGTCTCCACTCTTGCTGGTATCTAGCTGGAATCCACACGTCAGGATTTCATGAATGGATCAGCTGAGCTGTTAGCTTCACTTATGAAACGTACTGGTAATTCTACGAGCGAAAGTATGATAAAGATGGATCTCAAAGAAATGTATTATGAAGTGCCGACATCTTGATTTTGGCACGTATGGAGAGGTTAGCCAAAGATAGTATCTAACCTGTATTTATCTTGATGAAGAAATGTTTGAATCTGATGATTAATCAACTGTCTGAGAATTTTATTGAAAGAGTCAATTGAGTAGGACAGTATTTATGGATGCATGTTCGAGTATTATTAAAGATGTATATGATGACCGATGTCCTTGGAGAAGGTCAACGGCCGATGCCTTTGAAACTATCATAAAGACAGATTAATTGTATGAGCTCTAGTTTAGCAAGGAAGAATATTGATAATGGAACTGACTGGAAAGACGTATATTGCCATTAGGAAGATTATGCCAGATTTGCATCATCCTATTTTATTATTGATCGTCCATGTATCAAACGTCTAGTCTGCTATTGAATACCATGTTCGTAACTGTGAATCGTGTATGTGAATAAATTCGTCGAACTTTATGACCCGCCTTGGCAGTATACTTCAGTTTGCAAAGTTCGGAATTGACATACTTGAAGTTTGATTTAGAATTCGCGTTAATAGCACGAACTGGCAATTTCACCCACCATCGTCAACACCTTCAAATGTAATAACAATAAAGAAAACCGACTCCAACAATATGGCGGCACAGTGTGTCTTGAATTACGCTGAATTCAATCAGAGAACGACCTCCTGTAGTTCTACAGTATACTGCGATACGTGGATTTGCAGACTATATACGTACTCCGGATAACGGCTGTCTCAAGGTCAAGGACAACGTTGGACCTCATCTTTCAGTCCTCAGTTTCGTATAGGAGCATTGTTTACTCAAGAAGAAGTATTGCGATTTCTCATACGTACACCTACGGAGACGAGGCATTTTATTTTTTCTTGCGCGAGATAAGTACAAACGTAGTATCGTTGTTACACTGTATTACGTTTAGCTGTGCCTTATCTTTTTATTATGTCCACTTATTATTCATGTGAGTTGCCTCTTCTATGTTTTATGTTTATTGTGGGAGGTTGGGCAGGTGAATTATGAAGGGTACATCCCAGGTTCATCTCAGGGCCTTCATAATTGTTCTATAGGTTTATTTGCAGACTTCCCGCAGTGGAATGTTCCGACACTTGTGTGTCGAAGGATTCTAGGTCCACTGTGTCTGGTGGTCTGTGACACCTGTCTGTTTAGCTGTATTGTCAAGTTTTCAGTGTAGTTTTCGTAGTTATTTTTATTCGTACTTTGGTTTTATGATGTATCTTGTTTGTAACATTCGTCCATTCTCACCTTACTATCGTTGAGTTTTTTTACAAACCTATGTTTATACACTGTGTTGTTCATTGTCTTGTTTATTGGTCTATTGCAGTTATCATTGCATTCTTTACAAAATTATTTCTTATTTTTTCATTCTAACTTTTTTGATTTCTGCAAATGTTTTCATGTGTCATTAACTATCTTGTCCTGTCACTATTGTCGTAATTGTCTATAGCTTTTGTCTTAACATTACATTATATAACTAATTTTATTGATTAATAATATAGTTGATAATTATATGTATTGCTTACCGTTCTTGGATAGGAACGAGTGTTACTAATTATAGTGATAAGGAAAATTAATCTACATTAATTAATTTTCATTTAAGAAGGAAAGAGTATAGTGACTACTTATTAATCATAATGTATTCGCTTGATTATTTTATTAAACAAGCTAAAACCCTTCAGATGACTCCTGAAGAGGTAAAAGTAGTCGCACTTTCAGATTATGAAAAGGCTCAGAAGTTGGAAACGCTAAGACTAGAAAATGTAAAATTTGAGGCAGAACAGAAAAGATTGGAGTCTGAAGAAAATGAGAAAAAAATGAAATTAGCCGCTGAATTAGAGGAAAAACGATTTCAGCGTGAAACAGAACAGAAAAGATTGGAAGCTGAAGAACACGAGGAAAGACTTCGTTTGGAGGCTACAGAAAACGAGAGAAAAGCTGCTGAAAAAGAAAGGCAACTCGGAATGGAAATGGAAGAAAAAGAAAGACTACTTAAAATTGAAATCGAATGTAAGCAAAAGGAAATGGAAGAGAGGAGATTGATAGCTGCAGAAAATACAAGAAAATATCAGCTACGGGTTCAACATGAACAAAAAATTAAGGAGATGGAATTTGAACAATTTAAATTAGCTCATGAGGCTAATTCTCAGAAAACTCATGAAGTCCAATCTTCATCTAGACATGATAATTTTAGGGAAGTTCACCTAAAATTACCTAAATTTAATCCACCTTCCGACGACGTAATATTCTTTCTAGACAGATTTGAGGCCACTTGTAGGTCTTATAACGTGGATAAAACGTTTTATTGTACATATTTATCCAGATTACTTACAGGGGATGCTATGGCGGTATATCATACAACTAGTGCTAATGAAAAAAATGATTATGATGCACTTAGAGCCGCTCTTCTTAGGAAATATCAAATGACTGAAGATTAATACAGATTGCATTTTAAAACTTTGTTACCACAGTCAGGAAAGAACTTCAGTGACTTTCTTTCCCAAATACGGCTAACCTTGGAAAGATGGATCGAATTGTCCAAGGTGGAAAAATCTTATGACGGTCTTTTCGATTTATTGCTGCGCGATAAAGTTTTATCGTAAGTAAATCCTACATTTCTGTCATTTTTGCATGAGGGTTAACCTTCTTCAATAAAAGAATTAGAAGAACATTGTAAAAATTTCTGCACCGCTCACCCAAACATGGATATTAGTAATGCGCAGATCAAAAATGAGTTACTAGTTGCTTTTGCTATGCAACAGAAGAACGTTTCACGCCATCGTTTAATTGGTAACGATAGATACTTTAATAAGGGAAGTAATGACAATTTTAACAATGGTAATTTTTATAAAGGGAAACAATACAAGCAATCTGCTCCATTTAATGTTTCTTGGGGCCAATCTCATAGATCACGAGATTTTGGTAACCATAATTTCATATATAATCAAGGAAACAATAATAAACAAAATTGGCGATCACAATAACAAAATCCGCAATATAGACAGGGTTCTTGGAATAGATCATTTGGCCAAAATCACAACAGTGGGGACAATAATTAGCGTACTCATCCAGATTCCAACTCAGGCAGAAATAGTAATTATAGCAATTTTAATGCCAATAGTCAGAGTCGATGGCGACGAAGAGATAGATCTTCAAGCAATTCACGTCGACATGCTAATATTGCTTTAAGAGATACACAGACTAACAATGAACAAGATAAAGATGCTAATACGCATAATGCCATGTCTTGTTCTCTTGATTTTAATCAGGTAAAAGCTTGTTCTGAATGTACGACTCTTTTCCAGCCAAAGGCGATCACGACGCTGCGATGCGGACATATTTTGCCTAGTCTACCTGCAGTCTGCACGGCCACTTCTGCGTCAGTACACCAGGGACAGGGTTGTCTTAAATTTAATAGAGGATATGTAAATTCCATTCCATGCTCTATTTTATTTGATTCAGGTTGTAGCACAGTCGGTGTACGGACTTCGCTGATCGACCCATACTGCACTACAGGCAATGTTGTGAAATGCGTCACCTTCCGAGGCACTGTGGAAACCTTTCCCACAGCAATAATTAATTTACATACACCATTTTTTTCAGGGAAAATTCATGCGTGCCTGCTTCAGAATCCGATTGGCGACGTGATACTAGGTCGAATACACGGTATAAAAGAGTGTACCCCTCAGCAAATTGCTGAATGGGAAGAGCGACGTATTCAGGCTGCAAATGCAGAAGTCACTAGAGCGCAAGCTACTGTTATGTCGCGTGATACACCTGCTGAACCTACAGTTAATGCCACTTTTGATGATGATTCTCCTATTTCACGGGAGATGTTTGCGACTTTGCAAAAGAATGATGATTCTTTAAAAAACTTTTTTCAATTTGTAAACAAAAATAATACCAACACCAGAAATGCAAAATCTAGACATGACTTTGATCTTAAAAATGGTATTTTGGTTAGGCTGATACGGGAAAAAGATTCATCCTTACGTTCACAGATTCTAGTCCCGTCTTCTATGAGAGCTAGGATATTACAGCATGCACACGACTCGCAATGCGCATGCCATATGGGTTTTTCGCGAACCAAATCTAGATTGTTATCTGCATTCTACTGGCCTGGCGTCCATAGAGATGTCACTCTCTATTGTCGTTCATGTTTGATATGTCAAGAGGTTAAACTACGGGGTCCATTTCATGTGGCTCCTATTCAGGCTGCGGACATCCCTATTAGACCATTTGATAAAATGGCAATTAATATCATTGGTCCGATGCTACCATCTGCCAGAGGACATACACACATACTTAATTGTATTGATATGTGTTAGCGTTGGCCTGAGGCCATACCTCTGAAAAACACTTCATCGGCTAGTGTAGCAGAGGCGTTGATGTTGATCTTTTCACGCAATGGTTTTCCGCATAAGATCTTATCGGATCATGGTGTCCAGTTTATTTCCGAATCCATGTCTCAGGTTATGAAGACGTTAGGAATAGATAGATCTCTCAGTTCGATCTATCATGCGATGTCCAATGGGTTAATTGAGCGTCTGAATAGGACACTCAAGCAATTGTTGGGTAAGATAACTCAAGATCACCCTCAGGATTGGGACCGAGTCCTGCCAGCTGCTCTTTTTGCTAATCGCGAGGTACAAAATCAAGCCACTGGTTTTTCTCCATTCCAACTTGTTTTTGGCATGCAACCACGCGGACCAATGTCTTTGATTCATGACTTACTGGTTGAAGAAAATATGGAAGAGGAAACTGATTCCTCTTAAGAGTATGTTATCTCGTTGAGAAAGAGAATCATAGATGCTTGTAGATTAGCTACTGCATCATCAGAACAGGCCAAAGAAAAAGCTCGTCTATTTGCAAACAAGTATAGACGTCTTCGCCAGCTTCTTCCTGGTGACGAAGCATTTGTTCTATTACCTTCTCATAACAATCGTCTTCTAATTACTTGGAGAGGTCCTTTTAGGATCATCTCGAGAATATCCGATGTTGACTACATCGTGGATATTAATGGCAAACATAAAACCTTCCACATTAACATGTTGAAGGAGTATTACTCACGTCCTGATTATCTACAGTCAGTGTTTCAAGCAACTGACGATCCCACCCCTCCTATTCAACACTACTCTAATTTATCGGTTATTCAAGAAGAAGAATCTTCTTTTGATGATGTACAATTGCCTGTACCAGTTGTACCGCTTCATTCCACTGAGAATTGGAATGACGTCACTATTTCTTCTACTCTCTCTGCTGATCAACATCAGCAAGTCTCTTCAATTCTGCACTCGTATGAGCATGTTCTTACTGACATCCCAGGTCATACGTCAGTTATCCAACATGATATTCTTTTGACTGACGATACACCTATTCGAGTCCGTCCATACCCTATCCCTTTACACTTTCGTGATAAGGTTGCATTAGGAATTGGATGAGATGCTTCAATTAAATATAATTGAACCATCTTCATCACCATACTCATCATCTATGGTGATCATTAGAAAGAAAGACAACAATATTCGTCTTTGCGTAGATTACAGAAAATTAAACAAAGTGACAAAATTCGATGCCGAACCTTTGCCCCACTTGGAAGACTTATTGGTCAAATTAGCACGTTCTACCTTCTTCTCTAAATTTGACCTTTCTAAGGGATACTGGCAAGTGCCACTCACACCTAAAGCAAAACCACTCACCGCTTTCTCGACACCACGTGGTCTATTCCAATGAAATTTTATGCCATTTGGTTTAGTAAACACACCTGCTACCTTTGTACGCATGATGCGTCACATGCTTTCTCATCGTCCCGGTGTCATTACTTACATTGATGACATCTGTCTCTTTAGCGACTCATGGGATGAGCATATTGAGGGATTAAATTCTTTACTGTCTACATTACGTGATTATACTCTAACAGCGAAGCCATCGATAGCATTTGTCGTTTTTCACGACATTTCCTTTCTGGGTCACCGTATTGGTCATGGCATGCTGTATACAGAGGACAGTAATGTCTCTAAAATTCTAGACATCACAGCACCTAAGACAAAAAAACAAGTTAGATCTCTTTTGGGACTAATACAGTTCTATGCTAAGTTTATCCCTCATTTGTCTACTATAACTGCTCCTTTTTCTTCTTTGTTGAGAAAAGGGACAGCTAACGTAATTAAGTGGTCTAACGAGCATCAAATTGCGTTAGATGTAATTAAAAGATTTTTTTCACAAGCTCCAGTTTTAAGGTTGCCTAACAAAAACCTTATTTTTATTCTTCGAAGTGACGCGTCATCATACGGGATCGCCGGTGTTTTGATGCAAGAATATTCTGGCACCTTGCACCCCATGATGTACGTTTCGAGAAAATTGACGACCACCGAACAGAAATATTCAGTTCTGGTCTGGACAGAGAGCTCCTTGCATTAGTCTGGTCTATTACAAAACTAGAACGTTACCTATTAGGCTCTCATTTCATTGTTGAAAGCGACCAAAAAGCTCTCACAGCTCTGAATACGAAAGACGTTAAATCTTCAAGGTCAACAAGGTACGCTATAGCCTTACAACCTTACAGCTTCGAAATTCGTTCAATACCTGGAGTTTAAAACGTGTTTGCGGACTGTTTGTCACGCTGTCCGAGCGAACCTGTCGAACCAGAACAACTTCCAGAAATGTAAACGTCTCCACAGAGAATCGTTCAATTGGAATATGATGATCATGGAACTATGTTCTTTACCTAAACTCTGTACAGACTTCGTATGGATCAGGATTATTCGTACCGACACTACTATCAAGATAGACTAATTGTTTGCATTGAAACATGACTTTTTAGATCTTGCAATTTTCTTGGTACGGGAACACTGTTGTCTGTTGTGTACAGATATAGTCAATATTCATAATGAACACACTGGACTACGTAATGTGTTAAATAAATATTTTTTTCATCGTGCATGAAAAAAAAAAAATGAACAGATTCTCATATTTTATTAACGATTTTTAATATAACAGGAACACTTAGTAAGACTGTTAGCAATTAAATGAATGAGTAATTAGTGATTGTTTTTTAATTAAGAAATTTATTGATTAGTTAGAATCAATTTAAGTTCTCAAGTAGTGGTATAGTTCACATTCACTAATAGTTTATATGTGTCTCCTCATACTTATATCTACCACTCATGGTACATGATCTTAATATCTATAGATGATTAGTTCACCTTAGTAATTTTAGAAACATTAAGTGTGTTGTTCTATTAGCGTGTTGAATTATGCATTGTTTATTAACTTTGCGTGTTTTAATTTCATTTTTTCGGTTTATAATTCACTTGTCATTTGTTACACATCATCATTGTTTTTCTTTTTTTTTTTCATTTGAAATCATGTCTTAGTTTGGTTTTGTTTTCTTTTGGAAACTTAGTTGGATGTTTCACCATTATTTTGGTTCTGATTTCCAACTTTCTTTGAATTTTTTTCATTGAATTTCACCACATCGTACCAAAGCAGGTCGATTGTGGATATAGGCTTTAATGCATGCTATGGTTTAGTTGTCTTGATTTATATTTAATATTCATTTTCTTTTTATGGTATAATATTTTAACTATGAATTATTTTTCTAGATATCGATGTAGTTTGACTCACCACTCCGAATTACTTAGAAAAAAAAAAGATTAATATAATTAACTTTTTTTTAAGGGGGAGTGATAAGGATGCTGTTGCGTACTTTTACATAGATGGCAGTTTTAAGTCCTGCCTGTGTTAAAAGATTACTCACCATTCTTATGATAGGAATATTATTTGTGCGTATGATTTATCACGCACGGGTGTGCACTATGTAGTGTATGAGAGACTCATAGCGCACGGGTTTCTAAGATCGGGAGATGACGTCAGAGGATCTTGAAGGGTCAAGCCGGACTGATGGTCCGTATTTATTATATTGTGTCCCTTATCAGTGGGAATTATTTTGATAATGGAGGACTGGCCTTCTTACCAGAAGCCCATGTCAATGTGGTATACGTAAGTCTCGCACCCAGATATTAATAAGATATATTATATATGAATTAAGTGATGTCTCCACTCTTGCTGGCATCTAGCTGGAATCCACACGTTAGGATTTCATGAATGAATAAGCTGAGCTGTTAGCTTCACTTATGAAACGTAGTGATAATTCTACAAGCGAAAGTATGATAAAGATGGATCTCAAAGAAATGTATTATGAAGTGCCGACATCTTGATCTTGGCACGTATGGAGAGGTTAGCCAAGGATAGTATCTAACCTGTATTTATCTTGATGAAGAAATGTTTGAATCTGATGATTAATCAACTGTCTGAGAATTTTATTGAAAGAGTCAATTGAGTAGGACAGTATTTATGGATGCATGTTCGAGTATTATTAAAGATGTATATGATGACCGATGTCCTTGGAGAAGGTCAACGGCCGATGCCTTTGAAACTATCATAAAGACAGATTAATTGTATGAGCTCTAGTTTAGCAAGGAAGAATATTGATAATGGTACTGACTGGAAAGACGTATATTGCCATTAGGAACATTATGCCAGATTTGCATCATCCTATTTTATTATTGATCGTCCATGTATCAAACGTCTAGTCTGCTATTGAATACCATGTTCGTAACTGTGAATCGTGTATGTGAATAAATTCGTTAAACTTTATGACCCGCCTCGGCAGTATACTTCAGTTTGCAAAGTTCGGAATTGACATACTTGAAGTTTGATTTAGAATTCGCGTTAATAGCACGAACTGGCAATTTCACCCACCATCGTCAACACCTTCAAATGTAATAACAATAAAGAAATCCGACTCCAACAGTGTCACATATTCTCTATATTTGTCCATTTGTCCGGGATTGTTTTAACTCCTGAGTATTGTTTCCATGCCATTTCTTCTCTCTTATTTTCTCTTTGACTTCCTCTGTCCACCATGGTGTCTTCTTTCTCTTGTTCCCAAGCCGGACTTCACCACATGCTTCTGCAGCAGCTGTCTTTATGATGTCCTTGAAATTAATCCAGAGGGTTTCCAAGTCATCACGTTGTTCTTCTGTGTTGCTCACCGCTGCAGCAATAAGCCCATGATATCTGGTCTTAATTTCTGTCTCTCTCAGCTTGTAGGTCTTAATGCTCATTTCTCTCGTTCGTTTACTTAGTTTTTTGCGTGACGTTGGGCAGTTCCTAGGCTCAGCAACTCTTTCAGTTGTAAGCAGGTAGTGATCACTTCCAATCTCTGGCCCCCTCCAGACTCTAGCATCCCCGACATATTTGAATGAGCTTCTCCTAACAATGGCATAGTCGATCACTGACTTCTCATTCTTTGTTGGTTCACATCTAGCTTATGCATGTATGCGCTTATGGGGGAACTTTGTGTTTGTAATGATCAGATTCTGCTCACTGCAGAATATAAGGAGTCGCTTTTCATTGTCATTGAGAGTATCTTCTCCATATCTTCCGATAACTCCACTCTATCTAGCATGGTCATTTCCAACACTGGCATTGAAATCTCCGAGCATGATAATTTCATCTAGGCAGTCATCCACTGTCCTTTGAAGCTTTCTATTTCTTTGATCCTAAGCCGCCAACCGTCAAAGCAGTCAGTGACCATCACGCCTAATGGCGTCTTGTAGAGCAACAACAAATTGATTCCACTTTGCTCGGTCAGCATCCATCCTTCGTACAGTGCCCCAACTCTGGTTCATTCTCTGCATCTCAGCCTCTACAGTCCTCCGCCAGGTTGTTTTTGGTCGGCCTCTCTTTCGTTTTCCTTCAGGGATCCAAAGCATTGCTGTTCTGGTGATGGCATCGGGCTCTCTTCTGAGGACATAGCCAACCCAGCTCCAGCGTCTGCCAGTTATGATGGTGTGCAAGTCCTCTTGCTTGCTCCGAGTAAGCAGATTTTGGTTGGTGATGGTATTCGGCCAAAAGATTCCGTGAATTTTTCTTAGGCATGCTGTGTGAAAAGAGGACAATTTCGACATTTCCTTCTCTGTAACTCTCCAGCATTCCGCACCATAGAGAAGCAGCTCGAAGAATTCCTCCTTGACCTCTGCTCTCTCATCCTCATTTGGTCCATACACTATGACCAGGTTGACTATCGTTTCTCCTTCTTTTAGTTTTACAACCATAATGCGCTCCGAGACAAAGGTCCATCCCTTGATACTATCTTTTTGGTTTTTGGCCACAATGCAACCCACGCCCCCTTTAGCTCTTTCAGATGTGGGTACCAGTGGCGTATCCTGGTAATGCGAGCTAGGCGTGCTGCTACTTAAAATGAATATGTTCGCCTACTATTTAACTTATTCCCCTCTTAATTTAAAAACCAACTGTATTCAATTACGCAACGATAGTTATTAGGGGTATATGTCAATTATCTCCGAAATACTAATTAACTTAACTTGAAACTCACTGTCACTGTAATAATCTGCATTCCCGGCAACTAACAAAAATTAATCACAAAAAACAACGGACGCAACCGATTTTTACAACCCGAGAGCTGCAAGACCACCGCACGCATGTTCGTATTGTATTGACGTATCTGGCCTTTGACCCCGATCCAATCAAACCAGTGTTCAGACGTGAATCCGAAACGTGCCGCACGCATTGTGACGGAATTACCCGAGAAACTTCGGGCGATTGCTACCAACCAGTAAAAACTGCACTATAAATAGCGTCTGGGGAAACTGAAACTAGATTATACTCGTAGATTCTATGCGGGAAAATCCGTTATCCTGGTGCGTGCGGTCCGAAAGCAGAACATTAGAAGAGAAATATTTTATAGAATAATAATTAAATTAGTATTTTCCTTCGGGCATAGGTATGCGCAGCACGCACAGCACACATAGAGAATACGCCACTGGTGGGTACACCACTGTAGAGAAGCGTGTTGCCACCGAGATCCATGACTCCTTGTCCTTTTTCTTTGTTTCCATTATAACCAGGTGTTGCGTCCTTTTTGGGTTCCTTAACAGTATAATAGCTGACAAAGTCTTACTACTGTTAAGAGGGTACGCATCAATAAATGTGGTAAGAATATATTTGTAAATTAAATTCATCGCGCACGGGAGCGCACATATTTGTGCGTAAATTTTTTTTTTCCCGTACACCCGCTAATACTCGAGGCGAAATCTCAGGTTATTATTAATGTCTAACCTGACATTGATTTTTACGTGAGTATCCCTTTTTTCTTGTACAGAGACAGGTGTCCCTCGCCATTCAGGCAGATACTCGCCGATTTCGGAGGTACCCATTAGAGCTGGGTCGGCTCAGGAGCCGCCAATCCCTGGTCGACGACACTCCTTCAAATGTTCTCGCCAGGTCTCGAGTTAATCCAGTCTAAATCTCGGTCGACGAAAAATCCTCAAATGCCATCGCTCGGGTTTGATCCTGGATCACCCGTTCGCTAGAGCGGTGTCGTAACCACTACGCTAGCGCGGCTCCAGGTGCGTAAGTAATTTTGCGTTTTGTTGCTAAACACTAGATGACGTAGTGACCTCCTGAAGGAGATGAAGGGCTGTGATATGTCAGACTGATGTCTGTTTTGTTCGAACCCCATGTGGTGAGTTTATCTTCTGTTCAAATTGATTATATACGGCCTTCCAGACGGAAGCCATCGCCGTGATGATTTGACAGTAAGTTCTTTTATAATAATATAAATTTGTTCTACGTCTTTTCGTTATACCACTCTAGTCAGTACATTCCATGGGAATCGTGACCCTTCATTTGGATGAATTGAAATGGATGCTATATAAGTAAAGTCATTGAAATCCAGCCTATTATTATTATTTTGAAAAAAAATTGTAGTACAAAAACGTAACTTCAAAGATAAAGTATTTGATCGCCGTCCTAAGGATTACTGCACGTAAGGAGAGGTCGTTCAAGTTCAGAACTTAGAAATTTTTTTGCATTGTGATGCCTCAAGTATGAGGTTCTAAGGTACCAGATGTCTTATTTATGAGGCCAATTTAAAGATGAAAAATATTTGTGATTTATTATATACCGTGGATCATAATAATTCTCCCTGCCCTTGAGAGGTCAGCCGTTATAGGATTAACCTCAGGATCCAAACTGCCTCATCATTCATGTACATTGATTCGTTTACTAAGATGTCCAGTCATACGTAATTAATATGACTATGATGAGATCATCTGATTGGATCAGTGAGAATATATTTTGACATCTCATCATCATTATTATTATGTCAAACGTCAATGCGTCTTGTCTCATTCAACGTGATTGTTAAATAAAATATGGAATCAAGTTTTCTCAAGAGTTCCAGAGTACTTCATTTGGCACAGGAATTACTTTGACGTGCCCCGGTCCGTATTACTGTTTGCCTGATCGCCTCTTAACTGGAAATTAACATTCGCTTAAAAATCAGCACCTAGTAGTCAACTAGTCTTTAACAACAAGGACCAACTACTGCAAAAATGACTACTACACCAGGATTTCTAGTTTTGCTTTCCTCATCTCTTCCACCAGCTCCTCTTCTTTCTCATTTATACTTCTTGTGTTCCAAGTTCCTTAAGCCGTAGTCCGTAGTCCGTTCCAGTTAGACGCCTTTAGAATCAGTCCGGTTTTCTCTCTTGTAGTTCTCGTAATCAAAAGTTTAAAGCAAACAGGTGATTGGCCTGTTGTGCCTTTGCATGGTGGAGGGGCTGCCTCCTTACGGCCTCCATGGAGGCAGCCCACATCCTTTTTCACCCGGGCTTGGGACAGGCCTAGGCAGAGTTGATGTAAAAAACACCCATTTTAAATTGCTGGATATGTTTTCCACACTTTTATAAAGTCTAATCTCAATTGTGCTCTGTTTAATATACCAAACTACTATTGTATTTGATGATATATTTAGTATCTCACTACACTACCTGTCAATGTATATTATGGCAAACAAAGATTGTGATAAAACCCTTATGTAAAAACACCCATATTGATCTACTTGAAAGGTATTCCACACAAATTTTGTAAATTTCAATAATACTCATTTTTGGTATGTTGTATCATATCATGTCATTACATGCCAATGTCTTTTAGAAAGCTTAAAGATTGTTATATATGTGTAACACAAACATTCGATGTAAAAGCACCCACATGGAACTTCTTGATACGTCTTCCACACGTTTTGTAAATTCTAATGAGTCTCCTATACGCCATGTTGTATTTTATTATATCATGTCAGTATTTATCAATTTATTTTCTGGAGAATAAAGACTGTGACATGTAAGTATTTGTTTATATATATATATATATATATATATATATATATATATATATATATATATATATATATATATATATATATATATATATATATATATATATATATATATATATATGCCATGTTCATCAGCACATTCAGTACTTGGGACAACATCTAAAATTAATGCAACATCTTCCGTAGTTCTCCACATTTTTATATTCCAAGATAAGAAAAGTGTTCAGCAACAAACAACATCTGCTCAGCTAGACTATTTCTTACTAGTGTCTTTTGAGTAAATATTTTTTTGCAGGCGAGAAAATCTTTCATCAACATATAACAACTGCTGAGCAAGTTATTAGTCATAGCTTTTCCATGAACTTTCCTAGATGAGACAATCATTCAGCAGTTTACAACTGCATAGGAGGGCAAAAACCAAACCGCAGGTCTGTGAGAAATGAACTGGGGATATCACACTGAACCGCATAACTGTGCCACGATGGGAATTTATCTAGCTGAAGGCAATAATCAATTGGTTAAAATTGTTCCCTAAAAACTCCAACATGAAAACCATGGTGATCGTAAAAGATGATAAAAGACATTATATCATGCTGCTAGGCCAGGTCATGTAGCAGGATAACCAGTTTAACTACTGATAAGGGTGGATTTGGTGATGCTTACTGGCCACTATAAACGTTGCAGTAGTATGTCCAAATCGTTGCTAAAATATAGCCAAATGTATGGTACCACCCCTATCGACACCAGGTAAGTAATAGACTGAAGTGCAAGGTGTCTTGTCTGGTTTGTTGTTGTTGTTGTGGGTGTAGATGGGATGAAACGTCACAGATCTACAAAAACATGAGGTATGACGTGGAAGTCATAAAAGTGCGAAAACTGCTGCGGACGTTTCCATCATTTATTTGGACGCCACAAGCACAGATAATGTTACATAAATCATAGACATCAATAGTTCAATGTATTCAGCATTCTAAAGCTTCTTCATGAATCTGCATCAAAATCCTGCAACTATGTCAGCTGCATATCATCAATGTTCATTAAATAATAATCAATACTCCTCTGACGCTGGCAGATCAGATGTACACGATAAGTCTATTATTGTCCACACGAGTATAGCAATTCAGGAGTACAGGTCAAGCTGACCTTTATAGCATCGCTAAGTCTAACCCTCGACATAGGTGCAATCGCTGGCGTAACGAAAATCCTAGAATATAATAATTGTTCCCTGGGCCTAGAGCGACCCGTGTATATATATATATATATATATATATATATATATATATATATATATATATATATATATATGTATATATATATATATATATATATATATATATATATATATATATATATATATATATATATATATATATATATATATATATATATATATATATATATATATATATATATATATATATATATATATATATAAGGTATAACGATACCGGTGGTGAAATTTCCTAGTAAAAGGTCCTCTCCATTCTGTAACACACAAGCGAGCAGAGATCGACAAAATGTCTAACATCTAGGTAGATCATAGAGTTCAATAAAGGAGGTATTACCTTTCTTCAGAATCAACACCACAAAAAATACGCCTCCAGGCGGTTTTGAATCATATAGGGAAAGCCTCGTTAGCTAACTAACTCACAGGAGGACTTTAGAATTCCCTAACAAAATCACAGACGCAGAAGCGTCCTATCTCTGCTCAGTACATCTCGTCGAATCCCTGGGCGGAAGACGATTCTAACTTTCTTAAAGTTTAGACATACGCAGAACGCATACATCTGACTAACACTCACAACGAAACGATGAAGGAACCATTTCAACAAAGCTATGTTCAGAAATCCCGCCTTATATGGACATGGGAATAAAACTCAACCCTAGTTTCAATCATTCCAAGAAATTATTGACTGATACTACCGTAAAAGGAGACATCGTTCGAATAAATGAATCAGCGAGTCAAAACACAAGATAAGATAACCAACGAGTCAACCAACAAGAGAAAGTAACCCCCATAGTAAAATGTGCCTATTGTTTAACAAAGGTTATCTGCCTTAGATCACAAAAAATTTAAAGTGTACAATTGATACCGATTAATTACACACAGTCTTAGGAAAAAATTCTGTGCGCAACATTACCGCACCCCCCGGGAAAAAAAATGAAACTTTTTTTTTTTAATTCAAGAGCCAGAAATAACATGCTCGTAACGCACGTATGATGCGCGGATATAATGCCTAATATGAGGCTTGCTCGACGCATGGAGCGTTAGCTGAGATTATATCTCAGATTCTTAGAGAAAAAATTTCCCGAAGTGTACACGTATATTCCAGGGAGGTGCCACCAACATACGCCACATGATGGCAACATCATAATGTAAGCAAAATTATACTGACATAAATACAAATATGTTATCATAGTATGAAGTGTAATTAACTACACATTTGAAACAAAAAATACATTATACAATCATACAATGTATTACTAATCAATACTAATAAATCAGATGTTCCTCTTAGACATGGATATAATCGTTCCACCGCAGGTAAGAACTTGACATACTTCATGGTTGACATAATGTCCATACTCTCGCAGACGTCAATGATGTGCTGCGAAAATATCAATAACACAAATCTTTATGGTATATGCTAAATTTCTTAATACAGTAATTAAAATATGATATATAAATTGTGGCCATGTGAGCTTTTGGCCCGTATATTGCTAACTAAACCTTCTTTCGTTATACCCAAAATCAGTAACAGAACAAGGCTATTACAATGCTATAAATTCCCAAAAATGAGCACATATGTGCTAATATATACTTATAGTAAAAGTTAAAGTTAGTTGCTTATCCTTTACAAGACGTGGCAATCAACCCCAGCTTTTATTAGCTGTTTTGTGATTTTTCTAGGCAATTGTTTTCATTCAGTAGTTTGCCATTGCTTTCTGAACGGTACGGCGCTTATACCATTGTTAAAAATCCACACAAAGCGATCTGCTACCAAACTGCATGCAGCAGGTTTCGAACCTGGTATATCTGGATTATGAAACTGCGTTCATATCCATTAGGCCACAGACGCCATCCTTATAGTAGAGAACTGTTATAGATCTCGACGTTTAACAGGGAATATATATGACGGAAGAATTAAGTGGAATCATGTGGGCATCTAGACAGAATGTCTGCCATCACATTATCCGAACCACGGATAGCTCGCACCGTGAAATGAAAGGGTTGAAGAGCTATGGCATATCGAGTGGACCTCAAGCTCTTCACGTTTTTGCTCTGAATAGCAGTAAGCGCTTTCTGGTCGGTTTCCACAATGAAATGTGCGCCTAGAAGGAATCTTTGCAACTTGAGAATTGACCAAACCATAGCCAATAATTCACGGTCTAAAACCGAGTAATTCCTCTCTGCAGCATTTAATTTCCTAGAGATATACATCACCGGATGCAGAGTATCTGAATACTCCTGCATTAGTGCTGCCCCAATCCCAGTGGACGAGGCGTCACTTCGAAGAACAAAAGTCTTCTCAATAGTAGGTAACCTAAGGATAGGTGGAGATGAAAATAGAGTTTTAATCTGGTCCAATAATGATTGACATTCTTGAGACCAGCGGATCAGATTAGACGATCCTTTCTTTAATAAAGTAGAAAGAGGTGCCATAATGGAGGACAGATTCGGAATGAATCGTCCGTAAAATTGTATCAAACCTAAGAGACTACGCACTTGTTTTTTCGTCTTAGAGACAGAAATGTTAAGTATTTTTGAAATATTGTGGTCCTCTGTCTTTAAAAGACCATGGCCAACACGATGACCCAGGAAAGAAATCTCACTAAATCCTATAAAGGCTTTAGAGGGTTTTGCAGTCAAGTTATACTCGCGAAGAGTAGACAGCAATTCGTATAAACCCAAATAGTGATCTTCCCAGGAATCACTGAACAGACAGATATCGTCTAAGTATGCTATGACATCTGTACGATATGCGAGAATTCGACGCATCATGCGTACGAATGTAGCAGGGGCGTTCATAAGACCGAAAGGCATGAAATTCCATTGGAATAAACCCCTAGGTGTAGAAAAAGCAGTAAAAGGTTTGGCTCGTTCAGTTAAAAGGACTTGCCAATAACCTTTCGATAAGTCGAGTTTGGTAAAGAATTTAGAATTAGGAAGTTTGTTTAGTAGCTCTTCCAATGAAGGCATAGGTTCAGCATCGAACTTCGTAACTTGGTTCAATTTGCGATAATCCACGCAAATGCGAATGTTATTATCCTTCTTTCGAACAATAACCATAGACGAAGAGTATGCTGAAGTGGATGGTTCAATGATTTCCAATCGTATCATTTCATCCAATTCTTTTTCGACTTGTGACTGAAAATGGATAGGTATCGGATAGGGTCTGACTCTGATAGGATTATGGTCAGTTAGTATTATGTCATGTTCAATGACATGTGTGTGTCCCGGGATGTCGGTAAGGACATCCTGAAATGTTTGTAACATCGAAGAAACTTGTCGATGTTCCTCAGCGGAAAGATTAGGAGAAACGGAAACGTTTTTCCAAGATTCCGTTGAATGAAGTGGGATCACAGGAAGTGGAAGATTGACATCAGAAAAAGTAGTTTCCTCATCCTGTATAACTGACAGGGATGAGTAATGACCATGAGGTACTGGAGAATTGTCCGTTGCCTGGAAAATAGGCTGCAAATAGTCAGGTCTTTCATGAAATTCCGTGAGCATATTTATGTGGAAAGTTTTATGCTTTCCATCAATATCGACAACATAGTCGACATCGGTAATTTTAGAGACTATTGCATACGGACCTTTCCATGCAATAAGAAGTCTGTTCTCCCTTGACGGAAGAAGAACGAATGCTTTGTCACCTGGACAAAGTTGTCGTAGACATCTATTTTTATTTGCAATTTGCCTTGCCTTTTCTTTAGCAAATTCGGATGAAGAAGTTGCTAGTTAGCATGCCTCGATGATCTTTTGCCTAAGGGCAATGACATACTCGTAAAAAGATTGAGTCTCATCGCTAATATTATCGGCAGTGATAAGATCGTAGAGTAAAGACATAGGGCCGCGCGGTTGCGCGCCAAAGACAAGTTCAAAAGGAGAAAACCCTGTGTGTTTATTGGGGACCTCTATATAAGCAAAGAGAGCCGCGGGTAAAACCCTGTCCCAATCCTGAGGATGATCCTCAGTTATCTTCCCAAGTAAAGTTTTTAGTGTCCTATTCAAACGCTCAACTAACCCATTAGACATTGGGTGATAGATACTGCTGAGAGACCTTTTAATATGTAGCATAGACATTACCTGTGACATAGTGTCGGATATAAGTTGAGTGTCATGGTCTGGCAATATTTCTCCGGGGAATCCCAAGCGAGAAAATATTAGCCAAAGAGCGTCTGCGATATCGGCAGTGGAGATGCTCTTGAGAGGTATAGCCTCTGGCCAACGTGTGCACATATCGACACATGTAAGGATAAATTGATGTCTTCTGGCCGACTTGATCCTAAAAGGACCGATAGTATCTATTGCCATTTTCTGAAAAGGGCGAATAGGAATGTCAGCAGCCTGGATAGCCGCAGCATGTCGTGGTTCTTTCGATTTGACCTCCTGACACACTTTGCAAGAACGACAGTAAATTCGTATTTCCTTGCTCACAAATGGCCAAAAGAAAGCCGCAAGAACCCTCGACTTTGTACGGGAAAAACCCATATGTCCAGCACATTGCGAGTCATGAGCATGTTGCAATATTTGCAATCTCATACTCTTAGGCACAAGAATTTGAGAATGAGTTGACGTAGTCGAGTCTTGTACCATACGCACAAGTACGCCGTTCTTCATAGAAATCCAAGACTTTCTATTAGTATTCTGATTTGGATCACCTTTTTTTGCTAGAGTGAAGAATTTTTGTAAAGAAGGATCTTCTTCTTGCAATTTTATAAATGAGTCACGTGAAATAATCAAGTGACTATTTTGGCTATCTACTTCATCATTATCAGTTAATGAAGTTTGAGGTGGATCCAGAGCATGTGCTCTTGTGACCACCGCATTGGTAGCTTCAATGTTTTGCTCCTCCCAAACAGCAATCGGCTGTGGGGTACATTCCCTAACTCCGTGAATACGACCAATAATAAGGTCCGCAATATGGTTTGGAAGGAGACACGCGTGGACATCTCCCGTAAAGAAGGGAGTAGAAATATGTATTATGGCAGTAGGATACTTTTCCAAAGTGCCACCAAATGTTACACATTTGATGACCTTTCCTGTAGCACAGGATGGATTTACAAGAGATTGCCTAACACCAATAGTAGTACATTTAGAATCAAATAGAACTGAGACTGGATTACTATTTATAAGACCCTTGTGTAGTATAAGAGAACTTCTCCCGTCATGCGCAACAGCAGCAGGAAGAGTGGGAAGAGGATGACCACAGCTTAAAGTAGTTACGGTAGTCGGTTCGAACAAAGTACTGCATTGGGGACATTTAGTTGCCCTACTAAAGTCAAAGGCAGAACATGTGATAGCACTAGAGATTTTATCATCATCACCTTGTTTACATGCTCCCTGAGACTCCTGCTGTACAGAGTTTGCCTGTTGATATCTCTTTCCTTTATGTTGCGATCTACCGCGACCTTTATTGCCTCTGCAATTATCATTAAACTCCCTACTGTAATTGTTATCCTGGTTTGAATTCCAGTTTCCATAACTGTCATTACCATTTCTATACTGTTGAGAACCTCTATTATATTGGTTTTGAGGTCTGCGTGAAAAATAGTTTCCTCTATACTGACTACCTTTGCGAAAATGTCTAAAATTATTGGGAGTAGTATGCCGTGGAGTATCAGCTTGTCTCCAGTTCTGCGAAGAAGAATCACCATGAAATTGATTGCTATGATTCTGAGCATAATTACGGTTACTCTTCTTATTAAAATTTTGTTGGCTACCCTGAAATTTACGCATGAAATTTGGGCCATAAGGTGCTGCCGAAGCAACTGGCAGACCTTCTTTTACTTCAGAGTTGCTAATGGTTACGTGAGGATGCGCAGTGACATACTGGCAACAGTATTCTTCCATTTCTTTTATGTTTTTAAGCTTACGCTCATGAAGAAAAGAAAGAAAAGCTTCATAGACAGAAGACATAACCTTGTCCCTAAGTAGTAAGTCCATAAGTTCTTCATATGTATGTTCTGTCTTAGACAGCTCAACCCATCGTGAAAAAGTAAGACGTATCTTTGAAATGAATTCAGAGATTTCCACTCCAGTATCTGGCAACGTATTTTTAAATTGAAGACGATAGCCGTCTTCGTTAAGTTTGTACTTCTTTAACAAGACTGCCCTGATAACCCCATAATTGTTCTTATCAGGCTCATCTACCTTACTTAACATACTCAAAGTATCACCTCTAAATAAATTGGACAACTGATAAACATACAGTGATTTATCTATGTTATGTGTTTTACATGCACCTTCGAATCTATCCAGATAAAACGTTATATCGTCACTGGAAGCATTGAATACAGGTAGTTTAATCTTAAAAGTACTTGCATTGAACTTATCTGACACCCTATTTGCATCATTAGCATTACCAGTGTTCAACAATTTCAACTTTTCTAACTCCAAAGCTAAGAGTTTTTCTTCATGCTCCATTTTAGCGTTTCTCTCATCAGCCTATCTTTGTAACTTTTTCTCTTCAGCCTCTCTTTGTAACTTTTTCTCTTCAGCCTCTCTTTGTAACTTTTTCTCTTCAGCCTCTTTTTCAAGTCTTTTATTTTCAGCCTCTTTTTCAAGTCTTTTATTTTCAGCCTCTTTGTCCAATCTTCTCTCCTCAGCTTCAGTTTATCTTTTCTGTTTTTCCATTTCCATTTGGAATCTCCTTTCATCCACCTGCATCTGCAATTTCTTGTGTTCAGCTTCCATTTCCATTTTTTCTCTTCCACCTTTAATGCTTTATCATATTGAGTAGTCGCATATTCTTCCAATTTATCACATGTCTTACCAAGGGATTTCCCTTGCTCAATAAAGTACTCAAGTGTAGACATGATGTCTAATATTGTGAGTCCAAAACCTGAAATAATTAATGATCTTATTTCAACTTTAATAGTAACAAGACTTAAATAAAGTACTTGTGTAATCATGGAGAGTTATCTACCCTTCCAAGATGGAGGTGAAATTCGTTTCTCACCTTAGACGCCGAAAGAAAAACATCAGGAATGTGTATATTTCGATGGATAATACCATGTTATGTTAAATTATAGAATAAAAGATACACCAGAGTATCTAGTGGTGTAGATATTTTCCTATAACTGACCTCGAAACCCTCGAATCGGTCGGTTGGATCGGAGGGTTGATCAGTGAGTTAACAATTCACTATCGTAAAACAAGCTATTGTTACCGAAACAGAGTGCAAGAGCTAAGAGGAGTGGCGTCACAACGAACAACCTGGAGAGTACTGGTTTCTGCCTTATGCGCCGTGTTTGGTGCTTAAAGAATTTATTATTATTATTAATCACAATGTTTATCCCAATCTCTGTGGGAAACAAGTCTTTGACAAAGAACTTGTATTATCAAATGTATAATAATATCACCAGTCACTTCTTAATCATCAGGGCACTACACAAATTAGTGCATAAACACAAATCCATCAGTTATTTATCATAACTGCACTACATAGGTAATAGTGCATGAGTAAATCCACCAGTTAGTTATGATAAGTGCACTATACAAACAATAGTGCATGAGCAAATATGTAACAGCTTTGAAAGCTAACTATGGAAGAACTATGTAAACAATAACAAAGATCGAAGACAATGTAAACAACAACAAAGATCAAAGACAATACGAAAACATTCGCAAAAGTCAACTAAATAAACAGCGAAAACTAAAAGAAAATATCACAAAGAATGTGATGACAAATGCGAAAAAAGTAAACAAACAAATGACGTCACAATGGATAAAAAAAATGTTGTAAAGAACTGAATAATAGAAAAGAGGAGACCTACAAATACAAACAAATCAATACAAAACTAAAGAATGCGAAAAAATACCGAAAACAAAACTGCACATGTCATCACAACTAACAAAAAAAGCAACAGATGTTGCATGCAAATTTTCAATTAAGAAAATTGCTCCTACCAGAACGCTATCATAAGACCGCAATGACGTGGTATCTCTTATGATAGTCACCTACCCAACCAGCCCGCTGAAATATAAACATATAAATATACAAATAACATATAACATGTAAACATGTAGCAAAAAGTGTGTGAAAGTATAGAAGGCTCAGTTAGAATATAAGGGCACAGTTCACAAACAAAACAGGCCACTTAACTTCTATATGTCCAAACGTCAGCACGGTGCAGAACAGGTTGCGATCAGCATTCTGAGGATAAATGATCCAACGTTGATCGACAACTGCTCCCATAAATAGCCATGACGCAGGAAATGAGCTTCTGATACTGGAAATGTTGTTTCGGCACTTGTCCTTCTTCCTTACAATGCTCGGCACTTGACCCTCTAACTGCAGTATGAGTAAATCGCTTCAAACGGCACTTGACCTTCTGAAAACTATGAAATCGATAAACTGTCGGGCAGCGCCGGGTACTTTCACAATATAGCGGACATGCTATACATCATTGTAGATGTATCTTGCAGGAAGTATCGTTCACGAACTTGCATCTTGTAGAATGAATGGGTTTGTTGACCCCCGTGAGTGCTGGAACCAGCTGAACCCAGCTATTGGCCACCATAAACTGATAAGCCACAAATCTGGTTACCATAAAATGATAAGGGTCGATTTGGTGATGCTTACTGGCCACTATGAACGTTGCAGTAGTATGTCCAAATCGTTGCTAAAATGTAGCCAAATGTATGGTACCACCTCTATCGACACCAGGTAATAGACTGAAGTGCAAGGTGTCTTGTCTGGTTTGTTGTTGTTGTTGTGGGTGTAGATAGGATGAAATTTCACAGATCTACAAAAACATGAGGTATGACCTGTACTCCTGAAATGCTATTCTTGTGTGGACAATAATAGACTTATCTTGTACATCTGATCTGCCAGCGTCAGAGGAGTATTGATTATTATTTAATAAACATTGATGATATGCAGCTGACATAGTTGCAGGATTTTGATGCAGATTCATGAAGAAGCTTTAGAATGCTGAATACATTGAACTATTGATGTCTATGATTTATGTAACATTATCTGTGCTTGTGGCGTCCAAATAAATGATAAAAACGTCCGCAGCAGTTTTCGCACTTTTATGACTTCCACGTCATACCTCATGTTTTTGTAGATCTGTGAAGTTTCATCCCATCTACACCCACAACAACAACAACAAACCACATTAGACACCTTGCACTTCAGTCTATTACTTACCTGGTGTCGATAGGGGTGGTACCATACATTTGGCTACATTTTAGCAACGATTTGGACATACTACTGCAACGTTCATAGTGGCCAGTAAGCATCACCAAATCCACCCTTATCAACTATCATGGAGCTGTAATAGACTGGAGAGAGGCATACACAAGAGTTGGCTACCTGAAGAGTTGCTGCTGGGATTTTTATAAGGCAAATACATAGAGGATTCCTCAGCACAAGATTAATTGGTCAGAAGACGAAGATGGATATATACTGCTCCACGTATGTTCCAGTCTCGACTTACGGGTGTGAGTCATGAGCAATGACCACAACCCACAAAGGTTACTTCCAAACCACAGAAATGACATTTGAGGAACGGGATCCAGGTAACACGAAACGACAAGGTCCGCAACTAGACAATATGGAATGGCCTCGAAATCCAGTCCAAATTGACATGGCTCGGTCATGTCTGCCGAATGAGAAAAGACCAGTTTTCTTGACAAACATGAGAAGTCAAGACCAGGATTTCCAACGTCCGGTCAACCCAAAAACTTTCTGAAGTATTTTTAATAACTTTATGTGTTATCGTTTATAAAGAACATTTTATATTTCGGTGTACTGTCTTCATGTTAATTTTTGTAAATCAAGTGTAATGCAATCTTGTAAACAGCTTACAAGTTACGACGAAGGAACCAGTAGTGTTACGAACCAAAAGGTTGAAACATTAGGTGTATTCTTCTTCTTCCTTGTTCGACGTCAGACTTCCACATTAATGATTCTTAATAAAGACAATAGTCAGCTCAATGTCCCTGCCATTTCAAAACAATTTTTCGTTGAGAGAAGTGGGTTGTTGGCATATGATACTCCAGTCACTACTGTATATTAGGCAGGACTGCAGCAGATGTTCGGCTGTCATGCGGCTGACACCACATGTACAAAAATCTGTTGTACTAATACTGTACTTGTGGTACAGATGGTACCTCAATTTATTGTGTTCTGTGCGTAGCCGGAAAAAATGACAACCTTGTCTCGCCTAGACAGCTGAGGACAGGCATCATTTGTTATATGGTCTGTTTGTTTATTTTCCAATTTGGACTTGAATGTAGCTTTTAAAGTTGTTTTTGCCATTTCATAAGTTGTCCCTATATCATTTTGTTGTAGCGATCCTACTTCCTTAGCAAGTGTGACTGACTCCTCGTTGCCTGGCATGTTGCAATGAGCTGGTATCCACTGGATTGGTATCCACTGGATTGTATGACACTGTGAACAACTTATGGCCTAAGTCAGGAAATGATGGATTATTGGCATCATATTTGAAATGTTCGTGGCCATCCACTCTTCGCTCCAGTGAAGAAATAAAACGGGTAAAGTTAGTCCAACAGCATGTACTGCCGTTGGAGAGTTAAGTCTTAGAGACTTCACTGTACTAGTCCAGTTTTATGAGATGAGAGGGACAAGTTCCTTTAATCACTGTCTTTGCTTTCCTTAACTCAATAACAGAGTCAGATAACCATAGACTGGATCATGTTTTTACCAGGTTTTGAACTAGGAACATGGTAACTTTGTGACTAGGGGCAATTGCTGTAACCATACTGCCATCCCAGCACTCAGTAATGAAATATTGAGTTAATACGTACACATTTTAAGAATTACATTTACATCACAACGAATTTTCAAATAATAGACTTTAAAGTAGTTGTAACTATTAGAGTGATTAAGAGATAATATTCGAGTAGAATAATTTTTTATAAGAGTAAAGTTTTATGATGAATATTAACTGGATTTTTTTGTAATCTAAGTGAAATAATCAATAGAACAAGAAGGGGACAATAGTAGTGTTGACGACCCTTGATTAGGGTGTTTTGATTTGGCTGATCTTAGGTGATAATTGTAATGTTAAGTTTTTGTGTTTGGTTTTGTGAACTGCCTACGTGATAGTAAAGTCACGGAAATTGTATGAACAAGTGAGCTGTGTGTGAGACAGGTTGTTCAAGAATGTTCGGAAATAGCTGTAGTGGTACATCGAAGTTTTAATTTAAGTCAGTCAGATCCCAGACGCGATAGCATTTAGAAGCAAGTTTGCTTTGAGTGTGATAATGGTAGAAGTTAAAGTGGCAGGGGAATTGATAGTTTTTATCGGGTCAATAAGCCAAATGATTTTTTGTTGTTTTTGTTGTGACAAAAAAGTAGACAATCGCCCAGACACTCAATCGCCACAAGTATCTATGACAGGTCGTTACTTTATTTTGTGGACAAGATGCAAGTGTTCCCAGTCACAGAAAATGTGTGTGTTTTCGAAAACCCAGGTACGTTGAACATTTTTGTAGTCTTATAGCAATTAGAGAAGTGCAGTAGACAAGTTGACAGACTAGGGAGCAAGGGATATACTTGGTAAAGCTACATCCCTGGCGGTTAGGTCAGTCTCACTAAGATACGCCAAGGCAGAAATGAGAAAATCAGAAGAAATAAGTCAGAGCACATAAAAGAAACAATTGATTGAATACGAGGAACATTATGACAAGTAAAATATTTACAACAGTGGTTCTCAAGGCATGGCCACATTACCACTAAAGACAGTATGAATATCGAAGCAGAGAGAGAGAGAGAGAGAGAGAGAGAGAGAGAGAGAGAGAGAGAGAAAATGACGTTTGTATTATTACTGAAATATTTGCTGTATAAAGTCTGCCAGCCTCATGAGGAAGGTTCGACATATCATTTTGTCCAACCTTTTCGATCATGTAAATAAAGTTCAACATTTAACTGTTACTGCTGTCAGCGTGAACTCATTCATCAACTGTTGAAATCATTCATCAACTGTCAGTGCATGAACTATTGTCAAAGTAACGTCACCGTTTGAAAGAAAGAAGTTGTCTAACATCTCAAGTAAGCTGCCTACTGTTTAGGGTAGAGATACGAAACCTATACGATCACACATAAAATAGAAGTATGAAATAATAGACAAGACATCATCATCACCCAGCTTATATGTCAACGGCCACATGGTCATTGGAATTGGCCCAATTAAGAAACTCTAATAATTCAAATTGTGTGTAGCACATGGCTAACTTAATGGGTATTTGGTACTATAAAGATATTGTTTTTTTTTCTTTCTGATTCAGCAGCGAGTTAAAGTTTACGAGGCCTTATTCACTGACGCATCACTGAGGCCGTAGTTCACTGACGTATCACTGAGGCCATACACCACATTCTTTGAACTGCATCAGAAGCCGTTCCATACAACAGTATCATATGGAGTAAATTTCTTTTTCTCACCTACTGAGAAAAAAGTTTAAGTCAAAACCACACCGTTGTATTATACCCTACTCTGGCAAAAGGCTAGCTAACCTTGTCTGTCTGTACAAATATTCATACCATGTTGTTGTTTGTTCTTGTTTTGAAACGGTGATGGGTGGAGAGCGGACACTTAACAGCTGACCATTATTGCCTGTTCTCGTTTCATCTTTGTCTACGCTGTTCAACCTAAAAATTGTTTATAATTGGGGTATTTAGTGTCATTTTATTTACTAATTTTGTATTAAGTTTAAATAACTATTGTCTTTTGCAGTTGCTGGTTTTAATTTATATTAGTATTTGTCATTTTATTTTCAGTTTTTGTATTGTATATAGAAAACTATTGTCCTTTGCACTTGGTTTTAATTTGTATTAGTGTTTTTTGTTGTTGTTGTTTTTTTTATTCTCTTTGCCCTTCCTTGTCCTCTGAGTAGTTAATGGGTTTGCTAATTTTTGCTGGTTTTATTTTTTGTTAATGATTTGTTAGTTTTTGTTGCTTAATTTCTATTTGGTTGAATGTCTTTTCTGAAGTACTAACATTATATGTTTTCCTTGTTTTATGTATATATCTTTTAAGTATTGAATGGGCATCTCCTGGAGCATCTATACTTAAAACATTATCACCTGTCATGCCTATATTGTGACTTCTATAGTAAGTCTTAAACTCTAGCCTTTGTTGTTCGTACTTTTTACAGTGCATCAGGTAGTGGTCTTTGTCATTCTCTTCCTGACATTCTTGGCAGTGTGGTTCCTCTATCATAAATTATGCTGCAACGAGACGGAGACGCCACATTTTTCTGTTCGATGGAATCTTTAATTCTTCTCTGACTTGGCACGTCCTTGTTGAGTCTTACAGCAGTTTGAACGCGTGTTTGCCTTTTCTACTTTTCTTCCACGTTGTCTTCCATTCCTCGTTTATAGTTAGCTTCACTTGGCTCTTGATTTCTGACCTTCCCAGTCCTGCTCTTATATTGTTTTTACTTATTCTTCCATTCTTGGCGTTCTGGTCTGCCAACTCGTTACCAGCTATACCAATGTGTGCTGGAACCCACACTAGCCTCACACTGCATCCTCTGTTCCCTAGTGATGCATTAATTGCTAGAATTTCTCCCTTTATGTCTGACCGGCTACACTTACCTGGGTGTTCTAATGCTTGTAGTGATGATAGTGAGTCTGTAAATATCGTAACAGCTTCTGGCGGATTATCTTCGATTATTTCTAAGCTGTTTAGAATTGCTACCATCTCTGCGGTAAAAATCGAAACCCCTTCAGTTACACTGTAGCTCTTTTTAATTCCCCACTTTGGTATTACAACTCCTGCATCTAGTTGCCCACTATCACCCTTGGATCCATCAGTGTAGACAGCCAGACTTTGTTTTGTTAGTTGATCTATGAACTTTCTACTTATCATGTTGGCTTCCTTATCTTCAATGTTTTGTTTGGTCTTTTCAATAAGTGAGTAGTCTATGATTGGTGGTTTTAGTTCCCAGGGTGGAATTTTCCTTCTATATTTATTACTATTTTCAATTGTGTTTGACAGTTCTTTGAACTGCGTTAGATCTTCTATAGTTCTCCACCCTGTTGGATATCTATCTTTATTTAAGGGGACGTCCCATACACTTGGTTGGTTTTTGAAAATGCTTTATGTGCTGGGTGGGTCACTTCTTGTGCTACTTTACTCCAATAATTTAATTTTAGTTCTTTCCGTCTTAGACCAAGGGGTGGTATGCCAAGAGCTACTTCCAGTGCTTCTACTGGTGTCGACATAAATGCACCTGTAATGGTTCTCATGGCTGCATTTTAAATTTTGCCTAGTTTTGCTTTGTTAGAAGCTGCAGCTGAGTCATAGATTATGCTGGCATAATCCAGTTTCCCCCTGATGAAAGACTTGTAGAACATAAGCATTATTTTATTGCTGGCCCCCATCCATTACATTTTACAATCCTTATTATATTTAGGAGTCCCCTACAGCTTTCATCTAAATTTTCTATATGTTTATTATAATTTAGTTGTTTATCTAGAGTTATGCCCAGAAATCTTGTTGTTGTGGAGGTACATATTTTCTGTCCTTTAATGGTCATATTGATTTTGTTATTTTTTTTTTTAATTTCCTTTTCTGAATATCATACCTACTGTTTTGTTTACATTAATTTGGAAGCCCCAACTTTTCATCGACTCTGAAACTTCGTCTGTTTGTTTTTGAAGATTTTGGTAGACATGTTCCGAGTGTTTTCCAGACCACCAAATGGCACAGTCATCTGCAAATTGTGATACTGCATTCTTAATGTCGTTAAATTCATCTGCTAAGTCATTTACAGCTATAGTGAAAATTGAAGGTGAAATCACTGATCCCTGAGGAATTCCATTCTGTTGTTCATATATTCCTGACCTATCATTGTTCACCTGTACAGCAAAATACCTGTCCTGTAAAAAGTTTTATAGATACCTATAGGTTTTACCAGTAATGCCAATCTTTTTCATTTTGTAAAGAGCCCCATATCTCCAGCATTCACCATATGCCCTTGCGACATCTAGAAAGACTGCCACTGTTTTTCTTTCCTCTTGAACCCTATCTTTACATCATGTTCTAATCTTACAAGCTGGTCTACTGTACTTCTGTCTGCTCTAAACCCTGACTGGTCTGGGCTATATATACTGATTTTTTTCCAGGTAGAATTTAACTCTTTTGTTTACAACAGTTTCCAGTATTTTACCAAGTTGTGATGTTAAGGAGTTAGGTCTATATGAACTTACATCATGGACTTCCTTATTGGATGGGATCTATCATAGCTACTTTCCATGCTTTTGGTATCTTTCCTAAGCTCCAGATTTTGTTTTAAGGGGAAGTAATGATGTTTATAGTGTATTTGGGTACTTTCTTAAGGATTTCATAACTAAGTATATCATGCCCTGAGGCAGTATTAGATTTCTCCTCTATTGCACTACTTCCTCTGTTATATCAGCATCTAAACAGTTTGTTTCATCTATCTGGTCTGGTAGTTCTTTTGAAAACTCTATCCTAAGTCTTTCTCTTCTCTCAATTTCTTCCTGTCCAAGACTACTTTTTGCACTGACTTTATAGAAATACTCAGCAAGGGCATTAGCTTTTTCTTTATCTGTTTCTGCTCTCCTTGGTAGTTTGATTGTTGGCATTATTGTTTTCTTATCGTTCCCTTTGATTGCCTTAAGCTTTTTCCAAACTTCTTTAATTTGAGTGCTAGGTTTAAGTGTCTGACAAAACTCCTTCCAGTTAGTTTCTGTGGCTTTAAATATTATTCTGTTAGATTCATTCCTAATATGTTTATACTCAACATAGTTTTCTTCTGTTCTGTTATTTCTATATTTTTGTAATGCCCTTTTTCTTCTCTCATGAAATTCTGCACAGCTTTTTTTCCACCAGGCAACTGGTTCTTTATTGTACTGAGCTTTTCTTTTCTTCTTAATGTTATTTATTGGTTTTAGGTGCTGTGGCATATTTTTATTTGGTATATATTTTATTGCTATTTTCAGAATTTCATTGGTCAGTGTTTCTGCCGACAAGTCAGTATCATCTGTTTCCATGTCTTTATATTCCATCACTTCCAGGTCAGATTGGAAGGCTTCCCAGTTTGCTTTGTTATAGTTGAAAGTTAGTTTCTCTGGTTCTGGGTTTGGAATGACGTTTTCATGCATGGTTATTACAATGGGCAGATGATCTGTGTCTGTGTCTTGTAACACTTCCCAATTTACATTCGCTAGGTTGTTAGTTGCTATACTTATGTCTATTGCTGAGTCTGCCCTGTTAGCTTGTGGATTAATTCTAGTTGCAGTTCCATCATTTAGTATTAGCAGGTCATTGTTTTCTATGAAGTCAAGTAGGCGCTTTCCTGCATTGTCTGCATGTTGTCCACCCCAAGCATAATGATGGGAATTAAAATCGCCTACTATGTCATTTTGGGGCTTAGTCTGGTGCTTATGGCTAGTATTTCTTCATCTTTAATTATGCCATTTTTGCGTATACATTTAGGATTGTTAAATTGTTTGGTTCTGCTGCTATAGTTACCTGGATACCTTCTATGTTGGTTGTATCAAATACTTCCCAGTATATAATTTTAAATGTTTCGTTAACTAAGACTGCAACACCCCGTCCTCTACCTTCTTTCCTATCGTGCCTTAGTATCTTAAAGCCCTTACAACTATATCTGCTATTTGGGTTTAAATGTGTCTCTTGAAGAGCATATACCCGGTAGTTCCTCCTGTCTCTGCTAGTAGGGGTGCAACATTCTTTTTGATACCCGTACAATTCCACTCTGCCATCAATGGTACCTATACCTTGTAGCGGTATGGCAGCTTGCGTACCCTGACAATCCCCAGAGCTATGCCAGTGGGAGTTTTACTCCTGGTAGGTTCAACCAAGCTGGACTGGTCTGTGTGGGTAGGGGTCAGACAAAAGCTGGTACCCTGGTCCGCCAGGTTGGGGGTTTTAGCATAGGGCTGACACCCCTGTCTGTGTAAAAAAACAATGAAGTTACGGAAACAACAATAAATGAACACACTTTGCTGCGGGATGGACATTCGGAGTCTGAGGCTCGTATGACTGTCAGTGGTGAAAGCCGAAAGGAAGCCACTGACATGAAATTGGATGTCCTGACCGCATAACAGGATACAAGAATAGGTTTTTGGAATGTCAGGACAATGTACGAGACAGGTAAACTAAGACAGGTCACGGCAGAAATGAGAAACTATAGGTTACACATTCTAGGTATAAGCGAGAGCAGATGAACAGGGGCAGGAAAAGTTAAAACAGCAACAGGAGAAACAGTACTTTACTCTGGAAGAGAGGATGGACAGCACAATGAAGACGTAGCCATTATTCTACAGAAAGGAATAGAAAAGACATTACTGGAATGGAAACTAATCAACAACAGACTGATAAGTTTAAGAGGGAGATTCACCAACACTATAATAATACAATGCTACGCACCAACGAATGGAAGCGATGAGGAGGTCAAGGATGAATTCTATCAACAACTGCATGAAGAAATGGAAGACACACCTAGATATGATCTTGTTATAGTAATGGGAGACCTCAATGCGAAAGTTGGTACACACAATACATATAATGAAAGAACAATGGGGAAATGCGGCAGCGGACCAGCAAACGAAAATGGGGATAAACTAATAAGTTTCTGTAGCATTAACAACCTGGTCATTGCAGGAACACTCTTCCCACATAAAGAAATTCACAAATTAACATAGGAATCACCAAATGGTCGGGACAGAAACCAGATAGACCACATCGTGGTTAACGGTAGATGGAGACATGCATTACAAGATGTGAAGGTAAGAAGAGGTGCAGATGTGGGAAGTGATCACCATTTAGTAGTAGCAAAACTGAAAGTGAAACTAAGAAGGGCTGAACCAAATGTAACTACACAGAAAAGGTTTGACATCAGGAGATTAAAGGACCCCCTTACCAAAAAAACTTTTGCGGCCGACATAAAGAAACGATATCAATTTGCCAAAAGTCAGGAAAAGACATTGACTGATGATATAGACCAGAATTTCAACACCATTTCAACAATATACAAAGAAAGCAGCAAATCATGCTTGGGATTCCAGGAAAGGAAGAAGCAAGACAAAATAACTCCAGAAACATTAAACACCATAACGATGAGAAAGGAAATGAAAAGAAAGAAAACAGAAGCGAAGTCCCCCAGGTTAAAGCAACTATATAGCGAACAGTACAGCCAGCTGGACAAGGAAGTTAAATGCCAATCCCGTGCCAACAGAAGGAATTTCCTAGACGATCTTGCAAGAAAGGCAGAGGAGGCAGCACTGAGAAATGAACAAAGCACAGTATACAAAATAACTAAATTCATCAGCGGAAAACGAGGTGCAATCAATATTACATTAGTAAGAGATAAGCAAGGTAATCTCATCACGACAGCAGAGGGACACGAAACAAGATAGGCAGAGCACTTCAGAGAAACTCTGAACAAGGAACCACCAGAGACACAACAATTGAATGTTCCTGAAGCTGAAAACGATCTAGATGTGAATACAGACATTCCATGAAAAGAAGAAATCATCACAGCAATCAAAGGGTTAAAGAACGGCAAAGCTCCGGGCTATGATAACTTAAATTCAGAGCTATTAAGACAGACCCTGAGCTAGCAGCAGAACTATTAGAACCACTATTTTCACAAGTCTGGAAAACGGGGACAACACCATCAGAGTGGAACAAAGGAATAATTGTCAAATTGTATAAGAAGGGAGATCTTGCAGACTGCAATAATTGGAGAGGAATCACTCTTCTCTCAGTTCCCAGCAAAATACTAGGCAGGATAATTATACAGAGAATTTCAAAGGCAGTAGACCACAAACTGAGGAAAGAACAAGCAGGATTTAGAAAGAACAGGAGATGTGTAGATCATATATTCACTCTCATGAACATTATAGAGCAGTGCTCAGAATGGCAAGGACAGCATTACACTAATTTTGTTGATTTTGAAAAGGCTTTTGACAGCATACATAGGGACAGTTTATGGAAAATACTGAGGGCTTATGGACTTCCAAGCTGCATAGTGTCAATCATAAAAAGCCTCTATGCCAACTTTACGTGTAGTGTTGGGCAGAGCAACCTAACCTTTGAGGTGAAGACAGGAGTACGACAGGGATGCCCCTTATCAACCACTCTATTTTTAACAGTCATAGACTGGGTGATGCGCCAGGCAACAGACGGCAGTCCAAGAGGAATAAGATGGACAACATTTTCTACATTGGAAGATCTGGAATATGCAGATGACATTGCACTACTAGCACATTCACATCAACACATCCAGGAAAAAACGCATAGACTTAATAAGTTTAGCCAGCAGGTGGGCTTGAACATCAATTTAAAGAAGTCTGAGGTCATGACGCTCAATGTGAGCAACCCTGAGCCCATATCAGTAAGGAATCAGCAATTAATTTAGGCAGATACCTTCACATACCTAGGATGCATAGTAACACCAGACGGCGGGGCAGACAAAGACATCAACATCAGAATGAATAAGGCAAGAACAGCCTTTTTTAGCATAAACAACATCTGGAAGTCCTCCCAATACAGCGCAAGCACAAAATTAAGATTATATTAGAGCTGTGTACTTTCTGTGCTTTTCTATGGTGCGGAATGCTGGAGAGTTACAGAGAAGGAAATGTCGAAATTGTCCTCTTTTCACACAACATGCCTAAGAAAAATTCACCGAATCTTTTGGCCAAATACCATCACTACCCAAGATCTGCTTACTCGTAGCAAGCATGAGGACATGCACACCATCATTGCTGGCAGACGCTGGAGCTGGGTTGGTCATGTCCTCAGAAGAGACCCCGATGCCATCACAAGAACAGCTATGCTTTGGATCCCTGAAGGAAAACGAAAGAGAGGCCGACCAAAAACCACCTGGCGGAGGACTGTGGAGGCTGAGATGCAAAGAATGAACCAGAGTTGGGGCACTGTACGAAGGATGGCCACCGACCGAGCAAAGTGGAATCAATTTGTTGTTGCCCTACAAGACGCCACTAGGCGTGATGGCCACTGACAGCTTTGATGGTCGGCGGCTAAGGATCAAAGAAGAGAAGACAATTCCACTGCATAATTCTACATCCTTTGTTATTGAATTTAAGAATTAACTAGTATCCGTTTTGTTTTGTGTTAGAACTATTAGTTTGCTCTTAGTTTGTATTGGCCCTATCAGTTGCTTGATCCATAAGGCCTACTCTGCGTGGTAAATCTTTTATGTAATTAAAGACTTTTTTCAATACTTGGGTTTGTGATGATTCTTCTGTTCTTTCCTCTATCAAAACTCTCTCTATGTGCTTGATGGTTTTTGTTTGCCACTTTCCTTTTCTATTGCTTCTCTGTCTATGTTAATCTCCTGTTTCTGATTTTCTATCCTTTTTAGTGTAATTGCATTATCTTCTTTCAGTTCGGATAGTTTAACTAGTATCATTTCATTCTCTTCTTTCAGTGCTGACAATTTAACTACATCCTTGGGCAATTTGGTGTTGTGTGGCTTTCATTTCTTGAAGCATTGCCTCTGCACTTTTCAGTGCATTCGTACCTTCCGAGGATGTAGTTGAATCATCCGACTGGTTTGTTGGTACTGTTTTGTTACTTTCTACCTGGTTCTTACTTTCTTTTGCCCACTGTGATTTAATCATTTTAACTTCTTCTTGCAAACTCTTAATTTCTGTTATTACCTTAGTGCTCGTATACGTATTGTTTTCCTTTATATCTTTAATGTCTGTTTTGAAAGGGATTTTGGTTGTTATAGATTCCTTCAGTGCTTTTTTGGTCTGCTGATAAACTGGGCAGCACTGGAACCTGGCGCTGTGGTTCACTATGCAGATAATGCATTTTCTGTTTGCATTATCCTTTTTATAGTCAGTATCTGACTTAGCCTTTTCACACTGCGTCAAAGGGTCTGCCCCAGCACAAAATCTACATACTGTCTTACCCCTGCAACTGTGTCGACCATCGCCAAACTTCATGCCGTTGGAGCACTGCAAAACTGGGGGAATGAAGGATTCTGTGTTTTTTTTCCCCCAAAATAGTACTGTCTGGGGGGGGGGGGAGGGAGTTCCCTCCCTTCTGTCTTCATTACTATCACTGGAGTTACTATACTACCTTTCACAGTTATTCGTTCAAAGTTCATCAGCTTTAAATCTGGGTTTTGCTTCGCCAGGTTCTTTAAGACTTCCTCAACTGACCGTGTTGGGTTTATGCCTTTTACCACACATCTACTAGTCTCTTTTCTAGCTCTATCATCACTTTTATGTCCTGTGCAAGAGTCACTGTTTTTGCTTCTACTTTAACTTCATCTAACATCTCCTTTATTCTGTCACTCCGATTTAGGGTAATGATTATGCCAAAATGGGTTTTTGAGATTTTGGCAATTGCTCTTTTGCCTAACACAAGTTCAAGGATGGTTATAATTTTATCTTCATCTAGTGCCTTGATCTTGACAGCCTCACCAGCTACTTGCGTTAAATTTAAATGATATATGTTTACTACAGACCCATCTTTATTTTTGGAAACTGCATGGGTTGCTTTATGTCTTGAGTCTCCTTTGGTGCTTTCTGTGCTTTCATTGCTATTTTTTTGGTTAGTATTTTCTTCAATGAGGCCCTAATTATTTTCTTCTAGTTTATCGTTCCCGGTGTCCCTACCTTGGGTTTTGACTGCTTCTGTCCACGTTTTGCCTTCCTTTGTTGTTTTTACTTCTGAGCCTCCTTCTAGTTTTCCCTTATTGTCTCTATCCTGTCCTTTGTTTCTGTGTTTCTGACTTCAGGTTTCGTGGTCCTGTTTTTTTCTGTCAGGTTTGGTGTTTTGTCCTTTTCAGGAGACTTGGCCCACGCTTTTCCTTACCCGGACGGTTTCCTGGTTATTGGTGGCATTTCCCCTTTCGTTTAATTTGCTACTACTCTTTTTATTATGTCCTTGGTTTTGTATGAACTTTAGTGTTTATCCTTACTCACTGTTTTAATCTCAAGTTGTGTATATCCTTGCTTTCTCCTTATTTTTAAATTTTATATTATTATTTCAGACACACTTTTAAATCTAGTTCGAATTTTGCCAGGTAACTTCCCTTTTTCCTCGCTACAATTCCTAATTTATTTAAATATTTATAGCAATAGTTATATAGTTCCCTAATACTTAATTTTAACTGCAATAATCTAATAATTACACCAAGCTGTAAAGGAAATCGCCACTTCAATTATGTCTATCAAGTTATGTATAGGCCTATCCTTACTTTCTCCTTTCTTTCTTTTTTTTTAAATTAATTGTTTAATTTTATTTAAATTTTATAATATTATTATTTAAGAAGCACTTTTTAAACCTGTCTAGCAGACCTTGTTGAATAGTTAAATCTAGTTCGAATTTTGCCAGGTAACTTTAATATATTTCTTTTACTTAAATTATATTTTGATGGCTGAATATTGTTATTAGTAATCTTTGGTTTTTTGTTTATTTTATTTTTTTTCCTCACCACGCTTCCCAAATTATACAAATATTTATAGCAATAGTTAACTAGTCCCCTAATACTTACTATTAACTGCAATAATCTAATACTTACATCAACTATAAAGGAAATCACCACTTAAATTATGTCTATCAAGATGGCTGCCAGATCTCTCACAAGCAAGTGTCACGTGGCGCTTGGATCTATTTCTTCTTCTTCTTCCTCGTTCGCCCTGAAAAGGACGGTGGTTGCGTTGTGTCTGCTTACAACGTAGCTGTGATATCTGCACCTTTCGGTCGACACATCCGACTTCTGCACGGCATTTTCTAGGACCGGGTTTGCCTTCCCATTGCAATCCGTGCTCGCTCAGCCAGCCTGCACTGCTGCAGACTGTTTCCAGGACCACCACGTGGAGGTGGAGCACGGTCTTGACCAGCTCTGGTTTGCTGGTCCTGACGCAGGCAGTCAAGCTATGAGTCGCTGACTGCGGTCTCTATTGCTGCGTCTTCTGTCCCAAATCTATTTAATTTCTATTATTTTTTATTTTTTTTTCTGTGCCGTAAAATTTGCGAGTTATATTAATAATCCAAGTGATACTTAACAAGTCACCAATTACTTGATATTAAATGCAATAATCTAATAGCCTACCTAAATCAAACTAAAATGAAATCGCCACTTATATTTAATATGTCTATCAAGCGTATTTAATTGACTTCCTAACTTATAATACTACTTCTAGCTATCAATTACCTAGTCACCTAAACCTAATTAAATTATATTTTGATGGTTGAATATTATTTCAGTAGCATAATCTATGTTTTTTTTTAAATTTTATTTTCCTCACTACAGTTTCTAAATTATACAAATATTTATAGCAATAGTTAAATAGTCCCCTAATACTTAAAATTAATTGCTATAATCTCATACTTACATCAAACTATACGGGAAATCACCACTTAAATTATGTCTATCAAGATGGCTGCCAGCTCTCACAAAAGCTATTGCCACGTTGCGCTTGGAACTATTTAATTTCTATTACTTTTAATTTCTTCGATCGTAAAATTTTGTGTTATATTAAAGTTCCAAGCGATACTTTACTAGTCACCAATTACTTTATATTAAATGTAATAAGCTAATACTTTAATCTAACTAAAACGTAATCGCCACTCATATTTATTATGTCTATCAAGCGTATTTAATAGAATTCCTAAGTTATATTAACACTTCTAGCTACCAATTACCTAAAATTAACTGTAACAAGCTAATACTAATGAAAGATACAATAATTTACAACTTATCTGAAAACTTGAGTAGTTCGATGAATGTCTCCACTGTGTTTCGTCCTGAAAAGAACGTATCAGCCTTGTGTATCTTGAGGTTAGCAAAAATGCGTCTTACCGCTTCAGAAGACGGAAGTCGAATGATATTCATACTATTTTTTTTAATGTAAAACTTTTGCCTCGTTTTGGCGAGGGACGTCCTGTTCAACCTAATCGGTTATATTAGGGCGCATGTCCAAATATAAAAGACCCTTACGTCATATTAAACAGACATGTTGCCTTATATAATGTTTGTATGAGAAACATCAATTTCAAATTAATTAATACTTTAGTACCCTTGTCCCAGTAATTAAACCAAAAGACAAAGAAATTCAGAATTAATTCTCAATCTGTCAGCTTTAATAAATTACCCTAATATAAACTTTAATGCATGGAAACAACAACAATTCAGAAGTGATTACATTGTAAGAAAACCAAAACAGTAATATCTCATGTAGCGAATTAAACTGTTATCTTAAAGAAGGGGAATAATCCATCAAAAACACTGTTAATGTAAGTCTTTTTCAGAAAAGGGGCTGATCATGTTTGCTGACATTCATATCTTCTATGTCAAAAGAGGTAGATTTTACAACCGGAATGCAAACTACATATGAGTATATTTAAAAAAATTAATTGCTTAAAACATAGTTCGGGTATATTTGTAAACATTGTGGTTTCCTATGATTTTTAAATATATTTTGAAAAAAAAGTTTTGCCTTATTTTATCGAGGCGCGCTTTTCAAACTAGACACCGGGTCCGTCGGTTATGTTAGGGCGCATGTCCAAATATATCAGGACTTGTAAGTCTTGTTAAAAAATTTGTTTTTGAATCTTACGATAAATTTTTACTTAGGCTGCAGATGTTAACATTAGTGTATTAAAACCAATATTGAAGTAATATAAATAGTTTGCTATGTTTTGCTATGTAAAGTTTAATTAATTTATACTTAAAGTATCATTGTGTTATGAATAAATTAATTTGTACATAAATTAACCAAACCGTAAAGCAAATCTGAATACACAATTTAATACAGCGACATGACAAGATCTAAAGCTTCCAAGGGAATAAATTCCCGTCAGTGTCGTAAGTGACGATATTTCTCCCATCCGGAGCAATGGTTACACCGTTTTTGGCATCGAGTAAGACCAGCCTGGGGATTGTTTGGACATCGTACTTCCCGGAGAGGATTGCCTGCAAAATTATATTTGAAAAAAAAATGTATACCAACATCTAAGCAGATTTAGTAAATAATATTAGTTTAAACTTACACAGTGCAGCTGTAACAAAAGTACGCGTAGTTCATTGTTATACTGTCTAATCCCGTTATAAGGAAGTACAGTTAGAAGCAGGGTTATGGAGTCGGGTAGACAATTTTCCGACCCTGACTCTTTTACTAGTAATATGGCACGTAATTCGAAGTCGGAGGCCGCATACTTTTTACCGAATCCACAGCCATGGTTTGAGGGCAAGTGTGACAAAACGCCTTGTGCGTTTACTTGCATGCCCCTCTCGCTCTCTCTCCCCCGTCTCTCTCTCTCTCTTTCACTCCGGCAGTATTACTTCATTTCTTCACTTTTCTCACTCATCGTCCTATTATTTGGCATATTATATGCATCTTCATTATTCTTGCGTTGACCGCTCCCAGACTGTTTACGTTTCACTAAGTGAATGTAGTATTATCAGGTTAATACGATTATCCCGTAAGTCAGTCTGGCTACCTTTGAAAGAGACGTCAGTTGTTTGTCTAACGTGGTATCGCACGAACACGCACAGAAAGCCAGATTACTATCTAATGAAGACGCCTGAGGGACGGGCAAAAACACCGGTGATAATTAGATAATCGTTTCATATGAGCCCTCTCGGTATCAATATTACATAATAACTTGTCTGGTGGAGACAATATTGGAAGGTAGCATCTGGACATCAAATGAGTGCACAGATGGTTGTTATGAGTTTTGCACAATATACAAGTGGAAGTATTACAGCATTAGAAAGAGGTCATGCGATGGAATTTTTAAATGTAATATTTTAAAATACGCGGGGGAGAATTAAATTAAACACCCCTACACATATAGTACAGAGCTTTCGATTGGTTTGATTTTAAAGACGGGATATTCATTGACTTTTAATGGAAATTCGTCGGTAGCCCAATCGGGGATTTGAACAGAGAAATAAGAGATATAATCTAACGAAATAGGAGTCAAAAACCAGACTGCATCGCCACGTCAAGCCAGCAACTCTCTAAAGCCACCGAGAGAAGGATCGGATTAAAAATTCTTATATTATAAGTGACAGATCAGAAGTATTTGGTCAGCTTTAAAGCTTACAAGTAAACCCGCATATTTAAATACAGAAACTCGAAACTTAAAAAGACCCGGACAAAAGTATTTAGGCAACTTTGAAACAAAACAAGTAAACCCGCATTTTAAATACGAAGTTTGGATACCTAAAGAATCAGATTCACCCGTCATAAGAGGAATTATAATATTTCCAGACCAAGTGATTTGCAGAGCATGAAAAAGGAGGAGGGCGGCCTGCATGGAGGCCGTAAGGAGGCAGCCCCTCCACCATGCAAAGGCACAACTGGCCAATCACCTGTTTGTCTTAAACTATGATTACAAGCAATATAAGAGAGAAAACCGGACTGATTCTAAAGGCGACGCACTGGAACGGACTACGGACTACGACTTATGGAACATGGAACACAAGAAGTATAAATGGGAAAGAAGAGGAGCTGATGGAAGAGATGAGGAAAGCAAAACTAGAAATCCTGGCTATTACCGAAACAAAGAAAAAGGGACAAGGAGTCATGGATCTCGATGGCAACACTCTGCTATACAGTGGTGTACCCACATCTGAAAGAGCTAAAGGGGGCGTGGGTTGCATTGTGGCCAAAAACCAGAAAGATAGTATCAATGGATGGAACTTTGTCTCGGAGCGCATTATGTTTGTAAAACTAAAAGAAGGAGAAACCATAGTCATCCTGGTCATAGTGTATGGGCCAAATGAGGATGAGAGAGCAGAGGTCAAGGAAGAATTCTTCGAGCTGCTTCAAAGGACAGTGGATGACTGCCTAGATGAAATTATCATGCTCGGAGATTTCAATGCCAGAGTTGGAAATGACCATGCTAGATGGGGTGGAGTTATCGGAAGATATGGAGAAGATACTCTCAATGACAATGGAAAGCGACTCCTCAGATTCTGCAGTGAGCAGAATCTGATCATTACCAACACAAAGTTCCCCCATAAGCGCATACATGCATACACTAGGTGTGAACCAACAAAGAATGAGAAGTCAGTGATCGACTATGCCATTGTTAGGAGGAGCTCATTCAAATATGTCCGGGATGCTAGAGTCTGGAGGGGGCCAGAGATTGGAAGTGATCACTTCCTGCTTACAATTAAAATAACAACTGAAAGAGTTGCTCAGCCTAGGAACTGCCCTGCACCACGCAAAAAACCAAGTAAACGAACGGAAGAAATGAGCATTAAGACCTACAAGCTGAAAGAGCCAGAAATTAAGACCAGATATCAGGGGCTTATTGCTACAGCGGTGAAGAAGACCAACCTGATGACTTGGAAACCCTGTGGCTTAAATTCAAGGACATCATAAAGACAGCTGCTGCAGAAGCATGTGGTGAAGTCCGACTTGGGAACAAGAGAAAGAGGACACCTTGGTGGACAGAGGAAGTCAAAGAGAAAATAAGAGAGAAGAAAATGGCATGGAAACAATATTTAGGAGCTAAAAACACAGCAGGACAAATAGAGAAATATAGAGAATGTGTGATACTCAGAACATAAGCAAAGAACAAGGTGCTAGCAGCAAAACAGAAGTCCTGGGAAGAATTTGGAGAAAAGCTAGAAAAGGATGCGCAAGAAAACAAGAAATTGTTCTATAAGACCCTAAAGCACATGAGGAAGGAAACACAATGCCCTCTTAAATTTATAAAGGACAAGCAAGGCAAATTGCTTACTGCCCCGAAGGAAGTAATGGAAAGATGGAAAGAATATTTCTCAGAACTCCTTGATGGTGAGCAAGGTAGAGCATCAGAAATGATAACCACTAGCACAGAAGAGGATACAAATGGTGATGAAGATGACATAAAGATGGAAGAACTGAAGGCAGCACTGGAGAAAATCAAGATGGGCAAAGCAGCAGGGCATGATGGTATAACACCAGAAATGGTTAAGTACATGGGAGCATCAGGCGACCTATTACTCCTAAGGGTCCTACAGGCAGCATGGTGCAACAAGGCCATACCAAAGGATTGGGAGATTGCCATCATAACACCGATTTTCAAAAAGGGTGACAATCGACAATGTGGAAACCACAGAGGCATATCCCTTCTCAGTGTCCCTGGTAAAATCTACTCTAGAATCCTAGAGCAGAGACTCCGATGCCTAGCTGAGCCACAATTGGATGAAGCCCAGTGCGGATTCCGAGCAAACCGAAGTACTCAAGACCTAATCTTCACACTCAGGCAGCTGAGTGAAAAGGCCCTTGAGTACAAGAGTGAGATCCATCTTTGTTTCATAGATCTGGAAAAGGCGTTTGACAGGGTCCCCTGGAGCAAACTTTGGGACTGTTTGGCAAGGAAGAACATTCCAGCACCTCTGATTCATGCTATACAGAGCTTCTACAAGTCTTGCAGAAATTATGTGAGGACAGCAAACTATAAGTCAGAAGAGTTCAGGACCACCACTGGTGTAAGACAAGGCGATATCCTGTCACCTTATCTTTTCATACTCCTCATGGACGATGTCATCAAGGCATGTAAGGAGAGAACAAGAAAGTATTCAGTGGGGTACTGGAAGATGAGACAGGTCTGTATTTCAGAGCTAGCATTTGCTGATGATGTTGTCCTGATTGCTAAATCAGAGACACATCTCCAATCCAACCTGCAAGTCTGGAAGGAAGAGCTGGAGAAGAGAGGGATGGTCATAAGCAGCTCTAAAACAAAATCCATGGTGATATCACGAGAAGAAAGAAAACATCAGATTAAGTTGGGAGAACAGGTCCTGGAGCAGGTCGACCACTTTAAATTTCTCGGAGCTATTATAGACCGAAAGGGGGGCATCAAAGAAGAGTTGGCCACTCGAAAAGCAGCGGCTGGGAGACTTTATCAGGCCATAAATCGAGGATTCCTCAGCAAGAAAGAGGTTGGTAAGAAAACGAAGATGGCTGTATACCGCTCCACCTATGTCCCAGTCTTGACATATGGATGCGAGTCATGGGCAATGACTACAACCCCCAAAAGCCAGATTCAAACCTCAGAAATGAGGTATCTGAGGAAGGTGGTTGAAGTAACAAGAAGAGACATGGTCCGCAACCAGACGATACGTCAAGGCCTAAAATCCCACCCGCTGCAGACCCAAATAGAACAGTCCCAACTAAGATGGTTTGGCCATGTCTGCAGAATGGGAGAAGATCGGCTACCACGACAAGCATGGGAAACAAAGAGCCAGGGATCCAGACCTCCAGGATGACCCAGAGTCCGCTGGGAGGACAACATTAGACAATCTTTGAAGGACCGAGGACTAGAATGGAACCAGGCCAGGAAGAAGACAGCCGATAGGATAGTCTGGCGCTCTCTCTTCCGGACCTCTACACCTCACGGTAGAAGAGGAACGACTAAGTAAGTAAGTGATTTGCAGAGCATCAGTCATAAATTACATTTCCGGGCCAAGTGATTCGAATCATCTAATTAAGTGCTGTGTCCATTCTAAACTGTGCGTGGAGATAGTGTTCCCAAAAGTTACTTTGGGATCGTAATACTAAGCTATCAGACGATTCGAAGAACTAAGTTATCAGACTGTGAAGAGTCATCATCACAAAAGAATCGACGAAACCCGCGGCTGCAGGACTCACTTTTACCAGCTAAGTGTTTATAAAAGGCACCAGCAACAGGACAGAAAAATTCTTTAATATTAACCCACTATTGAGTATCGATGAAGACACATTGATTTCATCTAAAATTCACCATCATTCTATTTATTTTAACCTTTCAAAACTAACTGATTATTAAATGTGTTACATGTTATTTTAAAACATAACAATCTTTGTTGATTCAGTTATTATAAGTGTGAAAGCATACGTATGAGCAAAACTATTATATATATATATGGAGGTGAAATTCTTTTCTCACCTTAGACGCCGAAAGAAAAACATCAGGAATGTGTATATTTCGATGGATAGCACCATGTTATGTTAAATTATAGAATAAAAGATACACCAGAGTATCTAGTGGTGTAGATATTTTCCTATAACTGACCTCGAAACCCATCGGTCGGTTGGATAGGAGGGTTGATCAGTGAGTTAACAATTCACTATCGTAAAACAAGCTATTGTTACCGAAACAGAACCAGGCTCGACAGTAAACATGACTCACTCTAATATCTTGGGGGCTAAGGAGATTTTTAAAATTGGATACTGGAATGTAAGAATTATGTATCAAGACGGAAAATTGGAAGAAGTAATTAAAGAAATGGATAATTATAAGTTGGACATATTGTGTGTCAGCGAGTGTAGATGGACGGGGAAGGGCATAACATATATTTCAGAAGAAAAAAAGCAAATTATATACTCTGGTAGTAATGGTAATCGTCACACAGAGGGAGTAGCCATCTTCATGACACAGAAAGCAGCAGCATCGCTTATCAGCTGGGTACCTATCAATGAGAGGCTAATATTAGCTAAATTTCAGACACGATTTTTCAAGCTCTCAATTGTACAATGTAATGCACCAACTAACGACGCTCTTGATACCACAAAAGATGACTTCTATGAAGCACTTCTAAGTACCATTAACACAATACCCAAGCATGACATAATAGCAGTCATGGGCGATTTTGACGCCAAAGTAGGTGACAACAACGATGGAGTACAAAGATATCTCGGTACTCATGGCATAGGCTTATGAATCAAAATGGCGAAAGACTTCTAGAACTTTGTGAAATATCAAACCTCGTTGTGGCAGACACCATCTTTCCACATAAGAATATCCACAAGATAACATGGAATTCACCTGATGGCAGAACTAAGAACCAGATAGATCACTTCTGCATAAGCGCAAAATTTCGCTCATCAGTTCAAGACGTCAGAGCATACAGAGGTGCAGAGATCGGAAGCGATCATAACCTCTGCATAGCTAAACTGAGAATTAAACTGAAGAAGTTATACCAACAGAATAAAAATAGAAGAATAGATGTACACAGACTGCAATCAAATGATATAAAGGAGGAATATAATGTCAAAATACCAACGGGCTGATCACCCGTTTGCCAGTCACTTTGATTACGGAAACAACAGCAAATGGATTGATTTGCCGTTGCCCTAAAGACGCCAATAGGCGTGATGGGAAACAATGGCAAAGAAAACCTATCTGCTGTTGCCCTAAGACGCCACTAGGCGTAATGGCCACTGACTGCTTTGACGGTCGGTGGCTAAGGACGGAAGAAGAAGAAGAAGAAGAATAATGTCAAAATGAACAACTAATTCGATGCTTTAGGCAAAATTGACAACGATATCACCACCAAGACAATCGATACTAAATGGGAACAACTGAGAACAGCAATGACAGAAGCAGCAGTAGCGACCACCGGATACCTAGTACATAAAAAGAAAAAATGGATGAGAAAAGATACTTGGGATAAAATACAAGAAAGGAAAACAGCAAAACTTAAACTACTAGCGGCAAGTACACATAATGCAGTTGAATCTTGCAAACTAACTTATAACTTGTTAAATAAAGAAGTGAAGACAAAAACTCGAAGAGATAAAAGACATTTCATCAATGAACTGGCCGTAGAAGCTGAAAATGCTGCAAGAACTGGTAATAGTAGGTGCCTTTATCAAATTACAAAACAACTATGTCACCAGCCTACTGCTATGGAAACACCTGTTAAAGGTAAATTAGGGAATTCAATACCAACAGAAAAAGAACAAATGAAGAGATGGGCTGAGCACTTCATGGAGGTGCTAAACAGACCACCACCAACAGTAACACCTGATTTTAATAATGAAACACTCACAACCACCTTGCCAATAACTTGCGATGAATTCACGCTGGACGAGATCAAACAAGCCGTTAAAAGATTAAAAAATTTTAAAGCTGCTGGAGTTGACGAAATTTCAGGGGAAATGATTAAAGCAGTTAATGACAACAACCTCTTGAGAATTTTAGATATTATAAATGAAGTATGGAGAGAAGAACAACCACCACAACAATGGAAAGACAGTATTATTGTAAAGTTACCGAAGAAAGGTGATCTATCAGACTGTAATAACTGGCGTGGTATATCTCTATTATCAGTACCTGGAAAATTATTATGTTGCATGATGTTAGAAAGACTTAAATTGCATGCTGACGAAAAGATCAGAGAAGAACAAGCGGGTTTCAGGCCGAAACGATCATGTATTGATCAAATATTCACACTAAGAACAATTATAGAAGAATCAGTGGAAAGGCAATCGCCACTTATTATCACCTTCGTCGATTTTCAAAAAGCCTTTGATAGTCTACACCGCCCATCATTGTGGAAGATACTTACAATCTATGGTTTTCCAACAAAATATGTGAATATAATCAAAGCGCGATATGACAATGCAAGATGTTGTGTTAGAACAAATAAAGGGAATACAGAATGGTTTACAGTAGAAACAGGGGTGAAACAAGGCTGTATTATGTCACCACTACTTTTTGGAATAGCTATTGATTGGGTTATGAAAAACTATACCCACAATGAACAATTAGGTATAAAATGGACAAATGGAAAATTCCTGGGGGACCTGGATTTCGCAGATGATGTAGCATTCTTAAGTTCAACACCAAGACAATCCCAAGAAGCAATAAATAATTTGTGTCATCTCTCGGTTAAAATAGGTCTCCAAATAAATGCCTCTAAAACTAAAGCTATGAACTTTTCTAACGAGACCTTTGATATCATCTTGAACGGGGAAAAACTACAGAAAGTTGAAAGTTTCAATTATTTAGGCAGTAAAATGACTCAGGATGGTGACACAACAAGAGAAATCCATACTAGAATTGCTTTGGCAGCTAGCGCCTTCAATAGATTATCTAACATTTGGAAATTACGATCATTGAATATACATACCAAGCTTCGTCTGTTTAATTCAAATGTTATCTCAGTGTTAACATACGGCTGTGAGAGTTGGAAAATAACAAAATCATTGGAGAACAAGCTGAATACATTCGAGAACAAAAGTCTTAGAAAACTCATGAACATCAGTTGGAAAGAATTCAAGACTAATCGACAAATAAGAGAAGACTCTAGGCAGAAATATGTCTCCGACTATATAAGGAAAAGACGATGGTCATATATCGGTCATGTCCTACAAATGCAAAACAACAGAATACCACTACAGGCGCTCACTTGGGTTCCTGAGGGTAAGAGGAAAAAAGGAAGACCAAAAGAAACACTCAGAAGAACAATAATAAGAGAAGGAAGAACGTTGGGCCTAAATAATGTGCAAGAGCTAAGAGGAGTGGCGTCACAACGAACAACCTGGAGAGCACTGGTTTCTGCCTTATGCGCCGTGTTTGGTGCTTAAAGAATTTATTATATATATATATATATATATATATATATATATATATATATATATATATATATATATATATATATATATATATATATATATATTTCTATAGAGCTACTTCTTGTAAACGGGAATTTCGCTGGAATTTATACATCTGGGGGCTAATACGGGCTATATCCATTGCTTAAATCTTCATAAAAAGCGGCAAACCGATAATAAGTTAATAATTGCTCAGCTAATGCCGCATTGTTCTTGCCTTCGGAAATATCTTTCTCCCTTGAGAAAGATGCGTCTTTACCCTTCTGTCTACAAATCTGCCAAGAGTAATCTTGTGCGAAGGTAGACACTTTTGACGACCTATTTATATACTCTTGAGTTTTGGCCACTCTGGGACCACTACTGCAAAGCAGGGGAGATAATCCGTGACAGTATGCAGCAAAATCTCAGGAGGCCATAGAGAGATGCCTGATTGGTCCTTGGCACTTTTATTTTAAAATGAACTAAAAGAGGAGAAAATGTTTTATCTATTTTTATACTTTGACATCACCGGTGTCAATACCTTGTCGAGGAGGTATGGCGGCTTGCGTACCCTGATAATCCCCAGAGCTATGCCAGCGGGAGTTTTACTCCTGGAAGGTTCTAACAAGCTGGAAAGGTTTTCGCGGGCAGGGGTCAGACCAAAGCAGACACACTGGTCCTCCAGGTTGGGGGTTTTAGCATAGGGCTGACAACCCTGTCTATGTAAAAAAAAAAAATTGAAGTTACGGAAACAACAACGAATAAAAAAACTTTGCTGCGGGACGGACATCCTGAGTCTGAGGTTCGTATGACTGTCAGTGGTGAAAGCCGAAAGGAAGCCACTGACATGAGAACGGACGTCCTGACCGCAAAACATGATACAAGAATAGGACTTTTGAATGTCAGGACAGTGAATGAGAAAGGTAAACTAAAACAGGTCACGGCAGAAATGAGAAACTATAGGTTACACATTCAAGGGATAAGCGAGAGCAGATGGACAGGGGCAGGAAAAGTTAAAACAGCAACAGGAGAAACAGTACTTTACTCTGGAAGAGAGGATGGACAGCACAATGTAGGTATAGCCATTATTCTACAGAAAGGAATATAAAGGACATTACTGGAATGGAAACCCATCAACAACAGACTGATAAGATTAAAATTGAGAGGTAGATTCAACAATACTACAATAATACATTGCTACGCACCAATGAATGACAGCGATGAAGAGGTCAAGGATGAATTCAATCAACAACTGCAGAAAAAAATAGAAGACACACCTAGATATGATCTTATTATAGTAATGGGAGACCTCAATGCGAAAGTTGGTACACACAATACACATAATGAAAGAGTAATGGGGAAATGCAGCAGCGGAATAGCAAACAAAAATGGGGATAAATTAATAAGTTTCTGTAGTATTAACAACCTGGTCATTGGAGGAACACTTTTCTTACATAAAGAAATTCACAAATTAAAATGGGAATCACCAAATGGTTGGGACAGAAACCAGATAGAACACATCATGATTAACGGCAGATGGAGACATGCATTACAAGATGTGAAGGTAAGAAGAGGTGCAGATGTGGGAAGTGAACACCATTTAGTTGTAGCAAAACTGAAAGTGAAACTAAGAAGGGCTGGACCAAATGTAACTACACAGAAAAGGTTTGACATCAGGAGATTGAAGGATCCCCTTACCAGAAAAACTTTTGCGGCTGACATAAAGAAACGATATCAATTTGCCAAAAGTCAGAAAAGACATTTACTGATGATATAGACCAGAAATTCAACACCATTTCAACAATATAAAAGGAAAGCAGCAAATCATGCTTGGGATTCCAGGAAAGGAAGAAGCAAGACTGGATAACACCAGAAACATTAAATACCATAACACTGAGAAAGGGAATGAAAAGAAAGAAAACAGAAGCAAAGACCCTCAGGTTAAAGCAACTATATAGCGAACAGTACAGTCAGCTGGACAAGGAAGTCAAACGCCAAACCCGAGCCAACAAAAGGAATTTCCTAGACGATCTTGCAAGATAGGCAGAAGAGGCAGCACTGAGAAATGAACAAAGCACAGTATTCAAAATAACTAAATTCATCAGCGGAAAACGAGGTGCAAACAATATTACATTAGTAAGAGATGAGCAAGGAAATCTCATCACGACAGCAGAGGGACAGGAAACAAGATAGGCAGAGCACTTCAGAGAAACTCTGAACAAGTAACCACTAGAAACACAATTGAATGTTCCTGAGGCTGAAAACGATCTAGATGTAAATACAGACATTCCACGAAAAGAAGAAATCATCACAGCAATCAAAGGGTTAAAGAACGAAAAAGCTCCTGGCTATGATAACTTAAATGCAGAGCTATTTAAGACAGACCCTGAGCTAGCAGCAGAACTATTAGAACCACTATTTGTACAAATCTGGAAAACGGGGACAACACCATCAGAGTGGAACAAAGGAATAATTGTCAAATTGCCCAAGAAGGGAGATCTTGCAGACTGCAATAATTGGAGAGGAATCGCTCTTCTCTCAGTTCCCAGCAAAATACTAGGCAGGATAATTATACAGAGAATTTCAAAAGTAGACGACAAACTGAGGAAAGAACAAGCAGGATTTAGAAAGAACAGGATATGTGTAGATCATATATTCACTCTCATGAACATTATAGAGCAGTGCTCAGAATAGCAAAGACAGCTGTTCACTAATTTCGTTGATTTTGAAATGGCGTTTGACAGCATACATAGGGACAGTTTATGGAAAATACTGAGGGCTTATGGAACTCCAAGCTGCATAGTGTCAATCCTAAAAAGCCTCTATGGCAACTTTACGTGTAGTGTTGGGCAGAGCAACCTAACCTTTGAGGTGAAGATAGGAGTACGACAGGGATGCCACTTATCAACCACTCTATTTTTAACAGTCATAGACTGGGTGATGCGCCTGACAACAGAGGGCAGTCCAAGAGGAATAAGATGGACAACATTTTCTACATTGGAAGATCTGGAATATGCAGATGACATTAAACTACTAGCACATTCACATCAACACATCCAGGAAAAATTGGATTGACTTAATAATTTTAGCCAGCAGGTGGGCTTGAACATCAATTTAAAGAAGTCAGAGTTCATGACGCTCAATGTGAGCAGCCCTGAGCCCATATAAGTAAGGAATCAGCAACTGGTACAGACAGACACCTTCACATACCTAGGATGCATAGTAACACCAGACGGCGGGGCAGGCAAAGACATCAACATCAGAATGAATAAGGCAAGAACAGCCTTTTTTAGCCTAAACAACATCTGGAAGTCCTCTCAATACAGCACAAGCACAAAATTAAGATTATATCAGAGCTGCGTGCTTTCTGTGCTTCTCTATGGTGCGGAATGCTGGAGAGTTACAGATAAGGAAATGTCGAAATTGTCCTCTTTTCACACAACATGCCTAAGAAAAATTCAACGAACCATTTGGCCGAATAGCATCACCAACCAAGATCTGCTTACTCGGAGTAAGCAAGAGGACATGCACACCATCATATCTGGCAGACGCTGGAGCTGGGTTCTCTATGTCCTCAGAAGAGACCCCGATGCCATCACAAGAACAGCTATGCTTTGGGCTCCTGAAGGAAAACGAAAGAGAGGCCGACCAAAAACAATCTGGCGGAGGACTGTGGAGACTGAGATGCAAAGAATGAACCAGAGTTGGGGCCCTGTACGAAGGATGGCCACCGACCGAGCAAAGTGGAATCAATTTGTTGTTGCCCTACAAGACGCCACTAGGCGTGATGGCCACTGACTGCTTTGACGGTCGGCGGCTAAGGATCAAAATAAGAAGAAGAATACTTTGACAGTAAAACACACATTAGTTAACGCGACTTCATTTTCATCTAATTATAACAGTATTTACTTTACCTCTGCTCTCTTGACCTAGGCACTACAGCACAAAGACTGTCTTGTAACACTATCAACAGGATTCCTCAATGTGTGTTTATTTATCGATAGCGCCTTATTCTCATCTCTTGTTCCACTGACACTTCTCTAGCTCATGTCAACAGTTCTGTTTGGTGATCTTGTTTAAACCCTTTTAAGCTCTGTATTCTACGCCAGCAGCCAATTACAAAAGTCGTAACGTCTCGATGGCTGTACATGTTGTTCTCCATATTTGAGAACAATACAATAGCAATGACTTCACATGTAACTTCAAGATTCTTTTTATGTGTAGGACTTGATTCTTTTCAATTTCCTATTGTATTATTGGTATGATTGTTTATTTGATAACACATTCATTAGTCATTGTAATTTCTGCTTCTTAAATGCATCATCTGTTCTCTCTTCAAACTCTTTCTTCGATCACCCCACGTCTTCGTTTATCAAACGCTGTTTAAATTAAGCCATACATCACTTACCTCTCTCTCCCTGTCGCTGTAGGGCAGAAGCAGCCAGGGCATTTTGCGGTAATCCTTGGCACAAGAGTCTTCTTTGTTGTCTAAATTTACGAGAACTATTTCAAACTTTTTCCCAGCAGCGCGAAGTGTTATGTAGTATTCCGCCAGCACAGGGGTGAAATCTCGGCAAAAAGGAGACCAATGGGCAGAGAAATAGATGCCTGCACAAAGACACAAAATGTCCAGTCTAAATGAATAATTAACAACAAATGGTGTGAACAGTTACGTTGTCAGGAAAGAAGGGACCGACAAGGCAACAAAAGAAACAAATTTACTTACTTAGTCGTTCGTCTTCTACCGCGAGCTTTGAAGAGAGAGCGCCATACTATCCTATCGTCTGTCTTCCTCTTGGCCTGGGTCCATTGTAGTCCTTGGTCCTTCAGACCTATAGCCCCTGAAATCGCTACAACAGCAAGTAACTGCTTTGTGCAGCATTTAAAAGAAGTTACGTAGCAACAAGCGCGGTACATGCAGTGCGAGTTTTAATGCCTGACGGTCGTCGCCATGCGCACCTTTTTGAGGCAACAAAGAAATAATTTTAGGTAACCACGTCACATTTATAGAAAAGTTGGATGTCAGCTAATTTTACAGTAGAAACTTGATCATTTTTCTGCATTAGTTTCACATCTGCCAAAGCCTTGCGCGGGGGCTCGATTATGAGAAATTGGCCTAAAGCTGGCCAGCATCGAGTACCATCATTTTCCTTTGCGCGCCTTATGAAGCATTGAGCTACACTGCAGCTGCTCCGCCTTGCAGGAAGTCTGCACCAAGCATTCACATGCTCTTTTAATGGAGGTATCTGTTGTAATTTGCTTTTATACAGGGTGTTCAACGAAAAAGCGGCCCGTGACGTCACGGACGTACTGTGCCGACACAGTACGTTCATGACGTCAGGGACCGCTTTTTCGTGGAACACCCTGTATAATGAGGTTGCCAGCGCATGCGCATTCTCATATTAATCGTCTTGTACGAATTGTCTGAGGGAGCAGTAATACTATTATTTCTTTGTCTTACCAGAAACACCACGGGAACCACACGAGACATACCATTTACTATTGGTTACAAATACTGCCCTCATATATGCCGCAGTTACTGCGGACAAATTAAGTAAATAATGAAGGAAACCTGAGTCCTGTGAATAGTTAAAAAAAAAAAAAACTTATTAAATAAACAAACATAGCGGTGCAAACTTGGCTGTGCATCCTTTCATTTCTTAACCCTTTGAAAATAAAGTTCGTTCTTTCGTTCGTTCATGAATTACTTTGACAGCAAGGCGATAGCGCTGTTTGGATGGTCCTCAGTTCGATTCCTAGTACGCCAATCACTTATATTTCTTTTCCGTTGTCTAGTGTCTTCCTGTATGTCCAGCGAGTGCCTGTTAATTACCTGTATTTATTAAGTTAATTATTTACTTCCAAGTTAAACAAAACCGAAACCTGAAGACTAAACAGTGAAAAATAAAATGAAAATAAGGATGTGGTAGAAACTCATTAGAAAGAAAGAAACAAGGACGTTATACAACAAAAAAGTAATAGAAGTGATGGTCTCACCAGAAACAGGGACGTTATATAACAAAAAAGTAATAGAAGTGATGGTCTCACCAGAAACAGGACGTTATACAACAAAAAGGTAATGGAAATGATGGTCTCACCAGAAAAAGGACGTTATACAACAAAAAGGTAATGGAAATAATGGTCTCACCAGAAAAAAAGGACGTTATATAACAAAAAAGTAATAGAAGTGATGGTCTCACCAGACAAATCTACGTTATACAACAAAAAAGTAGTACAAGTGATGGTTGTGACGAAATGGTTCTCTCCGGTGGTATCGGTACATTTGTGGTACTGATTTTTATTATGTGCTGTCAATTATCGCACTCTGCGTTCTTTTTTTTTCTTTCTTTCTTCTTTATTTTTCTGCTAAGTAGCAGATATTTGATTTTATCAAGTCACCCTGTAGGTGATAAATATCACATTTCCAAGGAGCGCCTGATATAATATACATCACATTTGCTGGGTAGGGAGCCGCGGTAGCATAGTGGTTAGTGCACTGACTTCCTAGCGCAGTGGTCTATGGTTCGATCCCCAGATGAGGCGGGAATTTTTTAAGCCACAAACGGCTCCTGGGTCACCCAGCACCAAATGGGTACCAGAGCAACTCTGGGAAGGTTAAGGCGGCCGGCGTGATGCCCACCACATCATTTCTCGTGTGCCGACAGTCAAGATAATATGGGCCTAACACCATATTCCCAATATGCCTCAATGGGCGTGTAACGGTTTCCTTTATCTTTACCTTTTTACATTTGTTGGGTGCTAGCAAGATGTGTTGGTTATAGGAGCGGCAGATTAACACGTACATCGGCCAGCGCTATCGGCTTAAATCACCAATAAGACACGGAGTTTGCGTACTCATACGACAGATAACGAGATTACTGTCAGTGTGACACGTGTGGGCAGACAAGTGTGGTATAATCGTTTCCGGCCACTTGGTTAAAAGTAATAATGGATTTATTACATTTTAGACAATATGAGTCTACAAACGCGTTTGTGAGAGTTTATGCAAGGCATCAGATGTCCTTAAATGGTAATACATGTCCTTTGCAGGCAGGCACCTTATTTCACTTGTGACTATTTTGAAATATCACACCCTATCTGCCTGATTTGAAATGATTAGATCTTTCTGATTAGATTCATAACAACATTGAGGGAGAATATAGGCTGACTATTTTGCAGTTTTATTTCACTGTGAATTTCAAGCTCGCCGAGACAACCTCAGACCTAGCCAGAGTGAAGACTAGATTCATAATTTGTTTTTGTTAACCGGGCTTTTTATTGGAGAACCAAATAATACTTAAAAATGCACAGGAAATCTCTACATTTTAATAACGAACACCGGGACTAGGAAACTGAAGAATCTCGGAGTCAGAGGGGAATCTATTGCAAAATGAAAGACATCCCAGATGCGTGTAAGAGAACAATTCGTCTCTTTTATTCTTCTTAGCAAAAAAGTATGTAGCCAAAATTGTCGTAAGTAGTGCATTTTCATTCTATGTTTTATTACTAACAGGTGAACGATCCTATACATATATGCACATATTACCATGTGAATTTTAATGTGTCAAAACTGCTATTGGATGTCAAAGTTATTTGAAGCTGGCAACCTGTAGCGGGAGGTTATTTAAAATTAATTATCTATGTAAGAATCCAGGTATCTCATATGCTACCAGGATAGTATGCCAGTCAAAAGTTCTGGTCTTACAAATAATACCCAAGTCTTAGAAATAAGCACTGGTGTATGGATTTCATAGAAACAGTCAGACTGTGAAAACCCGGGCCAGTTGGTAAGAAGTTGTACCAGGATTTAAGGTGTCTCCTCCCTGTGACTATCTTATGATTTCTATATTTTCTAGGGGATAATTAAAATGAACATTCACTGTAACCACAAATGTAAGAATGGGAATAATTCCTCAGGTACAGTTAAAATATTTTAATATTTACACTAATATTCTATTTCTGTTAGTTGGGTAAGAGCATTAAAATATATTAAAAAAATATATTTACACAATTACTTTTATTGAGTGTTTAGACTTCAAGATCTTGGATAATAAAGTTACTGAAAACTGGAATCACTTTAACTGTAACACTTTTCTTTTAGTCCTCTGACTTTACACATTACTGTCCTTATTTGACTGAATGCTTTAATGGTTTTAATACTGTTCTCACTGTTGGCTGTTTGTTCATATATGGGTGGTCAGTGTCTTAAATGACACTTATCTTTTCAACTTGACACTGCTGACACTGAACTGTCCTTTGTAGATATCAGATTTGGTAGACCCAGCTATAGGGATGCCAATGGCCAGTTGAAGTTCACTCTTTGGGGTCCTGCACTTTTGTGGGATTGCCTCTGATAAACAAAACAGGCTTTTGATACGTGACTGTCTGGTTTGAGTTATTTTATGGAACCCTCAGTCTTCAGACACGGGACTGAAAATTTCTGGCGATCCGCTCACAATTCAGGTGGTACATGTGTAGTGGCGAACTCTGCCTCTCAGTTTGTCTCAAACCTCTTTCGCTGTCTCCCTCTCAGTTTACCGATATGCTACTTGTAAGTCTCTGGCGGACGTATCGGAGAGCACTGACGTCACAGCTTAAGACTCGGGCTGAAATCCCGTTTCGAAACAGCGATTTCACCCGATCTGTGCGTTGCTTGAAACTTTCTCTTTCACGTCTATCCTATTTTGTTTTATACAGCCGATATATTTCTATCTTCCTATCCATGTACTTCCACAATCTGTTACTTGTTGATTTAAATATTTAGAACAGAAGTGGGTTTACAGGCTTTCGGCTTAACTGTAGACAGCCGTAATATGCATATATCTCCGTAAATGTCAACTTCCTACTGTTTTTCCTTATATACAGTTATACACAATCCTCTCCTGGACTACCAGGTGATATCCTTTTCACAAAGATTCCATTATGCTCTTATATATCACTGCCGATTGCCGAGGTCTCATCGACATTGTGCCGATACACCGCCATTTTGTAAGCGGCCGGCCCTGTGACAATCGATCGGTGAATGGTCTGTAAACTACACGAAGTCACGTTTGCAATGCATTGAAACCAATTTTGCGACATTGCTCCCCCATATTTTAAGCTGGATGATATCTAGCTTAACTACTGTGTACAATACAGTTGCAAATCGACCATTCCGAGGTTAGTTTTCATTCCTTCTATCTTGCTCTAGCTCTGTGGGATGGCGACTGAGAAAATCTGCGCGCGCATTCTGTTTTCCAGGAATATATTCAATAGTGAAGGAAAATGACTGAATCAATAATGACCATCTTAGCAAACGACTATTTGCATGACGTGATGAGGCCAAGAATGACAGGGGTTGATGATCGCACTGGACCACAAATGGCTTGCCATACAAAAAGGGTTGAAACTTATTGATGGCCCACACCAATGCTAAACCTTCTCTCTCTATAGTAGAGTAATTCCTTTCTGCAGCGTTCAACTTGCGGCTGGCATAAGCAACAGGAAAAAGTTCCTCATTCTGGGTCTGAGATTTTTGCAAAAGCGCTGCACCAATTCCTAGATTGCTTGCATCAGTCCGTACTATAAACTCTTGCGTCATATCTGGCAACTTCAGAATAGGCATACTAGTGAGTTTATGCTTTAATTATGAATATGCATGCTCACACTCTGCAGTCCACTTTATTGTGTCAGGTTTTCCTTTCTTTGTCAGATCCGTCAAAGGTGCACATAAGGTGTTGAAGTCTTTGATGTATTTTTGATAGAATCCACCTAATGATACAAACGACCTCACATCTTTTTTTGTCTGTGGTCTAGGTACATTCCTTAACTTTTCTATATTTTTGAGATCAGGAGACATGTTTCCCTGACAAATTGTATTTAATAAAAATTCTAATTCCTGACATCCAATTACACACTTTGTTAAACGAGCAGTCAAACCGGCCTCTCTGAGTCTATCCAGTAACAGTGATAGGGAATGTAGATGATCCTCAAATGTTTCAGTGGCTATGAGAATGTCATCCATAAAGTTGGTGATGGTTGTGTTTTTCAAGGGCTCCAGCAATTTCTTCATCCTTGAAAATACGCTTGGTGCAACCCGATTGGTATTACATTAAATTCGTAGTGGCCATCCGAAGTGCTAAAAGCCAGCATGTGTCGGATCTCGGGTTTGACAGGAATCTGGTAATATCACTTACTTAAATCGAATTTAGAGAAATATGTCGCAGTACTTAGCGTCGAGAACTGCTGATTGGATCCGGTAATGGATCAGCTTGGGTTTCAGTGATCGCATTCAATTTCCGGTAATCGATACAGAGTCGGTGTTCTCCACTTGGTTTTCTCAACAATACAACACTTGAACTGTAAGGTGATTCTGACTTGGAGATGATTTGTTCTTGCAACAGATAATCAATTTCCTCCTTCAATGCCTGTGCCTTGGCATATGGTATAGGGTAGGTCTTCATGCAGATCGGTGTTGGATCGATGACCTTCATATCATATGTCAATAAGTTGGTGCATCCCGGTTTATCAGTTAACACATCGGAATGTGTTTTTAGAACCTCTTTAACTTGCTCCCTCTGTTCCAGAGTTAACTGTGTACTAAATTTGACTTGTTCATATGTCTCAGTCGGTCTCAATGGATACTCTATTGAGGTTAGTGGTTCATGCTTCATTTCAGTTGCGATGGCCAGAGTCATCATATGGGCTACCTCCGTTGATGTCCTGTCATAATATTTCTTTAACAGATTGACATGGTACACCTTTTCTTTGCCCTTCTTGTCAATTTTGTAATTAGTCCTGGATAATTTCTTTAGCACGTTATATGGACCCTGCCAACCAATCTGCAGTTTGGTGTTACTGCTGGGCAATAGAAGAAGCGCTTTTTCTCCAACAGCAAGTTCCCTATCCTTTGCTTTCTGGTTATAGTATTCAGTGTCAATCTTTCTGGCTCTGCGAAGATTGTCATTAGCTAATTTCCAGCCCGTTTTGAGTCGAGTTGTCAACTCATTTACATACTGAATTGATGAGGTGACACTTTCCTCTGCCTTCTCATCTGTCCAAGTCCGCAGCAATGCTTTCAATGGACCTTTTATAGGCCGACCAAACAACAATGTGGCCGGTGCCATTCCTGTGGAATTGTGTGGGACTTCCCGATATGCAAATAATGCAGCGGGAAAGTATTCATCCCATGTTTCAGATTTTTCACTTGCCAGCTTTCTGAGAATAGAAATGAGCGTACCATTGAACCGCTCGACTTGACCATTTCCTTGTGGGTGATAAGGAGAGCAATGATAATGTCTGGCTTGAAATAACCTGAACACTTCTTGGGTTAGCTTTCCCTTGAACTGAGAACCATTGTCCGTCAATATTTGATGTGGGAGCCCTAACCTGGTGAATATTGTCAACAGTGCTTCTGCCACATGCTTAGAATCTATAGATGCCATGGCTACGGCCTCTCCCTACATAGAGAATGTATCAGCTAGAGTTAAGATATAACTATTCCTTCTCTTAGTCCTAGTGAGGGGTCCAACAATATCCACCGCAACTCTCTCGAATGGAGTACCCATGATTGGCATTTCTCCTAGAGTTGCTGGTGCAGTCCTATGCTTGGAGGCTAAACGTTGACACTCTGGACAAGATTTCACATATCGTTTGATATCTTCCGTGATCGATGGCCAGTAATAGTGACAAGCTATCCGTTGACTTTTGGCACCAATTCCTATGTGTCCACTAAATGGAATAGCATGTGCTAGCTCCATACCTTTCTCCCTGTATGATTTTGGCACTACCAGCTGTCCATGTCCTTGAGGTTCTGTACCAGCTTTTCTATACAGTAGTCCATTTTTCATATACAAGTCACCTTTCTCTGGAGGGATATGGGCCTTTGGCAATTTGCCAAAACAAGGCTTCAATGTGTCATCTTCCGCTTGAGCCTTCTTCATCTGCTCTGGCTGAGTATTGTTAGGATGTTCATCCTCTTTTTTTGGTGCTCGACCTGGTCTAGACTGCTGCCATGACAACAGGTTTTATTGGGTCACGCAAAAATACATACCTACACCCCAATATCAGCGAGTATATAGGGTCATCTATCACTGCGGCTGTTATCTCTCCTTCCAGGTAGCGAGATTTCACATTGATCCTAGCTATAGGAAGTGTCATGGTTGCTGTTCCCTTAGTTGCCCCTTGTATTTCCACGGTTTCTGTGGTAAGTTGATCAGGGTGCACTAGGGTTGAACTCACAACTGAGTCAAAATCCAGGCCGATATCATATAAGCACATGACTCGAGTGCCGTTCACGGTTACGAGTTCACTCACAGGGGGATGGCGGAGGCTATTCTGATTCCCTGTCAGTTCCATCGTATCTGTCATATTCCCTGTTGCTATACATGCAGCGTGATGAGTGGGATTTTTCCTTTTACAATCTACAGTGTTGTGGTTGCTCATCTTACAAATTTTGCACCACTTATCTCCCTGTTTGTAGGGTTTCTTTTCCTGAGTCTGAGGGTTCTTGTCCTTATTATCAAATCTTGGCTTATCTCTGTACGGTTGGTCCTTTTGTTCAAACTTGGTATTTTGGGGTGGTGGCTTATATCCTTCTACTTGCTTTCTTTTTGTTCCTACCAGTTCAGCTTGAGCTGCTTGGTATCTCTCTGCACATTTCAAAGTGTCTTATAGCCTCTCTGCTCCTTGTTCCACAAGGAATTTATTCATTTCTTGAGGCATGGAATCTTTAACTTGCTCTAACATAACAATTTCTTTCAGATCCTCATAGGTTTTCTGATACTTACTTAAGCTACTCCATTTCAATAAATACGTTTCTAGTCTAGCTGAGAACTGGTTATATGTTTCCCCAGGTAGAGGTTTAGAAGTTCTACATTTCTTCCTATATGCCTCTGAGTTCTTTTTATAACGAATAAGTAAGGCTTGCTTTAGTATTTCATAATTTTCCCGATCTTCTTTGTGGAGTTTCAGAAACACATCATATGCAATACCTCTCAATCCCTGAGATAACTTTAAACTCCATTTTTCCTTTTCAGTCCATATGTAGAGGCTAGCCTTTCATACCTATCCAGGTACGACTCAATTGTGTCCTCCTTTTCAATAAATGGATCTAGGTGGAAATTCATGGCTCCATTTGCCGTGTTCTGAAACGAGCTATTCGCAGAATGAGGTAAGCTATTACCATGGGTGCTAGTCCCAGCCTGAATTTCAAGTTCAAGCTGTCTCATTTTCAGCTCATTTTCTATCTCTGCATGTAACCTCCTTTCTTCTATCTCAGCTTCTAATTTCTTGGCTTCTCTCTCTGCTTCAAATTTCTGGGCTCTTTCTGCTTCCAATTTCTTTTCTTCTCTGTCCATATACTTTTCACATTCCGTCGTGATATACTGGACCAGAGCATCACCACTCATGCCAAGCTCTTTTCCCATCTGCAGTGTGGCAGACCTAAACTTGACCAAGGCAGCCGTGATGTATCTGTAGTCTAGTAGGGTAAGCTGTCTTATTCAAACTAAATTACTACAATATAATTAACTTAATTAAGATTAAAGTTAACTAAACTGACTTCACCATATATGAAACAGCTTTCTGTATCTGTACTCAATGGTACTCCTAAAAAAAATTGTATCTCCTACTCTGTTAACTCTTTCCAAAAATTTACACAAAAAATTTTTTCTACACAGCAGAAATAGAAAGTTGGCTCTGCAATATCAAACATATCCCGGACGAGCCCCCACTGTAGCGAAAGGTTATTTAAAATTAATTATCTATGTAAGAATCCAGGTATCTCAAATGCTACCAGGATAGTATGCCAGTAAAGAGATCTGGTCTTACAAATAATACCCCAGTCTTAGAAATAAGCACTGGTGTATGGATTTCATAGAAATAGTCAGACTGTGAAAACCCGGGACAGTTGGTAAGAAGTTGAACCAGGATTTAAGGTGTCTCCTCCCTGTGACTATCTTATGATTTCTATATTTTCTAGGGGATAATTAAGATGAACATTCACTGTAACCACAAATGTAAGAAGTGAATAATTCCTCAGGTACAGTTAAAATATTTTAATATTTACACTAATATTCTATTTCTGCTAGTATGGAAAGAGCATTAAAATATATTTAAAAAATACATTCACACAATTACTATTATTGCCTGTTTAGACTTCAAGATCTTGGATAATAAAGTTACTGAAAACTGGAATCACTTTAAATGTATCACTTTTCTTTTAGTCCTCTGACTTTACACATTACTGTCCTCATTTGACTGAATGCTTTAATGGTTTTAATAATGTTCTCACTATTGGCTGTTTGTTCATATATGGGTGGTCAGTGTCTTAAATGACACTTATCTTTTCAACTTGACACTGCTGACACTGAACTGTCCTTTGTAGATATCAGACTTGGTAGATCCAGCTATAGGGATGCCAATGACCAGTTGAAGTTCACTCTTTGGGGTCCTGCACTTTTATGGGATTGCCTCTGATGAACTACACATTCTTCTGATACGTGACAGTCTGGTTTGAGTTATTTCATAGAACCCTCAGACTTCAGACATGGGACTGAAAATTTCTGGCGATCCGCTCACAATTCAGGTGGTACATGTGTAGTGGCGAACTCTGCCTCTCAGTCTGTCTCAAACCTCTTTCGTTGTGTCCCTCTCAGTTTACCGATCCGCTACTTGTAAGTCTCTGGCGGACGTATCGGAGAGCACTGACGTCACAGCTTAAGACTAGGGCTGAAATCCCGTTTCGAAACTGCGATTTCACCCGATCTGTGCGTTGCTTGAAACTTTCCTTTTCTCGTCCATCCTATCTAGTTTTATACAGCCGATATATTTATATCTTCCTATTCATGTACTTCTACAATCTGTTACTTGTTGATTTAAATATTTAGAACAGAAATGGGTTTACAGGCTTTCGGCTTAACTGTAGACAGCCGTAATATGCATGTATCTCCGTAAATGTTAACTTCCTTTCTGTTTTTCCTTATATACAGTTATACACAATCCTCTCCTGGACTACCAGGTGATATCCTTTTCACAAAGATTCCATTATGCTCTTAAATATCATTGCGGATTGCCGAAGTCTCATCGACATTTTGCCGATACACCACCATTTTGTAAGCGGCCGGCCTTGTGACAATCGATCGGTGAATGGTCTGTAAACTACACGAAGTCACGTTTGCAATGCATTGAAACCAATTTTGGGACACAACCTCAGCGTATAGAATGATGATTCATGAAAAACCACTGCACGGACTGGTGATTGCTTTATTGATAATTTCGTAAAGAGAACTAAAAACATAAAGTAGTTCCAGTTTCCCTATCGAGCAGGGAGGGAAAGATGAAAGAAATGATGTTTATTCTAAGAATAATACTTACATTTTCAAAACAATGTAAATGTCTATGTGAAAATATTCATCTAAAATTAATAGAAGTTTCAAACTTTTCCATAAGTGTAAATATAAATGAAACATAAATGAATTTATATTGTGAACACTTTTCAAACAGTGGAGATGTAAATGTAAAACATATTATATTTGTCCGTTTAACCTTTTCATTTAAATGTAATGTAAATCTAAAGCTATTCAGTTTAAATGTAAAGAAAGGTTTATCCCGAGGGATTACATTTAATTCTCATCGAGGGTAAATTCTGACATGGGATAGTAGAATAGAAGAGGGGGACACATAACTGTGTCGGAAAAACGCCATACTCAGAAGAGCGTTTCGCTTCTATTTCTGTTACCAGTTATTGGTGTTACCAGCAGAAAGTACTATCTCTGAAACCAAGTGAAGGTAGAAGTGGACTGACGTTTTGCAAGACGCCATCATAAGAGGGTCGTATAGCCAGACGCAGAACCAACTTAGCCGTTACTCCTTGACGTTCTGGGAACGTTTGGCACCTGAACTTTGACCAGAGACGAGCGCGAGCAGAGTGAAAGGAACAGACCCAGTGAGAGAAGAAACTACCATTGGCAGCTAAGTGAAAATATCCGCTGCCAAAAGTGACATCCTTTATTCAGTTAAATCCCATTCAAAAAGGTGAAATTCTTTTCATAAATACTCAAATTCTTTTCCAACTGTTAAACTTAAAGTGATTATTAAATTTTGTTATTTGTACTGTTACAAATTTAACTTCGATTCAATCCTTTTAAATGTACTACATGTTTCTCTCCGTCAAAGTTACTAAACACACACTCTAAACAGAGCTGTATGTACATTATAATAATAATTCTACTGATTAACTCAGCGGTGGAGGCTTAACGAGCTAGAATAAACCATTGCTAAATTCTTCATAAAAGGCGTCTGCAGATTACAGAATTAACGTGCTTAGCGACAGCCAGCATTGTTTTCGCTTATCTGAATATTGTAGTGATATCCTCAATACAAATCGATAAATTAGATAAAACAGTATAGGGTATCTAGTCAAAATAATGTAGAAATAAAATATTAGGTTGCGATTAGCTTCTTCACCTACGCCTGCAAACGTATCGCTTTCGATAGGCCTTAATGGCGAGAAAATAAATATAACATTTTTGGAAAAAAATCAAGGCGTAAAATTTTGTTGTAGACGGAAGGAGAGACAGGAAGGAGGGGAACGGAGCGACCGAAGAATGCCATCGACACGTGTTGTTTGGTATCAAAAATTGTAGCGAACGCGCGATATTTGGCTTTGGCAGATTTGAAAAATACGACACAAGTCCAATACTCGTATCGTCTTATAATCACACAGTGGAAATATATAAACACACACACAACCTCCTTTCTTGTAGGGTAACGTAAATTCTGACGAAACAGACATGGTCGTTTTAGTTTGAATCTAAAGATAGAAAGAGAGGAGGCAAAGATGGTGTATATTTAAAAGGAATATGGCCATAAAACTTAGATAGCTTTGTGTAATAGGGTCTCCTGATCAATAATATATTTTAATTTACAAAATAGTCCAACTAATAAACAAGATATTGAAATAATACTGCATATTCTAGGACAGACTGACAAACACACATTCATGCCTGCTTATCTTAGCCATAACATATTTTGAACGTGGTTTTGAAATGAGGCAGAAGAGGGCACATGTAATACGACTGGGTGTAGTAGAGTGAGGGATAGACATTTTTGGTTGGCCCAAAACTAAAATTATATTTTTTGAAAAAGTAAAGCCTAAGGCAGACTAACCAACGTACCGAAAAACACACAGTATTTTTGTAGTGGGGTTTTATTAACTTTGAATTCTAAATTTGCTAGACGCCGATTTCTATTGGCCAGAGTAGGGAATATTGAGGAAAAAATTGGAAGGCTGGACGCCAATTGTAGAAAGTCGTTCCCTTAAACAGGTACACGAGAAGTTTGACTTGCTTCACATTATATTGAAGAAATAAGCAAAGCAGTCATAGTCTAGCAGCGGCACAGCTAAATTTGTGCGAAAACATAGTACCTGTGTGTATTTCATTGAATTTGTGGTAATAACGAAATTATTACTATTTTATTAAAAAAATTGAGTGTGAGATACTGCCATATGAAAAATATTTTACGACTGTAAGTACATAGGTCCCTAGCAGACTTATGCAAGGCCTAGATGTTGATCCACCATCTTAACAAACTACCAGAGAGGTAGAAACAAAAGATTACATAGATTGTTAGCAGGGATCATATCACCTATCTTATTTTATGAAAAAAGATCAATGATAATGGCAGAGGTGTTGCAGCCATTAGGGGAGAGGAATGTGAAAACTGGTACAAGTTGTTACTTCAATTTAGATTGGATGAGCTGGGTTGGTCAGAGAGATCTGACCCTGTTCTTTTATTTTGAATGTGTTTTTTGTGGAAATGGTAGCATAAATACTATGTAAAGAAGGAAACATAAATTTCATATTGCAGGGTTTCTTACTGGCACTAGTCAAGTGCCAGTTTTCCTGAGAGAAGAATCTGTATGATTGTGGATGTGTCTCTAGTGGTACAAGCTTTGTACCACTGGAGGAGCAATATTGGTACACGCTCTCTACTATATTATCTCAGGACAAGTGAGACAGTAACCGTTGGCCGGAAAGACAACTATATTTCAACTACACGAGCCAGATAAGTGAATATGTTCTGGCACGCAATGATTCATCAACATAGTATAATATAAACAAATTGTATTACTAAAACACCATTTTCACCCAAGAAAGTAAATCAAAGATTTGTGAATAAAGACATGGGAATGATGCAAATACCTCAACCCGCCATCTCATACCAGTAATAAGTAGTTAGATATTTAGCAACACCATTATTATATTTCATATTATGCTCTTGGACAGAGGGTCCTTTTTAGTTATTTGATTTTGCCTATACATAGCCATATATATATATATATATATATATATATATATATATATATATATATATATATATATATATATATATATACATTGTTTTTATATAATTTTGACAGTCCTGACCAAAATACTATTCGGTTCAGGACTAAATAAATTGTAAAAAAAAAGATTGTTTAATCCAAAATTTAAAACACTGTGTTATTTGAGTTGATCATAGAATTTAATATCTGTGTGTGTTTGTGTATTGGGTTACCATCACACCACACTTGCATTACCCTAGACATTTAGACGTAGTCACCATACATAATAGTTCTAAAAAAATTCATCTGAGTGAGATCTTAGGGTGGTAGCAGAAAGATCCCCAATGGACACACCCCATCAATTGTTAGACTCAGGGGCCTTCACCGCTTGACCTCACTCAGTTACAAATTAAGTACAACATCAACATTCATAACATCAAAACCCACCACAAATATCTTATGAATGCTTCCATGTGATAGAAGCTTTACTACTCTTCTATCGACATTTCTGCCAAGAGTAATCTTGTGTAAAGATAGACTCCATTGAAGCCTATAATAGACACTCTTGAGTTTAGGCCACTGTTGGACCACTACTGCAAAGCAGGGGAGGCAATACCGTCACAATAGTCTCACCAGAAAAACGATGTTATACAACAAAAAGTTAATAGAAATGTTGGTCTCACCAGAAAAAGGACGTTATACAACGAAAAAGTAATAGAAGTGAATTGGAACAGTGAATCGAACAAGGAAGCTAGCGACATTTTGGGTGATGAATTGGTTGTACATCTTTTCACATTCACTCACGCAGTGAAGTGATGGCGCCGTTGGGATGGTTCATAATGAGCTTATCACTTCTACTACTTTTCTGTTGTATAATTTTTCCCTTGTTTATTTCTCTTTAACAAGTTTTACATCATCATTTTCTTTTACGTTCCTGATGGTGCAGCCACTGATGTAGCCCCCCTCCCTCCGCCCCCCCCTCCTTGCAGTAAGCCTGCAACAAGCATTTACAAGCTCTTGCAGCAGTGATTTCTGTAGCAAATTGTTTTACATAATGAGGTTACCAACCTCAAGCACAACCTCATTAGTCGCCTGTTATGACATGCTTGAAGTTTTTACCACATATCAGTGTTCGTATATTATTTACTGCTGTAAAGTTACCCCGTTTACTCACCCGGGGGTCTCTGCTGAGACACACTAAGAATACGACACGGCTGTCATTAACCAGTCATAATAGACGATTAATGTCATTTTGTGCATGGAACTCGCAACCTATATAAAACTAAATGTTACAGGAAACATTACTGCAAAGTACCAGTTGCAAAGGTGGTCCCATGTTTCTCAAGGATTAAAAACAAAATTAGAAAGAAGAAGAAGGATTGCTAAAATTAAGTTTTAAATTATTCACACGTGTTTCAAAATCAATATTTACTTAAATTTAATCCTATATTTTACTCAAAGGAACACATAATGCATCCATTTGTGGCAATTCTTCCACGCCTACCCACAACCTTCCATCGCATAGACTTTTCGAATACTTTATGAGTTCTGATTATTTTTCCGATTATATCGAATGTAGGTTTGATGATGATGTTTGAACTTTTCAACATATTTTATTTCATTGTGATACTTAGTTTGTACTTTTCAACATATTTTATTTCATGTTTATAATTAGATAATGTGAATGTGAGTATGCTATTATTTTACCGTTACAACGTTGAATTCTTTTACATTGATGGGTAAAATGTATGTGAGAATAAATGAAATCAGTATAAAAGACGAGAGAAAGGAAGGGCAGAAAGTCAGACGGGCCTGCGTGCCCAATTCTCAACCATTTGAAAATAAAGTTCGTTCGTTCGTTCGTTCGTTCTTAGGTGAAGGTAGTCTCATAGCGGATACTCATGTAGTGAAATGATGTTTTAGAGACTTCTTTTATATTAATTTAACTTCATGAGATGGGGTTACTAGTTTCCTTCCTCGATGCCTTTGCTTTCTCTAACTCAAGGGCAGAGTAATGCATGCATTTACAGATGATTTGTCTGGAGCATGGTGTAAGTAGGTTTCGAACCAAGAAACTTTTAATCCAGAAAAAGCATCCCGTTACACGCCTATTGAGGCATATTGGGAATATGGTATTAGGCCCATATTTTCTCGACCATCGGCACACTAGGGATGATGTGGTCAAAATCACGCCAGCCGCCTTAACCATCCCAGAGCAGATCCCAGCGTTTGCTCTGGTACTCAATTCATGAAGCTGGGTCGATCCCGGAGCCGTTTACGGTCTAAATAATCCCAACTCAACTGGGGATCGAACCATGGACCACCACGCTAGTAAGCCAGTGCACTGCTTTCGTTCGTTTGTTTTTTTGTCTACTATGTTGCTGTAATACCCTGTTCAACCTGAAAGTTGGTTATAATTAGGGTATATATCGCGTTTAGTTTCTTCGGTGCTAGCCGGTTGTTAGTCCTGAAAAGGACTGGTCCTAAAAAGGACCAATAGCTGACTGTCTGGACATCTCTTCGTTGCTTGTCTGTTTATGGTGTCTTGGCGTTCTCATGTGTTCATTTCCTGCCTTACGGGTTACAAACGGTTATATTGGGGTATATAGGGTGTTAACGTCTTTGCTGGTATCGCATTCCTAGTCCTGGAGATGATTGGTCCTGAAAATGACCACTAGCTGCCTGTTTGGTCCCTACTCGTTGTTGTCTGTTTCGGCATGTGTTGTTCTATGGCTGTCGCTATTATATTTGGTAGGTAACGCATTATGGCTTCGATGATTATTTTGTGTTCCGCTGCTTGTCTTCTTTCTTGATTGCTTTTTAGTTCCTCTACGATTTCGGTTTTTATTTTGTCTTTAGTTTCTTACTTTTGTTCTCTACTTTTTGTAAGGATATCCTCAACGATCCTTCTCTCTGTTTCAATTCTTTTAAGGATTTCTTCGTTCTCTTCCTTTTGCTCTGCGAGTTTGGCAATGTCGACTTCTATCTCGTGTTTGATGGATTTCATTTCCTGTAACATTACCTGGGCGCTCTGTAAGGCTCCTAATGTTTCGTCTCCTATGGAATCTGAGTCTTCGTTGTGTTGCTTGTTCGTCTCGATTTTGAGTTGTTGTTTTAGGTCTCGCATCTCTGTGGTTAATTTTACAAGCTGGGCTCTTGTGTGCTGCTTCTGTTTTGCCATGCCACCTGAAGCCACTATGTTTCTTGCTTCTCTGAAGGAGATGTTTTAGGTTACAGATTCCTTCAGTATGGCCTTTGTTTCGTAGAAGTTCGGACAGCCACGGTATCTTGCTCCATGATTCCCAAGACAGTTTGCGCAGGTTCTGTTGGAGTTGCTCACTTTATAGATATCATCATTTTTTGCATGAGGACATTCATTGTAGGTGTGACTTCCCGCACAGTATCGACAAACTGCCTCTCTCCTGCATGTTTTCTTAGTATGCGAGAATTGTTGGCAGTTTGAGCACTGCATAACAGGAGGAATGTACTCTTCTGTTTTTCGACATCTATCGTCTAGGTTAAGTTGGTTTGGTCTTGAAGACCCTTCAATAGTTATGATAACCAAGTTGTTGTCCTTCTTGTCCCATGTCTTCAGTCTTTCCACCTGTGATATTGTTATATTCTTGTTCTCTGTTTGTAGGCGGCTGTGGACTTCTTGTGTCGATCGACTGTTGTCGACCCCTCTTACAACTATCTTTGTGGTCTTCTTGAAGATCTCCATAGTAACTTTCATCTGGTGTGGCAGCTGGATTTCTTTGTGTCCGGACTCTAGTTCAACCATCAGTTCTGTTGTCTTTTCCGTGTTATTTAGCGATATTATAACACCTTTTTCGTGCCTTGCAACTCTATTAATGCTCCTCTTGCCCGTTATTGCCTCTAGGATACCGATCACGTTATCGTCGGGTAGGGCCCTGAGTGTGGCCTCACTTCCCGACGTCTAAGTGATCTTAATTATCCTCTCCTGTAGTACCACGTTAGAAACGGCATTTTGTTGCTTGCGAAGTTGGCAGGTTCCAACTTCTGTCTCAGATTGAGCGTGTGGTCTGCGGGACGGGTTCACATTCTGCTTCATTGTCTGTCTCTGATCTCGTTTTACCGAAGTTGCCTGGGCACTGCATGATGGAGACTCGACTATGATGACATCTCGTTTAGGCGGTGAATTTGCTTTGTCGGGTTCTGTCGTCGATGTTTTGTGGCTGTGTTTTACAGATGCTGTCTGGTCATTGCACAATGGGGTCACTGCCTCGACATATTGTTTTAGCGGTGATGTTGTTATGACTGGTTTCGGAGCTTGGTTGTCTTCTGCCTTCGAAGCTTTGGGACGCTCATCGGTCGTAGTGACAAAGGTTGCGTTGTTCGTCTTCTGAGAAGGACTGGCCACGACGCTAGTAGTTGGAGTATTCGTGCTCTCTGGTTGACTCTGTTTGTTCTTTGGTGGTTCTTGTTTGATGCTGCTGACAAGTGTTTGAGGGCTTCTATAGACTTTCCTCTTTTTCGCTTGTGGCTTGGTACGAGTCATTTTAGGGAAATCCGACGGCTCTGTTCGCCCTGAAAAGGACGCTCGATTTAATATAGTGCTGTCTTCCCCTCCGATCGAGTGATGCCAGTGCACTGCGCTAATGCGGATCCTTTTTAATCGAGAAGCAAGCACTCTACGCATGCTATTGGTCGACGCTTAATGGCATGCACAGAGATTATAAATTCTGGAGCGTGTTCAGTTCCTTACACGTCAAGATCAACATCCAAATATAATCCAACCACCATTTTGTTAAACCTGTTCAACATCATCGCCCCCGCATTTGACATCTCTCTGATAGTCATTCTATCTAACGGAAGTCTCAACTGTTTCGAATTAGTGTGAATAAATCATTACATCTGATGGTTTGCAAATTTATGTTCAATAAACAGTGTATCAACAAACAAATATACGTTATTTAGAAGCCGATCTATCTATTTGTTAGCGTAATGTAGATGACCAGCATCATATTTTTCAGTCAGTAAGTATAATGGTTATTTAGCGCAATATTTAATCTGGAATGACACGACACAACAAGCCGGTGGCCTAAGGGTACATAAACCCAGGTCCTGTTGAACAATTACGTAAACCAGGCTGTCGCCTAGGGCTTAACAAATTGGAAGGTAGAAAAATCTAGTGAATTAAATGAGTGGTATAAACAAAACAAAAAGTCTAAATTTTCAAGAAAACAATTTTCTTTCCCGTGCCCCTTATACACCACGGAAATAAATGTTGTACATATATATCTGTGATAGCACGTTTATGATCTTCTACATCATTGTAAATAAGCGTTATACATACATTTGTGATAGCATACTTATGTTCATGTTTTATGTGTAACTTGCTTGAGTGTGTGTGTGTGGGGGGGGGGGGTGTGAGTGAGTGATTATATTATTTGGGAGTGGCAAATGACCTAGTCGCCTAGAGCGTCAAATATAATGTTTGAAGAAAGGCGTCAAATACCCTGTGATGAGACCAATTTCCGTGACAATCCTTTTTGCTCATGGTGCCAAAATCCCTGTTTGCCAAGAACGCCAAATACAATGTTTGCTTTGAGCGCTAAATACTCTGCTTACCAATGGTGCCAAATACCCTGTTTGCATGAAGTGCCAAATACCCTGCTTACCAAGTGTGCCAAATACCCTGTTTGCCTAGAGCTTTAAGTATCCTAGCACCGACTTGTTACAAACCAAAGTTACATATCAAACCGCTGGAAGCCATATTGTAATGAACTTTACATTTTTGTAGCGTGTTGTTGCTTTAAAAGACTTACGCATTTATTTAAATACCGGATGCGTTTTAAGGGGAGGTTTAACCCCCAAAAACGAAGAATTTCATTGAAAATATCAAATTTTAGATACATATTGCACTGGAAAGTACATTCATTTGCCCACATTTTTGTATGTTTATTTTCACTAAAACCTTTGTGGATGATTTTATATAAATTTTTAAAGTATGTCAGGTAAGTGTATTTTTTACCTAATTATATATGTCAAATATACAAATTGGTATATTTGTGATGCTATATTGCTTCTAATGCATGGATTTTAATTTTCGGTACCATATTCATTTCCCTGAAGCAAACAGAATTCAAGTTTTTTAAACATAGTTTCATATGTAAAAATAATTTTGACTGGCTAATTTTTATTAACCATGGGGGGTCCTTTGATGGGTCATCGAAATAATAACGTGGTTGGAGGTATTCCAGTAGAGTGGTAGGGTACCTCCTTATACGCAAATAAAGCTGCAGGTAAGAACGAATCACAGGATTCTGGTTTCTCATGTGCGAGCTTACATAAATTTGTAAGTAGAGTCCCGTTATATCTTTCCACTTGTCCAATCGATTGTGGATGATAAAATGTGCGGACGAGAATATTTTGAAAAATCCTAAAAACTTCCTCCATCAGTTTCACTCTAACTGTGAACCATTGTCAGTTAATATCTGATAAGGGTATCCTAATCTTGTGAATATTGAGAGCAAAGCCTCTCCTACATGTACTGAGTCTGCTGAGGGTAGAGCAATCGCTTCCCCCCACATAGTACATGTCTACCAGAGAAAGGATGTATTTTTTCGGAAACTGACGAAAGCGCATACAGTCTGCTGAAATGAAGAATTTAATGAAAAGTAAGCTGCAAAGTATGACACAGAACATGGAATCAATAAAGGAAAATACCAGAGATGATTCCTACATAGCAGGGGGATACTGAGGTGAGTAAATTTTGTGTAAAAGTGTAATTCCTCCCTTTTTTCTTAATGTTCTCAAAACCTCATTTTTCACACAAATGTGGGCACGTTGCCCATGATTTTTCAAAAACTATTAGTGATACAGCAGTAAATTTTGGGCCACATGCTGTACACATAGTGCTCATTAAAATAAACTAAAATAAAGGATATATGTTAACAAACTACAAAACTGTTAAGAAATAGCTAAGATACCCCCCTTAAAAATTTCAACTTTTTTTTGATTGGTATGTTAAAATCCAAAAAAACTCAGATATCAAACCAATCAAAATTATTTTAGTATACAATCATTATCATATATTAACAAATGAAACAGCCAAATTTCATAACTCAAGTTGTACTCACATTTGAGATATCTTGGGCAACAAAATACCCCAAAAAGCTAAAATTTGCCTGTATTTTCACTGTTTTTTCGCCATAGATTGCAAGTTTTTAGTATATACCTCAATGTTTTGTATTTTTTCAGTCATTTTGCTTGTATAAATGACCAGATATAGATATTAACTTATAATTCTGTGTTTTTCATTTTGGGGGTTTAACCTCCCCTTAATTAGAAAAACACTCGTGGGCGGGAGGAATGTCCGGATAGTATATAGTTCATAGGTAATACCAGTGGTGTCATTTAGCCGGTTCGCACCGGTGCGCACGATCTTGTTGTTAGAATTTGCCGGGCTTACAGAACCACTTGAGCTTATTTAGGTCACAAAGTTAGGCAAATATACCACGGCCAAACATGAAATTATAACAATTAAAAAAAAATGTACCTCGTTTAAATAAGGGCGCATGTCCACATATCAAAGACTATTAGGTCTGATAACAGCTATTTCAATATACATTCTATACAATTCCTAGTAAGTATAATATAATGATGGAAACACACCCATGCCAGTAAAGAAAATGTCACTATCGTGTCCATCTGAGCGGCAGGATCTCCACTCGTGGAAGTCGTTATAAATTGTTTCTCTTTTATATTAATGATATACATTTTCTTATTATTTTATTGTACAAAAAGGCATTGATTTCATTAGTTTTTTTTTTTCAGAATCAGATACATGGACAAATGGGATACGGAACATCAAGGCCACACATAAAATGATGCGTATTTCCTGCTCAGTAGAAGAGAATAAGTGGTAATCTTCAGACTCTGCATGGACCATAATATATTGGGATACCATACCACCTATTCAACAAACTATGATAGGAGTTACAGATGAGTGTAACTGTGGTACAGATAAAATGACTGATGAACATCTGCTTCAAAGATACTCAACATATGAAAAACAGAGAAAGCACATATGGTCGTCATCAGTCCCATTCCTGGAATAACTCTATGGAGATACACATATTCTCAAGCTGATCACTGATTTATTTGAAAAAATTCAACTAGACGTATGAGAATGTACAAAGAAGATGAAGAAGATATCGCTCGACGTTAACTTTTTGCAAAATAAGGCCAAAATCTGACCGAACCAATTGTTAACTAATTAGAATGACACCACAGGTTGTAATGATGTTAAAAATAATTAACTACGCTTCCGTTATCCACGAAATCCTGATTAAGTTCTTTGAGTGCCATAATGACACAGGAGTCATACAACACACTCGTGACACATGACAAAGACTTGACGAAACAATGTTGAACATTGTCTGTTCTTAATGTGTATGTGATCAATGACAATATATAATTGTATTAAAGTGTTTTTAAAAATAAGAATAGAAAGACACATGATAATAGATCCGGTTAACAACTAGTAATCAAGCTGACGGAGAAATAGTCGTGTATACGGTAAAGTAGTCAAGTCGATGCATTGTACTAATATTTATAACACATAAAGAAGGGAACCCGAGACCTGTAAACAGTAAATAAATATTAGACAAACATAAAGGTGTGTTTTCAGGCACTCGTAAGAAATAAAGAAGTAGAACACTAGACAATAGAAAAGCAACAGACGTGAGTGGCTTACCCAGGACTCGAACCCAGGACCTTCCGTGCGACAACCCTGCCTAGATATGCAAGCGAATCACCTATCCTTCCTGCCATCTAGGCATTACCAAAAAATGATGCTTCGATGACGGGTCATTAGTACGACACCCAATACGTAACACCGGAAATTTACCATAGGCAGGGTAAGCCACTCAAGTCTGTTGTTTTTCTGTTGTCTAGTGTTCTACTTCTTTATTTCTTACGAGTGCCTGAAAACATAACTTATGTTTGTCTAATATTTATTTACTGTTTACAGGCCTCGGGTTTCCCTTCCTTATGTGTTATAAATGTTTATACAATACCAAAAACCTACCCTCTGTCCTGTACTTACTGTTCTTATTCTTCTATCATTTACAAGACACAGTATTAAGGTCTTTGTCTTGTATAGACTGACCGATACTGTATAATAGGGGAACAACAGAAGTGATTGCGTCATTAATAGGCTGAACTGGCTTTGGTAAATACAGTTTAATTTTACACGTTAAAATGTTTCTCATGTATCGTTGGCACATACTTTCTCACCAATGAAATTGGTGACGCACAAGCCAAGAAAAGACAACATTAACCAATCAGTAAAAAAGAAAAAAAAGACCGCTGGACGCCCTTGATCAGGTCTGCTAGGAATATATAAGAAACATTTATGGAAAAATGTTACAATTCTATATAGCTACATATATGCATAAGACGGGGACAAGACGATCTCTTATCCACTCCGTCAGTCCTGATTAAATTTAAAAGGCACATGGTGTCTTTAGCCTACCCTAACGCCCGTCGCTAGCGCTGAGTTTTCAGGTCGAGGGAGTTATGCAACTCTCCCCACCGCTTGCTCGCCCCGGCAGCCAGCGTATAAGATTAACTATTATTTAATTATCAATATGCGCACTTACACAATGTATCGCCTGTCGTTAATAGCTATTAAATTCGTCGGCGTGTGATAGTTTAGCAGTATGACATTAAATAATAGGCACTTATAATAAATACGCACAATTAAATAAAACGTGAATTCTTTTCTGTCACTATCAGTCGCGCCTAGCATTTAAACCAGTCAGCTAACCGTCTCTTCTTGTGTGAGAAAGCGTGTGGTGAAATTTAACATTATAACTGAACAACTAGTATGAAATAGCTTCACGTTATTTTATTTCACTAGTTTTAACGCTAGAAATGTAAGTGAATTATAATGGTAAAATCTTAACACTTTTATACACGTAAGCTCTAATTTCTATTACAGAAAATCAGGATGACAATCCCCACGATTGTTATTAACACATTTTCCAAAATGGTTCTAGATCTACGTGCTTAGACTATCCAAAAATTCTGAGTGACAACTGACAGCAGTTTTAAGAAAACCCAGTTTATATATCATAGATCTACAGATGATGTTACTTTTCGCAATATTGTGTGAGTAACGGTGAATTAGAAACATGAGTTCCCCAGATAAACGCTTACGGTCGGCCTTTCTCGGGCGTTCGACCGCCATCAAAGACTTATATTCGTGTAACGGGGTTCTCGAAGATTTTTGCCCAAGAATTGACATCAATGCGCACTCGGGAAAATCTTGGATCTCCCCTCGTATACTTCAAAGACTCTGTGTTTGTCACGAGCAGTTTGTCATGTATCGTATATTGACAGATAAGCTCGCGTGAGAAAACTAGGTAAATAAACCTGATTCGCTACCTGTTATGACTGACAGGTCATGCAGTTTGTAAACATTGCGTTAGCTCATGTTCACAGAAAAAGGGATGGGACGAAAAGTACGCTTGTGTAAGTAAAACACAGGTAGAAAAAATGCGTGGGTTTGCTAGCAAATCATAGAACGCTACTAGGTTACAAGCCAGTCAGATTATTGTAGGCTCTCTTTCCATTAAACGTCACAGTGGCCCCTATCGATCTTTGTTTCTATCCGGCAGTATCGGTGCATTTGTGGTACTGATTTGTATTATGTGCTCCTAAGTATCGCACTTTCCTTTCTTTCTTTATTTCTTTCGTCGTTATTTCTCTGCTAAGTAGCAGACATTTGATTTTATAAAATCATTCGACACTCCTCTCTGTGATGTCACCTGTTTGTTACCCGGTAATCCTGGTTTGCGGTGAGCAACTGAGATAAGATAGTCGGTGGCGTGTTTAGATTGAACCGCTGATAAGACGACTCGTTTGGTAATCCAGATGGGCAGACACGGAGTTTTTGCGTACTTATACGACAAATAACGAGATTATGGCCTGTGTGAAACATGTGGGCAGACAAGTGTGACATAATCGCTTCCAGGCCGACTTGTTATGACAACATTACTTTCTAATAAAGTATAAGTATTACAGCTTACCCATGTTGTCATGTGTGTTTACCGATCTGCCTGTGAGAGTGTTTGCAAAACATCAGATGCCCATAAATGGTAGTACGTGAATTTTCGCTTCACGCACATTATTTCACGTGGAATATTTTTGAAATCATCACACCCTAAATGCATGATTTAAAATGATTGGATCTATCTGATTAGATTCATAACAACAATGCGTGGGAATATAGGAATATAATCTGATCATTTCGCAGTTTTATTTCACTGTGAATTTTACGCTCGCCAAGACAACATCACACCTCGCCAGAGTGAAGACTAGATTCATAATTCCTTTTTTTTAAACCGGATCTTTTATTGGAGAACCAAAAAAGACTTACAAAGCACAGAACATCTCTACATTTTTATAAAGAACACCGGGACTAGGAAAACTGAAACACACGGAGTCAGAAAGATAATCAACTGCCAAATTAAAGACACACCAGACGCGTGAAAGAGACCGACTCGTCTCTTTTATTCATCTGAGCAACAAGTCTGCAACCTAAATTGGCTTATTGGTGCTATCAGCAGAAAGTACTATCTCTGGAACAAGAACGGAATCGTGGCCTAAGCTTTAAGACGAAGGATCCACGTGGTAGACTCTCCTTGACGTTTCTGGGAAACGAGCTTCCTTCCGACAACCTTGATCATAGACGAGCGTGAGCAGAGTGAAAAGAACCAACCCATTATAAGGAGCAAAACCGTCATTAGCATTTAATTTCTAATCTATGCTGCCACTTGAACTTCTTGTAACATCTCACATTCCATAAAGACTGTGGTGATAACTTTTCTTGATCCATAACTATTCAAATTATTTTCCAACAATTAAATCTAAAGTGATTATTAAATTTTGTTATTTGTAATGTTACAAATTTAACTTCCATTTAATCATTTTTAAGATACTGCATGTTTCTCTCAGTCAAATTTACTACTTATTTACTTAGTCGTTCCCCTTCTACCGTGAGGTTAGAGGTTTGGAAGAGAGAGCGCCAGACTATCCTATCCGCTGTCTTCCTCCTGGCCTGGTTCCATTCTAGCCCTCGGTCCTTCAAAGATTGTCTAATGTTGTCCTCCCAGCGGACACTAGGTCGTCCTGGGGGTCTGGATACCTGGCTCTTTGTTTCCCATGCTTGTCGTGGTAGCCGATCTAGAATTCTGCAGACATGGCTAACCCATCTTAGTTGGAACTGTTCTGCTTGGGTCTGCAGGGGGTGGCATTTAAGGCCTTGACGTATCGTCTGGTTGCGGACCATGTCTATTCTTGTTACTTAAACCACCTACCTCGGATACCTCATTTCTGAGGTTTGGATCTGGCTTTTGTGGGTTGTAGTAATTGCCCATGACTCGCACCCATATGTCAAGACTGGGACATAGGTGGAGCGGTATACAGCCATGTTCGTTTTCTTACCAGCCTCTCTCTTGCTGAGGTATCCTCGATTTATGCCCTCAGAAAGTCTCCCAGCTGCTGCTTTTCGATTGGCCAACTCTTATTTAATTCCTCTTTTTCTTTCTATAATAGCCTCGAGGTATTTAAAGTGGTCGACCTGCTGCAGGGCCTATTCTCCCAGCTTAATCTGATGTCTTCTTTCTTCTCGTGATGTCACTTTGGATTTTGTTTTAGAGCTGCTTATGACCATCCCTCTCTTCTCCAGCTCTTCCTTCCAGACTTGCAGGTTGGATGGGAGATGTCCCTCTGATTTCGCAATCAGGGCAACATCATCATCAAATGCTAGCTCTGAAATATAGACCTTGTTGAAGACCAGTATTTGGACTGGCCACTAATGTTGCATTATTTGGTATTGCATAATTGAGTGGTAACATGAAGATAATAACATTAGCTGAATCCGTCGGGCTTACTGGTAGCCGACTAAGTGTTGGTGTATAGCTGTCTATGGACGCGAATGCCGTGTAGTATTAATGTAAGTCACTAATCATCCACCCACATCGCTGCACACATTTAAGTAACTACTGGAATGTCTACACTCTGTTTATTGTACAAGACAGGTCACGTGAACATCCTGGCAAACAGTACCCAGGTATATAGTAACAATTCACTGTCACGAGTTACAGTCTTAAAGAACATCAAGGAAACACCTCGTATAACTATACTCTCCACCTTCTCTTCTCCGGCGATACAATAAAAGCCATTTACAGTTTTCTGGCTCTAGGCAATAACAATAATCTTTTCGCCTTCCATGGCGCTGCAACAGATGCCGTATAATGTTTTTTTCTGGCTCTAGGAACTAACAATAATCTCTTAGCACTCCATGGCGCTACAACAGATGCCGTATAATGTTTTTTCTGGCTCTAGGCAATAAGTCATGTAAATCTTTGGCAAGATAACAATATCCATATACTCATAAACTCTCCTCCGCACCGGGAGAAAGTGACCTCAATGCCAGCCAACCATCTTGGGCTAGTAGCGTCATCATATAAAGTTCTTGGCTATAAAAAATAATTTAAAGGGTATTTTTACCTTCACTGACATCCAAGAATAAACACAAAAACGTACGCCATCCTTGGCTCTCAGAAATATGTCATAATTATCACGGGGAAGAATCTCAAAACATTTTTATATCACACAGAGGACTTTGCTCCCCGATTACACGCTCAGAAAAACATGGCTGACCTCCGTGGTCAAGCGCCCGAGCAGAACTGTCACGAGATATGGCATATCAGTTCCCGCTCATCATTCACGCATGCGTCGATCAACGCGTGACGTGAGTTTAGCTCACACGAGCTAACGTTTTTGAAAACTGTTCACGAAAATTCTTCGAACAGGAAATCTTAAGTAATCAAATGACAAGTCAAGGGAGACAACAACAAAATCAAACCTGTCTCAAAAAGTATACAACATGTTATCTCCCTTAGACCAATATAAAAATGTTTACATCGAAAGCTTTAAACAAACTGACTTTAACAGTTCACTGCACCCCCCGGAGAAAAAAAAATGATAACTTTTTTGTTTAAAACATACATCGAATAAATAAACAAATGTGGGCGGTAGCATATAAATATCTAGATATAAGTATACGCTAAATAAAGTCATAAACACTAGGCGAATAAAAGAAACCAAAAAGGAATGCAGATAGAACGCCATGATATCATAAGGACAAGTAGAAAAGTGATGAGTGAACAAAGACAAGATGGGATACGAAAGGAAATAGTAAAGATGTAGGAAGCAATGCTCTAAGAAAGAAGAAGACAAATTATTACATGGTAATCAAAACTAATGCATATCATAAATGAATACTATAGAAATATAGCAGCGTACATGACGCTCTAAATTCACTTAAACGCCGCAAAAATTAAATAATGAGCATGATAACCCATACAACGGGCTCATAACATACAAATGATGCGCCTGTAAAGGGCAACAAAATATACAACGCCACATACCAGGCTATTACTGACGCACAAAGGAGCGTCGGGAGATAAAAAAATATCTCACAAGCTAAGAGAAAATATTTTCTCATAGTACTAATATTATAAAAAGGAGGTGTCGCAATCACACAATAAAGTGCTGGCAACATACAATGCTAGAAAAAATCACATACATGTAACTTCATATATCCCAAACAAAAAATACAATATCAACATGTCTCGCAATGATAAATTACAAAAATAGAGGTGTCATTACCATAATATACTTACAACATAGTAACCTACAATAGTATCGTAACAGTAACATATTATACCACATCATAATATAATATCTTTTATCATAATGTCGTATACAAATGTACAATAACGTAATCTCTATAGCGAGTACAAATAAGAGATGACTTCCGAAGTCACAGAACATTCTGTATTCAAGAAGGCACCACAGATATCTAAAGTAGCGTCAAATGCCAAAAAGGTAAATAGGGACGTCAAATCTTGAAATATCTGGAAAACTGTTGAGACTCTCCATATAACAGCACGGATTCGCTGGGAAAGCTTACGCTGTGAAACAATACAAATGAGAATCTCTGTTTGATAACCGCAGGATTTTATAATATACAATAGTTAATTTAAATCTCTACTTATCAAATGTGGCCATGTAAACTTCCGGCCTTTATATGGTGATAATCAAACCTTCCTCCGTTACACCAGAGATGGTAACCGAGAAAAAGTAATACAAACCGTTTACAATTATGTATTAAATAGAGTCAAGCAAATGTAATAACAGAGTGTTAATGTATAACAGTGTCATGGGAATATAACAAACACAGAAATCAATAAGAAGGTCTACCGCTATATCACGGTCTATCACAAGTATTATCTCTATTGAAATCATTGCTATTTATCTGATATGAATCCCAGTTTGCATTGTCGCGATTACTGTTTCCCCTTTGATGAGAATATCTATTAAATGGGTTTTGTTGTCTCCGGGAAGAATTATTTTAAGGTTGGTAACCTCTAACAAAGTTCCTATAGTTACTGGGACCAAAATCTTGAGGACCACTAAATTGCCTCCCGTTCCTTGAAGAAGAACCATTAAGTGACGGACGCCTTTGGTACTGTCCACAATCACGATTATCTCTCCTAGCAAAATTGTTTTTATTTTTGCCTGTGGCAATGTGCTTAACAGCTGCATCATACTGGCTGAGCTGAGTACGATGAGTAACAGGCATAATAGAATCATGATTGTTATAACCATAAAAGTATTATTCCGGGAATTAGCAGTAATAGTTTTGTTCCCTGTTATAAATTTATTATAAATTTGAAAAGTCGATGCACGGTTTGTCTGAGGAATCTTGTCATGACATTTATCAAAGTCCTCACCGTGATCCAAAAGACTGACACTTGATTTACTTTTGTTGGCCTGACGCCAAGAATCACTCCTATTAAAGGCAGTATCGTTATTACGTGGGAAATAATTTTTGCCACGAAAAGATTTGTTTACATCATATTTAGTGTTACTGTAAGCATTTAGTGCATGTGGCTGAGTCTTTGCATTTGTAACATATTGACCATCAGCTTTATGTCTAAATCTATCCACCTTGGTAGTAGACAACATCTTGTTGTCCAAAACAATATCTAGCAATCCATCATCATAGACCTTTGTAGTACCTATATGTAGTTCTTGTCCTTGTCACCTGTTCGTAACTGTGGCTGACGAAGGGTAAAACCCGAAACGTCACTTGTCTCATGTGTACAGTTTACTTGTTTAACTGTTTCCATACCATATTATTTTTTAACTTATATATCTGATTTAGCAATCAGGGCAACATCATCAGCAAATGCCAGCTCTGAAATACAGACCTGTCTCATCTTCCAGTACCTCACTGAATACTTTCTAGTTCTCTCCTTACATGCCTTGATGGCATCGTCCATGAGGAGTATGAAAAGATAAGGTGACAGGATAACCCCTTGTCTTGCAACAATGGTGGTCCTGAACATTTCTGACTTATGGCTTGCTGTCCTCACATAATTTCTGCAAAACTTGTAGAAGCTCTGTATAGCATGAATCAGAGGTGCTGGAATGTTCTTCCTTGCCAAACAGTCCCAAAGTTTGCTCCAGTTTGCTCAAACGCCATTTCCACATCTATGAAACAAAGATGGATCTCATTCTTACATTCAAGGGCCTTTTCACTCAGCTGTCTGAGTGTGAAGATTAGGTCATGAGTACTTCGGTTTGCTTGGAATCCGTAATGGACCTCATCCAATTGTTGCTCAGCTAATCGTCGGAGTCCCTGCTCTAGGATTCTAGAGTAAATTGTACCAGGGACACTGAGAAGGGATATGCTTCTATGTTTTCCACACAGTCGATTGCCACCCTTTTTAAAATTGGTGTTATGATGGCAATCGCCCAATCCTATGGTATGAACTTGTTGCACCACGCTGCCTGTAGGACCCCTGAAAGTAATAGGTCGCTGTTAGTTGGTTTTTATGTGTGATGCAAATTTAGATGTGTAGTTGGCCAGGTATGCGTGTTGATGTCACCTGAACAGTGTAATGGTGCGGTGAAGATCTCGGTCACTCACGCTGACAGCATACATGGTCCTTGTACGATGATGATGAAGATGTGAGACATGGGTTGTAAAGACGCGAATGCGTTTAGGATCATATATTATAAACAATGCACCCAGTCACACTCGTACGGAAGCCAATGATGGTTGAAACTACTGGTAACAGTCCACACATTTATTCACAGGACTAACAGTAGTATCACACAGGAACGATCAATGTAAACAGGATCATGTACATCATGTTAATTGAAATCGTTTGGTACATATCAGGCATTCTAAGGCTGGTAAACATTCAAATATGTGGGCATGGTCAATAGTGGTATGTTCTTTAATGTACAGTTCACAATGCCGCTTTGGTATCCCTGACTGAACGCGTCAGATACCTTAATAACTCCGTCATACAAAAGACGAGCCCTTAACTCATGTAATCCTATTACCAGGGCCGTCGTTCAACTTGGCATAACACGCCAGTTACATCTTTTCATGTTGTAGAATAGGGGCCTGTTGAGTTCGTTTTATGGTTGAGTACAGTTTATACTGGTGAAGAGGTAGCTTCAAACGCGAATGGTTAAAATGAACGAATGTCAACAATATTCTTCCAACGAACTTCAACAAGTAGTGAACTGGGCAAGTACTGGCAGTACATAAGTCGGTGATGACTGTACATCGATTTTATTCAACATGACACAGACGGAGTGGACAAGACTAACATCGTCACAGGCGCAAAGATCATACATCAGCATAATGGTAATTACTTTTAAAGTTCCTGAAGATTCTCTACCATAAAGTCCTCTGACTCAAGTGACTAAGGATCACAAACTGTTACCGTATAATATTCTTCTCATTCAAGTCCGTTGACCTTCTCTCAAGGACGTCTATCATGGTAACGTATTCATACTCCAGGATAAAATCTTCCATATCATACTTCACAATCCCATACGTTCTCCAAAACATAACGTTAGATAGCATATAGTTTCAAACAAAGTCATACACGATAATACGAACAGGTTAGAGATTCCAGTTGGCTAACCTCTCCCATTCTATGCCACGCTTCTGGCATTGTTGTAACAGCATATTAAAACATGTGCATAAGGTAATCAATAACTTCTTCCACTCGTAGGAATCCTTCTTCTACGATACAAATCCTAAAGGCAAACGACTCTGTAGATCCATTCTAGGAATAACATCTTCCCGCTAGACTAGTATTAGAGCGGCCTTATAATACAGCTTTAAATAAGAAGTGGGGCGATAACTTACGTGACATTGCTGCAATTGGTTTCGACCTGAAGACCAATACAGATCACTAGAATAAATGGCTTTCCATAAACATGCCATTGAATACAAATATAATATAACAATCATGGACATAAACAAGTTCCATGTTGCCCTTCAAATCATGACGTCAGAAACTACTCAACTAGGTTACCCGTGCGTCCCAAAGCAACACTCACTGCTTCGTGCACGTCAGTGCGCGAATCATTCGACCGCACAAATAATATAACTATATCAAGACTGGTGCGTACATTTGGCAGGACCGAAGACTACCCCCTTAGGTAATAAATGTACGTAACAGGGCCATAACACAGGGCCTCGATATGACGTCAGCTGTGTATTCTTCATAAGCAGATTGCATAAACCCTGCTATAATGTTTGTATAAATATACCGCCAACCTGCTGTTTCCACCATATATAACGTCGTCACTGGACTGCTGATCACATGAAGACGAATAGTCTTAAATAGCTACCTCGAGTACAAAATATAGGTTCTGCATTATAGGAACAGTGAGCTGTTCTCACAGGCTAGGTAAGCCTTTAACAAGTTCTGCAACCGAATGCATAGTAATGATAAAGTCGGTGTTACCTTGAAACGAATCCTCAGATCACAAGAAACTACACTGTCGTCATTCCTGACATACATTAAATCACTGGGGAAAACTGACAACGCAGTCACTTCGTAGATTTTCCTTCCCCAAAATACAACGGACATTCATGACCCACATAATCCAGTTCACTTCTCTACCTCACGGAAGTCTAATTTTGCGCTCAACAACTGCGCATGGCACATAGCCCAGAACTGTTTACCTTTGACCCTATCTTAATAAAGGTCAAACCCAATGAATGATCCAAAAATGGAGATAACCCCTAATCAACCTGACACAGCACAGTTAAGACATAGTTCCCCAACTTTGACCAGGGTGAAAAACATACAACCAATAAATCGACGTTTGAAACTCCGTCAAAGATGACAGCAACATATTACTGCACCCCCTTCCCTGTAAAAAAAATGACACATTTTAAAAAAAAATATCCATGAGCAAGATAGCACAAGCATCAATTATGCGCCCATGAAAGAATGAACCTAATATCAGGTACAATAGACGCATAAATAAAGCGTCTGGAGAGAGTAAAAATAATCCCCCAACATAAGAGAAAATATTTCCTCTAAGCAAAACAAACTCGGGAGGTACCATTAAAGAAACCTAAGTTGCTGGCAATACCAATCATAGATATCAAAAATTATCAAATACTATAATTATAGCAATATACAAATATCATGAACTGCAATGCTATACCATCAACATATCTAATGGATATATATCATGGATGGACATAACAAAATTTGTTAAAGTCATTGTACATCATCCAAATAGTGAAACAATTGTGTTAATATATATTATGATATTAAGAACAGACATAATTCTGGAAGTGTATCAGGAAATCTAGGACATAAGATTTAAATGGAATCATGTGGGCATCTAGACAATATGTCTGCCATCACATTATCCGAACCACGGATAGCTCGCACCGTGAAATGGAAAGGTTGAAGAGCAATAGCATAACGAGTAGATCTCGAGCTCTTCAAATCCTTACTTTGCATAGCTGTAAGAGCTTTTTTGTCGGTTTCCATAATGAAATGCGCGCCCAGAAGAAACCTTTGTAGATTAAGAATGGACCAAACCACGGCCAATAATTCACGGTCTAAAACCGAGTAATTCCTTTCTGCCGCATTCAGCTTCCTATAGATATACATTACAGGATGCAGAGTTCCTGAATACGCCTGCATTAGTGCCGCTCCAATCCCAGTGGAAGAGGCATCACTACGAAAGACAAAAGCCTTATCAATCGTTGGTAGTCTTAAGATAGGATGAGATGAGAACAAATTCTTAACCTGATCCAATGAAGATTGGCATTCTTGGGACCAACGCACCATATTAGGAGAACTTTTTTTCAATAACGTTGAAAGTGGTGCCATAATGGACGATAGATTATCAATGAATCTTCCATAGAATTGTATTAATCCCAAGAGACTACGTACTTGCTTTTTTGTCTTCGGGACCGAGATATTTAATACCTTAGAAATGTTTTGGTCCTCTGTCTTCAACAGACCATGACCAACCCGATGACCTAGGAAAGAAATTTCACTAAACCCAACAAAAGCTTTAGAGGGTTTTGCAGTCAAATTATGCTCACGTAGAGTAGATAGTAATTCATTTACACCCAAATAGTGTTCTTCCCAAGTATCACTGAACAGACAGATGTCGTCTAAATATGCAATGACATCTGTACGATACGATAGAATTCGTCGCATCATGCGCACGAAAGTTGCTGGGGCGTTCATAAGCCCGAAAGGCATACAATTCCACTGAAATAAACCTATAGGTGTTGAAAAAGCAGTGAGAGGTTTTGCGTGTTCCGTCAAAGGGACTTGCCAATAACCTTTCGACAAGTCTAGTTTAGTAAAGAATTTAGATTTAGAAAGTCTAATAAGTAGATCATCTAATAAAGGCATAGGTTCAGCATCGAACTTCGTAACTTGATTTAATTTGCGATAATCAACGCAAAGACGTATGTTATTGTCTTTCTTTCGAACAATAACCATCAACGAAGAATAAGCTGAAGTGGATGGTTCAATTTTTTTCAATTGAATCATTTCATCCAATTCTGTCTCGACTTGTGCTTGAAAATGAATAGGTATAGGGTATGGTCTTACTCTGATCATATTACGATCAGTAAGTATGATGTCATGTTCAATGACATGTGTGTGTGTCCAGGAATGTCGGTAAGGACATCCTGAAATAATTGTAGCGTAGAAGATACTTGACGCTGTTCCTCAAAAAACAAGTTCGAAGAGACGGTAACGTTTTTCCATGATTCCGTAGAATTAAGTGGAATCACAGGAAGAGGTAAGTTAACACATTAACTACCGCAAGCCGCTGTCAGCGGCTCACAACATAATCACATTTGGACCGCAAGCCGCTCAGGGCGCCAATCTAATTTTAGTAATAAAACGAATGAAAAATGTACTGAAACACTCTCTGATCTGGTTCGAGATTTTAAGTTGCCAACGGAAAACAAATTCCCAAAACATGGTTGTTGTAGAACACTGGAAAATTGATATTATGTTCATATTTTTCAGCGTTTTGGGTTAGTTACCAAATCGTGTAAAACTGTTTACCGTGGCAACTAGTGCTAGGACTACAAAAAATGCGTGTACATCTCGTCTAACGGCTGAATAGGATAGAAACATGTTTCAACAATTGACTGAAAGATCTAGCGACGAGGACAAGAGTGAAAACGGTGTGCACGTTGATTGAAATTGTGATTTTGATAGAGATGGGGCGTAAGCAGTTATAATTGTGAAAATATTGCAAGTCCTCGGCCATCGGAGGGCCGTTAAATAGCAACAACCTCTATTAGAGTTACAACCAATGTTTATTGTAATAGTACGCTCATTTATCTTTAAAATGACGTGTAATTCATACAAATCTGTAAACAATTACGAAAACTACCACTTACTTTGTGCAAACACCTACAGGATAAAAATGAGAAACAATTTTAATTCGGCCACAGTGTGTTTTTTAATTCGGTAGTTAATGTGTTAACATCAGAAAAAGTAGTTTCCTCATCCTGTATAACGGACAGGGATGAGATATGACCATGTTGGACTGGAGAATCGTCCGTCGCCTGGAAAATAGGCTGTAAATAGTCTGGTCGTTCAATAAATTCCGTAAGCATACTTATATGAAAGGTTTCATGCCTTTCATCAACATCGATAATATAGTCGACATCCGAAATTTTAGAGCCTATAGTGTATGGACCTTTCCAAGAAATGAGAAGTCTGTTTTCCCTCGACGGAAGTAAGACAAACGCTTTGTCTCCAGGACAAAGTTGACGTAGGCGTCTTTCCTTATTAGCGAATCGCTTAGCCTTTTCTTTAGCAAATTCTGATGATGAAGTAGCTAACCTGCATGTTTCGATAATTTTTTTCCTAAGAGCAATGACATATTCATATGACGATTGTGTATCATCGTCAATATTATCGGAAGTTATCAAATCGTGTAACAAGGACATTGGCCCGCGCGGTTGCGCGCCAAAGACAAGTTCGAAAGGAGAAAACCCTGTATGCTCGTTGTGAACCTCTCTATAGGCAAAGAGGACTGCAGGTAAAACCCTGTCCCAATCTTCAGGATGATCCTCCGTTATCTTGCCAAGTAAGTTCTTTAGTGTCCTATTAAGACGTTCTACCAATCCATTGGACATTGGATGATAAATACTACTGAGAGACCTTTTAATGTCTAGCGTAGCCATTACCTGAGACATAACGTCCGAAATTAACTGAGTGCCGTGATCCGACAGTATTTCCCCGGGGAATCCCAGACGAGAAAATACGAGCCAAAGAGCATCAGCGATATCGACAGTTGATATGCCTTTAAGAGGAATAGCCTCTGGCCAACGCGTGCACATGTCAACGCAAGTAAGGATAAATTGATGTCCTCTTGCTGACTTAATCTTAAACGGGCCAATAATGTCTATTGACATTTTCTGAAACGGCCGAATAGGAACATCTGCGGCCTGAATAGGTGCAGCATGTCTAGGACCTCTAGACTTGACCTCTTGACAAATTTTGCAAGATCGGCAATAATTTCGCATGTCTTTGTTCACAAATGGCTAAAAGAAGGACGCAAGGACTCTAGTCTTAGTTCTGGAAAAACTCATATGTCCAGCACACTGAGAATCCTGTTCAGGTTGAAGAATTAACTCTCTCATACACTTAGGCACAAGAATTTGCGAATGCATAGACTTGTCCGAGTGTTGTACCATTCGTACCAGTATACCATTCTTCATAATGATATACGATCTGTGATTCGTATTCTGATTAGGATCACCTTTCTTTGCGAGAAGGAAGAATTTCTTTAAAGAAGGATCTTCTTCTTGTCGTTTAACAAACGAGTCATGCGAAATCACCAAGTGAATGTCTTGGCTATCAACTCCATTACTATCATCAGATGAAGTTGGAGGGATAAGAGCTTGGGCTCTTGTTACCATTGCATTGACCGTTTAGATATTTTGTTCCTCCCAAATAGAAATTTGTTGCGGGGTGCATTCCATAACCCCATGAATACGACCGATTATAAGATCTGAAATAGGATTAGGAAGAAGACACGCGTGGACATCTCCTGTAAAGAAGGGAGTATCAATGATAATGACAGCAGTAGGATATTTTTCCATGGTACCCCCAAATGTAACACATTTGACCACCTTTCCCGTGTAACAGCGTTTATCTATTAGAGACTGTCTAACCCCGACAGTAGTACATACAGAAACAAAAAGCACTGAGACTAGACTATCATTCACTATACCTTTATGCAAGATGAGAGATGCTCTCCCATCATGCGCAACTGTAGCAGGAAGAGCGGGAAGAGGGTGACCACAAATTAAGGTAGATACAGACGATGGCTCGAACAATGTTGAGCATTGGGGGCATTCAGTTGCTCTCCCAAAATCTAAAGCACAACCAGTGATAGCATTAGAGTTCCCACTATCATTTACTTGATTACAGGCTCCATTAAACTCTTGTTGTGCAGAATTTGCCTGTTGGTAAGATTTTCTTTTGTTATATCTAGGTCTGCCGCGATTATCATTTCCCCTGTAATTGTTATCATATTGCCTATTGTAATTATCATTCCGGTTTGAATCCCGGTTTATATATTCACCATCGTCATATTCTTGACGTTGAGAATGATTATCCCGAGAAGAAAAGCTCGGATAGTTTTTATTGTGATAACCTTTGCGATAGTGTCTAAAATTATTACCACCAAAATTACGAGAACTACAATCTCGTCTCCAGTTCTTAGAAGAAGGACCATTATATGTTGGATTACTCTGATTATGAGTGTAATTCTGATTACTTTTCCTATTCCAGTTTTGTTGAGCACCCTGAAATTTCTTATTGAAATTAGGGCCATATGGTGCTGCCGAAGCAACTGGCAACCCTTCTTTCACTTTAGAATTGCTAACTGTAGCACGGGGATGCGTGGTGGCATACTGGCAACAGTATTCCTCCATGTCTTTTAAGTTTTTGGGTTTACGCTCATGAAGAAATGCAAGGAAAGAATCAGTAAAAGATGACAAAACTTTGTCTCGAAGTAATAAGTCCATTATGACTTCATATGTTTTCTCAGTTTGAGACAACTCAATCCATCATGTAAATGTACGACGTATCTTTGTAATAAAATCAGAGAAATCTACTCCATTTTCTGGGAACATTGTCCTAAAACGAAGACGATAATCTTCTTCTTTTAGTTCATATTTTTTTAGTAATGCTGCTCTGACCACATCATAATCAGTCCTGTAATGTTCCTCTATTGTCATAAGAGTAGTCACTGTTTTCACCTGTAAAAAATTCCATCAGTTGTTCAACATATTTTTCCTTTTTTATCTTATGCGTATCGCATAAAAATTCGAATCTATCCAGATAACCAGATAATCCGCTATGTTGTCCTTTAAAAGATTGAAATGACGTAATTTGATCCTACTAGCAAACTCCTTTGTCGTACCCGAAGTTGCTTGATCAGCATCCTTATTTGTCAATTTCGATTTCTCTAACTCTAAAGCTAAGAGTTTTTCATTATGTTCCATTTTTGCTTTTTCCTTTCTCTCTACGGCTTCTCTGTCTAATCTTTTTTCTTCAGCTTGAAGTTTTCTCTCCACAGCTTGAAGTTTTCTTTCCTCTGCAGCAGCCCGAAGTTTTCTTTCCTCTGCAGCAGCTTGAAGTTTTCTTTCTTCAGCAGCAGCTTCATTTTTTTTGTTTTTTCATTTCCATCTGGAATTTTATTTCATCAGCTTGCATTTGCAACCTTAAATTCTCAGCATCTATCTTCTTTTGTTCAGCTTTCATCTGCAATCTTAAATTCTCAGCATCTATCTTCTTTTGCTCAGTTTCTGCTTTTGTTTGTTCAGTTTCTGCTTTCAATTTATTTTCCTCTTTTTGTCTCTTTTCTTCTGACTTTAATACCATTGCGAATTGAGTAGTCGCGAATTCTCCAATTCCTTACCAGACTTGCCAAGGGATTTCTCTTGTCCAATGAAGTATTCCAGTGTAGACATTCTGTCTAATGAGATCAGTAACCTGAAAAATTAAATAAATTACCTTATCCCACTTTAATGGGAGACAAGTCTTCAATATTAGACTTGTATACTCACTTCAGTTTATTTCACTCTCTTTGAGAGACAAGTCTTAGTCAACGACCTTGTATGGTTACCTTGTTTCTTTATAATAATATCCTATCTATAATCTCTATCTAAAGAGTGTACCATATTAATAATAATAATAATACATGACCAAGTATATGTATGTAGACTGTGTATGACAATAATAAATACAAGGACAAAGATACAGAACAACAACCGAAAACGTTCGCAGAAGTCAAATAAACAATACAGCGAAACTAAGGAAAATGTTACAAAAATGTGTAATGATGACTGCGAAAAGTAAACAAGACAAATGGCAACACTGTTATAAACAAAAAGGTGTAACGAAAAAAACGAAAAGAAGGAGAGGCAGACAAATACAAACGAATCAAATCAAAATTAAAGAACAGAAAAAATATTACAACAACAACGAAAAGGTACACTGCGTCACAACTAAACGTAAATAGCAACAATTGTCGCTAGCACATCCCAATTAAGGAAATTTGCAGTCCCTACAGAAAACGCTCTCAATAGACATCCTCTGTTACGTGGTATATTCTAAAGGAGTCACCACGCAAACAGACCCGCAGGAATATCCACAACAATATCACAAGTAACATAAACAGCATATAATGGAATGTGTTGCAAAACAAAGCTCAGTTACACATGATACTGAAGTAACTTTCTTGTTCCTTGTCAACACGGAAGTACAATGTCAAGCGCGCAATGACTGTTAGATCCACTTTACGACGATAATATGTAGTGGTCTTCAGGAACATAAAGTTACTATGATCTTCTCGACAAATAGTTGAGACATGAGACCCAATGTTGAAAAGTTCGTAGACGGTACTGTTTACAAAAAACGCTTGACCTCGAACTACGTGACTTGAACGCTCAGACGTTGAAGAGTCTGTTGACTGTAACATGTAAACAACCAGCGGTACTGTTTACAAAAAGGACTTGACTTGTGTGCAACTGCAACGTGTAAACAACCAGCGGTATTGTTTACAATAATGATTCGACTTGTGTGCAGCTGTGGTCCACGTGGCAATATTGCCTAGATGCTAACTCCAGTAATTGTACCAAGTGTGGTTCATGTAGCATTATCACATAGATGCTAACACTGTTTATGTAGGTCAACAGTCGATGACCTATTTCTACTGTCCTGTGTAGCCAAAACTTGGAAATGTAGAGTACTACGGATGTGTGTTATTTATAAGACGTCAACCTTGATCATTCCAATCTGTAGTAGAAACCAAAATTGAAGCCGGAAAGCCCACGGAACTGGTCCACCAGAAATGTTAGTTGGTTTTTATGCATGATGTAAATTTAGATGTGTATTTGGCCAGGTACCAACGGGCTGATCACCCGTTTGCCAGTCACTTCGATTACGGAAACAACAGCAAATGGATTGAGTTGCCGTTGCCCTAAAGACACCATTAGGCGTGATGGGAAACAATGGCAAAGAAAACCTATCTGCTGTTGCCCTAAGAAGCCACTAGGCGTAATGGCCACTGACTGCTTTGACGGTCGGTGGCTACGGTTGGAAGAAGACGAAGTTGGCCAGGTATGCGTGTTGGTGTCACCTGAACAGTATAATGGTGCGGTGAAGATCTAGGTCACTCACGCTGACAGCATACATGGTCCTTGTACGATGATGATGATGATGTGAGACATGGGTGTATAGAGACGCGAATGCGTTTAAGATCATATATGGTAAACAATGCACCCAGTCACACTCGTACGGAAGCCAATGATGGTTGAAACTACTGGTAACAGTTAACACATTTATTCACAGGACTAACAGTAGTATCACACAGGAACAGTCAATGTAAGCAGGATCATGTACATCATGTAAATTGAAATCGCTTGGTACATATCAGGCATTCCAAGGCTGGTAAACATTCAAATATGTGGGCATGGTCAATAGTGGTATGTTCTTTAATGTACAGTTCACAATGCCGCTTTGGTATTCCTGACTGAACGCGTCAGATACCTTAATAACTCCGTCATACAAAAGACGAGCCCTTAGCTCATGTAATCCTATTACAAGGGCCGTCGTTCAACTTGGCATAACACGCCAGTTACATCTTTTCATGCTGTAGAATAGTGGCCATAACACAGGGCCTCGATATGACGTCAGCTGTGTATTCTTCATAAGCAGGTTGCATAAACCCTGCTATAATGTTTGTATAAATATACCGCCAACCAGCGGTTTTCACCATATATAACGTCGTCACTAGACTTCTGATCACATGAAGACGAATAGTCTTAAATGGCTACCTCGAGCACAAAATATATAGGTTCTGCATTATAGGAACAGTGAGCTGTTCTCACAGGCTAGGTAAGCCTTTAACAAGTTCTGCAACCGAATGCATAGTAATGATAAAGTCGGTGTTACCTTGAAACGAATCCTCAGAACACAAGAAACTACACTGTCGTCATTCCTGACGTACAGTAAATCACTGGGGAAAACTGACAACGCAGTCACTTCGAAGATTTTCCTTCCCCAAAAAACAACGGACATTCACGTCCCACAGAATCCAGTTCACCTCTCTACCTCACGGAAGTCTAATTTTGCGCTCAACAACTGCGCATGGCACATAGCTCAGAACTGTTTACCTTTGACCCTATCTCAATAAAGGTCAAATCCAATGAATGAACCAAAAATGGAGATAACCCCTAATCAACCTGACACAGCAAAGTTAAGACATAGTTCCCCAACTTTGACCAGGGTGAAAAACATACAACCAATAAATCGACGTTTGAAACTCCGTCAAAGATGACAGCAACAGTCGCCTGATGTTCCCATGTACTTAATTATTTCTGGTGTTATACCATCATGCCTGCTGCTTTGCCCATCTTGATTTTCCCCAGTGCTGCCTTCAGTTCTTCCATCTTTATATCATCTTCACCATCATTGGTTTTCTCTTCTGTGCTAGTGGTTATCATTTCTGATGCGTCACCGTGCTCACCATCCAGGAGTTCTGAGAAATATTCTTTCCATCTTTCCATTAGTTCCTTCGAGGCAGTAAGCAATTTGCCTTGCTTGTCCTTTATAAATTTGAGAGGGCATTGTTTTTCCTTCCTCGTGTTCTTTAGGGTCTTATAGAACAATTTCTTCAAATTACTACACATACTCTAAACGGGGCTATACTAGAATAATAGAATTCCACTGAGTAAATCAGGAGTGGGGGCTTAAACGATCTGAAAGTATTAAGTGCTTAAATTCTTCACAAAAGTGTTGGCAGAATTACAGAGTTAACATAGTCAGTCAAAGCAGTATTGTTCTCGTTTATTCTGAATATCTTGTGAAGACTCCCTTTGTAATTGAAGTGTCATCACCCTTCTATCAACATCTCTGCCAAGAGTAATCTTGTGCGAAGGTAGATACCTTTGAAGCCCATGTTAGATACTCTTGAGTTTTTGGTTACTGTTGGACCACTACTGCAAAGCAGGGAAGGCAATACCGTCACATATCTCGCGTGGATAAGATCCACGCTTCTAGAAACCACTCCATTATAAATTTCTCCTATCCAGTGGATAGAACCAAACTTGGAGCATACTCTCCATTATACATTAAATATAGCCAATTGGTAGGATTCATGCTTCCAGCATCTCTCCATTATGCATTTAATATCTCGAGTGTATAGAATCGATACCTAGAACTTATCTCCATGTCACAAGTTGCCTCCCAGAACGTATCTCCATGTCACGGGTTGCCTCCCCTTAGCTTTGCAGTAGTGGTCTAACAGTGGCCAAAACTAATGTGGATATTCAAAGATGTCTACCTTTGCACAAAATTGCTTTTGGCAGAGTTGTAGATAGAAGGATAATGATGCTTCTACATCAAGGGAGTGTAAGTAAGATATTCAGAAAAGCGAGAACAATGCTGCATGAGGCTGAGCAAATGTTAACTCTAGTATCTGCCGTCAATTTTTGTGAAGGATAGGGTTATCTTATAATTCGTTAGCTCGTTCAAGCCCCCAGCTGAGTTAATTCAGCGAAATTCCTCTTATTATTATATAGCTCTGTTTAAGTGTATTTAAGAAATGGTCTGCGGCATACGGTTGAGGTACATCAAGATGTTTAAATTAACTTTAGATGTGTCTTTATAAAAGTAACAAATACATTAATGAATTACGTTTTAACAGTTATAAACATGAATAATTCCTTATAGGAAAAGTTATCATCACTGTGTGATGTTATGGCGATAAAATTTGGATAGCTCACTTGGCAGCTTTTATGTTTCTACTTAGCTGCCAATGAGTTTCTTTTCTAGTTTTTGTTTGTGTCTTTGCAGGTAGATGACTGGATCCCAGTCGTCACTGGTCAAGTTTGAAAGTTATAGCACGTTCCAAGTAGTGTCAAGGAGTAACTACCAAGCTGGTCCTGCGTCTCTAAGACCCGTCTGATGATGGTGTTTAGTGTTGACTTCCGGCCACTTACATCCTCACTTGTTCCAGAGATAGTACCTTCAAGGTACCATCAAGCCAATCTTTAGGCTCACAGACTGCTGGCTCAGAGAAATAGTTTAAGGCAGCTTGACAATACCTCTAACACGTGGTCTTGTATGTATTTTAGGTGTATTGTTATTTTAGCAATAAGTTCCCATTTTGACTTTGTGTTACAGTTTCCTCAGATTCCGGTTTTCCGTGTTAAGATAGTTGTCTTCCTGGGCTCTAAGTCCTCAAGCTGCTCAAACAAGGTTCGTTCTGGTAAATGTAATCTCCTGCTATTTTTAACTCTGGCAAGATCTGGTTGTCTTCTTGGCTCGAGTTGAATTTTCACAGTGTTCTTACTGACTAAAGTGTCAGGTTATATTACACTTCTCTCCCCCTGCAGTACTTTGTTACGATTTAGGTAGGTTCTAATCAGGAAATTTGTTCTTCCTATGTTTCGACTGCCCTCCAATCGTTTCAACACATGTGTGTAATTAAAATTTTTTCTACTAGGAAATTTCTGTGCGTTAATGCAAATGCCATGTCTTCCAAATACGGAAAAGAGGTTTCCATACTTTTCTCGTTAGCAATTACAAATAACTTTTTATTTTTATCTCAAGTAATATCATCTTAATACTTCTGTCCGGATACTATTACCTCATTCCGTCTTCCATGTGCATTGTCTGTAATATGTCCGCAGACGGATAATTTATCTCCTCGTCCTTGAGCAAACACTGACCCTCGTGTAACCATCTGGGCTGTGACTCCTTACGACAGTAATTAGGGAATCTCCATCGCCACATCAGCGCTAAATAAACTGGCGGGGCCGTACGTCGTGCTAATCCGGCGCGGCCAGGGTTTGGTAGACGAGAATTTTACCATCATGACTATCGGTTAATATTGCATCACCTGTCTACTCTCTCAGCAGGGATGGTTAGGTAAACAGACAAGACGAATTATTACTGAAAAGTGTACGGTGTTTAGAAAATAGCTAATATCGGCTTGAGAGCAGAGACAGAAATGTGCCGACCACGGAAATTTCACGTAATCAGTACTCAAAACAAATGTAACTGACTACTGCCGGAGAGGACAAGAAACCGACCCAAAAAGTATGTGACACTCCATTTCCACTACTCTAATTATCTGTGACTTACATCGCCAATACTTGGGATCCTTAATTTTCTTTCATGAACTCATCCACACTACTTTAAGCTGTCCTGCCATGGATAATATTACTCAAGATTTATTTATTTATTTATTTTTAAATTGTCTTTAATATTGCTGCATAAAGTTTATTTCACTTTTTTTTATGGGAGGGAAATAGTGGAGCAATTACATTTTCTCGTTTTCTTCTATCTTGGGGATCGCAAAAAGGGGTCTGTTTTGTGATGTTAGGCGGTGATGATGTCACTGTTGTCACATTACTGAAAAAGAAGGGAAAAATAGTTACGACCGTCACATCTTAGAGGGGTTACATTTTCTTTGAATACACTACTCGGATGCATTTTGTAGGTAGTACTGTTCTGTGCCAAAAAGATTTTATTTATTGTTTTCTCTTTTACTTTGGTCTCGTTTTCGAGTCTTGCAGCCCGATCAATCTAGACACAATCCTTCGATTTTTTAAAGGCCCGTGTCCAAATATCAAGACCCTGCGGTCTGGCAAGCTATTTAAAGCGCTGCCTTTGGCTTCACTAAGAGCACAATCACGTACCAATTGACAGCTGAGTATGCTGGAGCTTGCCCCGTATAGTTCCCCAAGGGGTCTCTGAAGAGACAAAGAAAGAACAGATTTACTGCTCACTCAGGCATGCGACTAAAATGAGTTGTGCACGTGACTGTCAACATCAGCATGTGCAACAAATCGCGATAGAAACCAACGCTGCAAGAACACGTGAAGCTAGATGCTGGCTTCCTGTTAGGGAACCAGCTACAACGGTGGCTCTATGCTCCGTAAGGAGAACAAAGGAAAATGATGATGTTGATACTGGAGTTGGGCGCTACCATGTTTCATGTCGGACGCTACCATGTTTCATGTTGGACGCTACCATTTTCATGTTGGACGCTGCCATGTTTCATGTTGGACGTTACCATGTTTCATGTTGGACGCTACCATGTTTCATATTGGATGCTACCATGTTTCATACTGGACGTTACCATATTTCATACCTGTTAACTGCCTCAAGAAGATGTTGATACTGGAGTTGGACGCTATCATGTTTCATATTGGACGCTACCATGTTTCATACTGGACGCTACCATGTTTCATAGTGGACGCTACCATGTTTCATATTGGACGCTACCATTTCATACTGGACGCTTCCATGTTTCATACTGGACGTTACCATGTTTCATACTGGACGCTTCCATGTTTCATACTGGACGCTACCATGTTTCATATTGGACGCTACCATGTTTAATACCTGTTAACTGCCTTAAGAAGCAAGTGTGTTAACTACTCTGACACACGGTCGATGCAGAAAGGTGGGGTTAAAAATTGGGTGGTAAGGAAGTATAGCCATGATGTATGGTGTGAAGGAATACCAATTGTGAAGGGATACGGCTAGGCATAGACAAGGTAAGAATTAAGTTGAAATAGACAGACAGCTTAAGCTAAACAGGGAGTTGGATGGAAAGAATAAACAGTGGTTTTGTTGAAACTGAGAATTTATACATGTCTGAATAACCTGTACATTAATACTCGTATAACATAGCAGATAGCATAAACTAGTTCGAGATAAGAAAAAAAGGTAAAGGATCCCTTTACACGCCTATTGAGGCATATTGGGAATACGGTGTTAGGCCCATATTTGCTTGACCATCGGCAAACTAGGGGTGATTTGGTCAGCATCACGCAGGCCGCCTTAATCTTCACAGAGTTGCTCTGGTACCCAATTTATGAGGCTGGGTCGACCCCGGAGCAGTTTGCAGTCTAAAAAGTCCCACCTCAACTGGGAATCAAACCGTGGACCACCGAGGTAGGAGGCCAGTGCACTAACCACTGTGCTACCGCTGCTCCAGTTCGAGATAAAACTTATTCCGTTATGTCGTCTTGACATACCTCGTTTGTTTCTTAAAAAACTGAACACGGACAATTACTTACTGAGGAAAATATTTATAGACTTGTTTCCGCAAACATGTAACACCCAAGATTTGTGTTCTACCAACCGCATACGAATAACCATAGTTAGGAAGTTTAGAAGTAAATATGTACTTAAACTGTTTTCTAAGGAGAGATATCTACTTGACCGTTGCATTAGCCTTAGAGAACAGATATGAACTTTCCGGGAAATCAGTGCTTCCAAGAAATGATATCATATTTAGCTCCACAGTAGAATTCAGTGCTTACACGTAACGCATTCAATAAACAAGAAGATCCATGGAGGCGACATACTGGGTTTACATATGAATTGTATTATTAGTTCCCTGTTGTTGTTGAACATGGAGCACGGAACCACTGTTGTAGCTGGATGTCTTGTAGAAAGCCTGCATCAAAGAACTCTTGTTTCCTTGTAGCTGTGGTTTATGTAACAAGTTTTTTACATGAAAGGTCTCCAGTTCCATACACAACAACATCATCACCATGTGACGTATTCTCTCCAGAACGTTGTTTCCATTACAGCTGCTCTTAACGCATCACGATTCTGGGCAAGTCGACCTGCATCAGCCAAAGACAAGTTCAGACTCTCTGTGATATCCTGGGTCCACTGCCGTCTAGGTCGTCCCCTTCCCCTTTTTCCAGGGACCATACTTCCATTACTAATTGTTCCAGACTATTATGTCTTTTTATATGACCGAAAAGTTTCACCTTCCTTATTGCGATGGTATTTATGAGCCAATGTTCCTGTACATTTAGTGAGTGCAGTACTTCTCTGATGGTCTTTTTTTATGTCCAGGGTATTCTCAACATCCTTCTGTAGCATTTCATTTCGAATGATGCAATCTTCTTTGCAACTGTGTTATCGAGTGTCCATGTCTCGCAGCCGTATGTTGCTACTGGGAATATACATGCTCTGATCAGTTTTAACTTTGTTTCTTTGCTTGTGCCTTGCCATAGGTTTTTCATCTGTATTAGTTACACAACAACATATTAGTCGCCTAATACGACATATTAGAGGAAACAATAGGCCTATTCTTTCTTAATCTTCTTAGAGATCAGGTTAATCTTCTAGACGAAAATATTATAAAAGATTGGAGAAAAAAATCCGAGAACATGAGAGAGATAGAGAAAGAGAGAGAAAGGTGGAACGCGGAAGGAAATAAATGAAATTGTAAGTTAGTGGAAAACGAATGCAAGCGAACGAACGAACTTCATTTTCAAAGAATGGCGCCCAGTTGCCAGAGAGGATAGTAACGATTCGCTTCCGTAGCTAGGCGGTGGTGTCGTTCGGAAAGTCATAGGTTCGATTCCTGGTAAGCCTATCACTTCTAATGTGTTTTTGTTATCTAGTCTTCTAATTCTTTATTTCTCATAAGTACCTGAAACATACCTTTGTATATTATTTATTTCCTGTTTACAGCCTTTGGGTTTCCTCTCCTTATTTGTTTACACGTTTAAGAATTAGGCACGCAGGGGATTGAGGGGTTAAAATGGAAAGAAGAGGATTGGACGCCATTAGAAAATTGAAGGGCCAGGAAACTTTGTACCGGGCAAAATAAAACTTACTTCCATAAATGGGTGTTTGTGGAGAAATATAAGAGGAGATAGTGAATATGGATTAATAATCTACGTACTTACTTACTTAGTCGTTCCTCTTCTCCGTGAGGTGTAGAAGTTTGGAAAAGAGGGCGTCAAATTAATAATCTAATGATGACATAAGCGAAAAGGACCACACAAACAGACGAGAAAAGGCGTAGGTGCTGCACAGGACACGCTCTTGGGATCTTCTAACATTACTAGAAGTCTTTGTGTCAAAACTCTTAGTAGAGATTAAATAGATGAACAAGTATGACATTTCAAAACCAGAATTGAGAGCATGAATAAAGGCAAATAAAGAGAACAGAGGTAATTATTTTAATTCATTTATTTCATTTGATAATCTCTGCCGTGTTACTGTAGTTAGTTTCTTTATGAGTATATGAGGAGAACTGCCGTAAGACGGTCCACGAAGGCCTTGTGGTCGCAACGTAGGTTTTTCTTCTCCTTTCTCTTTGTAAGACGTATTATTTTTTGTGTGTTTTTGTAAATGTTTTTTCTTTTCATTCAACCGTTAGTTTCTTTACGGTGATGTGTCTTTCTTGTATAGGATTTTTATTTAATAGTTTTTATTGTTTGTTTCGTTTTTTCTTTCGTTTGTGATCGTCCTACTTGTTTTCTTATAGCCTTTCTATGTTTCTCATCTTTGTGTCCTGTTTATGAATGGTTGCCGAAGTATAATCTCAATAGTAGAGGAAATTAAGGGACTCCCTAAAATCCAGAGACAGAGGGAAAAAACAGACGGGAAGAAAGAGAGAAAACGAGAGAGAGATAAAGAGAAAGAGAGAGAGAGAGATAGAGAGAGAGAGAGAGAAGAATAATAGCGTGAGGGTACACATCCCAATCACCGAAACATTTATATGAATGGTGATTACACTCCTAGCTGAAAATGCGATCTACCAAGCTCAAAATATGTATGTAAACGGAAAATCTGGTTCCCCATAACGACGATTTAAAAAATATCCAGGTTTGTTGATTGAGAATTCGAAAATTCATTGTATGAGATATTTCAGACCGGTTAAATTCCCCGTATTGATATAATCACAGAATAGGTGACACACTACGCGTCTTGCCTAAGTGGCTATCAATAGTTCGTCGGTATCGCTTTGACTGATTAAAAAATAACCTCTACGGCTATTCTTAACCCTTACCCAAATCCTGTTTCGTGCTTTTCCCACGCTAATAATCGTAACATCTGACTAACATTGTGTATTTAAAAAAAAAAACGAAATTAACGCCCATGAACTTTGCAAATTTTTATAAAGTTACCACAATGGCGCATCTACTCAACCAGACTCATGATTCTCTTACAAACACTCTGAACATTCATAACGTTTCGTAATGATACTGTCGCATAGAGATTTATGATCAATAAATTTGCTATATTCTTTTCTTTTCTACCCGTGTCCTCTACTATTATCGCTGTTTTACATTTTTCCTGTTTTTCGCATTTGTTCTTTTGCGAAAAATATTACTTTCCTATTCTGACTGTGCCGTTTTTTTTCTCATACTAGTAACGCATTGTAATGCGTAATATGCCAGTCCCTGGGTTGTGGACGAAATAGTGTGAGAATTCGTCTAGTCAGACATAGAGTGAAGACATTTGTCTACATTTTCATCTGACACGAGTTTTTATCGGCTAAGTTTCTCGGCGTGAGGTGTGGAGACTGCCATCTGCATCGCTCAGAAATGGGACATGTCGTAGAGGTGTGAAGACGCGTTTTGGCAGTTATGGCAAGCGTCTAAGTATGTGAAGTGTTAAGAGAGAGAGGGGAGAGAGAGAGAGAGAGAGAGAGACCGGCGCTATTTCGGGTTTTCGTAATAGCGTGGGATCCTTTGTTCGTTTCATATATCTACCTCGTAGTTAAACTTGATTTCATTCAGTTCTCCAAAATTTGCAGTAGACAGGTCGTGTCGTGCTAAGAGAATAAGCTGTATAGCGTAGTGTTAGTTTGTTATCGGAAATTTTGCCGAGCTTCTAGACTACCATTAAATATAAGCGTATAATTCTAAGTTTGGACGATCGCCTGTAGTCCTGTCTGGAGGGAAATATATTATATATCTAGTGCTGTTGAGTGATTCAGTGATAACGGCTTATTTCATTTTACTAGTTAGATTTCTGTGCAGAAGAAATTAATTTATAAGTCTGTTATATTCTCTAGTTGACATGTTACAGTGGAAAGCAGAATAAACTATAATTTCTAGCTTAACTCTTTAACCCCCAAGAGCCAGTATACTGTACTTCCCGCTAGACCCATTTGGCCCAATCAACAGTATACTGGCTTTCGTATCTCTTGATCCTTTCTAGGGCTGTTTTCTAATTTTGACAACTTAAAAACGCTATTTTCTTAAAGTATAGCAATCCATTATGGACTTTTGTTATTTATGAATATGAACATTTAAAAAAAATATTTCCAAACAAAAACAATAAAAACATACTGGTATGGCCATTTTTGTATGGGCCAAACCCACTTTTTTGCTTGGGACTGAAAGAGTTAAACTCATGCAGCTATAATGAATTTAATTTAACTGCTAATAAACAGTCGAGAATATTTTAAACTAACTTATAACTGCACTGATTCATCATTGAGTATTGACGAAATACGTATGTATTTCTAAGTCATGATGATTGATTTTATTTCACGGGAGATTTGAACGATAAGACAAGCTCTACGCTTGCAGTTTATAATGTAAGTTATAACCGAGGAATAGTATGTATAAGTATTTTATATGTTGTTTTCTCTGTATTCAGCGAAACTTGGGTAGCCCAACTCTACCAGCGTTTTAGTACGGAGCAACATCTGTGAAGAACAAAAACATTTTTTTCCTTAAAGACTTGGGTGTATAAAGTAAAACCTTTCTGGCATTGCGCTGGCATCCAGAACGACAGAGTACCCATTACCTGAACTTTAAGATTAAATGAAGTAACGGGCCCATCGAGCCAGATTTAACTCTTCCTGAGAAAAAAATTCATGTACATTTCAGCCCTTGTGGAAAGTAAAATATTACTATCAGTAACATTCCGACGGAGTTTTAACTAGTTGTGGTGTGACCAAATATATTCCTATACTGAGAGAAGGCACATACCTGACATTCCTAGCCACTAGAAATCTAAGCTATTGACACTTTGCTCGCTGTTAACGTTCGTGCCTGGACAATTTTAATGTCACAGAACCAGATATCATAAAATAAGAAATTCCAAGGAAACGTTCCCTGAAGTAGCGAATTCAACCTATCTTTGTGGAGCTGGGGCTCTCTTGGCCAATGACTAATCTTGGAGATTCTGATTGTGCATGTCCTAAAAATTCTTTGTCCAGAAGTTGTTACCAAAGACGTAAGTACGAACGAAAGCTAGTGATCACGGCTGACTGAATTGAGTGATTCCTTTATTGTTGTATTTTGGTACCCATTTTGCTGTCTAAAATTTCTTATGCAAGTTTTGTTGCTAACAATATTTTCCTTAGGATAGATCAGAGGATCAAAGCTTGTTCATACCTTTAAAGGGAACTCTTAGACTAAAGCATATGTATCCGTGACTCTTTGGGACTATCACTTTTCTTCTAACACGACTGTGGGCTATACATCGAGGGAAAAGATAATACCAGTGGGGTGTGTCTATTCTAGTCACTTATGTGTGTGTGTGTGTATGTGAGGGATATATATATATATATATATATATATATATATATATATATATGTATATATATATATATATATATATAGATATAGACGGTCTGACAAACCTTAATCTGTTGTAGATGATAGACTGACTGAGAGAAATCATTTCGAGGGTCAGAGACCGACTCTAATATATTTCCTCCATCTCACTGGTGAAATCTATTTCTATTTTTCCATCTCCCACTGAGCTATCACTCGTTTCTATAGCTATTCAGAAGGGACCAAACCAAGTCTTAATACACCTATCACAAATCTACGACAAATGTGGACTCGTCCGAAAGATTTTTTTGTTTGAACTTAGAATAGGTAGACGAGTACGACAAATATATTAGCTCGTCTGTAAGATTCTTTATTCTGAAATAGAGTAAGAGTGTGATTGTCTCGTGGATTTTAGTATCTTTTTAAAAATAACTATCCATAAGACTAACGATCAGTTTATGGGCGTGCTGACCACACAATTAATAATTGTTTTTCCACAGCATTTTGAGTAATATACATTTGAGTTACAGGTTGATTTTGTCGGACCATATGTTAATTATTGATTTTGTAAACCTGTTAAAGTTTGTGATTGTCTAACAGTCACAGGGTTCTGAAAAAGTAGGTGTTTGAGCTAAGCTAAGGTGTGCGTTCAGACAATTACGTCCTGTTAATTGCCTCCCTTACCCTAACTGACTTCAGGGGTGAACTTGTAGTGGACTAAAAATTAAGGGAATTTTTTTTCTCCTTAAACTTTTTTGTAATAATTATTTTGTTCCCACTGTAGCAACTTATTTTTTTTTCAGTGAGTAACCTAACTACCATTTATTTGGCGTAGTCGTCTGCAGTAGGTACTTTATTGCCGATTGATAGCAGCGATATTTAAATAATATATAATAGGAGGAGGTATCCCAGGTTAAAGTATATCATCTTTTGTGTGTATTTTTTCGTAAGTGGTAGAGAACCAGTGCATCCTTCTTCTTACATCCTTCTCGACTAGTCTCAGTCACCTATTTGCGATGGCAGACAGGGCAAAACTTAGACTGATCCTCAGGGACGAAGCGAGAGAAGAATGTTTACAACGCGAAGAGGCGAAAGCTTTCGTCAAGGACGAACTTGAGAGATACGATGTGGAGCAGAAGGAAAAAGGAGCGGAGAAGAAAGAAGCAGAAGCTAGGAGGAAAGAAGAAGCAGCTAAAGCTGAAGAGCAGAGGAAGATGGATGAGGAAATGGAAATTCGCAAGATGCAGCATGAGGAAAGAGAGAAGGAGAGGGAGGAACAAGAGAAGGAGAGACAGCATGAGCTGGCGCTTAAAGTTCTAGAGGTTCAAAGTCGTGGTGCTGTCTACCTCCAGCAATGGAGAGTCTTCTCCTCATCCTTCCTTAACTGATCCTTCTAACACTCAATCTCTTCAACTCAACGCTATGTCTTTTGCTCTAGAATCTTTCCATTGTCCTAATGAGAAGATTGACACATGGCTAGAAAAATTTGGGAAAATTGTAACTCTGTACGGTTTAGAGAGGTCGCGTTGGAATATGAAGCTTTCTCAGGCTTTGAAAAGCAATGCATATGATGTTTACGCTAAACATGAAAGTTGCCAACAAGACAACTCCGACTTGTTGAAGAAAGCTTTACTTGAGCGCTTTGAAATGAATGCGCGAAAGTTTTTGCAACTGTTTCGCAACAGCAGGAAGGAGAGCTCTGAAACTTTTCAGCAGTTCTCTTCTCGTTTGAAAGGATACTTGACAAAGTGCCTTGAGCTTTTACAGCTCCCCTCTACCTATGAAGGTCTTGAGGAATTTGTTATAACCGAACACAAAAAGAACACTTTGTCTGCTGACACCCGGAGATTTCTAGCTAAGCAAGGTGCAGAAAAGCTTGAAGACATTTTGGAAAAGTCTGAGCAATACCACAATGCGCTGGCTGAACTGCCGGCCACAAAACGTAAACCGAGAGAAGAGCCTTTTCGAAAGAATAACCTATACCAATCTTCTCATGCTTCTAACCAAAATAACCACAGAGAAACTGGACCTCAAAGCCCCCTTCCTGAAAAGTCTAAGTTCTACTAAAACAAGTACCCCACCAACAACATACAGTCTGATCAACCCAACCTTCCTACATGGCAGCGGGGCCAGAAATGACAAGGTGACAAAGGGAAAACCCCTGCGCACGGGACTAATGATCAGAGCGAGCACACCGAACCTGAACGCATCGGATGCTTGCTAACAGTCACGCAAGGCGGAATTATTGATATTGATTTCCAATCTGTACAGGGAGAGAGACCCTCTACGCGAGGTACTGTTATATTGAACGGTTCTCAAACTTTTTGTTTATTTGACACGGGGCTTTCTTATGATTGCATTGTTGCCAGACCCGGTTAAACCCGGTCAAGAGACAGGAGAGACCGTCAAACTTTGTGGAGTTTCTAAGAGTGAGGCACCAACAACGCTTCCCATCGCACTGATTGAGATCCACTCTGAGTTTGTCAGAGACGTGATCAAAGCGGCTGTTATGGATGACCCCATCTACCCAGTCATACTTGGCGGTAGATACGTGTTTATTGGGAAACCGGAAGAGCCGATTGTGGCAGCAGTAATACAAGAGGGCAAAACAAGAAGGAACGGGAGCCTGCGCCTAATTTGTTACCTATGGAACTTAAAGAAGCGCTACAAAAGGACCCTACTTTGGCACCCTGCTTTCGGAAACTGACCATGGTTAAGGAACCCAGACAGCACGGGGACATTTTTTCTAAGGATGGCGTACTTTATCGCAGAACGGGCAAGCCTGACCAAGGTTACAACAAGCTCCTAGTACCAAAAATGTACAGAAGCCAAATCCTAGAAATGGGGCACTCTCTTTCCTTCAGCGGACATATGGGACAGAACACCACAAACCAACGGATAACCACTCATTATTGGTGGCCAGGAGTAAATACTGATATTATCAGGTATGTCAAATCCGGTGTCCAGTGCCAACGTGTACCACCCCAGCAACGGACACCCCCAGACAACATGGGTGAAATGCCAATAATGGGAACACCATTTGAACGGGTTGTGATCGACATTTTAGGATTCTCAGAAAGGACTAAAAGAAGGAACAGGTATATCCTGACACTAGTCGACACATGCACTTTATGGGCAGAAGCTATCCCGCTAACATGCGCAGATGCCAAGCATGTCGCAGAAGCCCTAGTGCAGATTTTCACTCGGTTGGGATTCCCTCAACAAGTGCTGGCGGATAACGGATCTCCATACCGAAAGCTGTTGATGGATGAGATCGTTAAGATCTTGAAAAGCCAGCACATCTACACCAAGCCTTACACTCTGGCCAGAAGTGGGTTAGTAGAACGTATTAACGGAAACCTCAACATGATGCTAAGTAAACTGGCACAAGTGAAACCTGACGATTGGGATCTTTCTATCCCTGCTGCGCTATTTGGCTACAGAGAAACCCCACATACGTCCACAGGATTTCCGCCAGCCACGCTTTTATTCGGCAGACCTATTAAGGGGCCACTTGAAGCCTTAATTTGGTCGCTGACAGACCAGAAGACGGATGAGACAGTTGTCTCAGCAAGTAAATATGTGTCGGTTTTAAAGGAAAGGTTGAAACTAGGATGGGATCTAGCAACGACAAACTTTAAACGAGCGCGCGCAAAGCACGCTAACCGATACAGGAAAGTCGCAAAAGAAAGAGAACTGGAAGCAGGAGAGAAAGTTTTGGTGTTACTCCCTACCGGATACAACAAACTGAGGATCGGATGGCAAGGGCCGTTTACCGTCCTGAAAAAGATTTCTAAGGCTAACTACCAGATCTTTATTCAAGGAAATGAGAAGGTTTTCCATTTAAATCTGTTAAAGAAATTCTTGGAAAGACCGGTGCCGACCTCCGAACATCTCCTGACGATCGCCAAAATTGACGAAGATGACGATGGTGGTAGGGAAATTCCACTGCAATCACACGGAATCTTTCAAAAATGTCAAAAGTGGCGACTTTCTTTCAAGCGCGCACGGAAGACATTCCAGAGAAAGGAAGATTTGGGAGTAAACTTGAGTAGGAATTGGACAGAGACGGAAGGGGGGGGGATTAGAGGGAATAGGACAGACACCCTGAAGCTACGGATATAGGAAATTTATTTCCATAACGTAGACATGGACTGCTTCCATATCTTAAAGGGGGGACGTTCTGTCGCATAGAGATTTATAATCAATAAATTTTCTATATTCTTTTCTTTTCTACCCGTGTCTTTTACTATTATCGCTTTTTTTATCCTTTTCCTGTTTTTCGCATTTGTTCGTTTGCGAAAAATATTACTTTTCCATTCTGACTGTGCCGTTTCTTTTCTCATACTAGTAACGCATTGTATTGCGTAATATGTCAGTCCCTGGGTTGTGGACAAAATAGTGTGAGAATTCGTCTAGTCAGACATAGAGAGAAGACATTTGTCTACATTTTCATCTGATACGAGTTTTTTTCGGCTAAGTTTCTCGGCGTGAGCTGTGGAAACTGCCATCGGCATCGCTCAGAAATGGGATATGTCGTAGAGGTGTGAAGACGCGTTTTGGCAGTTATGGCTAGCGTCTAAGTATGTGCAGTGTTAAGAGAGAGAGAGGGAGAGAGAGAGAGACCGGCGCTATTTCGGGTTTTTGTAATAGCGTGGGATCCTTTGTTCGTTTCATATATCTACTTCGTAGTTAAACTTGATTTCATTCAGTTCTCCAAAATTTGCAGTAGACAGGTCGTGTCGTGCTACGAGAATAAGCTGTATAGCGTAGTTTTAGTTTGTTCTCGGAAATGTTGCCGAGCTTCTAGACTACCAATAAATATAAGAGTATAATTCTAAGTTTGTGCGATTGACTGTAGTTATGTCTGGAGGTAAATATATTATATATCTAGTAGTGTTGAGTGATTCAGTGATAACCGTTTATTTCATTTTACTAGTTAAATTTCTGTACAGAAGAAATTAATTTATAAGTCTGTTATATTCTCTAGTTGACATGTTACAGTGGAAAGCAAAATAAACTATAATTTTTAGCTTAAACTCATGCAGCTATAATGAATTTAATTTAACTGCTAATAACCAGTCGAGAAAATTTTAAACTTACTTATAACTGCACTGATTCATCATTGAGTATTGACGAAATACGTATGTATTTCTAATTCATGATGACTGATTTTATTTCACTGGAGATTTGAACGATAAGACAAGCTCTACGCTTGCAGTTTATAATGTAAGTTATAACCGAGGAATAGTATGTATAAGTATTTTATATGTTGTTTTCTCTTTATTCATCGAAACTGGGGTAGCCCAACTCTACCAGCGTTTTAGTACGGAGAAACATCTGTGAAGAACAAAAACATTTTTTTTCTTAAAGACTTGGGTGTATAAAGTAAAACCTGTCTGGCATTGCGCTGGCATACAGAACGAGAGAGTACCCATTACCTGAACTTTAAGATTAAATGAAGTAACGGGCCCATCGAGCCCGATTTAATTCTACCTGAAAAAACTCAAGTACATTTCAGCCCTTGTGGCAAGTAAAATATTACTATCAGTGACATTCGGACGGAGTTTTAACTAGTTGTGGTGTGACCAAATAAAGTCCTATACTGAGAGAAGGCACATACCTGACATTCCTAGCCACTAGAAATCTAAGCTATTGACACTTTGCTCGCTGTTAACGTTCGTGCCTGGACAATTTTAATGTAAAAGAACCAGATATCCTAAAATAAGAAATACCAAGGAAACGTTCCCTGAATTAGCGAATTCAATCTATCTTTGTGGAACTGGGGTTCTCTTGGCCAATGACTAATCCTAGAGATTCTGAATGTGCATGTCCTAAAAATTGTTTGTCCAGAAGTTGCTACCAAAGCTGTAAGTACGAAAGAAAGCTAGTGATCACGGCTGACTGAATAGAGTGAATGCAGGACTGAGTGATTCCTTTATTGTTGTATTTTGGCACCCATTTTGCTGTCTTAAATTTCTTATGCAAGTTTTGTTGCTAACAATATTTTCTGTAAGATAGATCAGAGTATCAAAGCTTGTTCATACCTTTAAAGGGAACTCTTAGATTAAAGCATATGTATCCGCGACTCTTTGGGGCTATCAGTTTTCTTCTAACAGGGCTGTGGGCTATACATCGAAGGAAAAGAACATACCAGTGGGTCTATCATTCTTGTAGCAATTCATTGACTTTGTGACTATTTGTAAATGCTTGTTGTAATTTGTATGTGTTGTGATGGAACTTTATTCTGATAATTAAAATTCACTTAAACTTAATCTGTGTGTCGGTCAGTTCGTTCCCAATTATCTATATTTCAATTGTCATAGTTTCACTTCTGTGTGTCTATTCTAGTCACTTATGTGTGTGTGTATGTGAGGGAGATATATATATATATATATATATATATATATATATATATATATATATATATATATATATATATATATATATATATATATATATATATGTATGTATATTAATATATATTATACTAGACGGTCTGACAAATCTTAATCTGTTGTAGATGATAGGCTGAATGAGAGAAATCATCTTGAGGGTCAGAGACTGACTCTAATATATTTCCTCCATCTCACTCGTGAAATCTATTACTATTTTTTTCATCTTCCACTGAGCTATCACTCGTTTCTATTGCTATTCAGAGGGACCAAACCAAGTCTTAATTCACCTATCACAAATCTACGACAGATACCCTCGCTAATATTTAAATCATTCTAAGGGACACGACCAACTTATCGGTAGCCACTTGTGCAATATGCGAAGTGTCTACTACTCGCTATAATGTGACCTATTGAGATAGAAAAAAGGAAATGATGAGAACAACACAATGCATCACCTGGATAAAAGATAAGGATAGTCCTATTGTAGATACTGCCACAGGGAAGTGAAGTGTTAGAGAACTCACATATTCTAGGTCTCAGCTTTATGAGGTGGGTGATCAGTTCTCGTCCTCACTGCTTTTACTTTCACTAATTCACAAGCTGAGTCCGGTACTCCTTTTTTGTAGCTTGGTGGACTGGAACTTCACTAGTCCTGATTTCGAACCCGGTTCCTTTTTGAGGAATCAAGCGTTCTAACTACTCAACCACTCAGACGCCAATCAACTGAGTAGAGATATAAAATGAATTAAGAGCATCTTTAAAGCATGCACACCAACATTGCAGGCAGACGCTGGAACTGGGTTGGCCATGTCGTCGGAAGGGACCCTGACACCATCACCAGAACTACTATGTTATGGACCCCAGAAGGACGGCAAAAGAGAGGCAGACCAAAGACAACCTGGCGGAGAACAGTGGCTGTCATGCAAAGTATGAACCAGAGTTGGGGCACAGCACGAAGGATGGCCACCGAGAGAACAAAATGGGGACATTTTGTTGCTGCCCTACAAGACGCCAGTTGGTGTGATGACCACTGACTGCCTTGTTAGTCAGGGGCTAAGGATCCAAGAAAAAGTCATCATCAAAACGCAGCCCCAGGTGCCTTCTCAAGCAAGCCCCCAACAACTTATCTACAGCGAATTACCAAGTCAAGGAACGAATCTGAAGACGCATAGACAATAGGTATTAATGAGATTAAAACAGGAAAAAAAGGATCCCGTTACACGCCCATTGAAGCATATTGGGAATATGGTGTTAGGCCCAATGAGATTATAAAGAAAACATTAATTCATTCATTATCTTTTAGCTCCCTGAGGAGCAACACGTTCACGCAAAGGTCTCCTGTCCTGTGCCGTCTGCTCAAGATCTTTCCATGCCTTCTTTGTCCCTTTTATTCCGAGTGTTGCCTCATCAGCATTCCTTAATATAGGACGTCCTTCTGGCTTGGATGACTGAGTGCTTAAAGTAATTGTTTTGGTTCACTTATTTATACTTGGTCAAACTTTGTTAGCTTAACGTTTATACAAGACTGGATAGACATTCCCAAGTCCAACCCTCCTTTGTAGCAGCGAGGATAGTGTGATTCGCTTCCGTAGCTAGGTGGGGGCGCCGTTCAGAAGGTCCTTGGTTCGATTCTCCTATAAGCCACTTACTTCTGTTGTTTTTCTATTGTCTAGTTTTCTATTTCTTTATTTCTCACTACTGCCTGACACATACTTTTATGAGTGTAATATTTATTTTTTACCGTTTACAGGCCTTGGGTTTCCCTTCTTTATTTGTTTAAATGTTTACTATTTACTTGGTAGATTTATCATCATCAAATGCCATCCTTACATAGAAGGTCGGCTGCAATGGATTTCCAATGTCTTCTGTCATTTGTCTCGATGGTGCATTCTGACATACTCTTTCCTGTTCATCTCTTGATGGTATCTTCCCACTTATAGCGCTGCCTTCCTTTTGCACGTTTGCCTTCAGCTCTGCCTTCTGGTATGGTCTTCAGTCAGGAGTTGTCTTTTTCACATGGCTAAAATATTTTAGTTGTCTAATTTTAATCTCATTCATTAATTCTCTTTCCACTCTTAGGTTTTCGATGACCACTGTATTTAGTTTTCGTCTCTTTCCATGAGACGTGCCCCATTACTATGAATATTACAGTGTTACTATTCTTTGCTCCTCTTTCGGGCTCCGGCAACTCTCGGGCGGAATATGTCATGAGGTTAACAGAGGCTGGACTAGATTATGCATCTCTCCCACAACACGACGCTGCAGAGGAAAATCCAATAGCGCCACATAAGTTTCTATGAACCTAGCATTGCTCAAAAACAACAGGGCAGATAATCAATATAGCGAAGCACACTATCTCTCTGTCACCACTAAGCGAGCACGATTAATACAAGCAAGTAAAAACACTCACCAACTACGTCATTGTCAGACAGCGACGCCACATCAACAAGTCCCTCTTTACCCTGGACCTGATTTCCTAATAAAGGTACAAGCGCCATTGTGCCTGTTATGCAGAAGTCTTGTCTGATGTTTCCTCTGATATGGAGCTTAAATACTCTGTTCGACCTTTTTCAGTCTAGAAAACAGAGATGTTTATATAGGGTTAATGCAACGGTTCAGTTACACACTCTATAGTGTGCCCACGGTACAGCGCTGAGCCATGATCCGGTTAACTGATGACCTAGTTGTTTATATGAAAACTGGGACAAGCCTGTCACCTGACTGCAAACATATTAATTTATTTTTTTTATCTAGAAAATGCAGTGCACGAGACTAGATTCAGCAAATCACCGTATTCAAGAACGTTCGTATTAGATCGCTGCGGATCGAAGATTGTAAGTAATCAATGCCCGCACCAGAGTAGACATTATTTGGTTGAAATGAACAACAGTGTGATGTGTGTTCTATTTCAGCCAGACAAGTTACGCGCGCCGTTAGGGTTAGGATTAAAGTAAGGCAGGGGCGTAGGTAAAGCGATTGGTACTCGGGCCGGATCCTACCTTTGGAACCCCCTCCCCATAAAGGAACACACTTGCAAGTATGCTTTTAACTGTATGTACCAGTGTTGTCGACTCCAGTCAATCGACTTGGACTCGAGTCGGACTTAAGTTACCATTGTGACTCGACTCGACTCGACTCGACTCGAGACTTGCCAAGTTTGGTGAAACTACTCGCCGTCCTCATTCATACTGCAGATTTTGTTAAGTAGAAAAGTAAAAATGCTCGTTTGTTAAGCGATATCACCCAAACATTACAAGAATTCAATTGTGAAAACACATTTTACTTCATATTATCAGATATAATTGGACACTGTTGCTACAGATACATTTCGAGACATAGCGGCCGTCAGAACAAATACATTCTTTGTTTTCGTAAACATTAACATCCTGCCTTAGGGGGAAAATATACCGCGCATATTTATTGACGGGGAAAAAGCTAGAGCACGTGTCCTTAACCTGTAAATTCGCTTAAGCTTAAGATTTAGTGCTTATTGTCACAAAACGTTTTGTGCATGAACTTTTGCGCCCTTCTCTCTCGCCTTCATCGTGTTATTATTTGCATAATTTATGCATCTATATTTTTTGCCTAGACGCTCCCAGATTTGTTTGCATTTCACCAGGTGAACCGCAGTATTATCAAGCTAATTAGACAGGTCAGCGGTTAATACTTTTATCACGTAAGTCGTTTAGCCACCTTTGATAGAGTCGATCTTTATTGACACAAGGTGGTAGTGCACGATCGATGAAAGAAAGCCATATTGACTGTCTAAGAAATCCGTCTGGGGGATTTACGAAAACAAAAGGAAAATTAGATACTCGCATCCGATGGACGTTCTGTATCAATAATACAGATAACCCGTCTGGGGAAATTATGTTGGGCAAGAAATAAGTTCACAGAGGTGTTGGTAAGGTTACATAAGGTGCAATCGAAAGTATTACTGACATATCTGAAAGAGGTCACGCGTTTAAATTTTTATAAGTGATAAATTTAAAACACGCGGGGGATAGTTAGGATTTAACACCCCGACTCACCTAGTTCTAAAGAGATTGGATTGTTTGAAGTTGAAAAACGAAATAGATATTTGGATTTCATTGGCAAATTCGTCGGAAATACATCTGGGACTTGACCTCAGAAATGGAAATATAATCTAGCGAAATCGGAGACACAAATCAGACTGCATCGCCACGTAAACCTAGCGATTCCCAGAAATTTCAGGAATCATAAACACAAGTCATAAGAGGAATAAAAAAATTACCCAGACAAGTGATTCGAAGCATCGCATCAACATGCTGTCACCATACATCTGTGCCAGGAGATTGTACTCCCATAAGTTACTTTGGGGTAAATATAAACATTTATTTTACCATGTCTGTACTTGCTAATTGGTTATACAAGTCGTAGAGGGCTGGCAAACGCAACATATGAAAATAGTATATTCATAAATCACTACAGCAAGCGCTGGTTTTTGTTTTACGCTAATTCGCACAGAAAAGCGAAAGCAGCAGCAACCCTAGACTCCAGTGATGATTACATCCCATGTTCACCAGGTGTATCGTATCATTTTGTGAGATATATGTACCTTGTTAATTTTAGTTCAGGCACAGATCATTACATTCGCGCTGTCCAAGCACGTATTTTCCCAGTTTAATACCCAGAAGAAAATTGGTGATTTCTAATGATCTTCTCTGAGCTACGCTGTGTATACTCTTACTTACTTACTTAGTCGTTCCCCTTCTATCGTGAGGTGTAGAGGTTTGGAAGAGAGAGCGCCAGACTATCCTATCGGCTGTTTTCCTCCTGGCCGGGTTCCATTCTAGTCCTCGGTCCTTCAAAGATTGTCTAATGTTGTCCTCCCAGCGGACTCATGGTCGTCCTCGGGGTCTGGATCCTTGGCTCTTTGTTTCCCATGCTTGTCGTGGTATCCGATCTTCTCCCATTTTGCAGACATGGCAAAACCATCTTAATTAGGACTGTTCTACTTGGGTTTGAGTGGGGTAGGATTTAAGGCCTTGACGTATCGTCTGGTTGCGTACCATGTCTCTTCTTGTTACTTCAACCACCTTCCTCAGATACCTCATTTCTGAGGTTTGGATCTGGCTTTTGTGGGTTGTAGTCATTGATCATGACCCGCATCCATATGTCAAGACTGGGACATAGGTGGAGCGGTATACAGCCATCTTCGTTTTCTTACCAACCTCTCTCTTGCTGAGGAATCCTCGATTTATGGCCTGAAAAAGTCTCCAAGCTGCTGCTTTTCGAGTGGCCAACTCTTCTTTGATGCCTCCCTTTCGGTCTATAATAGCTCCGAGGTATTTAAAGTGGTCGACCTGCTCCAGGACCTGTTCTCCCAGCTTAATCTGATGTCTTCTTTCTTTTCGTGATATCATTATGGATTTTGTTTTAGAGCTGCTTATGACCATCCCTATCTTCTCCAGCTCTTCCTTCCAGACTTGCAGGTTGGATTGGAGATGTGCCTCTGATTTAGCAATAAGGACAACATCATCAGCAAATGCTAGCTCTGAAATATAGACCTGTCTCATCTTCAAGTACCCCACTGAATACTTTCTTGTTCTCTCCTTACATGCCTTGATGACATCGTCCATAAGGAGTATGAAGAGGTAAGGTGATAGGATATCACCTTGTCTTACACCAATGGTGGTCCTGAACTCTTCTGATTTATGGTTTGCTGTCCTCACATAATTTCTGCAAGACTTTTAGAAGCTCTGTTTAGCGTGAATCAGAGGTGCTGGAATGTTCTTCCTTTTCAAACAGTCCCAAAGTTTGCTCTAGGGGACCCTGTCAAACGCCTTTTCCAGATCTATGAAACAAAGATGCATCTCACTCTTATATTCAAGGGCTTTTTCACTCAGCTGTCTGAGTGTGAAGATTAGGTCTTGAGTACTTCGGTTTGCTTGGAATCCGCACTGGACCTCATCCAATTGTGGCTCAGCTAGGCGTCGGAGTCTCTGCTCTAGGATTCTAGAGTAGATTTTACCAGGGACACTGAGAAGGGATATGCCTCTATGGTTTCCACACGGTCGATTGTCACCCTTTTTGAAAATTGGTGTTATGATGGCAATCTCCCAATCCTTTGGTGCGGTCTGGTTATACCACGCTGTCTGTAAAACCCTTAAGAGTAATAGGTCGCCTGATGCTCCCATGAACTTAACCATTTCTGGTGTTATACCAACATGCCCTGCTGCTTTGCCCATCTTGATTTTCTCCAGTGCTGCCTTCAATTCTTCCATCTTTATGTCATCTTCAACATCATTGGTTTTCTCTTCTGAGCTAGTGTTTATCATTTCTGATGTTTCACCATGCTCACCATCCAGGAGTTCTGAGAAATATTCTTTCCATCTTTCCATTACTTCCTTCGGGGCAGTAAGAAATTTTCCTTGCTTGTCCTATATAAATTTGAGAGGGCATTGTTTTTCCTTCCTCATGTTCTTTAGGGTCTTATAGAACAATTTCTGGTTTTCTTGTGCATTTTTTTCTAGCTTTTCTCCAAATTCTTCCCAGGACTTCTGTTTTGCTGCTAGCACTTTGTTCTTTGCTTCTGTTCTGAGTGTCACATATTCTCTATATTTTTCCATTTGTGCTGTTGTGTTTTTAGCTCCTAAGTATTGTTTCCATGCCAGATTCTTCTCTCTTATTTTCTCTTTGACTTCCTCTGTCCACCAAGGTGTCCTCTTTCTCTTGTTCCCAAATCGGACTTCACCGCATGCTTCTGCAGCAGCTGTCTTTATGATATCCTTGAATTTAATCCAGAGGGTTTCAATGTCATCAGGTCGTTCTTCTGTGTTGCTCACCGCTGCAGCAATAAGCCCCTGATATTTGGTCTTAATTTCTGGCTCTCTCAGCTTGTAGGTCCTAATGCTCATTTCTCCTGCTCGTTTACTTGGTTTCTTGCGTGATGTTGGGCAGTTCCTAGGCTGAGCAACTCTTTCAGTTGTTCTTTTGATTGTTAGCAGGTAGTGATCACTTCCAATCTCTGGCCCCCTCCAGACTCTAGCATCTCGGACATATTTGAATGAGCTTCTCCGAACAATGGCATAGTCGATCACTGACTTCTCATTCTTTTTTGGTTCACATCTAGTGTATGCATGTATGCGCTTATGGGGGAACTTTGTGTTTGTAATGATCAGATTCTGCTCACTGCAGAATCTAAGGAGTAGCTTTCCATTGTCATTGAGAGTATCTTCTCCATATCTTCCGATAACTCCACCCATCTAGCATGTTCATTCCAACTCTGGCATTAAAATCTCCGAGCATGATAACTTCATCTAGGCAGTCATCCACTGTCCTTTGAAGCAGCTCGAACAATTCCTCCTTGACCTCTGCTCTCTCATCCTCATTTGGCCCATACGCTATGACCAGGTTGACTATGGTTTCTCTTTCTTTTAGTTTAGCAATCATAATGCGCTCCGAGGCAAAGTTCCATCCCTTGATACTATCTTTTTGATTTTGGGCCACAATGCAACCATCGCCACCTTTACTCTTTCAGATATGGGACGCCACTGTAGAGCAGCGTGTTGCCATCGAGATCCATGACACCTTGTCCTTTTTTCTTTGTTTCCGTTATATCCATGATTTCTAGTTTTGCTTTCATCATCTCTTCCACCAGCTCCTCTTCCTTCCCATTTATACTTCTTGTGTTCCAAGTTCCATAAGTCGTAGTCCGTAGTCCGTTCCAGTTTGTCGCCTTTAGAATCAGTCCAGTTTTCTCTCTTGTATTGCTCGTAATCGTGATTTGAAGCAAACAGGTGATTGGCCTGTTGTGCTTTTGCATGGTGGAGGGGCTGCCTCCTTACGGCCTCCATGCAGGCCGCCCTCCTCCTTTTTCATCCGGGCTTGGGACTGGCATAGGCGAAGTTGCTTTGTATACTCAAGAATTTAATTATTCAGAGAGGCTAAAATTGGTGCGATGACAGCGAGACAATGCGCCTGTTAATCTTTTAACTATTTCTTCTATTCGGCTTAATTTCTGTAGTCTTTACCTGTTGTATCTTAGAGAATACTAGCCTACCGCCAGGGTTGACGATTTCCCAAGTTTCTTATTTCCTACTTCTCAGGACTAACTGCTGCCCATTGTTCTTCTCATTATTTTAAACAGTGTATCTTATGTTGGCAAAATGTCAACGTACCTGTTTGTCTTGAAATATACACTTTTTCTTGTACTGGCAACATCGACAATCTTGTCCACAGAATAAATACAGCTAACTATCATTCTCACAGTTCTCTTCACGTCTCACGGCCTATTTGACAAAGTGGTTGGAATTATCTGACCTTCTTCTTCTTCTTCGATCCTTAACCACCGACCGTCAAAGCAGTCAGTGGCCATCACGCCTAGTGGCGTCTTGTAGGGCAACAACAAATTGATTCCACTTTGCTCGGTCGGTGGCCATCCTTCGTACAGTGCCCCAACTCTTGTTCATTCTTTGCATCTCAGCCTCCACAGTCCTCTGCCAAGTTGTTTTTGGTCGGCCTCTCTTTCGCTTTCCTTCAGGGGTCCAAAGCATAGCTGTTCTTGTGATGGCATCGGGGTCTCTTCTGAGGACATGACCAACCCAGCTCCAGCGTCTGCCAGCTATGATGGTGTGCATGTCCTCTTGCTTGCTACGAGTAAGCAGATCTTGGTTGGTGATGGTATTCGGCCAAAAGATTCGGTGAATTATTCTTAGGCATGTTGTGTGAAAACAGGACAATTTTGACATTTCCTTCTCTGTGACTCTCCAGCATTCCGCACCATAGAGAAGCACAGAAAGCACGCAACTCTGGTGTAATCTTATATCTGACCTACCTCTTACATATGAGGGACTACTTGAACTTGTTCTTGTGGAACATATAAAGTCGACTTTGTCAAACGAAACCCGTAGATTTTTGGCTGAACAGGGCGCAGTCAGGCTTGAGGACATACTCAATAAGGCAGAACGCTATACCAATGCAATGGCCGAACTTCCCAGCACTAAACGTAAACCCACAGATGAGCCATCTCGTAAACTAAATCTAGAGCAGTCATCCCATTCCTCTAATTCCTCTCAGAATTATAACCAACGAGAAAATAATACCCAGAGACCTCCCCAGGAAAAATCGAAATTCTACAGAACCAGATACCCCCCAACAACAATTCTGATCAACCCACCAAGCCTACGTGGCAGCGCGGCCACCAAGGTCAAGGAAAAGGGAAGACCCCTACAACCGGAACGTCTGATCAGGGCAAACAAACCGGTCCAAACCGCGTCGGATGTTTGCATACAGCCTCGAAAGGTAGAGTCAATGTCAGTGATTCTCAACCTGAGGGGGACCGACCCTCAACTCGAGGAACTGTAATTGTGAATGGTACCTGAACTACTTGTCTCTTTGACACTGGACTAAGCTTTAGTTGTATTGTCGCTATTCACCTAGTCAAACCCGGTCAGGAGACAGAGGAAACCGTCAATCTTAGTGGAGTTTTCACGAGTGATGCACACAGGACGCTTCCTATCGCACTGGTAGAAGTACACACTGACTTTGTCAGAGGAGTTATTAAAGCGGCCAATATGGATGATCCTATCTACCCAGTTATCCTGGGATGTAGATATGTGTTTATTAGGAGACCAAAGGAGCCGATTGTGGCAGCGGTAACCACAAGAGGGCAAGCCAAGAAGGAGAGGGAGTCTGCGCCAAATTCGTTGCCGAATGAACGGAAGGAGGCGCAACAAAAGGACCCTATTCTGGAGCCCTGCTTTAGAAAACTGCTAATGGCTAAGGACCCCAGACACCACGGAGCATCTTTTCTAAGGACGGCATATTGTATCGTAGAACGGGCAACCCGGACACGGGGAAAAACCAGCTCCTAGTACCGACGCAGTACAGAAGCCAGATCTTAGAAATGGGGCACTCTCTTCCCTTTAGCGGACATATGGGACAAAACGCCACTATTCAGCGAATAAAAAACCACTATTGGTGGCCAGGAATGAACTCTGACATTACCAGGTATGTGAAATCATGCGCCCAGTGCCAACGGGTAGCACCAAAGCACTTGACACCCCCAGTACCTATGGGGCAAATGCCAATAGTAAATACTCCATTTGAACGGGTTGCTGTCGACATCATTGGACCCCCTGGAAAGGACCAAAAGAAGGAACAGGTTCATCCTGACTTTAGTCGACACTTGCACAATGTGGGCCGAAGCTGTACCGCTACCATGCATAAATTCCAAGCATATCACAGAAGCCCTCGTGCAAATCTTTAAACGGTTGGGATTCCCTCAACAAGTTTTGACGGACAATGGATCCCAATTCCGTAGCCTGTTAATGGAGGAGATCTTTAAGATCTTGAGGGCCAAACATATCCACACAAGTCCCTACCATCCGGCCGGAAATGGGCTCGTGGAACGTTTTAACGGCACCCTCACCACCATGTTACGTAAGCTGGGTCAAGAGAAACCGGAAGACTGGGACCTATATATATCGGCTGCCTTATTCGCCTACCGTCAGGTTCCCCAAGCGTCTACGGGATTCGCGCCAGCTACACTTTTATTTGGCAGACCTATTAAGGGGCCACTAGAAGCCTTACTTCGGTCCCTGACCGACCAAAAGGCTGACAAGACAGTCGTCTCTGCAAGCAAGTATGTATCTGAGGTCAAGGAAAGGCTAAAGCTAGGATGGGATCTAGCTACAACCAACCTTAAGAGAGCCGGCGCTAAACATGCTAAAAGATACAACAAAGCTGCAAAAGAGAAAGAACTACAACCAGTGAAGAAAGTTTTGTTGCTACTTCCAACCGGAAGCAATAAACTTCGCATCGGATGGCAAGGGCCATTTACCGTCCTTAAAAAGATCACACGTACCAATTACAAGATCTCCATCAAAGGAAAAGAGAAGGTCTTCCACGTAAGTCTACTTAAGAAATATCTGCAGAGACCGGTGCCATCTTCCGAGCATCTCCTGGCTGTCGCCATAGCAACGGAAGACGAGGAAGATGAGGATGGTTGCATGGAGTACCCACTGCAACCCACAGAATCCTTTAAAGATGTCAAGTTCGGCGACAACCTCTCACCAGAACAACAAACAGAAACCAGGGCGCTACTAAAACAGTACAGTGCAGTCTTAACGGATGTACCTGGTCGAACAAATCTCATCGAATTTGATATGAAATTAACAAACGAGACCCATGTTTGAACCAGAGTTTACCCCATCCCTTACGCTTAAGCTGATGCACTTTACGGAGAGATAGACAAGCTGCGCCAGGCAGGAATTATCAGTGAGTCTACATCTCCTTACAGTTCCAGCGTAGTGCTGTTGCAAAAGCCCAATACGGAAGTTCGGCTGTGTATAGATTACCGGCTGCTAAACGCTGTAACGGAACTCCAGCCGGAACCTCTCCAAACTGTTTCTGAGTTGTTCACCAAGCTTAGCAAGGCAAAGATTTTCTCCAAGATTGACCTCAGTAAATGTTACTATCAAATACCAGTCAAGGAGGAAATTAAACCCTTGTTAGCTTTCAGCACTAGCGAAGGACATTACACATTTAATGTGATCCCATTCGGTTTGCATAACGCACCAGGAGTGTTCACCAGGATGATGAGGAAGCTTCTAGAACCTTTGCAAAGTCCCCATATCCATAATTTCATGGATGACATATTAATTGCATCGGAAACCTACGAAGAACATATTGCTACGGTTGCTATGCTCCTCGGGAGACTACAGGAAACTGGTCTCACAGCCAGACCTAGCAAATGTCTCATCGGGTTTGAACAGTTAGACTTGCTGTGGCATACTATTTCTCACGGATGCAGTTGGCCTATTAAGAAGAACGTGGAGAAAATAGTGGCAGCAAAAAGACCCCGAACGAAGAAAGACGTACGTTCCTTCATATCACTATGTGCATATTATCAGAAATACATCCAGAACTTCAACGGACTGACAGCACCTCTGACTGACCTCACTAAGAAAGGGAGTCCGGATAAGGTCATGTGGGATCAAAAATGCGAACACGCATACAGCACTTTGAAAGGACAGTTGTCTGCATACCCCATTTTGAGGTTGCCTGACCTCAAGAAACCTTTTGTATTACGGGTCGACGCGTCAGGTCAGGGCATCGGGTCAACACTGCTTCAAGCCGATGACAGTGACCCAAACATGCTATTTCCAGTTGCCTATGGCAGTCAGAAATTAAATAAAGCTGAACGGAACTACAGCGTAGTCGAAAGAGAATGCCTCGCTCTGATTGACGGTATCAGACGCCATCATGAGTTTCTCTATGGTACATCCTTCACGGTGCAAACAGACCACGCTCCGTTAGCATTTCTTGGTGCCAATAAGGAACTCAACGTTAGGATCATGCGATGGGCTTTATTGTTATCTGTTTATTCATTCAAAGTGGAATATATTCCGGGAAGACAGAATGTCTTGGCTGATTTCCTGAGTAGAAACTGGTCTACAGAGGAAGAAGAGCAAACTGAAGATAATCCTCATCCTAAAGCCACCAATCAGGTCACCTCCATTGTCAAGAAGGAAACATGAAAAATGGTTTCATGTCTAAAAGGGGGGACGATTGTGACGTACGTCTAGTTCGACAAGTGAATTTTCCGTGATTTGATGGATGATTAAAGGGACTTTAGCTTTTCATAACATTAGAACCCCTGAACATTTGTTGTAACTTTTTGGTTTCGCCAGAGCGAACCGATTCCACCGGGACTCATTTAGTATGCGGCATGAGATCTAAAGACACTGAGACGATCCCCGAGCAGAGAAGCTAGTTCCTCGCAGGTTTTTATCATCTCCCCGCGAACACTAAACCGCTCGCAAGATGGACCAGAGCGGTCAGAAGAAAGACACTGGGGGGAGATCTCAGGAAGGACGGGCGGCATGCTATCAAAGACATTAGTGGTCCCTGAAACGATTTCGCATTTAGGTGTTAAACACGGAACCGATCGCAGTGGGAGCGAACGGGGAAAGCTGACGCAAGCAGCGAGCGAAGATACGAGAGGCCAGGGGCGGCTTCTTTCTTTAGTCTGGCGGTCAGATCCCCAAAAGTCTTCTGAGATAAAAAAAGCTGTCAAGTTTCTCATGTCCCACTCATCTCTCATTTCATTCTAGATATATACAGACCACGTAGAAATACACTTTATCACTCGCTGGCCAGAACTTAACAGAAGCACTAGCTATATTTGAAATCTTGCTAGATTATCCCATGGATTTTATACATATTGGCAGTGAATTCTATTCTGTGCAAAGCGGTAATATATATATTGTGTAAAGTGATCAGTGGTCTAGTTCATTCATTCTATTTCACTGGATTTTGTGTTAATTTAAATCTATTAAATTAAACCATCTCAATAGTTCCGGTTGTAAATGTAATGATATACCTGCTATATTATTTCCAAAAGATAATAGATGTTAAATGCTTAAATTAACTTTTAAATTCGCGAAGGAATTTATAATTAATAAATTTAGTTAAGTCCTATATTTATAGATGTGTGTTTAACCACTAAAACTCGCGCAGTGTTTTATTAAATACATAATTAAATACGCGAGCGTATATAAAATAGTCTTAACGGGAATTCATCGCGCTTTAGACAGGTTATTTGTTTTCAGTATATTACATGTCTTTTTTCTTTTATACAGAGTGATCGTAGCCTGTGCATAAAGAAAGCAATAGAGAAATCATACAGAGTCCTTTTCAGACTCGGTTCTTAACTTCCAGATATATTGATGGAACATTTTTAAATATAATTCTTGTGGCGGTCCGATGCGACCTAGCTATCAATTACATGAAAAAAGCACCCCCAAGAACTTTTTTTAAATAACTCATCAAATTTAATTACAATCTGTAATATAAACTGGAAGATGAACAGTGCCAGTAGCGATAACTTATTTACGGCTCTACTGTGAGAGAATACCTAGTTACCTGACTGTAACTGAGCCTAATTTTTCCTCACCGGATTTAAACCATACCGGTCAGTTGCTATCATCATGCCTTGAAGTAATTTTACCTCCAGCAGCGAAATTAAAGAGACCTCATTTTCACACCTGTATTGCATTGTGTCAGTGCCATCCCATAGACTCCTTTTCATATAATAAAACATAATAACTCTGTATCTTCAAGTCCGGCGATTAGTGGGAATATTCGCTATCAGTAAATCTCGCTACATCTGGGGCGGGACATCGAAGTATTAGACATTTTCAGGTGTCAAGAGTAATTGTTGTTTATATAATTATATGGATTGTCTGATGCTGCAATCGGTAAGTGAGTGTGTGTATATGAGTGTGGATCCTCATGCGCGTGTATGAATGACAGGAAATTAAATCTTTTGTGTAACCATTTTGTTAACTTGCTTACCTGGTAATATATATCTTTTCTGTATACCCTACATTGTTCCTTCAAGTGGGATAGTTGATAATTTGTTAACTCTGTTTAAAACCCCCTCCTTTTCATTTGCTTAGTAAAGGGAAGAACAATTGGGAAGAGCAGGATTTCTTTCTACCACCTATACCTAATTTTGTAACACCTCTTTTCAGAGTAATTAACTTTACTGTTAGGTTAACTTACCTATGTTCCTGATAACTGTCTATCTTTGGACTGGGTTTATCTTTTTGTCTAATAAGCGGGACGGGCTTAGTCGATACAAATCTTCTTCACCCCCTCCCTACCTTGTTATTTACATTTTTCAGTACTTATGATTTTCTTTGCTGTAAACCAATGATTTTTATTGTGATTGGTTTTTATTTTATTTTAATAAACAACATAAACTTAATCGTTATGGTGTTGGACTACCCAAAGCCCATAAAATTTCCCCTATTTGTTTAAGATAGTTGTATCCACGTCGTCTGTGTGCCTGAAGCACCAAATCGGTGTGAGCGCAGATGTGTGTCTGGAAAACTGGCAAATAATTGTTTGACCAGGAGAGTGTAAGAGAAGATTGAGAGAAACGATTTGTCGTAAATAAGTCTGTCTTTACTCTCCTCCAGCACACTGTGGAGCATAATATTTAATCTCTACATTTCTATCACTGAGCTTTTTAACCATCATTCTACACTCTAAACCGGACTACTATTTCTAAGACTCTTTCTCTCAAAATAAATTTACGACAATTCTCAAACAAGTCCGATTAAGAAAAAGGAATTATGAAGCTAGTCTTCACTCTAGCGAGATCTGATGTTGTCTTGGCGAGCTGGAAATTCACAGTGAAATAAAACTGCGAAATGGTCAGCCTATATTCCTATTTTCCCAAGCGTGGTTGTTATGAATCTAATCAGAAAGATCCAATCATTTCAAATCATGCCTTTAGGGTATGATATTTCTTAATATTTCCACGTAAAATAAGGTGCGTGCCTGCAAAGATGACGTATTACCATATATGGACATCTGATGTCTTGCATACACTCTCACAAACACATTTGTAGACTCATATTGTCTAAATTGTAATAAACCCATGATTACTCTTCACCCAGTGACCGGAAGCGATTATATCACACTTGTCTGCGTACATATGTCACACAGACAGCAATCTCGTTATCTGTTGGATGAGTACACACACTCCGTGTCTTTTTGGTGATGAAGATGAAGCACTGGCCGATGTACGTGTTAATCTGCCGCGCCTATAAGCAACAAATCTGGGTAGCGCCATGCGAATGTAATGTATTGTATCAGCCGCTCCTTGCAAATGTGATATTTATCACCTACAGTGTTATCTGCTACTTAGCAGAAAAATAACGAGGAAAGAAAGAAAGAGAGAAAGAAAAGTGTAATAATTGACACCACATAATACAAATCAGTACTACAAATGTACCGATACTGCCGGAGAGAACTAAATATCTCTAAGAGGTCGTCCATTTCGTCACAGTCCTCAAGAGGCTCAAAGAAGTCCGGTCCGATAAATGAATTCTGATTTTATTCTTAACTCTAGTAGGTCTGGTTGTTTTCTCAACGAGGTGAATTTTCACAGTGCTTAAACTGCAAAAGTGTCAAGTTATATTTGCCTTTTCGTTCCTGGCACGAGTTGTTACTATTAGAACAGGCACCTTTCAGAAATGTTGTTTTTTAATCCCAGACCTAAGGGTCTTTTATATTTGGACATGCGCCCCAATATAACCGACTAAGTTGAACGAAACGCGCGTCGCCAAAACGAGGCAAAAGTTTTACATTAAAAAAAGTGTTTTATGTTTACATCTCGAGTGCCGGCCAATAGTTTAAAATATACGCATTTAGGATGGGGTTTAATCAAAAAATTTGCTCATTGGAATTATGTGTGTGATTGTAAAAATCACGTTTTCCATATAAGGCAATCATGACATTCGAATATTCTCGTCAATGATTACAAATACCACTCCCTACACTATCACAAGTAATGACTTCGTTATAATTCTGTCGGACGCTTATTACAACATTTCCGCTCAGGTGTGTCTGACTGATAATTATCGCCCCGTCCTTGTGCAAAAAAAAAAAAATCATCGTATTACCATCTGGGCTAAGACGTCACACTAGTCTTATCGTCGAAAATCAGCTTATGCTGGCCGTATTCTGTGTGAAACAGTTGTACAGCTTCTGGTATACTAGAATGTCTATCAACGGATTGTCGGATAAGGTTGCATCATCCGCCTACTCTTAACAAGGTCAAGACTGCAATGATAACTATTACTCAGAGCCGTGTAAGGTGATTTGAAAATACAAAATATCTGCTTGATAGCAGAGAAAGACATGTGCCGACCACGGAAATTTAACGCAATCAGTACGCACAACAAATGTAACTCAATACGGCCGGAGACGACAAGAGATTGACCCAAATATATATATATATATATATATATATATATATATATATATATATATATATATATATATATATATATATATATATAATCGGTAAATTTTCCCGTTACACGCCCATTGAGACATATTGGGAATATGGTGTTAGGCCCATATTTTCTTGACCATCGGGACACTAGGGGTGACGTGGTCAACATCACGCCGGCCGCCTTAATCTTTCCAGTGTTGCTCTGGTACCCAGTTGGGGCTGGGTCGACCCAGGAGCCGTTTGCGGCCTAAAAAAATCCCACTTCATCTGGGGATCGAACCACAGACCACTGAACTAGGAAGCCAGTGCACTAACCACTATGCTACCGCGGCTCCCATATATATATAGGGAAAAAAATTGTTTTATTTCATAGCAGAAAAACTACTTCAAGCATTAACAAACATTCTTAAAGAAGTAGTTCTTGTTAAATAGTTGTTTGAAAAGGGCTTTGTTGAATGCGCATAAGGTTGAGTAGGTTTTTATATGGTGGGGCAGGTGGGTAGGAAGGTAGATAGATAGATAGATAGATAGATAGATAGATAGATAGATAGATAGATAGATAGATAGATAGATAGATAGATAGATAGATAGATAGATAGAAAGATAGATAGATAGATAGATAGATAGATAGATAGATAGATAGATAGATAGATAGATAGATAGATAGATAGATAGATAGATAGATAGATAGATAGATAGATAGATAGATAGATAGATAGATAGATAGATAGATAGATAGATAGATAGATAGATAGATAGATAGATAGATAGATAGATAGATAGAACAAACGAACGAACTTTATTTTCAAAGGGTTAAGAATTGGCACGCAGGCCCGTCCGACATTCTGCCCTTCCTCTCTCTCTCTCTCTCTCATGTATACTATATCCTTTCATCCTCACATTTACTTTAAGCATAATGAAGGCATTTATCATTATAAAAGTAATAATGCATTTGCAATTATCGTCATAATTAAAGTACCTTTTTTAAAATAAAAATTAAAAAAAAAAAAAATTAATAATAAGGAATTAAAAAAAAAATACAAAATAAAAAACAAGACATCAAAATCGAATTCTTCATACAGTAAATTAGTGATTTGAGACATATTCAGAAGTATGTTATAAGAACTCGTGAAATTTTCAAACGGTGTACAACTGAATGACTCAGGGACTTTTTTTTAGGTTCATCAAGATGAGGTGGGGTAAACAGTTACTTTCCTCGCTGTCTTTGCGTCCCAAACTCAAGACCAGAATCAGACTAGGTATATAGCTAGAAAGACATATAGAAAGCAATTAATTTGAGAAGGGTTGAAAATCGGGCACAGTCCCCTCTTGCATTCTTCCTTCCTCTTGCTCATCTTTTATTACTGTTACTCAAACATTCTCCAGCGTACTGAAAGTATTAATGTAAGGGCAGTGCAACATTACAAGGAAGTATAACAGCATACATTAACAGTACCTGATCATAAAATTAAGAATATAAGTTATTAAGAATATAATACTAAGAATAAGTATATTGTAATGAAAACTATATAGATCATCAGCGCCTCCATACAGTATATTTGATAAAAGTACAACACAATCAGTTAGGGTGGCATATAATCAGCACTCATAAAGTATTTGAACAGTATACGATTGTATGAGTAAGGACTGTGCGTGTTTTTTGGGAAGATTGTTCCAAAGATGAGCAGCTGAGTAAGCCAAACTAGTCTTAAATAGGTCTAGCCTGGGCTTGGGTACCTGTAATTTGTTTAAGCGCTGATTACGTCTTTCATTATATTTTAAAAGCGGCCAAAGATACTTTGGAGCATTCTGTGACAGGATTTTGTGAATAAATTTCCCTTTGTTAAATGGGAAGCGCTTCCTGGGGGGTAATATTTGAAGATAATTATCTAAATCTATACAATGTTATTGGTTTTTATCAGCAACAAGGCGCATTGCGCGTTTTTGAAGCGAGTGGAGCCTTTTTGTGTTGGAGACTGAACAACCATCCCAGATTGTGGAACAATAGTCTAGATGCGTTTGTATATGAGATATGTAGAACATTTTCCTTGCCTCCTCATCCAGGAAATGTTTAATTTTGGCTAATTGGTAAACTTTTTGGCAGTTTGCTTTGTGAGTGCATGTACATGTGAGTTCCAACTTAGGTTTTAGTCAACGGTGATACCTAGAGTTCTGTGTTCATTTACGTTTTCAATTAGTGATGTTCCAATGAAGAGCTGAAGTGTTGTTTTCAAGCAAGTTTTGTAGTTTTTGTCTGGTTGATATTAACATACATTTTGTTTTACTAATATTTATTTGCGTGTGATTCTCGTCTCTCCACTTAATAAGATTATGTGTATCGTTTTGTAAAGATTGTTCTAGTGTGCTGCAACTTTTATCACTAGTATAGACAGTACAGTAATCGGCAAACAGGTCACATGATAAGTGTTTGAAGTATAGAGGAAGATCATTAATGTATACGGTAAAGAGAAGAGGACCGAGAATAGAGCCCTGAGGAACACCTGTATTGACAACGGTTGGGTTCGACAAGGAATTATTGTAAGAGACTATTTGTTGTCTGTCTGACAGGAACGATTTAATTAACTTTACCAGCTTAATATTTACTTTCATTGTTTCTAATTTTCTGATTAAAATAAAGTGATCTATCATATCAAATGCTTTTTTGAAGTCTACAAATATTGCTCCACATATATTATCGTTATTGATGTTTAGGTGCCAATTGTCTATCATCTTTGTTAAGGCTGTGTGGCATGAAGGTTTTGGTCTAAACCCCGACTGACTGCCGATTAGCAGGTCATTATTGACTAGGTGTTGTAGTGTTGTTCTGTGGATGTGCTTTTCCAGTGGTTTGGACAGCGACGATATAAGAAAGATGGGCCTATAGTTACTAAGATTACTACTATCAGATGAACCTGGTTTGAGAAGTGGATATACTTTAGCGCTTTTAAAAGCAGATGGAAAGTAACTCCTTGCGATACATTGATTATATATGTATGTCAGTGAATCACTAATGGCAGGTGCGGCAAAGCGCAGTATTCGATTAATATTAGACAAACATAAAGGTATGTTTTCAGGCACTCGTAAGAAATAAAGAAGTAGAACACTTAAACAACAGAAAAACAACAGACGTGAGTGGCTTACCCAGGGTTCGAACCCCGTACCTTCCGTACGACAACTCCGCCTAGCTATCAAGCGAATCACACTGACCCCACGGCCAGCTAGGCATCCCCAAAAAGGATGCTTTGCTGACTATTTATCAGTACGAAACACACAAGATAACACCGGAAGTATACAGTGGGCAACTCAGCCCTTTAATGACGCAATCACTTCTGTTGTTCCCCTATTTAACAGTATGTGTCAGTCCAAACAAGACAAAGACCTTGATACTGGGTCCAGTAAATAGTAGAAGACTTAAGAACAGTAGTATAGAACAGAGGGTAGGTTTCTGGTATTGTATAAACATAAATAACACATAAGGAAGGGAAACCCGAGGACTGTAAACAGTAAATTAATATTAGACAAACATAAAGGTATGTTTTCAGGCACTCGTAAGAAATAAAGAAGTAGAACACTTGGACAACAGAAAAACAACAGACGTGAGTGGCTTACCTAGGGTTCGAACCCCGTACCTTCCGTACGACAACTCCGCCTAGCTATCAAGCGAATCACACTGACCCCACGGCCAGCTAGGCATCCCCAAAAAGGATGCTTTGCTGACTATTTAAAGCATCCTTTTTGGGGATGCCTAGCTGGCCGTGGGGTCAGTGTGATTCGCTTGATAGCTAGGCGGAGTTGTCGTACGGAAGGTACGGGGTTCGAACCCTGGGTAAGCCACTCACGTCTGTTGTTTTTCTGTTGTCCAAGTGTTCTACTTCTTTATTTCTTACGAGTGCCTGAAAACATACCTTTATGTTTGTCTAATATTAATTTACTGTTTACAGGCCTCGGGTTTCCCTTCCTTATGCAGTATTCGATTACTGATTCCATCAAGTCCGGATGAGTTATTATCTTTAAGGCCAGTAATATAGTTATAAACTTCGTTAACTGTTATAAAAGGGATGTCGGGTGGAATTTTGTTTGTACATTTGTTCTCGCAAAACGTTGATAATTTGCTTAAGTCACAAGGGAGAGACGGAATGGTGGATTTTATATTATTGATGTCTGCCTGAAAATGATTGCTGTAGTCTGTACAAGTAAGTGTCGTATTGGGAGTATGTGGGTCTGGAAAATTTCGTTTGTTCACTAAAGTGTTGATTGCCTTCCATATCTCTTTACTGTTTGTTTTACTCTGAACTAAATTTCTAAAGTAGTTTTTCTTTTCTCTGCGAATTAAGTATTGTACTTTATTTCTTACAGCCTGATATGTAGTGATATCCTTATTTTTATGCGCTCTATCTCTTTGCCTCATATGGTCAAGAACTTCATGTATGATCCATGGAGATTTAATTTGCCTTTCCACGCGAATTTCTTTAGTAGGCGCATGCTTATTAAAAATACTATAAAATGTCATTGTTTAATATGCGGTGGCGTCATCAGGATCAGGAATTGGAAAAACGTTGGCGAGAGGCGCAGTTCGCAAATCATTCAAAAATAATTCACGGTTGAAATTTTTAAGACTTCTATATTGAAAACTAATGTCTTTATTTTTTGGAGATTTGTACCCATTTTTTGCCCAAGTGCAACATATGGGATAATGGTCACTCATAGCAATAGTAGGGATGGAGCATTCTATAATGTTTTCTGGACAGGTTACATAGATGTGATCGATCAGTGTGGATGATGTTTTTGTTACTCTGGTAGGTTTGTTGACTATTTGTTTCATGTTGTACGATGCTATGATGTTGGTCCATATTTGGTTTGGCTTATGCATATCGATATTAAAATCACCAAGAAGAATAATTTCATTAACTGTAGAAATAACTTTATCCATCATGTTCGTGAAATCTTCAAACCAAGTTGTTCCTACACTGGGATTACGATAAAGATATCCGATTACAATAGATCTTTGCTTTTGTGGCTTTACCTCTAACCATATGTATTCTATATCTATAGTCTCAAGATCGTTTCTGCGGCGATAACAGAGAAGTTTTTTTTTTTCTCTAACCAGCGGCAATCGAGCTTTCCAGCTCTTTTGGCCAAATGACATGTCATTGAGAGGCTGGGGGGTCAGTGGACTTTCCTTCCAACCCGGTCAGGAGTTTCGCTCCTTCCCATCCACACGGGACTTATGTGCAGGAGCCGTTCAGGTTATTCAGTCAAATTTCCGGTCGTAAACATTCCTTCAAACGCTGACGCCCGGTTTGAACCATGAAAACCTGGTCGCCAGTACAACGCCGTAGCCATTACACCAGCGCCCTCTCAAACTGAGAGAAGTAGAAATATAAACTGCTAGACCCGTCACTAATTGTCTACTTGAATCTCGCCGAATTGTTTTAAAACCACTGAGTGCAATGTCATCGTCGGTTATTTTGTCATTCAGACGACTTTAAGAAAAACCAAAAACCTGGAAATTTTGGTTAAGAATTTGTGTGAGTTCTGGAGTTTTACCTAAAAGATGTTTCACGTTCAAGTGGCCAAGCCGTAGACCAATTGTACTTAGTAATTGTTCATAATTATCTGACATTTTTATGTGAAAGAAGTTTTACGCTCAAATAGAAAATAAATAACTAATTAAACATCACGAAGTTGCTATAGAAGTGAGATTAATAGTACATAAATGCACATCTTAATACAACAAATTACAAACAATTCAGATAACTGTACTAGGTAAAAATTGTAAGAAAACTGTCACACAACAAGTACACCCATCCACACTGTGAAGGTTAACAACAAAGTTAAGCTGCACCAAGAGAATAGACGGGCAGACAAACAAATATATACTGAGAATAAATAAATTAATCATTATCTGACAGTTACTGGTGTTACAGAGACGTCGACTTGTGAAGGGAACAGTCACTGATAGTGTTGAGAAGAGGGTTGTTGAAAATAAAAGCGAGATGGATTTGGCCGTAACAGATGATTCGTTTTGTAATAGGTGTTGGCGGGATGTTGAGGTACTGTTGTTGGATGAATGGGATATTCCGGCCAGTAGGACCTCTAAGTGTAAGGTGCGTAGTTCAAGAGGCTTTACTGATGTAGAAAGTTATGAAAGGTTGGGTGTGCGGGTTGATATGGGAAAACCTGTGATGACAACGATGATGGGTGATCTCTCATTGTTGTCCGGTGCGACAGCGGACGTGGTGAGATTTCAGTAGGTGGACCCTGAGGTGGTTGAATTGAATCTTTTACAGATCTTTGAGGATGGAGTGTCTCAGGTCGTTGTTTTTGAGGTGGGTCGTCGGTCATAGAATGTTGCTGAAGGCCGATTTTATTGGCTGTTTCCTGCACATCTGTAGTTATAATAAGGGGTCTGTCTTGATAATCCTGATTGTGTGACATTGTTGTGTGGCTGGTGCTTGAAGTTGTGGGTATTGACGGAAACTCAAGGTCGTAAATTGCATTAGAGGAGAAGCTGGTTACATTCGTGTGTCGTTTTGAAGAATACTTTGATGATGATGTGCTGGCTGTGCCTCTGAGGGTGTTTTCTGGAAATTTGATGTTTCTCGCCAACATACTGGTTCCTTGATCGGATCAGGAAATGTCGCCACTATAAAGATGCTTCCTAGGAGCTCCGGGTGTGGCAAGGAACGAGGAGTGTTCTATAAATGTGTGGTGGTGTCTGACGCAATGCTTTTTCAATTTTGTGTTGTTCATCTCAACAGATTTCCTATAATGTGAGCGAACTGGAGGTATAATAGCTGAAAAACATACCTTTGCATTTGGGAACAGGAACTGGAAGTTAGACGTGATTTAATTCAGCTCAGTTTGTGCAATGTCGTTATGTTTTAGCTCGTCCGACAGACCAATGTGCACAGTGACCCTGGCTATATTAAGATCAGTTTCATATCTTTTAAGGAGAGTCAGTAGGTCCTGCGCAGATGCCCAATTTTTGTAGCGAACGGTGACCGTGTCTGTATCTGCTGTTACTAATTTAAATTTTTGAAGGTCCTTTACATTTTGGTCACCAAATATGAGATGTTTCCTTCTATTTGAAAGATGTGTGTGTGTGTGTGTGCTGGTGGCAGTGCGTGCTGTTTCTTGTGTTTGAACTATGCTGGGATTTGTGTGTAGGTTTCTTGCCGTGATGTGAATTGGCTGTCGGCAGTGGGGGCTGTCGAGTAGAAATCTGGACAGAGATTCTGCTCACGTCTGCAGAGAATTCCAGAATGCACAGGTCGTGGTCTTCTTTATGGCTCAGTTCAGCTTATGTCGTATGTTGTACTTCACTACCGTCGGAATTTCCCTCTGAGCTTGTGTTTGTGTTACGCTGTCTGTATTTGTTCTTCTGCTGTGTGCTTTCTTTCTGTTGTTCAGACTCATTTCTCTCACAGCTATTTTTGAGGGACATGTGGTCAGCATGGAGCTGCTCGTAAGCTTTTTTTGAGGCTGCTCAGCTCTGCTTTTAGTATCTCCATCTCAGACAATATTATTGAAAATGTATCGTGTGACGAGTGCATAGGTAATGTAAGAGGGGGTGTTGTTGGACTATTGTCAAAAGTGCTTGATAGGTGCTCTGTCTCTGTGATGTCACTTGTATCAGCTAACGCTGGTGACTTTGGTTTTGTCTGTGACATCTTTTTGCACTCTTTATTGGGAGTTGTGTTTGTTGTGATATCAGCGGGAACAGTGGAATGTGTGATTGCTAACTTCTTAGATTTAGAAGTTTTTGCAGGAATACTTTGAACAAGCACATTTGATATGATGACCTCTCGACTGACTACAGCAGTAGTTGCTGATTTCCATAAATTATTCAGGTCCGTACTAATCCACTTTAATAGCGCATTCTGCACCCTGTACCATAACTTTATTTGTCGTGTTATAGAAATGTAGGACAACCTCTCCTGTGGAAATAACATCTTCTACATTCAAAATGTAGTCTTTCTGTTTGGTACCTTTTGTGTTCGGTCGGCGACCGAATTTACGTCTACCATTGTGAATGAGAAAGGTAATGACCAGGCGTATTTAATGGGCGTGGAAAGAGGTCAATTATAGTCGTTCACTCCGCTCTATTTGACAGCTTGACATATTTACCGGCGACCTATTTCTAAAGCCACGGTTCTCTGACATCTCGTAGGGTGTAATAAAACATCCATTTCTGTCGGCTACCCCAGTTATCAGTGCCGACCATGTGGAACGTTTAGTAATTCCAACACAAAAGCGACTTTCTATACTTATAATAGAAGATATGCTAGTCTTCATTTTTCCTAAAAATCACATTTCCTTTTCACATGAACACAATAATATATATTTCACGATAAAGCAACTAACATTATGTACACAGTGATATAAAATTCCTTCAGAAATATTGCTAGATATGCAGTTTAAAAATCCAAATGTAGGACTCCACAAAAAACACTTCCGCACGCCTGGTTAAGTAGACAGATAGATAGATAGATAGATAGATAGATAGATAGATAGATAGATAGATAGATAGATAGATAGATAGATAGATAGATAGATAGATAGATAGATAGATAGATAGATAGATAGATAGATAAGTAGGTAGTTAGAAAGTAGGTAGATAGATAGTAGGTAGGTAAGTAGGTATGTGTGTATGTAGGTAGTTAGTAAGGTATGTGTGGAGGTAGGTCGGTATGTGTGTAGGTAAATAATACATAAGTATGTGTGTGGGTAGGTAGATAGATATATATGTGTGTAAATAGGTAGATAGATATATATGTGTGTAAGTAATTAGATATTTAGGTTTGTATGTAGGTAGGTATTTAGGAAGATAGTTATGTGTGTAGGTAGGTAGATAGATAGGTATGTATGTAGGTAATTGGGTAGATAGGTATGTAGGTAGGTAGGTATGTGTATAGGTAGGCAGGTATGTATTTAAGTAGGTATTATGAATGTGCGTAAGTAGGTATTAGGTTGCTATATATCTGTGTAGGTAGGTAGATAGATATGTGTGTAAGTAGGAAGCAGGTAGGTATGTGTGAGTAGGTAAGTACTGTGTAGGTAGGCAAGTAGATAGGTATATATGTAGGTAGATAGATAGGTATGCAGGTAGGTAGGTATGTGTAGGTAGATATGTGTGTAGGTAGGTAAGTAATAATGTGTGTAGGTAGGTAGATATGCATGTGTGTAGGTAGGTAGATATGTATGTGTGTAGGTATTTAAGTATATGTGTAGGGAGGTAGGTAGGTATGTTGTTAAGTATTGGGTAGTTAGGTAGTATGTTGGTAGGTATGTGTGTAGATAGGTAGGTATGTGTGTAGGTATGTGAGTAGGTAGATTGGTAGGTATGTGTGTAGGGATTAGTAGGTAGGTTGATGAAAGACTTGTTTTACATCCTGATTCATTTATTACCATCTAGCTCCCTGTGGAGCATAATCCATCAACAACTTCAGATGAAAGAACAACAACATTGAAAGTCTTTATAGGACAAGGGAAAAAGAGATGGTCATTGTTAAGGCCCAAAACGAAAATAAGAATCTTCAACTCAAATGTCAAGTCAGTCCTATTGTATGGCTCTGAGACATGGAGAGCAATAAAAACAACAACTAAACAGCTACAGACTTCTATAAACGGGTGCTTGCGTAGAATAGAAGGACTGAAACGGTATGACAAAGTCACAAATGTGGATTTGATGACAAGAACCAGACAAGTGCCAGTGGAACAAGAGCTGAGAAGAAGACGCTGGCGATGGATAGGACACACATTGGGGGAACCTGTTTATAGCATTATAAGGCAGTCTTTGTTCTGAAATCCACAGGAAAAGAGAGGCAGAGATGAGGAAAATAAAAACACATGGAGAAGAGAACTGGATACAGAGGTGAAAATGATGAGGAAAACATGGAAAGAACTTGAGTGGATGGCACGGGACAGGAAGACTCAAAGAGCTAAATGGTATTGAGTGATTGATTGAATGTTAAGCCCACAGGGTTTTCTTCAGGAGTAAACGCACGAAAACAGTAAAGACACGAAAGTGAGAGCTTATCTAAACACATAACACGCCATACAAATACACACACACACACACATATATATATATATATATATATATATATATATATATATATATATATATATATATATATATATATATGGGTGGAGGGGGACCGCTGGCGTCACTCTGGTAGTTAAAATCAAGCCTGCTTGTCACATGCCATCCGTTCAATGGCTTGCAATGCCTTGTTTTAATTTAGGTTGATCGTCAGAAAATTATTTATAGGTCGTAAAGTGTACGGTAACGGAAATAAATCATTCAGAGTAGCAATATCGCCAACCTACGTGCAAATATTACTGTCATCTCAGTGACACGGTTTTGCCCTGACCGTCACGCTTTAATGCATAAAGAAATGTGATTGTGGGAGTGTTTTTGAAGACAGTGCGACAGATTGGATAAATGAAAGAATAAAATCTATGTGATAGTCTATGAAACTATGTTAGGGGAAATATACTAGAAATTCCTAATGCAAAGAGAATTCTGGCAAGTAAACAGGATATTTTCTGGACGATAAATTCTTTATCAGGAATCCTACAAAAGGACTATGTAAATCACTTAGTGTTGATAAAGGAAAATTGGTGTCCAGCCATATTGAATAAAATATCCCGACCTACTGTAAGTTATTTAATTATGGCTCAGCACTCAGGGTGTAGATTTATGTTTAAAAACAAAGTACAGCCCAATTAAAAGTAAAAAGATAAATGAACAACAGACTTTGTTATTGAATCTTAAAAAAAGATGAGATTCTCACAACTTTTAAATATTTACATATGAACAAAAATGTGTAGGTTCTTATGTTTAGAAAAACCAACACTATGGTCATCATATGGACTAGGAGATTTTTTCTATGGTAGTTTTGTTGATAGGTGTTATACTCACTCTCCTCAAGGACTGTAGTAGCTGCTGAGATGATTGGTGTTCTAACTCTTGGTTTGGTCTGTCACAGCACTGAGGTTAAACAGTTCTATGATTTCAGGGGATGGTGGAGTTTGCTTCCTTGTACTCAGTGCACATCACAAACACGGATGGAGTAAGTCGGCCCTGCTGAATACCTTTTCTGCTTACTGGACTATGACTCAGGTTAGAGCCACCTGGTATGACAGCCTAGAGTTGTACTCTGGTATGGGATGGTTGGTAAGGAATGGCTTACCTGGTTGGTAGGGTATGGTTTGGTTTGGTATGGTAACCCGGATGATAGGGTATGGATGGTAGGGTAACCTGGTTGATAGGGTATGGTTGGTAGGGTAAAACCTTGGTACCGTGGACTCGCAACCTGGTTTGTACCATGGACCCGTACCCTGCTTTAGTACCTTCAACTCTTAACCTGGTTTAGTACCTTTAACCCGTAACCTGTTTGGACTGGAGGATAACAAAATTATAGTTCCATTAGGGGTGTTTCAAGAGCAATCATCTCCTATGTCTGATGGGCGATAAACGTCCATCACAAAGCAAATTAAAACAATCATAGCTAACATTCAATAACAAAGTGTTATCTTGTATCTATGAAATACTTCTTCTTAACTGACATTAAAAGCGTATCTGGAGTTCTCAGCATTTATATGGCTGTCTGCTTATTTACAGCGGTGGTTTTCCACATGTGGCAGTTAGTTTCACAAACTGTGATCTTTGGGGATAAAGTCAATAAATGGTTGAGAACCACTGGTTCACATTGTGCCCATAGAGCAGCATTCATTTTGTGATCACTGACAACAATGGTTTGAGAACCACTGGGTAATAGTTTCCCATAATGTAGTGGAACCTGTTGGGGTATCATTGCTGCCGAGGCTTGAGAACCTCTAATTTACATCTTTGCTACGTGAGCAGTAAATATTTTGAGGGCAATCATGGCCACATAGGCTTGAGAACGACCCGCGGGCTTGCATTTCATCAGTCAAGTGGTAAATTCATTAAATGGCTAAATAATTGAAAACATTTATAGTCATAATTCCTGCCTAAAATATACATATAACTGAAAAAATAGTTCTTCAATCATCAACCTGGTATATGCATAGAAGTGCACTAAATACATATAGAAAATATTCAATGATGAAATCATTAATGTGCAGTATGAGACAAAGAGATAAGAATTGTGACTGAGACCACACTTATCACGTTTGTAGTCTTGACAAAGAACACTGGAACATATAAGAAATAGAAACTACAAGGACCACGCTACACTTTCTGTTCTGCTTAGTTTTGTAATACAAATCCCAAAGAACAATAACATTATACCTCAACTATTTAATCCTTTCTTATTTCTGCCATGATGTGAGAAGAAGATCAGTAATTAATTATGACTTCAGTCGTCTTCATCAGCTTCCTCGATCGTCCTGAAAAGTACGTTGCTTGCGTTGTGTCTGTTTACAGCGAAGCTACAATATCTGAGCCTTTCGACCGACACATCCGACTTCAGCACGGCATTTTTGGGACCGGGTTTGCTTTCCTTCATCGATCACTACTCTCTTGGCTAGACTGCAGTGATGCAGCCTGTTTCCAGGATCACCGCTTAGAGGTGGAATATGGTCTTGGTCAGCTCTGGTTTGCTGACCCTGACGCAGCAGTAAAACTATGAGTCGCTGACTGCATTCACACATGCTGCGTCTTCGGTCATACATTAGAAATAGTTGAGTAACATGTAAATATGCAAATACTATTTCTGTCATTGAAATGAAAATACATTTAAATACATGTTAGATCATCTACTCGCTCGAACGATGCACTACGGATTTCGCAAAGGAAACCTCGCTCCGGGGCCTATTAGTTCACGTCTGCTGCACTGGACAGTTACAAGTAGAATGTCTCAAAATGTCCCTTCAAGAATTTTCCACTCGCCTTTCTGTTGACCTGTTGGTGGCATCGTTCCACCAGCACTCACACACATACAAACGTTTGTGTTGGAACATGGTCGCAGGTAGATTCAATTAATTCATTTTAAACTGGTCCGAGTTTTCACTGTGCAAGTGTACGACCGAGTATACCTCTCACTTGATTTACAAGCTATCCGTTAACGATGCAAAGTGTCCACTTCCGGGCTCGCCGTCACTTTCTTCAATAGCACTATGATGGCTACTCATAAGCTCATCGACCCTCTCGGAAAATACAGTATTCTTCTCTTTAAATTGTGATGGAGATCTGCATTATCATCCAATAGAGTAAGAAGCTCTTCTGAATTTGACTCCTCACGTTTCTTGGCCTCAACTTTTAATTCCTCATAGTCTATTTTGACTTGTTCCAGCTCACTGGTGAAAGCATTTTCTCTACAACGTTGTTCGTATTGTAATAAGCTCATCCCATCTTCTAGTTCATTTTCATTCGCTACCTTTATTCTCTCCAGCTCCATAGATAGTACCTTTTCCTCGTGCAGCCTCATATTTTCTTCAGCTTGCATTTGAAGTTTCCTCTCTTCCAGTTCCATTTGCTTTTGAATTTTTCTTTCTTCACCCTCTAATTTCTGTTTTTCAGCCTCCATTTTTTTGTGTTTTCAGCCTCCATTTTTTGTTTTTCAATTTCCATTTGAAATTTTCTATCTTTAGCCTCCATTTTCTGTTTCTCAATTTCCAGTTGAAGTTTTCTCTCTTCGAACTTCTGAGTCTTGTCATATTCGACACGTGCGAATTCTTTTACTTCCTCCGTAGTCATACCAAGAGATTTCGCTTGTTTAATGAAGTAGTAGTCTAAAGTAGACATTATATCTAATTTTATGAGATAGGTAATTTATGTAAATATACCTGGAGAAACTCACTTTATCCCATCTCAGTGGGTGGCAAGTCCTTGCTTAAGAACTTGTATAATTACCTTTCCAACTATTAATAATGTTATTAATTACAAGCAAAATGCATTATAATATCGATAGAGCATGAAAAAATAGACAGTACAAACAAGAGTTACAAGGACAAATGACCACGTTTGCAGGAATCAAATAAAGTAGAAAGAAAACTAAAGAAAAATTATTGCAAAAAATGCAATGACAGCTGCAAATAGAGTGACAAGACACACGACAGCACAGTGTATAAATAAAAAATGTGTATAGAAATAAATGATAGAAAGATTGAGAATGACAACCACAAACAAATTAATCAAGAAACTAAGGTACAGACAAAATACTACGACAACAACAATAAGACAATTCGTCACACCTAAACAATGGTGTCACAGATTACCAAACACATTGGACTGAAATGTGTAGGCAAAAGTTCGCTGGAAATTTCCACTGGGGGAATCCACAAGAATGTGTCCATAAAGATCGCTTACGTAGGCCCTGGGTGAACTGGGATATATCCTAACGTAAGTCACCTCCCAACCAAACGCGCAAAAACATGAAACATCAAACATAGAACAAAAAAATTAATAAATAGAGCAAGCTCTGAGGAAGGCTGGATTACGTAAGACAGTGGTACAGTTTACAGACGAAACATCCACTTATCTTCAAAAGGAAAAACTCCCGGTCTCCGCAACAACAACAAAGATGGACATCAGGTATCACACTAAAGCAGAACGTTGATGGCCACAAGATCTCCTGGCTTCTCAGGTCCTTGACACTGGATGACGTCTACTTGAAACTTGCACAGGAAACATGGACTGGAAACACTTGACTTGACCAACTTGTGCATCAAAAATCAGCACTGTGAACACTGTAGATCAAATCCTGCTGAACTTGACATGACAAAAATCTTCTGTTAATGGATGTTCCTGAGAATGCTGTTGAACTTGCTAGGCAATATTCTTCTGTAGAATTCTCCATCTGTAGTTGGTACAGCACCCCATGAAACTGGCTCACCATAAATATGGTAAAGCTGTTCTTGGGGATGTTGCTGGCCCCCATAAATATGTTAAGGATACGTAAGGGGTGTAGGAAGACAATGTTAATAATACGGCTGATGAAGACAATCAGTTTGTGATCGGGCTTACGGATGGCCGACAAGTGTGTAAATATGTATAGCTGTAAGTGCAAATGTCGTAATTAGGTTCTGACATACCTATACACACTTCGATCACACACCAATGTAACGTAGGATCAGTAAATGTAGGAACTAGTATAACGTTCCACACACTGTTTATTAACACCACAGTCACGTAGACATCATGGTAACACAGTTCACAGCATAAACATGACGCATCAGATAAGTAAGTTCATTTTGTAGTAATACAGCAATCATAGCATAAATCCTTACAAATCGATATCCAAAGATTCAGTTTCAGGTGCAAAACTCAAAGTACAAGGGCTGCAGAACAAAGCAGCTCACGTTTCATAAAGGTTTATATCAATATCTTTATAAATGATGATGAACACTGGTCGCTTACAAAGCGACATACTATATCTTCTAATAACAGGGGAAACATCCATCATAAGAAACATGAATCAAAATAACGGCCGGTAAAATCCATGGCCTCTATAACAAATCCATCAGAATTCTTATAATATATATAAAGCCGGCGTACTCCCTGGCATTTGGGTAATATCTCTTGAAAAACAATCCATAAATTCCTGGGAGAAAGAACATTCCCGACAATAATCTCTTTATCTTTACTTCAAAAAATTATCCTCTTCAATTATCAAATTCCCCTCATCGAAAACACAAATACGCCGGAACACACTAGCGAGATGGGACGACCATCCCGAAGCTCTGCCAGCAAACAACTGTCACGAGATTACTGCTACTCAGAACAGCTCAGTAAAAATAACTCATACGTGAACTAACCGCGTGAGAACTCAGCTCAGCTCAACCGTCTCTTTCCTCAAACTATATCTATGAACATTCGAAAACTTTTTTTATCCTATTTAAAAAAAAAAAAAACTAGCAACCACTCAGCTGAGCTGTGTTCAAAAATTACCCAGCATAAAGTCCCTAACTAAAAAAATCATCTCATCACCAGAGCGTACTAACTAACATGTGTACAAACATCCGACCCATACATACAAATCTTTAATATCTAACTCCCATTAATAAAACATGACTTAACAAAAAGTACTTCAAATTTTCTGGCCGAATACCATCGCCAACCAAGAACTGTTAACTCGTAGCCACCAAGAAGACATGTGCACTATCATAGCGGGTAGACGCTGAAATTGGGTTGGCCACATCCTCAGAAGAGACCCCGACACCATCACCAGAACTGCCATGCTATGAACTCCAGAGGGAAAGCATAAACAAGGACGGTCAAAAGCCACCTGGCGGAGAATTATGGAGGCAGAGATGCTAAACATGAACCAGAGCTGGGGCACCACACGAATGATGGCTGCCGACCTAGCAAAGTGGAGACTGTTTGTTGCTGCCCTACAAGACGCCACCAGGCGTGATGATGACTGATTGCTTAGGTCAGCTGCCAAGGACCAAATAAGACGACTCGATCTGCTTTCTGCAATTGTTTTATCACAGTGGTAGAAAATTCAAACTAAATAATATTTTACAGAATGTTAACTTCACTTCGGGGAAGAGATCCCGTATCTTTCTTATACAATTCACGAGTAACATGAATTTTAGTTAGCAAGCTCGTGGGTTGTCCCTGGGAACATAAACAAATACTTTAAATCCTAGGGTTACCGCGCTTTCAAATTCCGGCGAGAGAGGGCTGGCCTGAAATTTCCCTAGCTTAAAAATTATTCCCTCCCTCCATTTCCGTCTCCTAAACATCTATCAAATCATCCACCATGATCTACCAGTATATTAAGATCGACTTGTTTGCATATCCTTGGCAAATATCCTGTATTGTAAATGTTTTTACTTTTGTCTGTGATTTTGTTTACACCAAAGTCGTCTACGGGTGTCTATCATTTCTATACTTTCTTGTCCATGTCTGCTGATTGTCCTTTTCTCTTCATTGTTAATTATTTCTCTAATTCTGATCTGAGAATGCTTGACCCTTTATTAATAAGTAGTGACAGTTTTCTGACCCCGTTGTCGTCGAATAGCTCTCTTGCATATTCTACCCATTTTCTTGATATATTTGTCTCATCAAATAAAATGTCGCCATACTTGCCTTGATACTGCATCCTCGTTGATAGAGTAGACGAAAAAAAGGTGATACGTCTTACTAGAGCAAAGGAAAAAAAAATAACCTACGTTGTGGCCATGAGGCCTTCGTCAGGGACAGACGCACAAAAACAAAATGAAACAAAGTGATAACTAAGTAGAAAATATAAAAATAAAAGCAAAAAGTCCCTGATTATGATCACGTGGCTGGACCACGATGGCTGTCATAGCTACTGAAAGTAGAGATACAATTTTAAATAAAAAAAAAAAAAAAAAAAAAAAAACAGGTACCGGAAAACTAAAAGAATGAGAAAAAGGTTGGGGAAAAGGGGGGGGGGGAATCAATAAATATTTAGGGGAAAAGGGAGAGAAAGAGAGAGAGATAGAGAGATATAACTTTCATACAAAAACAAAAGAAAACAGAGAGGGAGAGTACGAGAGGAAAATAACTTTATAAAATATATAAATAAATTAGAAAATAATAATATTTTTAAACAATACATGTGGAGTAAAGGAAAGAGTGAGATGAATCAGTTTTAGAAATATGACTGAGTATTAAGTGATGCTTCAGATAAAAGAATGTAGGGTGTGCAAACAGTTGGGTTTAAGGCAACCTATAAGGGCATGAGGCGTTGTTCAAGGCGGAACCGACTGTTGGCATTAGAGGAACAGGTTCTGATTGCTGTGACCTGGATGTCAGTAGCACCGCGGTGGTCGGGACCATTGAAATGGATAGCTTCATGTGAGGGTTCTATCCGAGAGATGTCGTAGAGGTGTCTGAAAAATCGGTCTCCAAGTCGTTTACACGTTTGGCCAACGTGAGTTTTTCCCTCTCCACTCTACCGTTTAGTACTGTCTTCCTGCAGTTCTCCTCAGTTTCCTCCACTTTGGGCAAGCTTTGTCTTATTTGATAATTTCTTTATTTCTGTCAAGAGTGGCAAATGGAAAATTTGTCATTAGAGAGTCCTTCACGCGCGAATCCAGAAACCTGATTTATGCTAATTTATGCTGATTTCTATTCTGCAAGAGGTGTGGCATTACCTATATTGTTGCAACTGGCAGACGTTTGGCAGACAGGTTTCGTGAGCACTTAAATGACATCTGTCATGGCAAACATTTACCGGTGGCCCTTCATTTCAATAGGTAATTCCGATATTCATGTCACTGCCATACTTTTATGTGTCGGTGATGACCGGACTCGCTTTTCGTTGGAGAATCGCCTCATTTTTCAAATGGGCTGTTTATCTTCAAAAAGCCTTAATGTCCAACATCATTTTGCATTAATTCTGGTGGTTTTTCTCTCTTTTTCATTATTCGTTGTTTTTTCGATCTATCTTCTTATGTTTTTGTTTTGGTTCGTTTCGTATCCTTTTTTTATCTTTTTAATTTGTCGCTATCTTATTAGTCACTTCCTTAGACGATTTCTTGGACAAGGTACTTCAGTGTTCTATTCCAAGCATCAACGGATCTAGCTAAGTGACCTTTTACTTGTTCCGAAGTTTTGTTCATTCTGTTTTTTTTTTTTTCGTTTCTATGATTATTTGCTTTCTTGTTTCGTTATTTCTTTCAGGTTTTACGATTTTCTTGTATTATTATTGTTCTTTTTTCGCTCATCACTGTGGGTGTTTACTTTTTCCATCTGCTTGTACCGCTCATTTGGTGTATGTTTCTCATCATCGTATGTTTTTGCAGCACCTAAAGGTAATTCTTGTCCTTGTCACCTGTTTGTAACTGTGGCTGACGAAGGGTAAAACCCGAAACGTCCCTTGTGTGACAGCGCCATCGCCATTTTTTCGGTTGTTCTGTACCTTCTACCACAACAATGCATGTGGCAGCTATTTTTAGGTCACATCTAAAAATAGATTATTAGTAATGCCGCTGAAGGAGTAGCAGCCAATCAGAGAAGAGAAGCGTCCAGGCTACCGCGTCAAGTAAAATTCTGTATAATTCTTATTGCCGGTCGCGGAGAGAGAACAAGCTTTGAAAGCTGAAGTCTAGTTCAAGAACATGCCTAGGACTTCTAAGTAAATATATTATTTTCCAACATTCTAAAAGTCTTTATAGTGTTAGAAAGTATATACGATCACCATCTCTGTGCCGTAGTACTTTAAATAAATAAGTTTTAATTCTGTGGTATTTATTTCGCGTGCGGTTGATGTTAGATCTAAATCTATTCGGAAATGGCGTGGGTCTATGTTCAGGAAATATAACACGTGGCAGGTACTAGAACTGGCATAATCAGTTATTACATTTGAGTAAATGAAATTTAATGTTTAAGTATTTCCATATTGTTTGGGGTTCAGGAAACCTTCCATGAGCTTATGTAAATCCGACACGTAGTTGGTTTGAATAATATTTAATTGTGGCGCGATTTAGATTGTTATATTTATTAATTACGTTGCTGATGCCAAAAAAAATTATTTTAGTGTGACGAGAGCTGCAATTTAATATGTTACAGCTTACTAGAATAAGTTCTGTGCTTCTTCAGTAATATTAGACTGATAATGTGGTGTAAGTAATAGTAAGATCGGCTATAGCTAATTGGTGTTAGCTTTCTTAGTTTCATAGTTTTACAGTGTAAAATCTCTGTTGGTTATCTGTACCGCCTTAAAAAAATTTGCTAAGCCATTATTTCTTACTTAGTTAATTAGTCGTTCCCCTTCTACCGTGAGGTGTAGAGGTTTGGAAGAGAGAGCGCCAGACCATTCTATCAGCTGTCTTCTTCCTGGCCTGGTTCCATTCTAGTCCTCGGTCCTTCAAAGATTGTCTAATGTTGTCCTCCCAGCGGACTCTGGGTCGTCCTGGAAGTCTGGATCCCTGGCTCTTTGTCTCCCATGCTTGTCGTGGTAGCCGATCTTATCCCATTCTGCAGACATGACCAAACCATCTTAGTTGGGACTGTTCTATTTGGGTCTGCAGCGGATGGGATTTTAGGCCTTGACGGATCGTCTGGTTGCGGACCATGTCTCTTCTTGTTACTTCAACCACTTTCCTCAGATACCTCATTTCTGAGGTTTGGATCTGGCTTTTGTGGGTTGTAGTCATTGCCCACGATTCGCATCCATATGTCAAGACTGGGACATAGGTGGAGCGGTATACAGCCATCTTCGTTTTCTTACCAACCTCTTTCTTGCTAAGGAATCCACGATTTATGGCCTGAAAAAGTCTCCCAGCCGCTGCTTTTCGAGTGGCCAACTCTTCTTTGATGCCTCCCTTTCGGTCTATAATAGCTCCGAGTTATTTAAAGTGGTCGACCTGCTCCAGGACCTGTTCTCCAAACTTAATCTGATGTTTTCTTTCTTCTCGTGATATCACCATGGATTTTGTTTTAGAGCTGCTTATGGCCATCCCTCTCTTCTCCAGCTCTTCCTTCCAGACTTGCAGGTTGGATTGGAAATGTGCCTCTGATTTAGCAATCAGGGCAACATCATCAGCAAATGCCAGCTCCGAAATATAGACCTGTCTCATCTTCCAGTACCCCACTGAATACTTTCTTGTTCTCTCCTTACATGCCTTGATGACATCGTCCATAAGGAGTATGAAAAGGTAAGGTGATAGGATATCACCTTGTCTTACACCAGTGGGGGTCCTGAACTCTTCTGACTTATGGTTTGCTGTCCTCACATAATTTCTGCAAGACCTGTAGAAGCTCTGTATAGCATGAATCAGAGGTGCTGGAATATTCTTCCTTGCCAAACAGTCCCAAAGTTTGCCCCAGGGGACCCTGTCAAACGCCTTTGCCAGATCTATGAAACAAAGATGGATCTCACTCTTATACTCAAGGGCCTTTTCACTCAGCTGTCTGAGTGTGAAGATTAGGTCTTGAGTACTTCGGTTTGCTCGGAATCCGCACTGGACCTCATCCAATTGTGGCTCAGCTAGGCGTCGGAGTCTCTGCTCTAGGATTCTAGAGTAGATTTTACCAGGGACACTGAGAAGGGATATGCCTCTATGGTTTCAACATTGTCGAAGTCACCCTTTTTGAAAATCATTATTTCTATAATATTTAGTATTATAATGTAATGTTACTGTAGAATGTGTGACCGTACGTTAGTCATTTTTGGAAATTATACTAAGAGAAAAATAACTTATTGGTAAATCGCCATTTAAACTGAAACAGAGGATAGTTTGTGTAATAAAAATCTAGTATAAAATAAAATATATGTGACCGTACGTTAGTCATTTTTGGAAATTATACTAAGAAAAAAATAAGTTATTGATAAATCACCATTTAAACTGAAACAGAGGATAATTTGTGTAATAAAAATCAAGTATTAAAAAAACTGCTATTTTAATGAAAACAGACTATATTCGTCACTTAGGTAAAAGACAGTAAGAGAGGGAACGGTTATGGAAAAAATGTATTAGTACAAAATTTTAGGTTAATTTTGGCTTGGACACGTGATTCCTAGCCAATGATTAAGCTGGACGTAATTAGACCACGAACGCTTTCTTACCCAGCTAAAATCCCCGGGATAAGTCAGTTTCAGGGAAGATGTAAAGCCATTCAGACGTACCAGCGTTAGCTGTCTGTTGAAAATTTTATTTCAACTATGAACGGATTGTTTATGCAGTTGTGACCACAGAGTGTTATATTCGAAGTGGTTTTATTTGTGATTATTTCTGAGGAAATGCAGTAAGTAGGGAAACAGTTATATTTTCCTACGATATTAAGATGTCTGCACAAAATAGTTGTACAAAGAAAGAAAGAGGGGACATAACACTATATGTTTACGTGACCAGTCCTCTTATTAAGAGCAAATAAAAATAAGCAAAGATTATCAGACCACTATACAATGGAAATGGATCAGTTAAAGTTGAATGTGCAGAAATTGAATGTGGGACAACGACAGATAATACGGAATTATTGTCAGTGGCGTATCTCTCCATTCCTCTCCCCACAGTTATACCCACACTGCGCCCCTCGCTAACCCCACGTCTCTGACATACGCACACTGAGGATACGTCCCTTTGCAGAATATAAAAGTTGTTACCGTCCAGGCGGATATGAACGTACCTATGATACAACGAAATCTACTGTAACATACGCGGATGCGAAACGTTACACTATCAACACTGTAAAAAATCTGCCACAATACCCACGTGACACATGGCAGAGCCAACAGTATCCAGCCCAGATCACGTACAGTTCGAACCCCAGTAGAGTCCACTCCCAGGTACCAATGAGGAACCATCGAGATTATCATGGCTCCGTTAGCTTTAATTTATCACGTGATGTGCGAAATTTATCACATTATTGCCGTAGGCAAACAGAGAGTGCTTCACGTCATCCCATACGACAATCACACATCAAATATCGAGACCACACAAAATAACTCGCATAGCCCCGGTTGACAGCCATTAGAACAGCTTGCAGAAAAGACATTCTCGCATGGCAGTCCGAAAATTCATCAATGATATAAAGCGACAAAAGATATGGCAGGTCAACAATATTACATCGACTGACCAACATAAATGTTTAATATCAACAGAAGATGGACTAAGGGCACACATCACACCTCTCAAACAATGGGACAAAACACTACACGGACGTCACCGAGGTCATCTTGTTGCATTGAATCAGGAAAAATGGTCCCCCATCAACAATGTCCGACCTAAAGAACTGTATGCACAGGTGCATAAAACAACAATGGTTTGTGTGGCAACGCAAACAGAAGTTGCAAAGTCCAATAAAAAAGTAACGCAAACAGATGTTGCCAAGTCCGATCAAAAAACAACGCAAACAAGTGTTGCCAAATCAGATCAAGCCCATGACACATTAAACGCCCACGCATCGTCTGGACACACTAGAAAAACGGTACAACGGTCAGCCATTCAAACAACTTCACAGAATATCCCACACACTGAACCGAGCACAGAGAGGTTGAGGGAAGAAATAAATGACATTTTGAGAAAAGGTGACCTCCACGTCCTCACATTACACATGATTTTTGAATTACTGCAGGAAAGGTTTGACATGATTTTGTCTACTAGAAAAGACGAAATTCTTTGCTTGGTAAAAGACGCGGTAAACAGGGATGAAAGAGAAATAACCCCACACGAAAAGTATTTATCCACCAGCACTGTTAATCAAGATAAAGGCAAGACAGCTGCACACGAAAAGTATTTATCCACCAGCACTGTTAATCAAGATAAAGGCAAGACAGCTGCACACGAAAAGTATTCAATCACCAGCACTGTTAATCAAGATACAGGCAAGATAACCACCCATGAAAAGAACTCCACAGAACCTTCTAATCGACCTGGTAGAAAGGCAAAATTTCGTCACCGGCCCCCAGGTTTAAACCTTTGCTAATGAACAAACAGACTCTGACATGGACACTCAAGAACTAACAGACCAACTCTTTCACACCGACAATATATCCAATGATTGCCCTGTTCAAACGTACGGTGAGATGATGACCAACATGTATCGACGAGACTCAGGTATCGATTCTCTTGGTCCTGGTTGCACAGATGATACATCAATCACCGATACTTCAATCTCGGAGATTCAAGCAGCTAGCAAACGTCCATGTTTTTATTCATCTGAAGAATTACCTCCTGTCACCAAATTTCTTAAAGTACCGCAGAATCATGTCAGACGAAAGATTATGACGCAGCGTAGACAAAATTACAAGCAGCATCAAGAAGATGTACCAGCCGTACCCCCCCCCCCCCAAACACATTGCAATCATCACCAACTTCACCGATTTCTTCACCGCCCCAACAAACAGTAAACGCAACTGTTGCGTACAGTTTTGCTGAGTTTATAATCTGTTAAACGTACCTGTTTAGTTTGGAGACATTAATCTTAGATTCCTGGTCTAAGGGGTATTACTCATGTTTTACTGGGGTTGAATTTAACAATGGTTGTTATCCCACTTGTTTTAACCTAGCGGTCTAATATTAGAACTGATGTCTGGTTGCCTGACCATATATGGCTTGAATGGTCAGCTTTTCTCGGAATGTTTGCAACTAGAAATGATGTCTTATTACCTGACCATATAAGGTTTGAATGGTCAGTCTTTTCCTAGTATGTGTTCAACATCTCCCTCCTGAGTTTAGCTCAAGGGTCTAGCGTCTAACTACACATTCGCAAGTTTTTGTGGCGCTAAGAAAGACTTCCGATCTAGGAGTCGAGCTGTGTTTTTCAGAGTGTCAAGACGTGCTTTTGGCGTCGTCGATCTGGCTTTAAGCCTGGGGAAGGAAAGTCCTCTGTGTGTGAGACGAAAAAGTCTAATGATGGTTTCCCCATGATATTTTTCTAAGCGTTTAGGAGACGAGTGTGTTTATTAGTGTTATTCTGAAGGAATGATAAGGTAAATTATCATTCGATTCATTGTCCTCTATTATCAGAATTACGTATAGCATTTATTTACCAGTGACTTTTTCCTGGGCGGGAAAGAGTCCATCGAGGATACGAGAGTTGAGCTCATGACTTATGCTGACATTATTTGCTTAGGGTCTGTGTATGCCCCAAAGAACATTATATTATCATATTGGACAGGGTCTGACCCCCTGTTTGCTAAAGAATACCACAGAGGCCATTGTACCAAGAGGCCTGCCAAGTTTTGCGGCCTGATGCATATTAGACAATGTATCTGACTTACTGGTGTCATAATAGAGTTGTTTAAACTCGTATATAAAGACCCGCTGGCAATGCGGGGTATTCTTGCTGTGGCTTTAGGAAGAGAGTTAGATTGAAGTCAGCAATCAAATCTATGCTCAGCTTACTGATGATCTGTTGATGCAAGCTGTATTGTACTGTCGTCACGTTTACAATGTTCCTGAGTTTTCTTCAAATGACTATGTACTGATGTCGGCGTCTCTTGTATCGTACTACATTAAAGTATTGTAAAGTCAGTTGCTGTTATCAACATTCTCTGACTTCTACATATGGTTGAGTGGGTGGATCGTGCCATTGTCCAGAGCCTATACACATTCGCGTCCATCATCTTATCTGATATCTACTCACCCACACATCATGTCAACCACACATTGCTACGATCACTACACCTCTGAGAACCTGTACATTTGAGAGAGTCTTCATTTCACCCTGTCAGTGCCTCAACGCCTGGTGACCTATATTCACCTCATTGTACTGCTTGGGTGTACCTGACCCACTACTCACATCTGCAGCACTGTAACGTTCATGGGGGTCATTCTACACACCTCCACACAGAAGCCAGAAACAGACACCTTCAACCATTACACACTAACATTATGGTGGAACCAGCTTGATGGGGCTATTGGCGTGCTATTGTCAACTTCGTGATAACTGAAGGTACCCGGCACTGCCCGTTAGATTGTTGACAGTTCAACGATTCCTGAGCCCGTGAATTCAGAAGGTCAAGTTCCGATACCATCGTTACTGCTGTAGTTCGGAAGGTCAAGTTCCGGTACCCTTGTTGTCGCCGTTGTTTTGAAAGCCAATTTCCGGTGCTAGAATTGTTGTTGTCGTTTGAGAAGGAAGTTCAGAAGTACCCTTCAGCGTTGGATCCTCTGTTCCTTAGAATGCTGACTGTTGTGCTTCTTCGTTTCTGTTGTTGACGATAGGATTGCATCATAAGTAAAGTGGCACGTTTATTGTTCTGAACTTTGCCATTGTATTGTGTAAGTGAACCTTCCTCTTTACCCAATCTTTGTTTATATATTACATGTTTTTGTTACATGTTATTTATATGTTATATTTCGGCGGGTTTCCGGTTGGGCGGTGTCTGTTATAGGGTATCCTACGTTGCAGAGGGCCTATAACAACGTTCTTTAGGGACTTTGCAAATTTCCCTCAGTGGAATTGCTAGCGACATTTGTTGCTATTTTTGTTTAGTTGTGACGAGGTGTACTTTTCGTAGTTTTTGTTATATTTTTCTGTTCTTTAGTTTTGATTTGATTGGTTTGTACCTGTCCGCCTCCTCTTTCTTTCGTTTAGTTCTATACACCTTTATATTTATACCCTGTTGAGTCATTTGTTTTGTTACATGTTTGCAGTTATCATCACATGCTTTGTGATATTTTCTTTAGTTTCGCTTTATAATTTATTTGATTTCTGCAAATGTTATCGTGTTGTCCTTGATGCTTGTTCTTTGTTTACTTTATTCATTGTTGTCATACACTGTTTATATATATTTAGTCATATTTAGTGCACTTGGGATATAAATTGATTGATGGTGATATTATTATAAAGGTGTTTATACAAGTTCTTTATTAAAGACTTGTTTCCCACAGTGATTGAGATAAAGTGAGGTAGCTATTCAAGTTCTTTATTAAAAGACTTGTTCCCACTGAGTTTGGGATAAAAGGTGTTATTATTCCACAGGTACTGTTAGCAATTTATTAGACATAATGTCTACATTAGACTACTTTACTGAGCAAGGGAAAGCCCTTGGGAAGACAGGTGAGAAACTGGAAGAATTTGCTCTTGCTCTATACGACAAGGCACAAAAAGCAGAAGAGAAAAAGCAAAAAGCTGAGGAAAAAAGATTGGAAAGAGAAGCTGAGGAGAAAATACTTCAAGCTCAGCAGCAAAGAGAGTGTGAAGAGAGAAAACTTCAGCAGCAAAGAGAGTCTGAGGAGAGAAAACTTCAAGCTGAGGCTAAAGAAAGAAAAGAGAAACAGAAAATGGAACATGAAGAAAAACTCTTAGCTTTGCAGTTGGAGAAATTAAAAGTGATGAACATGGGTAGTTCTCAAGCAACTTCTAGTAGGACAAATGCTAACACTTATAAGGTCTAACTACCTCCTTTCACCGCTGCAAAGGACGACATAACGTTTTATCTAGATAGATTTCAACTTACATGCGTAGCGCATAAGGTAGATAAAGAACAGTATGTCGGACAACTGTTGGAGATACTTACAGGTGAACCATTAAATACTATAATGGCAATAGAAGAACCTGATAAGACTAATTATGAAGTTGTCAGAGCGGCTTTATTAAAAAGATATCAACTTAAAGAAGACGATTATCCTCTTCGTTTTAAGACTATGTTACCAGAGACTGGGGTAGAGTTCTCAGACTGTATTACAAAGATACGTCTTACTTTCACACGTTGGATTGAACTGTCTGGGACTGAACACACATATGAAGCACTTGTGGACTTATTACTTAGGGATAAATTAATGTCATCAGTCAATGAGTCCTACCTTACCTTTATACATGAACGTAAACCTAAAACATAAAAGACATGGAACAATATTGTTGCCAGTAAGTCACTGCGCACCCACAACAAACGATTAGCTATTCTAAAGTTAAAAAAGGTTTGCCGGTAGCTTCTGCGACACCATATGGTCCTAACTTTCTTCATAAATTTCAAGGTGGTTAACGCAACTTTGACAGGAAAAGTAGGCGTAACTTTGAACAGGATCGTGGTGATCCATATGGTAAAAGTTCTGCAAAGAACTGGAGGAGATCTGACAGTCCTCGTTATTTTGGAGCAAACAATTATAGAAACTTTCGCAGCGGTAGTCACAACAGAAACTATCCTAGCTATCCAAGGAGACAACAATATCAATATGTTAAATATTCTCAGCAAAAAGAAAATGACAATCATGATTGTAAAAACTGTGGTTCAAACCAAAACAATGATAACAATAGGTCAGATAACAATAGCTATAAAAGAAAAAATAGTCGTGGTTGAGCGCGACACAACAATAATAAATCGTGTCGCCATGCTAACTGTGCTCAACAAGAGTCACAAGTAGTTAGTAATGAACCAAACAATAATAAAGGTAATTCTAGTGCTATCACATGTTCTGCTTTCGATTTTTGGAGAGCATCTCAATGCCCCCAATGCACTACACTATTTGAACCTACTACTGTAACTACCTTGAGTTGTAGTCACCCTCTTCCCGCTCTTCCTGCTGCAGCTGCGCATGACGGAAGAAGATCTCTTATCTTACATAAAGGGCTGGTGGATAATAATCCAGTCTCAGTCCTTTTCGATTCTAGATGTACTACTATCGGAGTTAGGCAATCTCTCATAGATCATTCTAGTGCCACGGGAAAAGTGGTCAAATGTGTGACGTGTGGTAGCACTGTGGAAAAGTATCCAACTGCTATCATTCACATTGCTACTCTCTTCTTTACGGGAGATGTCCACGCGTGTCTTCTACCGAATCCTATTGCTGATCTTATCATCGGTCGTATTCACGGAGTTACGGAATGCACCCCGCAGCAGATAGCTGCTTGGGAAGAACATAATATCCAAGCTGCCAATGCAGTGGTCACAAGAGCACAAGCTCTTAATATGCCTCAAACTTCATCGACTGAAGATAATGAAGTGCATAGCCAAGATGATAACTTGGTGATTTCGCGTGACACTTTTATAAAACTGCAAGAAGATGATCCTTCTTTAAAAAAATTCTTCATTCTGGCAAAAAAAAGGTGCTCCAAATAAGAACACAAATCGCAAATCTTGGATTACAATAAAGAATGGTGTTCTTATGCGTATGGTACAAGACTCGACTACGTCTATGCATTCACAAATTCTCGTGCCCAAGAGTAGGAGAGTCCAAATCCTGCAACATGCTCACGACTCTCAGTGTGCTGGACATATGGGTTTTTCTCGCACTTGGTCGAGAGTTCTTGCGGCTTTCTTTTGGCCATTTGTGAATAAAGACATACGCATTTATTGCCGATCTTGCAAAATATGTCAAGAGGTCAAATCGAGAGGTCCACGACATGCTGCACCTATCCAGGCTGCAGACATTCCTATTCGGCCGTTTCAGAAGATGGCTATAGATATTATTGGTCCTTTTAAGATGAAGTCGGCCAGAGGACATCAATTTATCCTAACATGCGTTGACATGTGCACACGTTGGCCGGAGGCTATACCTCTTCAGAACATCTCTACTGCCGATATCGCATACGCTCTTTGGCTGATATTTTCTCGTCTGCGATTTCCCGGAGAAATATTGTCTGACCATGGCACACAATTAATATCAGACACTATGTCGCAGGTAATGTCTACTCTGCATATTAAAAGGTCTCTGAGTAGTATCTATCACCCGATGTCTAATGGGTTAGTTGAACGTCTGAATAGAACACTCAAGAGCTTACTTGGAAAGATAACTTAAGATCATCCTCAGGATTGGGATAGGGTTTTACCCGCGGCCCTCTTTGCATATAGAGAGGTCCCCAACGAACATACAGAATTTTCTCCTTTTGAACTTGTCTTTAGCGCGCGACCGCGCGTTCCTATGTCTCTACTTCATGATCTTATAACTGCTGATAATATTGACGATGACACACACTCTTCATATGAGTATGTCATCGCTCTCAGGCAAAAGATTATCGAAGCATGCAAACTAGCAACTTCCTCATCCGAATTTGCTAAAGAAAAAGCAAGGCAATTTGCAAATAAAAATAGATGCCTACGACAACTTTGTCCTAGCGACAAAGCATTTGTTTAGCTCCCTTGTAGGGAAAACAGACTTCGTATTGCATGGAAAGGTCCGTATTCAATAGTCTCAAGAATTTCCGATGTCGACTACGTTGTCGATATTGACGGAAAGCATAAAACCTTTCATATAAACATGCTCAAAGAATTTCATGAACGACCAGACTATTTGCTGCCTATTTTCCATGCGACGGACTATTCTTCAGTCCCACATAGTCATTACTCATCCCTGTAGGTTATACAGGATGAGGAAACTACTTTCTCTGATGTTAATCTTCCTCTTCCAATGATTCCACTTCATTCTACGGAATCATGGAAAAACGTTACTGTTTCTCCTAATTTATCTATTGAGGAACAGCGACAAGTCTCTTCTATGTTACAAACATTTCAGGATGTCCTTACTGACATTCCTGGACACACTCATGTCATTCAACATGGCATAATACTTACGGATCATAATCCTATCAGGGTTAGACCTTACCCTATTCCTATTCACTTTCCGACACAGGTCGAGAAAGAATTAAATGAAATGATACGATTGAAAATAATTGAACCATCCACTTCAGCATACTCTTCGTCCATGGTTATTGTTCGAAAGAAAGACAAGAACATACGCTTTTGCGTCGATTATCGCAAATTAAACCAAGTTACGAAGTTCGATGCTGAACCTATGCCTTTATTAGAAGATCTACTTAATAGACTCTCTAATTCTCGATTCTTTACCAAACTCGACTTGTCTAAAGGTTATTGGCAAGTTCCTCTAACTGAACGCGCCAAACCTCTCACTGCTTTCTCAACACCTAGGGGTTTGTTTCAATAGAATTTCATGCCTTTCGACCTTATGAACGCCCCCAGCTACTTTCTTACGCATGATTCGTCGAATTCTCTCATATCGTTCAGATGTCATTGCATACTTGGACGATATTTGTCTCTTCAGTGATTCTTGGGAAGATCACTATTTGGGTTTATATGAATTACTGTCTACTCTACGCGAACATAATTTGACAGCAAAACCCTCTAAAGCCTATGTTGGGTTTAGTGAAATTTCTTTCCTTGATCCCCGTGTTGGTCATGGTCTCTTGAAGACAGAGGACCACTACACTTCTAAGATACTAAACATTTCTATACCTAAGACAAAAAAGCAAGTACGCAGTCTCTTAGGTTTAATACAATTTTACGCAAGATTCAATCCGAATATATCTTCTATTATGGCACCTCTTTCAACCCTATTGAAAAAAGGGTCTCCTAATATAGTGCGCTGGTCCCAAGAATGCCACTCTTCAATGGACCAGATTAAAACTGTATTCTCATCTCCCCCTATCTTAAGGCTACCTACTACTGATAAGACTTTTGTTCTTCGTAGTGACGGCTTATCCACTGGGATCGGGGCGGCACTAATGCAGGAGTATTCAGAAACTCTGCATCCAGTAATGTATATCTCTAGGAAACTTAATGCGGCAGAAAGGAATTACTCGGTTCTAGACTGTGAATTGTTGGCTATGGTATGGTCAATTCTTAAGTTACAAAGATTCCTTCTTGGCGCGCATTTCATTGTGGAAACAGACCAAAACGCTCTTACAGCTAATCAGAGTATAAACTTGAAGAGCTCGAGATCCACTCGATATGCCATTGCTTTTCAACCTTTTCATTTCACGGCACGAGCTATCCGTGGTTCGGATAATGTGATGGCAGATATTCTGTCCAAATGCCCACATGATTCCACTTAACTATTGTGTCCTAGATTTCCTGATACACTTTGAGATTTATAACAGTTCTTTACTACAACTATATATCAGCACATCTGTTCTCACTCTACGTGAATTCATGGTATTACGTTGTGGGATTTTCTTTCTCTGTTACCGTCTTGGGTATAACAGAGGAAGGCTTAGTGCTCACAATATAATGATCGAAATTTCACTCGGCCACAGTGTAGTTAAGAATGTATGTTTGATTACTGTATATTAGAAAATCTAACGGTTATCAAATAGAATTATGTTATTTGTATTTCCTCAACAAATCTTTGATGTTTTGGGAGAATCTGTGCATTTTGCCAACCATGACATATTGTGAGGTCCTTACTTACCCTTGGGACGATACAGTAGATGTGTCCTCTTAGATTATGATCTGGACTTCATTGTTCATCTTCTTAATTAATTGTGTATAAAACATTATGTTAAAAAAATATTATTACATGTTAACATGATGTAACCTTTATTGTTAAGGTGATTGTATCTCTATAATGCGGTATATTTAGATAATGCCACCGCTGTTCTTGATGATGTTTCATTGCTAGACTTGGAGATAAGGTACTTCATGTGAGATGAAATTATATGTATGTAACCTTTGCTTGCATTATAACATTGCCAGCATTGTAGTGTACGTTGGTGGCACCACACTGGAATATAGTGTACTTAGAGAAATGCTTTCTCTAATAAGATATATTCTCACCTGACGCTCCCTGCGTCGACTTAGCCTCACATTAGGCATTATATGTATATGGGATACCTTTCGTCCACGCATCATTCATGCGTTTTGAGCCTGTTAAATCTTGCTCTTGGAAGTATTTCAAAAAAAAATTTCATTTTTTTCCCGGAGGGTCCGGTAAACTGTTGCGTACAGTTTTGCTGAGTTTATAATCTGTTAAACGTACCTGTTTAGTTTGGAGACATTAATCTTAGATTCCTGGTCTAAGGGGTATTACTCATGTTTTACTGGGGTTGAATTTAACAGTGGTTGTTATCCCACTTGTTTTAACCTAGCGGTCTAATATTAGAACTGATGTCTGGTTGTCTGACCATATATGGCTTGAATGGTCAGCTTTTCTCGGAATGTTTGCAACTAGAACTGATGTCTTATTACCTGACCATAAAGGGCTTGAATGGTCAGTCTTTTCCTAGTATGTGTTCAACATCACCTCCCTGAGTTTAGCTCAGGGGGTCTAGCGTCTAACGACGCATGCGCAAACTTTTGTGGCGGTTAAGAAAGACTTCCGATCTGGGAGTCGGCCTGTGTTTTTCAGAGTGTCGAGACATGAATTTGGCGTCTTAGATCTGGCTTTAAGCATGGGGAAGGAAAGTCCAGTGTGTGAGACGAAGAAGTCTAAAGAAGGTTTCCCCATGATATATTTCTAAGCGTCTCGGAGACGAGTGTGTTTATTAGTGTTATTCTGAAGGAATGATAAGGTAAATTATCCTTCAATTCATTGTCCTCTATTATCAGAATCACGTATAACATTTATTTACCAGCTTAGTGACTTTTCCCTGGGCGGGAAAGAGTCCATCAAGGATACGAGAGTTGAGCTCATGAATTATTCTGACATTATTTGCTTAGGGCCTGTGCATGCCCCAAAGAACATTATATTATCATATTGGACAGGGTCTGACCCCCCTGTTTGCTAAAGAATACCACAGAGGCCATTGTACCTAGAGGCCTGCCATATATTGCGGCCGGCTGCATACTAGACAATGTATCTGACTTACTGGCGTCAGAATAGAGTTGTTTAAACTCATATCTCAAGACCCGCTGGCAATGCGGGGTGTTCTTGCTGTGGCTTTAGGAAGAGAGTTAGATTGAAGTCAGCAATCAAATCTATGCTCAGCTTACTGATGATCTGTTGATGCAAGCTGTATTGTACTGTCGTCACGTTTACAATGTTCTTGAGTTTTTGTCAAATGACTATATCCTGATGTTGGCGTCTCTTGTATCGTACTACATTAAAGTATTGTAAAGTCAGTTGCTGTTATCAACATTCTCTGACTTCTACATGTGGTTGAGTAGGTGGATCGTGCGATTAGCCAGAGCCTATACACATTCGCGTCCATCATCTTATCTGATGTCTACTTACCCACACATCATGTCAACCACACATTGCTACGATCACTACACCTCTGGGAATCTGTACATTTGAGAGAGAGAGTCTTCATTTCACCCTGTCAGTGCCTCAACGCCTGGTGACCTATATTCACCTCATTGTACTGCCCGGGTTGACCTGACCCCTACTCACATCTGCAGCACTGTAACGTTCATGGTGGTCATTCTACACACCTCAACATAGAGGCCAGAAACAGACACCTTAACAATTACACAATAACACTCACCCACTACTGTAACCACGACACAGTATGATGCTCGCCTATCCAGTCGGGAAATTGCAAAGCTGGAGATGATGGAAAAATTTTCAAAGCTTTCCTGAAACACACCCAGGTGTTTATGTGCTTGCCACTCCAAGCACGGTCAACGCGAAAGTGAGAATACTGTTCAATCACATTTTAACTTCTCCATGTACTCTATTTTCAGACTGTTTTATACGTTGAATTATAGATGACCTAGTTCCAGAATGAGTTTTCAGAGCTGTACCTAACAAGTTCTTTCCCGGCCATGCTACTATTGATGACCATAGTACCTCAAGAGCAGCCACCAGATGATTATAATTAGGCATTTTATAGATTGTGAAAATAAAAGAGACACACAGTTAAGGTGTTGCCATTTGCAATCACACTTATGACACTTTTAGATTGTTAACATATACAACCCCATTCATAACACGTGTCACACCAATTTCGTTACAACATTGATTTATACTTTGAAAATGATCACCTTACACACTTCCTTAGCTCGACTTCTTGTCCTTGCAGTTCCAGAGCCCAGTGATTCCTTTACATGCATCTTAGTGCATATTCACGCAGGCACTTTGCACTAGTGGTTCTTCTCTTACCTGTTACTAATATGTTTTCCCTATGATCTCATTTATGTTAAACTCATCTATACCTATCACCTTTATCCATCACGGTGATCCTACAATGACATCTGGTGACAGCAGGTATAAGTCACATTATCACAAATTTATACCCAAAATTATTATTGCGTGTTATGCTATTTTTCTCCACAGGTTTATTTATTTTTGCATTTACACAAAATTTGTTTGTAGTACAATCATAAATTAACATGTATAAAATTTTACAAAAAAAGTTAAATCACTGATAAGGTTATAAAAGACTGTTGTGGAATAGTATGGTTAAATTATTGCACTTTGCAAAACAGATTGTACATCCCACCTTAGACCCACCATTATAAGATTTTTCCACTACGCCTCTCACACCCTTTATCTTATTGTTTCGCCTCTACTATTCTGAGAAGACATGCTGAACTTGAAAATGTTTCGCTTAGAAATATCTTCATTCTTTCGAATTACAATATTGTTGTAATCTGGAGATATTCTGTTTCCCTCTATCCATGACGACACCACAGTATACTGTCCTCATACTTGTTGACAGCAGCTGCTGCTAATATTCTTGCTAGTTTTTGACTTAACTTTCTTAATAGCCCTACTAATAGGAATTTATTGTAACACAGATATTTTTATGGTTATTGTAACCTTATAGAAAATTTTGGTACATGAAATGACATTTACAAAAGAAAACCCTTTGATAACATTGGTATATGCTGACCCCAGATAGAATACATTGCCACTATTTGATGATACTGCCTATGCCAGATGCCCCAATAGCATTTGCACATTTTGATTTTGCAAATGAAAACACCATTTGATAACATTGGTATATGCTGACCCCAGATTGAATACATTCCCACTATTTGATGATACTGCCTACGCCAGATGCCCCAATAGCATTTGCACATGTTGACTTTGCAAATGAAAACACTATTGGTAGCATTTGTATATGTTGACCCCAGAATGAACATCCCGCCACTATCTGATGATACTGCTTATGGCACACGAGGTGAGAAAGCAACTATTTGTTGATAACGCCTATGCCATTTTATATAGTACACCACATGTTATGGTGGAATTTGATGATGGTAAAACTGACGTTTCTCCATGTTGCTTATACATTCCCCACATTATTATTGGAAAATGAATCAGATTACAGTCTTTTCGTGGTTACGAAATAAGACGAGAGAATAATTGAATAATTCTATGGATTCTATGAACATGGAACAAATCAGAAGAAAACATTCGCCGCATACGGGAACCATGAGTGTATGGATTATACACAGAAAAGTGATACAAATGGATTATGATAAATTCTATGGGAACCACAGTTGTTACGGACACACCAATGGAAATTAAATGAGAAAAAAAAGTAAATATTGCTGCACCCAGAAGATAACAGAAAAGAGGTACCTCCATATAGGAGAGGATATTCCCCTAATTTTTGCAAAATGCCTTTGTTATATGAACATTGTGGTATAGATGTATAACAAATGATTATTGCTTGCTACTGATTAAACAATGTTACGATGGTTGTGATTGTTGCTGTCATTTTCGACGGAGTCATCTGTCAAGTTATTTGCTTATGTTTTATCATAAGAATAATTGTGTCTTTACCTTGCGATGTCAGGTTGATTAGGGGTTGTCTTCCCTTGTTTGTTCATTCATTGTGTTTGACCTTTAGGGTCAAAGATAGACAGTTTGGGCGTGGGCCCATGCGCAGGTTTTTTAAGCGCCAAGTTGAGTTACTTCCGTCAGGCCGGGATTAAGCTGGCTTCGGAGGGACGAACGTCCATTATGTTTTCGGGGAAACTCTTCGAAGTGACTGCGTTGGCAGTTCTCTCCAGTGATTCTCTGTACGTCGGAATGAGTTCGTTATATTGTTCTTAGGATTCTGTACAAGGTAACACCGACCTTTTCTACATTCTTATGCTTCGGTGGCAGAACATGTTTAAGGTTACCAAGACTGTGAACTACAGCTCACCGATCCTACATTACAGAACTTATACATTATGCTCAAGATAGCTATGTAAGACTATTTGTCTTTAAGCGAACCGAAGTCCAGCGACGAAGTTATATTGTGGGAACCGCAGATTGGCGGTATATTTATATCTACATAAGCATTACTGCAGGGTTGATGTTAACCTGCTTAAAAGAAGTACACAGGTGACGTCATAACGATGCCTGTGTTAAGGCTAATATACTACAGCCTGATAATGTGCAATTGGCGGGAAGTGCCAAGTTGTACCTGTATGTCAAAGTGATTAAGGTATCTGACGCGTTTAGTCAGAGATACCAGGGCGGTGCTACGAACTGTCATTATTGAAGAGCATTGTATTGACCATGCACGAATATTCAAATGTTTACCAGCCTTTTGAATGCCTGATGTATACCTAACGATTTCCGGTCAGCATGACCTTGTTTACACTGACTGTTCCTGTTGATGCTATGTGTGTTATCGTCAATAAATGTTTTGAAAACGTGCCAGCAGTCTTCAAGCATCCTTGACTACTGCATGTGAGTGTATGGGTTGCATTACACCACATATACGAGCCTAAACACATTCGCGCCTTCATTTGCACCCACACGCAGCTCATCATTACAAGTACCACACATCTTAACAACATGTATACTGTCTTGTGCAAGTGATCACCTCAACAAAAGAAAAAGACAGTTACATTTCTGGTGGACCAGTTCCGTGGGCTCTTGTGCTACATTTGGGCCAATTGATGGGGCTATTTTCGTGAGAAGGACAAGTACACATGACATTTTTGATCTGTGGATCTAAGCTACACATTGGACAGCTGTAACACACATACTCTACACTTTCAAGTTTTGTCTACACAGGACAGAAATAGGTCATCAACTGTTGACCCAGATAAACAGTGCGAGCATTTATGTTATAATGCTACATAAACCAACATGACAAGTACTGGAGTTAACATCTAGGCGTTTGTTTCGTGGACCACAACTGCACGAGTCAAGTCCCTTACAGTAAACGGTACCCGTTTCAGTCAACAACAGACTTTTCTACGCCCGAGAATTCAAGTTACATTGTTCGAGGTCAAGTTCCTGTTTGTAAACGGTACATGAAATTGTAAACATTCGATGTGCAAGACTCAAGATACGAGAAGGTCATAGTAACTTTATGTTAGTGAAAACCACTTCATGCTACAGTGGATCTGTTAATCGGTGCACGCTTGACATTTTGTTACTGTGTTCGCAAGGAGCAAGTTAGTTACTGTAATATCATGTGTGACTAAGCTTTATTTTGCAACACATTGAATTGATTGCTATTTATGTTACTTGTACTATTGTTGTGTATTTTTCTTGTGTTCTTTTGTGGGTTTAAGGTTGGGCGGTGACTATTATAAGAGATACCACGGTCTATAAGATATAGTGGTCTTATAATAGCGTTCTGTAGGTGCAAATTTCCTTAATTGGAATTTGCTAGCGACAATCGTTGCTATTTACGTTTAGCTGTGCCGAAACTGTACTTATCGTTGCTTTTGTAATATTTTTTTCTGTTCTTCAGTTTTGATTTCATTTGTTTGTATCTGTAGGTCTCTCCTTTCTTTTGTTTATTTCTTTACACCTTTTTGTTTATAACAGTGTTGCCATTTGTCTTGTTTACTTTTCGCGGTCATCATTACACATTTGTGTAACATTTTCTTTACTTTTTGCTGTATTGTTTATTTGACTTCCGCGAACGTTTTCGGTTATTGTTCTGTATCTTTGTCTTTGTATTTATGATTGTACTACATTATTGTCATACACAGTCTACATACATATACTTGGTCATGTATTATTATTATTATTGATAAGGTACACTCTTCATATAGAGATTGTTAATAAAATATTATTATATAAGATATTTATACAAGTTCTTGGCTAAAAGACTTGTTATCCACAAAGATTGAGACAAGGTGAAATACATATTCAAGTTCTTTATAAAAAAGACTTGTGCCCATAGTGAGTGGGATATAAGGAATTATTTTCCACATTTACTCAAGTGATTTTTGTTACATTATAAACAAGATAACCATACAAGGTCTTTGACTAAGACTAAGAGAGTGAAATAAAGTGAAGTGAGTATACAAGTCTAATAGGACAGACTTGTCTCCTATTGAAGTGGGATAAGGTAATTCATTAATTTTTCAGGTTACTGATCTCACATTATCAGACATAATGTCAGACATAAGGTCAGATATGATGGATATTGTACATCATTTTCTTCAGAAAGGAAGAAAAAAATTACATTTATTTGGTGAAGACTGTGAGGATTATGCCACAGAGCATTTCCTACTTTAGGCGAGTGATAGTCTAAGAGAATATGCTGATTATAATTATAGAAATGGCTATTCTAAAGATAGAGTATTTAGACTATCTAAATCACTATCCACACTCTTTTATGATGAAGGTAATGTTGTTGAGTTGGATGCGTTGAAGAAAACGATAAATGATCTTCAGAGTAAAAATAAAGCTCTTACTGATGAGCTACAGCAGTTAAAAATGCAGAATGAGAAGAAGTTCTCAGAAATGAATTGTGAAAATGCTACACTGAAGAGAGAACTGGAGTTTCGTATAGAAGCTAATAATAGACATGTTAGATATTGGACTAGTCAGAATAGAGATTGGGTTAGTCAGAAAAGAGGGTTAGAAGATGAAGTTACCTCATTAAAACAGATGATGGATAATCAGGTAGATAAGGTGAATTCTTCCACGCTTGATTTAAAACTACTGTGGAAGATTATAGAAACATTAGCTCTTCCTAGTGAGAATAAATTGAGACAATCTCAACTGGAAAAGGAGAAAAAAGAGTTAGAAGTTGAAGTGAGCTTAATGAAGAACAATCATCTTGGTAGAGAATAGTCTCCTAATAGTGAGCTAAAGCAAGTCAAGATGGACTGTGAGTTATTAAAAGTTCAGGGTCAGGAACGGGAAAAGTCTTATAATAAAACACTTCTTCGTCTCTTGCATGAGAATAGTAATCTCGAGAGCCAACTTACAGAAAAGAATGCAATATTCCCTGAGAAGGATATGGTTGTTCCTGAAAGGATTGAAGCTAAGAGACATGAAGATGACTTACATAAAGCAAACTTAGAACTTGCTAGTGCGCAAGAAATGTGTCGCAAAGTACAACTTCAGGCCGGAAAAGACAAGAAGTCTTATGAGGAAACAATTCTGGAGTTAAGAAGTGAGGTGAATCCTCTGCGAAGTACTGCTATAAAGAAGAGTATGGAATCTCCGGAGGAGATGAAGATGTTTAAGAGTAAGAAGGATATTGAGATTCAGTCACTACAACTGGAGTTGACACAGTTGAGAGCGAATAAAGAAAAAGATGAGAAAGTTGATGAACTTAGGACTACTCATCATAGTGATATTGAAGCACTCAGACTTGAACTTTTTCAAGAGAAAGCAAAGGTTTTAGAAACTACATCTGAAAAGGAAAAGTTGAGTAACGATCTTAGAGAAAGAATTGTTAAAGAGAAGACTCTAACTTCACAGTTAGATGACTTAAGGTTAGATTGCAACAGGCTTCATGTTAAAGTCAACGAGAGAGTTCATAAAGCTGTTTCTAGAGAGAAAGCTGTTGCAGAAGTTGAAATTGCAAAACTTCGCAACAGAATTGATGGTTTATTAGATATTGTTTTGGAGAACGGAATGTTGTCTATTAATAAGGTGAATAGATCTGAACACAAACCAGATGGTCAATATGTTAATGCAAAGAGTCAACGACATGCTAGTAGTAACATGAAAAAATATGTCAAAAAATCTTTTCGTGGCAAATATACTTTCCCACGAAATGATGATACTGCCTCTAATGTGAGTTGGCGTGAGGCCAACAAAGGTAAATGAACTTTGCATCACGGGGAGGACTTTGATAAGTATCATGTTAAGATTCCTGTAGTGGGTTTGATGGTATTGTATGATGGTGATATTACTAAATGTAATGTATGAGGCCAGCTGTGAAGGCTCCTGAGATAAAATGTAGTTGTGAATTGACAGAAGGCCTTTCTTGCTACCACTACGACCTCACACTTATTTTTTTTCTTTCTAATGAATGTATCTATGTAAAATGTCTAGGGTAATGATATGTAATGTGGTGTGATAATTATAGATACACCCACAGATATTTAAGCAGACTAATAATATTAACAAATGTTAAAATACACTGAACTAACTCACGTGTGTAAAATTTTTGATAGAATTATATTACATTTATTTGTTCTGGATCAAGTTTTATGTTGACCAGAACTTTTTAAAAAAAAAAAGGATTTAAAAATTATGAAAGAAATGCATGTAATGTTACATAATAAATGCAAGAGTGTACATATATAAGTACTAGACTAGTTAGTTTTATTAAAATGTTCTAGTAGTCATCTACTTGGGAGGATAGTTAATGCTTGTGCTGTTGGGGTGGCCTCATCACACCTGTCTATATTGACTACACAGTGTCCAGTAAATTGCAGGAATTTTATGGGGTATTAGTAACTAAAAGGCGTTGGTGAACTTCCAGCAGACCAGAGGCTCACTCATCTTGCATATGTAGCTCTGGTGCTGAAATCTGGTGGTCCCACCTCTCCGTGCTGGCGGGCAATAATAGTGGTCTCTGTCACAACGTACTGCACAGATACACTCGAGTAAATCACCAACTGAATGGACACCGCCTTGTTGACAACTGAAACTCACAGCTCTGCAATCAAAGTATTGGCTATGTGTCAAAATTCTATTCTCTACCCACGTCTGGACACAACACGGACACAACAACCACATCATACAGACAGGTCAGATCTCTCTGACCAAACAGCACATTTACCATGGTGGTTTTACATCAGATAGGTCCTCCCAGACTATAGATTCTGAAAAATATTTATTAGTTTCCTTCCCTAAAAGTGGATAGGTAATATGTTTCATTATTCTCAACACTTGATCTGTCTTTCCTAACCCTTGCTGGAGTTTATGTATATTGTTGGTCCCTAGACCCTGACTTGGGCGGGGGGTCTAGAGCAAATCCCTACTTGTTTGTAAGGCTAGATTTCGATATGGCAGTATCAAATCACTCGAACATTAAACAATATTCAAAATATACAAAGAAATAATTTCAATCTTACCAGATTATGAATAAAGAACACAGAAATGCTAGCAAAACTCAGCTGAGCTGCTGGCTATAGTATGGCGTCCCTGAACTTATTTCACTTTCTTTCATTTGGAAATCACCACACTTTAAAATACTGTGTCTATCATCGAACAACTATTGAGGAATGGCCCCACTTGCGCGTCTGAGCGCCGATAAAATGATTGTCTGTGGCCAATCACTGCCTAGGTTTATTTCAAATTCAAATTTCCTACCCTAAAGTCATTTCAGTCATGCTTCAGTCAAGTATGGATGTTTATCTGTTAGTCTGTCCGTCTCTACTTGTGTTTCTACAAAATGTACTTGATTTTTGAACCAACCTTTCTCTCCCCTCCAAAATTTTGTCGTTAAAAGTTATATTTAGACACAGCTCCCACCAATGTCCCTTCGCTTCCCTACTAAGTAGATTTGAACACCTGCGTCTCGAGGTCGTGTTTTTTTGTGCAAATAGCGACACTTTTTATTCCATACAGTCTGTCGCTGATGTGAACAACACTGTCTTTTGTCATTATCTTCAATATTATCTATCCGTCTGTAAAATTAAGAACATATTAGTTCACTGCTCAGAATGGGCCATCCGGCCAGCTAATTTTTATATTCCTAACATTAATATTAAGAAAAAGTTACTTTTTAATTTTTGTAATATTCCAAACATCTGCGTTCTGCCGCTGAATTCAAATCAAAGGCTTGGTATCGCAAAAGCGACCAATAAATGACTGTGGCGTAACATATCCAAGGTCCCTTCTGTCGAGTTCCTTACTTTATGTCAACTTGGGAAACGTGACTTTTCTCCGTTTCCCCCCCCAATTGCGTCTCCTTAGCCTTTCTAGTCTCACGCAATCTTTCCAGTCATATTTTTTTCCTTTTTATCCGCCGTTCCCCTCCTGTCTAGCAAGTCAATTTTTATGGAGGGTGATGACCCGCGGTCTGGGCGATCATGTACTATCAGCAGCCTACGCATTATGTTTTTATCCTTACATGTTATCTTTGGAGGTATTTTACCGTTGTATCTCTGTCAATTTCACTACACATCTCCCCACTTGAAAACATGCCTATGGCAAGTTCCAAAACCAGCGATACACATAGGTAAAATTACTCCTCACGTCTGCCACTACTCTAATTTTGATCACAGGGGTGCCGACTGAGGAAATCTGCACCGACATTCAATTTGCCTGGGATATATTGGATACTGAACTGATAAGGTTGAAGCAATAAAGACCACCTCAGCAATCTTGCGTTTTCATGCTTAGCCTGAGATAAGAATACGAGAGGCTGATGGTCCGTCTCCACCACAAAAGTCCTACCATACAGATAGATTTGAAACTTCTTTATTGCCCAGATTAACGCTAAACATTCTTTTTCGCTTGTGGAGTATCCTTGTTCCGCCTTATTCAATTTGCGGCTTGCATAAGCGACTGGTTTCAGTTCCCCATCAGGTGAAGATGATCTTTGCAACAAAGCCCCTCCTAGTCCTACATTACTTGCATCGGTTCTTAAGACAAAGTCCTGTGTCAAATCAGGCAGTTTGAGAATAGGCTTGCTAGTGAGTTTTTCCTTTAACTCTTGGAACGCTAGTTCACATTGTGCAGTCCAAATAATTTTATCTGGAAGTCCCTTGCGAGTCAGATCAGTCAGAGGAGCACAAATAGCGTTAAAATTCTTGATGTATTTCTGATAAAATCCGCATAACGACACAAATGATCGCACGTCCTTTTTTGTTTGCGGCCTAGGTGCTCTCTGCAGTTTTTCCAAGTTCTTAGGATCAGGGGTCATATTACCCTGATATACAGTGTGTCCCAAGAATTCCAACTCTTTGCATCCAATACAACATTTTGTTGGCCTAGCAGTTAAGTTCGCCTCCCGAAGTCTATCAAACAACATCTCCAGAGCTTCAATGTGTTCTTCAAATGTCTCTGTGGCGACGAGAATATCATCCATGAAATTCGTGATACATGGGTTATTCAGGGGATCCAACAATTTGCGCATCATCCTTGAAAACACACTCGGAGCATTTTTCAGTCCGAATGGTAGCATATTGAATTCATAATGTCCATCCGAAGTGCTAAAAGCCAAATAAGGTCTCACTTCAGGCTTCACTGGGATCTGGTAATAGCCTTTACTAAGATCCACCTTTGAAAAGTATTTTGCCTTGTTCAGTCTGGCAAATAACTGTTTTGTGTCTGGTAATGGATCCACTTGTCCTTCTGTGACAGCATTCAGTTTCCTGTAATCTATGCACAGTCTGTGTTCCCCAGACGGTTTTCTCAACAAAACGACACTAGAACTAAAAGATGATTCACTGTGCGAAATAATCCCCTCCTTCAACAAATACTCTATTTCTTCCTTCAATGCCTTCTCCTTCGCGAACGGAATAGAATAGGCTCTCATACAGATTGGGTTTGAGTCTACCAGTTTCATGTCATACTGTAGCAAATTTGTATGGCCTGGTTTATCTGTTAATACATCTGTATGTTCCTCCAGAACCTGTTGAACTCTCTCCCTCTGGTTTTTAGTCAGGTGCTTACTGACTTTTACCTGTGCTGCTGTTTCACAAGGATGTAATGGGTATTCATGTGAGGTGAGTGGTTCTTTTTGCATCTGGGTTGCAATAGCCAAGGTCAATAAGGGGGTGCTTTCCTGGAGTGGTCTGTCCAGATACTTCTTTAACAGGTTTACATGATAAACTTTCTCCTTCCCCTTTTTGTCAATTTTATAGTTTGTTCTAGACACCTTCTCTAGAACCGTATATGGACCTTGCCAACCAATTTGTAATTTATTCTGGCTTCCGGGTAGTAGAAGCAGCACCTTCTCTCCGACTGCCAGTTCCCTGTCCTTTGCCTTCCTATTAAAATATGCTGCATGTTTCTTCCTGGCTTGCTTCAAATTATCATTTGCCAGTTTCCATCCAGCTTTCAAACGAGTGGTCAGTTCGTTCACGTATTGATACGATGAGGTAACAGTCTCTTCCGCCTTCTCATCTGTCCAGGTCCTTAATAGCGCTACATCTGGATCTTTAATTTATCATACTTATTTTTCATGGAACCCATCGGATCCCGTCCATTAGAAGCGCCATAGTGAGGACTTTTCTTCCTAGAATCATCACTCACAAATCGACCACTACCAATTTTTTTCTGGGGTTTGTCTCCCCACTTTAGATTGTTTATGAGAGATCTTCGCTCTCTTGTCTGTTCTTCCAGTTTATATAAGTCTGACCGAGGGATTGTCATCTTATCCTGGGTAAAATTTCTTCTTTGTACTCTTCGCATAGTGGCCATGTTAATCCATTCAAGTGAAGACTGGGTGTGAAAAGGGGGCTCCCATTCCACTTTGTCTACCCGAGTATAATTAGTTTTCCTTTCAGGCCTAAAGTTGCCCCGTGGCGTTTCTAGGTCCTGCACATATTTTCCCTTTGTGGGTGTTCCCTCATGAAATACGCCACATGCTTCTACAAAGTTTTCAACATCGACATTTACGTCGGGCCAATAGTATTTTCGAGCAATCTTTTGGCAGATGGTACCGACTTTCTCATGGTCACCATCTTTTCCAACATGTAAGCTCCTTATTAAGTTTGCCCTATATATCTTGGGAAGAACTAACTGTCCGTGACCAGTGGATCTAGTTCCTGTCTTCCTGTATAAGAGTTTGTTCTTCATGAAATATTCCCCCTTGCTCGGAGGTGTGTGGCATTTGGGCAATTTTTTAAAACAGGGCTTGAGTGTCCTATCCTCAGCCTGCGCCTTCCTCATCTCCTCTGGATGAGCATTTATAGGTTCACCTTCTTCCTCCTTCTTCTGTGACCTGGTCTGCACTGTCGCCATGATCACAGGTTTCTCGGGATTCCCCAAGAAGACGTATCTACACCCCAATATCAGAGGGTAGATTGGTTCATCTATCACTGCTGCTCTGATTTCTCCTTCCACATAGCGAGTTTTCACCGTTATCCTTGCGATGGGAAGTGTCATGAGTGGTATGTCCTTAGTCGCCCCTTGTATTTCCACTGTTTCTGTGGTATACTGACTTGGGTCCACTAGGCTAGACTTCACAACTGAATCATAATCCAAACCTGTATCATAAAGGCACCTTATGGTGACCCCATTACAAATAACATCCTCACAAACTGGGGGGTGATAAGGTTCCTGTTGTCCATTAGGATTAACCTTTAATCTTTGCGTCCCCGACTTCATTGCAGCAATGTTTGAAGGTTTCCTTCTACAAAATTCGGTGTTATGGTTATCCTTCTTGCACCATTTACACCATCTTTTTCCTTGGTTCAACGGTTTTCTTTCATTGAACTTTTGGTCATTGAACTGTGAGTTTCTGTCGCGATAGTCATTTCTTGGCCGCTCAAAGTTTGTCCTACCTTTATTTCCCTGCTCTCTATTATCAAATTTATTAAATTGCTGTGGAGCTTTAAAATTGTCTATGTGCTTCTTTTTAGCACCACTTACCTCTGCCTGAGCTGCCTGATACCTCTCAGCAACATTTAAAATTTCCCCCAACTTCTCTGCACCTTGTTCCATGAGAAATTTTCTCATGTCTGGAGCCATGGACTCTCTCAATTGCTCAATCATGATCATTTCTTTAAGATCTTGGGTCTTCCCCAGAGCCGTCCATTTCTCCAAATAGGTTTCTAGTCTAGCAGAGAATTGGTGGTATGTCTCCCCAGACAACAGTTTGGCATTTCTAAATTTCTTACGATAAAATTCACCATTCTTCTCGTACCTTAATAACAAAGCCTGCTTTAACATGTCATAATTGTCTTGGTCTTCCCTGTTCATTTTGGCAAATACTTCATAAGAAGTACCTCTCAATCCCTGTGATAGCTTTAAACTCCACCTCTCTCTCTCTAACCCATATGTAGTAGCTAATAACTCAAAACGTCCTAGGTACCCCTCTATGTCATCGTCTTTTTCAACAAAATGGTCTAAATGAAACCCCATAGCTGAGTTTGAGGCTCCCAGACTGGGCGTAGCATCTGAGGCAAAAGGGCTGGCACCATTTTCAGGAGCCGGGCCTTGTAATTCCAGCTCCCTTAGTCGTAATTCGTGCTCCCTTTGCAACCTTCTATCTTCTGCCTCCCTTTCGGCAGTCAACCTTTTTTCTTCTGCCTCCCTTTGCTGTCGTTTTTCTTCTGCCTCCCTTTGCTGTCGTTTTTCTTCTGCCTCCCTTTGCTGTCGTTTTTCTTCTGCCTCCCTTTGCTGTCGTTTTTCTTCTGCCTCAATCTGCAGCCTCTTAATTTCTCTATCAGCCTCAATTTGTAACCTCTTCTCTTCAGCTACCTTTCTATCTTCCCTTTCAATATATTTATCACATTCAGCCGTTACATATTGAATTAAAATTTGACCATCCATTCCCATCTCCTTTGCGGTCAGCACAGCAGCTGATCGGAATTTTGCTAGCTCCGCCATACTTTTCAGACAATATAATAATATACAAGCTAAATCTCTAACCAGTAAATACACTAAGTACTTCTTATGACTATAGTCTAACTAATTCTAACTAACCAGTTAACTAATTAATTATCACTGGCTGTGAAGATTCACCAACTTTTATCTGCAGGGACACTTTTAATTTTAAAGGGAATTTCACAATTTTTTTCCCTAATTTTATTTCTCCAACCAGGAGATCCTAATATTACTGTTGGGCTAATTATCCCTGGACAAGACCCCAATGTATGTAGTGGGTTTGATGGTATTGTATGATGGTGATATTACTAAATGTAATGTATGAGGCCAGCTGTGAAGGCTCCTGAGATAAAATGTAGTTGTGAATTGTCAGAAGGCCTTTCTTGCTACCACTACGACCTCACACTTATTTTTTTTTTTCATGAATGTGGCTCCGGAAATCGTCTAGGGTAATGATATGTAATGTGGTGTGATAGTTATAGATACACCCACAGATATTTAAGCAGACTAATAATATTAACAAATGTTAAAATACACTGAACTAACTCACGTGTGTAAAATTTTTGATAGAATTATATTACATTTATTTGTTCTGGATCAAGTTTTATGTTGACCAGAACTTTTTAAAAAAAAGGATTTAAAAATTATGAAAGAAATGCATGGAATGTTACATAATAAATGCAAGAGTGTACATATATAAGTACTAGACTAGTTAGTTTTATTAAAATGTTCTAGTAGTCATCTACTTGGGAGGATAGTTAATGCTTGTGCTGTTGGGGTGGCCTCATCACACCTGTCTATATTGACTACACAGTGTCCAGTAAATTGCAGGAATTTTATGGGGTATTAGTAACTAAAAGGCGTTGGTGAACTTCCAGCAGACCAGAGGCTCACTCATCTTGCATATGTAGCTCTGGTGCTGAAATCTGGTGGTCCCACCTCTCCGTGCTGGCGGGCAATAATAGTGGTCTCTGTCACAACGTACTGCACAGATACACTCGAGTAAAATCACCAACTGAATGGACACCGCCTTGTTGACAACTGAAACTCACAGCTCTGCAATCAAAGTATTGGCTATGTGTCAAAATTCTATTCTCTACCCACGTCTGGACACAACACGGACACAACAACCACATCATACAGACAGGTCAGATCTCTCTGACCAAACAGCACATTTACCATGGTGGTTTTACATCAGATAGGTCCTCCCAGACTATAGATTCTGAAAAATATTTATTAGTTTCCTTCCCTAAAAGTGGATAGGTAATATGTTTCATTATTCTCAACACTTGATCTGTCTTTCCTAACCCTTGCTGGAGTTTATGTATATTGTTGGTCCCTAGACCCTGACTTGGGCGGGGGGTCTAGAGCAAATCCCTACTTGTTTGTAAGGCTAGATTTCGATATGGCAGTATCAAATCACTCGAACATTAAACAATATTCAAAATATACAAAGAAATAATTTCAATCTTACCAGATTATGAATAAAGAACACAGAAATGCTAGCAAAACTCAGCTGAGCTGCTGGCTATAGTATGGCGTCCCTGAACTTATTTCACTTTCTTTCATTTGGAAATCACCACACTTTAAAATACTGTGTCTATCATCGAACAACTATTGAGGAATGGCCCCACTTGCGCGTCTGAGCGCCGATAAAATGATTGTCTGTGGCCAATCACTGCCTAGGTTTATTTGAAATTCAAATTTCCTACCCTAAAGTCATTTCAGTCATGCTTCAGTCAAGTATGGATGTTTATCTGTTAGTCTGTCCGTCTCTACTTGTTTTTTTTTCAAAATGTACTTGATTTTTGAACCAACCTTTCTCTCCCCTCCAAAATTTTGTCGTTAAAAGTTATATTTAGACACAGCTCCCACCAATGTCCCTTCGCTTCCCTACTAAGTAGATTTGAACACCTGCGTCTCGAGGTCGTGTTTTTTTGTGCAAATAGCGACACTTTTTATTCCATACAGTCTGTCGTTGATGTGAACAACACTGTCTTTTGTCATTATCTTCAATATTATCTATCCGTCTGTAAAATTAAGAACATATTAGTTCACTGCTCAGAATGGGCCATCCGGCCAGCTAATTTTTATATTCCTAACATTAATATTACGAAAAAGTTACTTTTTAATTTTTGTAATATTCCAAACATCTGCGTTCTGCCGCTGAATTCAAATCAAAGGCTTGGTATCGCAAAAGCGACCAATAAATGACTGTGGCGTAACATATCCAAGGTCCCTTCTGTCGAGTTCCTTACTTTATGTCAACTTGGGAAACGTGACTTTTCTCCGTTTCCCCCCCAATTGCGTCTCCTTAGCCTTTCTAGTCTCACGCAATCTTTCCAGTCATATTTTTTTCCTTTTTATCCGCCGTTCCCCTCCTGTCTAGCAAGTCAATTTTTATGGAGGGTGATGACCCGCGGTCTGGGCGATCATGTACTATCAGCAGCCTACGCATTATGTTTTTATCCTTACATGTTATCTTTGGAGGTATTTTACCGTTGTATCTCTGTCAATTTCACTACAATTCCTCAGGGAAACCGTGCATCGAATTCCCAGATTCCTGAAAAGTGAGTAAAAGAAAACAAAACTGTTAGTACCCATCGTACTCAGCTCAGTCAGTACGATGTACCTGTTAAGCATATTGCTACAGGGAAAAATAAAGGCAACTATACTGAGAGGAATAACCGTGATTGTGGACATTACCAAACGCGTCCATCACAGGATGGTTCTTCTTCAAAGAACTGGAGGGAATTTAATTGTCCTCAACATGTTGATCCCAGTGACTATAGGAACTTTAATAAAAGTTATCAACCTGATAATAGTTTTTCTTGGAAACAACAAAATCCACGTATGTCTTACTTCCCTCAAGAGAGAACAGACTTCTCATTTCATGGAAAGGTCCATACACTATAGTCTCGAAAATTTCAGATGTCGGCTATATCGTCGATGTGGATGGAAAGCATAAAACCTTTCATTTAAATATGCTTACAGAGTTTATTGAACGTCCAGACTATTTCCAGCCTATTTTCCAGGCGACGGACGACTCTCCAGTCCAACATGGTCACATCTCATCCCTGTTCGTTATACAGGATGAGGAAACTATTTTTTCTGACGTTAACTTACCTCTTCCTGCGATTCCACTTAATTCTACGGAATCATGGAAAAACGTTACCGTTTATTCGAATTTGTCTTTTGAGGAGCAACGTCAAGTATCCTCTACGCTACAATCGTATCAGGATGTCCTTACCGACATTCCTGGACACACAGTAGTCATAGAACATGACATCATACTTACTGATCGTAATCCGATCAGAGTAAGACCATACCCAAAACCTATTCATTTTCAAGCACAGGTCGAGAAAGAATTGGATGAAATGATTCAACTGCAAATAATTGAACCATCCACTTCAGCTTATTCTTCGTCGATAGTTATTGTTCAAAAGAAAGACAATAACATACGTCTTTGCGTTGACTATCGCAAATTAAATCAAGTTACGAAGTTCGATGCTGAACCTATGCCTTTATTAGATTATCTACTTATTAGACTTTCTAAAGCTAAATTCTTTACTAAACTAGACTTGTCGAAAGGTTATTGGCAAGTCCCACTGACGGAACACGCCAAACCTCTCACTGCTTTTTCGACACCTAGGGGTCTGTTTCAATGGAATTGTATGCCTTTCGGGCTTATGAACGCCTCAGCGACTTTCGTGCGCATGATGCGACGAATTATATCAGATCGTGCAGATGTCATCGCATATTTAGACGACATCTGTCTTTTCAGCGATACTTGGGAAGAACACTATTTGGGTCTAAAGGAATTGCTATCTACTTTACGTGAGCATAGTTTGACTGCAAAACCCTCTAAAGCTTTTGTTGGGTTTAGCGAAATTTCTTTCCTAGGTCATCGGGTTGGTCATGGTCTGTTGAAGACAGAGGACCAAAACATTTCGAAGATATTAAATATCTCGGTTCCGAAGACAAAAAAGCAAGTGCGTATTCTCTTGGGATTAACTCTTACTATCCGGCAAGCCCCGTGAAGTGGCGCGGGTTTAGTACCAATTTTACGGCTCGCCAGTTCAACTGGCGTGCGACGGTAATTATAGCGAAACTAGCGCTTAAAAACGCGGTTTTAGCTCACGTATAGTAAGAGTTAATACAATTCTATGGAAGATTCATTGAGAATCTGTCCGCCATTATGGCACCACTTTCAACGTTATTGAAAATAGGTTCTCCTAATATGGTGCGTTGGTCCCAAGAATGCCAATCTTCATTGGATCAGGTTAAGAATTTGTTCTCATCTCATCCTATCTTAAGACTACCAACGATTGATAAGACTTTTGTTCTTCGTAGTGATGCATCTTCCACTGGGATTGAAGCGGCAGTAATGCAGGAGTATTCAGGAACTCTGCATCCTGTAATGTATATCTCTAGGAAGCTAAATGCGGCAGAAAGGAATTAATCGGTTTTAGACCGTGAATTGTTGGCTATGGTTTAGTCCATTCTTAAGCTACAAAGGTTCCTTCTGGGCGCGCATTTCTTTATGGAAACCAACCAAAAAGCTATTACGGCTATGCAAAGTAAGGATTTGAAGAGCTCGAGATCTACTCGTTATGCTATTGCTCTTCAGCCTTTCCATTTCACGATGCGAGCTATCCGTGGTTCGGATAATGTGATGGCGGACATATTGTCTAGATGCCCACATGATTCCAATTAAATCTTGTGTCCTAGTTTTTCCTGATACACTTTCAGGCTTAGGTCTGTCCTTAATATCCTAAAATATTGTAATACAAATGTATTTGGATAATGTATAAAGAATTTAACAAATTTGATTTTGTCCATCCATCAGTGATATGTTGCTAATATAGCATTGTAATTCATGATATTTGTATATTGTTATAATCATAGTATTTGATAATGTTTGATATATGATTGGTATTGCCAGCAACTTAGGTTTCTTTAATGGTACCCCCTGAGTATGTTTGGCTTAGAGGAAATATTTTCTCTTATGATGATGGATGATTTTTACTCTCTCCAGTCGCTTTATTTATGCGTCTATTGTACCTGATGTTAGGTTCATTCTTTTATGAGCACATAATTGATGCTTGTGCTATCTTGCTCATGGACATATTTTTTAAAAAAATGTATCATTTTTTTTACAGGTGGGTTGTAGTAATATGTTGCTGTCATTTTCGACTGGGTCATCTGTCAAGTTATTTGCTTATGTTTTATCATAAGAATAATTGTGTCTTTACCTTGCGATGTCAGGTTAATTAGGGGTTGTCTTCCCTTGTTTGTTCATTCATTGTGTTTGACCTTTAGGGTCAAAGGTAGACAGTTCGGGCGTGGGCCCATCCGCAGGTTTTTTAAGCGCCAAGTTGAGTTACTTCCGTCAGGCCGGGATGTAAGCTGGCTTCGGAGGGACGAGCATTCATTGTGTTTTCGGGAAAAATCTTCGAAGTGACTGCGTTGGCAGTTCTCCCCAGTGATTCTCTGTACGTCGGAATGACGACAGAGTTCGTTATATTGATCTGAGGATTCTGTACAAGTTAACACCGACCTTTTCTACATTATTATGCTTCGGTGGCAGAACATGTTTAAGGTTACCAAGACTGTGAACTACAGCTCACCGATCCTACATTACAGAACTTATACATTATGCTCAAGATAGCTAGTAAGACTATTTGTCTTTAAACGAACCGAAGTCCAGCGACGAAGTTATATTGTGGGAACCGCAGATTGGCGGTATATTTATATCTACATAAGCATTACTGCAGGGTTGATGTTAACCTGCTTAAAAGAAGTACACAGGTGACGTCATAACGAGGCCTGTGTTAAGGCTAATATACTATAGCCTGATAATGTGCAATTGGCGGGAAGTGCCAAGTTGTACCTGTATGTCAAAGTGATTAAGGTATCTGACGCGTTTAGTCAGAGATACCAGGGCGGCGCTACGAACTGTCATTATTGAAGAACATTGTATTGACCATGCACGAATATTCAAATGTTTACCAGCCTTTTGAATGCCTGATGTATACCTAACGATTTCCGGTCAGCATGACCTTGTTTACACTGACTGTTCCTGTTGATGCTATGTGTGTTATCGTCAATAAATATTTTGAAAACGTGCCAGCAGTCTTCAAGCATCATTGACTACTGCATGTGAGTGTATGGGTTGTATTAAACCATACATACGAGCCTAAACGCATTCGCGCCTTCATTTGCAACCACACTCAGCTCATCATTACAAGTACCACACATCTTAACAACATGTATACTGTCTTGTGCAAGTGATCACCTCAACAAGAGAAAAAGACAGTTATAGTGATACTTTGATATTTCAGTAGACTAACAGAATAACAAGATATACCAGAGGGTCAAATATGACTGATGCATTTTGACATACTGAGATCTGATCGCCCTTAATGATACATAAGCTGAATATAATGTTGTCCCAGGATGCACACGGTAGATATATATATATATATATATATATATATATATATATATATATATATATATATATATATATATATATATATATATGGGGGAAAAAAATACCTGGATTTTAAAAGGCCACCTTACAATAGATATCCGCTTTAAGGAGTACCCACGACAATGCAAATACATGGTGGTAATATATATAGATAACATGGAATACCCAGTTCCCAAAGACACATGCCTATGAAAAATGACTGGAAATTTTATCGAGGATGTCTAGAGCATGCCACAATGATCTGGGAAGCAATCCAAAAGGCAAAGTCTGACAGAACAAACCTCCATGTAATCTTGTTGGATCTAGCGAATGCTTATGGATCCGTTCCACACCAGATGTTGTGGCAGGCTCTAGAAATGTATCATGTTCCACAAGAGATTGCAGCAATGCTGAAGCTGTATTTCGCAGGGTTTACTGTCAGATTTTCAACCAGAGAGTACACAACGAAGTTGATTGGCCTTGAAGTTGGAATTGCGATGGGGTGTACCATCTCTCCGATACTATTCGTGATGGCTATGCAGGTAATCCTCAATGCGGCTGAAGGAATGGCTATAGGTCCAAAGCTCGGTGGAATGTGTCACATGCCACCGCTCAAAGCATTCATGGATGACACAACAATTCTGACATCAGATGAACATCAGGCCCGAAGGATGTTAGAACGCCTGGATGAGCGTGTCAGCTGGTGCAGAATGAGCTTCAAACCCAAGAAGTCGAGAAGCCTATCAGTCAGGAAAGGGAAGATAGCAGAGGACACATTCATGATTTCCAACCAAAGAATCCCTACTATCATTGAGGAACATGTTAAAAGTCTTGGCAGGGTGTACGATGCCTCATTAAAAGACTCGAAGGCAGTGCAGCAGACAATAGAAATGGCAGACAGAGGGCTACAGATCATAGACCAAAGCAGACTCCTGGGAAAGTTAAAACTGTGGTGTCTCCAGTTCATTTTGATACAGAAGTTGCTGTGGCCACTGCTTATATATGAAATAAGCACAAGTACAGTGGAAGCTATAGAGCAGAAGGTCAACAAGTTCATGAGAAAGTGGCTAGGGGTACCACCAGGTCTGTCAGATGTAGCACTGTACTGCAAAAAGTCAAAACTTCTGCTTCCTTTCAAGTCAGTTGTTGAAGAGTACACAGTTGGAAAGGGAAGGTTTGCAATGATGCCACGCGAGTCAGCTGATGACGTGGTTAAGTCCATTCAGCCCACACTGAAAACGGGAAGGAAGTGGAGAGTGTAAGAAGCTGTTGATGCTGTCAAAGAGTCACTCAAACTGAGGGAGGTAATCGAATACACACAAACGAATAGACGGGGATTTGGTCATGGAGACATCCTCTGGTGGTCCAAGGCATCAAGCAGGGAGCGCAGAGACATGGTAGTTCAGGAGATACGAGGAGCTGAGAATGATAAGAGGTTGCAAAAAGCAGTGCAGCAGGTCCAACAAGGCCAATGGACTACATGGGAAGGAGCCCTGCAGAGGACCTTGACATGGAATGATATATGGCGTATGGCACCTCTTAGGCTCAGCTTCGTTGTTAGATCAATGTATGACCTGCTGCCGTCGGCCACCAACCTTGTGAAATGAGGAAAGTCGGATGATGAGCAGTGCCCCCTGTGCCATGGGAGGCAGACACTCGAACACGTGCTCTCAGCATGTAAGGTGTCATTAGGGCAAGGGCGATACACTTGGCGCCATAACAAAGTGCTAAATGAGCTTGCTGCGACAATAGATCTGGCAAGGATGAAGGCAAATAGCAAACCCGTACCGACCACCGCAAATACATACTTTCTAAGGGCAGGAAAGTCAGCACACCCCAAACCGAGTAAGCCTGGTAGCAGTTTACTATCTCTTCTTGATTGTGCAAACGACTGGGAGATGGCGGTAGACCTACCTGGACGAGGGGCATATCCAGAGAGTATCAGAAAATCGCGGAGACGGCCGGATATAGTTCTGCATTCTTCAGCAACGCTTCAGGTCACACTGATTGAAATGACCGTGCCATTTGAATCCAGATTAGACGAGCAACATTCGTTCAAAGCGGTCTAGTATAGTGATCTGGCCGCGGATCTGAGACACGATGGGTTCACTGCAAGGGTCATGGCTGTTGAAGTGGGCGCAAGAGGGCTTGTGGCTGCATCAGTGTATGATCTATTGAAACTGTTGGGGCTGAAGGGACAGTCGAGAACAAGGCGCTGAAAAGGCTTAGTGAAACTGCCGAAAAGGCATCAGGCTGGCTGTGGAAGAACCGCAATGGGCAATGGAAATCGTGACAATAAACGCTGCGGTACAGAAAACACCAGGAATTTTTCTAAGTCCACAATACGCTGAGTTTTTAGGCGTACTAGTGAAAGGGCTGTGGCTGAGAGGCGACAGGCGATGTATACTATATGGGGTGTCAGGAATAATTTCAGTGGCGAGCGCGCAGTGTCAAGTCTCGTCGGCTTCGCGCAGGTGACTCAGTGTGTGTCCGTAGTTGTGATGTGCTACGGAGCGAACGGAATAATTTGTCTTCTCTTTGTTATTTTCACAATTGCCTCCACGGCTGTCGGAGTTGTGGATTAAAGTTGCTACCATAAGTGAAATGGGTTCATTTTCGATACAAGACAACAGGAGGCTGAGACGCTTGGGAGTCATGACCCAAGTGGGCCCGCCCCCCTTAGAGTGTAAAGGAGTATGTAGGGCCGAAATACTTATCGGACGGGGGGACTGCTTCTGATGATCAGATTGCTTCCTGTTGTATCGCTCTGTAAGGAGTTTCCTATCACAAAAGATGATGATCCCTGATATTAATATGAAAGTATTGATGATTTGCTGTATTGATGTTTCGTATGCTGATGACATAGTTGGGAAACTACAATACATGAAAATTATGACCATTGGTCACTTATGAAATTGCTGTTGTTAAGAAATGATATAACAGATAGTCAAGAAAGACTGACACATTTTGACATAAAGACATATGATGATTCCTCATGGGAGACGAACACATAGTATAAATGTCATAACCCCACAAAGTTACACGTGCTGAGGATACACAAAACGGATATTAAAAAAAAAATGTGATGCCCCTACCAAAGATATCCGAATTACGGAGGACCTAGATTGAAAGTACATGTCGCTGAGTCATGGATGACATAAGATACACATACCCAAATGACATACGCCTACATAGTAAATGAATGAAAATAATTTTAAATTTAAGGATCATAGCTGTCCATCTGGCTGTGTCAGATATACTGTATCAGAAAACAGATGTTATAAACACTGCATAGCTTTGAGAAATCTTCGACCTGCGAAGACAGAGCTAGTGTTGAACGTACTGCACATATTGTAATATAAGAAAATATAGTTTCATATTGTCAAAATGTTATGACAATTCATGTTGATTGTTACATAAATGATTGTTTGATGAGTTTTTGATCAATGTATTACTAGATATAGTAAGCAATGGGTTACTAAATGATGGATTTTCGAAATAACAGGAGGACTAGAAAGGATTCAATGGTATAAAATATTGGAGAACCATAAATGATAAATTGGAGTTATGAAAAACGAAAATTGAAAACTTTATACAAAGATGCCCTGCGATAACATGGATACATTGTCTAGAGTACCAGGACGTTTGTCTTAACAGAGAAAATATAGTGATACAGGAACCAATATGGAAAATTCATGGTGTTTTGAAAATTTTTCTTTCTTTCTTTCCCCTTGTATTTTATATATTTGTAATAACATGTTGATAACATATTGGTCTGATAATCACTGACTAAATAGAAATTAACTAAATAATCAGTGTACTAGGTGTAGGATATTATAGAATTAAAATCTAAATTAACTAAACTAAAGTATCGTATCATTGTCAAGAAAGTAGAGAACAGTAAAGAAAAGTAAAGAAAAGAATAATGTATAAAGCATAAGAATTAAATAGTGAGAAGTGAATAGATTAAAATGAAATATATGTGTACACTAACTACTATCTAATTAACTTAATGTATCAACTAACAAAATAATAATACATATCCTATTATGTAATAATTATGTAAACATTAGTCGCTAACTACATATAAGAATTATCATATTTATAAATATATTGATTAAATTTTTTCAATTGTGTGAGAGTGTTTTGTTTTCTCTTTTGTTTTCTTTTTTCCTACTTTTTCTCACACTATATTTTTATTTTATTAAATCAATAAGTATTGAAATTAATAGTGTTCGTTATGAAGATCCAAACGTTGTTATTTCCATGTGTGAATCTACGGTTTGTTCCCTGTGAAGAAGAATTTCATTCCATAAGCGATAATCTTGAAATAAATCATTCGTAATGAAAACTGAGTTAATAATTCCCATCTGTATTCCATGCAAGGATGAATATATAATTTGACAGAGTTCATTCAGTCAATCTGATTCACATTTGAAAACGATAAGTCCAAAGATGATGCGAATATTCATTTTCCAGTGTATCATAACGAGTGAGAGACGAATGGACGCAAACCAAAGTCCAAACGTTGATAATTGAAACCTTGAAATAAGTCTCGTGGAACATTGTAACTTTCATGTGCAAAATGTAAACATACGTTAGTTCATTGCAAGTTCCTTCGAAGTGTTATTCGTATGCATCCGGTTCCTAACACGTAAGCCGTGTAACATGACGTTGTAATACAGAATCATTAAAATGTACGTATAGTCCAATCTCAATTGTCAGTTGTAGGTACGTATGACCACGAACATGGAAGGAGATGTTGAGTGTGTAAGTTTATGTAGTTCATCAAAACTGGAATCAATTATGTTGGTTTGATGTGCTGGACTCGATATCCAGTACGCTCTTGACGCATTATCAATCGTACAGCCAATTAATCTCGCAACGTCGTTTTACGGTTGATGTGGAACTGTCACGTGCTTCGTATGTGAATTCCATTAATCGATTAATTGTCCTTGAATGCAAACGTCACTGGAGTTGAAATTGCCCGCATGTGACGGAGAGATACATTTGCGTAAAATTTAGTAGCACATGTTGACCTCAAATATAGGAGGTTAAATAAAAAATATTCCCTAGAAATTTAGTGGACGCAATGTTAGCTTATGCAGTCCATGTCGCTTTCATAAGCATGTCTTTTCTCAAGACAAATATACGATATGCTAACTTATGCTACATTGGCTGAGCATAGTGAGAACGATCCACCACGTTACTGTCTATCGTAGGCATGGTAAAACTACATAAGACAGAAAACATGTGTACAACAAGAAAAGTCACTAACCAATCTATATGGATGAGAATAGATGACCACGAGAGAAAAAAACTGATGACTGCGTGTGCTGAGTCATCAAAGAATGTGATAACTAATCCTAATATCTATAGGCTAATATCTGCGTGAAGCAGAATCAGGTACCAATTGTAGCCTGAGAGAATGGTGATGAAAGTAAACACCATTGTCACGCTCCATAACCAAGCGAGCGTCTCTATTAGTCCTAAATGTTACCAACGCCTCACCATACCTGCTATTGGTATGTGGCAACAGACGCACAAACTTAACGTCTGCCATGTAGTAAAAATAAATTACCAAGTGTCCGCCAGTTAGTTTCCTGTGGTAGATATTGCACTAACACCGTGCGAGAATATGCACATTTACCAATATAAGTAGGATCATTGTAACTAACATGGGAACACGAGTGCTGTGCAACGTTAGTTGCGTGTGGCAAATAGCAATGTTTGTCAGTCATGTATGTATAATTCTTTCTATAACCTGGATCATCCTGTTGAACATGAGTATGATGACTTCTACCCTATACGGGTACATTTGTAGGGCATGTAGTAGTAGACAAACCAGAAGAACAAAGTACATTCTTTTCTTTCAATGTACAAGTATTAATTTTATTCAGTATTTTCATATCACTCTTCACACCAACCATATGTTTCAACATGTTACTCTTCTTAGTACACTCCTTTCCCTTGTTGACAACGTCAACAGTTTTTTAAAGACCAGTTGGTGGCTGATTATGTCACCAAGACTTGTTCCCTAAATTGGCAGTATTGAGCTGTCGAGGGAAGGTGTACTTGCCTCGAAATGTTCTGATCATCTTCACTGGGTGTGCTGGTAATTTAGTATCACCCTTAGTACGTAAGTCATGTCGTAAAGTACGTTTATCATAACTGTTGTTCAACCATATCTTTTTACCTGAGAATACATCCAATAGACTATCAACTCTCCTTCTTAGTTTATTACCTTCAGAAGTCAGAAATGCAATCTCCTGCTTCTGCTTCTTATTTAATTTATTCAAGTTAGTAGCTATCTTCCTCTCACTAACAATTGTAGAATCAACTGTATTCAATTTAGCTGAAAGTTCAATGATCTGCTGTTGCATTTTATTTTCCAGTTCAGCATATATACGTTTCTCATTCAGGAGCAAAGATTCTAAGGCCGTTACCCTGTCATCAGTTAAACAAACATCACTTAAGTTTGATATAATTAAATATTGTCCTTGTGAGATTCAATCTCCTCTTTTTCACCTTCTGATTTAAACTTAACATACTCCGAAATCAAAGATTCATGATCGGACCTCAACTTGTCACATTTTGATTTCAAATTATCAAATAAACCCCTAACTGTCTCATTACTTCTCTGAGATTCAATAATAAATTTATCATTTTCTTCACGCAATAATGCTAAGTCACGCGTGGAAGAGTTCACTTTACTTATTTGGTCATCCAACATCTGTTTCAATGAGGTCACCTCATCCTCTAACTCTTTCTTCTGACTAAGAAATTTCGTATTATCTGCTATCAACACCGTCACCTTATTATTTAATACAGCATTTTCAAAATATGATTGCATATCAAAATGATGATTTTTACATTATAGTTTGAAAATGATTGCACATATAAGTCTAGAGATGTTTTACACACGTCATAATGAGTAAGTAGATCATTCACTGAAAAAAAAATGATGAATAACCACGGATGAATTGACCGTTTTATGCAATTGGATCATCATTACAAAGATAACGTGGATTATTTTGAAAAGAATTTGAATACTTTATACTGGAAAATAACTTGAATGCATACTATATTGGAGCACCAGGAAGAATTTGTAACATGAAAATCCTGAAAAATATTTTGAGTGTTCTGAGACAGGAGCCATAAAGATATGATATTAACAGTTTTCTCCTCCCTTTATCAAGTTAACTTAATAATGTTGTTAACTATACAGATTTTGATGTTGTATGGAAAATGTTATTCGTTCAAATGGTTCAAGGTTCCAATCGTGTAGTTTTTGAGTGGCGACCTTACAAATTAGATTGATGGTAAAATATTTTGTTGGCCAGTGTTGCCAATCGGAAAATTTTGTTAGCATATGTCTTGATATGATAGATGGTTTATATTTTTGGAAATTATGTCCATTAATAGGGCCTGTTTAAGGAAGACAGTCCCATACATACATATAGAATCCCAGGTTTAGGAATTAGGTTGAATTTTTCTGAAATATTTTTGGACTTTGAACATGTTTGGACTTTAATTTTTTTCTGAACTTAGAAAGAAAATTTTTGGGGATATTTTTTGGATATTGATAGTGCTCAAATGTCTCCCTACGGGATACATTTGCAGAGCCCCGGGATCTATATGTGACCGTACGATAGTCATTTTTTGGAAATTATATTAAGAAAAAAATAACTTATTGGTAAATAACCATTTAAACTGAAACAGAGGATAGATTTGTGTAATAAAAATCAAGTATAAAATAAACTGCTATTTTAATGAAAACAGACTATATTTGTAACTTAGGTAAAAGACAGTAAGGGAGGGAACGATTATGGAAAAAATGTATTAGTATAAAATTTTAGGTTAATTTTGGCTTGGACACGTGATTCCTAGCCAATGATTAAGCTGGACGTAATTAGACCACGCACGCTTTCTTACCCAGCTAAAATCCCCGGGCTAAGTCAGTTGCAGGGAAGATGTAGAGCCATTCAGACGTACCAGCGTTAGCTGTCTGTTGAAGATTTTATTTCAACTATGAACGGATTGTTTATGCAGTTGTGACCACAGAGTGTTATATTCGAAGTGGTTTTTTGTGATTATTTCTGAGGAAATGCAGTAAGTAGAGAAACAGTTATATTTCCCTACGATATTAAGATTTCTGCACAAAATAGTTGTACAAAGAAAGAAAGAGGGGACATGAGCATCCCTTGAGCCTCAGGAGAAATGTTGAAAAAACCAAATCAGAGTGACTTACAAAATGCTAAACCCATTATGCATAAGGGAAACTAAAAATGAAAATGCTGGAGATATGAATAAGCCATGATTTTTTTATTATGTCAAAACTGAAGTAGAGTTTGTAAATAAAGTTCACCTTTGAAATTTAATCAAGCGGTTATGAACTTACTTTGTTTTGCATAAAAAATCCATGAAGAGGAATATGCTAGTTTGTACCAAATTTCGACCTTTATTTGCTCTGACCATAACACCTACAGAGGACCACTAAAGAACCTGGTTATTTCCAAATATAAGAGAAGAATAAACACCTCTGGCGAATTTAGGCCAGTCAAACAACTTACTCTCTAGTAACAAATGTTCATATCAACACAACTGTAAACCCACACGGCCACACATTACTCTATATGGTGCCGTTCCAGGCCCTAAAGGAAATACACACGGCTACAAATGTACAACCACGCAGCTTAGCTGGGTGTTAGCGTGGCTGTATGCCGTTTTCGCAAGATGGCGTAACCATAGAGCGCGTGGTATGAATGGGTACCTGTAGCTGATTGATCATGGCTGACTGTGGTGGGCGCATGTGGTGGGCGCATGGTAAGTGTTATTATTTATGCTATTGAATTACACTTAGACATTGTTTTTATATATTGTTTTTCAGAAAGTCTACGAACACTGTCTGGGTGTTCGGTAGTATTAAATGTTGATCTGTATAAGGCTTTGTGTTGCTTGAATTGCTAAGTCTGCTGCTAAGAGGGTTGCAAGCAACCAATAATTGCAACCCCTGTCAAACGATCCTTAATAAAAATTTTCTTAGTGCATGAGTCTTGGTTTTGAGGTAGCCACATCGACATAAGTTTGCCTCAACCACACCTAGCCTCTGTCACAAGTGGCGTCGTCGACAGGATTGACAGACAGCACGCAGTGAAGCAACTGTTCAGTAATCAGAGTAACAACAGCCGAAACAGTAGAACACCCAATTCAGTGCAAGGCAAGGGACGGGATCATCCAGTTTGTCAATATTTCTAGTCAACTCTACTAGCAACAAGATGGCAGCACGCAGCACACGCGCTGCTGATAGATATGATAACGAAGATGTGGCTCAAGTGGATGACCCTATAATGGGACTGAACCGTCAACCAGAACGAGTACGGTACATAATGGTACATACTCACAAAAAGCGCAGTGCTTTGGGGAGCGCACGGGTCCTACGGACGAAGAATATGTCAGGAAGGTGAGAGCCGCCTGGAGAGTAGGGATGATGAGCAAAGAGCATCAGGCGGATGTTATTTGGCACAGTGTCACCCCGAGTGTCCGCAGGGAGCTGAGGATTCAGACTGAGGATGCTGACCCAGAAGCGATGCTACAGTCCATTCTTAGGGTGTACGGGAAGCGTCGAAGCATCCCAGAGCTAATGGCCATTTTTTACTCTACTACCCGGCAAGGGGCAAGGGAATCTCTTTGGGAATTCTCCCATCGCATTCACAAGGTGTTTGAAAGTGTTGTAAGAGCACAAAACAGAATAATGTCACTCCTTTGGAGCCATCCTTCCTTCGTGACCAGTTTGCTGCTTGTCTGAGAGATGATCTACTAAGAAAGTTTGCAAAGGAAATGATCATTAAAGAGCCTATAGCATCGTTTAAGTCGGTGAGGGACTATTCCCTACGGTTCTTAGAGACTGAACACGCTTCTGGGGCTGGTGTTGCCAGTGTCGGGGCAGTAAATACAGAGACGGTACCATGTACACATGCATTAAACGCAGAGGTGGAGCGGCTGAGAGCCACAGGTGGCTCGATTACAGGCTAAAATTGATGCGATGTCTCAGGAGCAGGGGAGACGTACCAGGACAATTTTCTGTTTTAGATGCAGTAGACAAAGGCCCCGTACAGAATCTGTGTCCACATGCATTAAACTAGACACCCCTGCGGCTGGGAGTCAGGTTACAGAAGGGGAGCAGAATGACTCAAAGATAAAGATGGTTGGTGGTCGACCGGAATGTGATGTACTATTAGCAGAAAAGAAAGACTAATGTATTCTTGACACGGGGTCACAATTTTCAACTGTTATGGAACAGTGCTTTCAGCAGCTTTTTGGAGATCTGGCCCTTGATGAAAGTAAATGGGTACGACTAACTGCTGCCAATGGTGTCACAATTTCATATGCTGGCCATCTAGTGGTTGACGTCAAGATTGGGGAGTGCCATGTCAAGAACTGTGGCATCTATGTCGTTAAGAGTGTCAATGGGCCTGACAAAGCGCCTGGTATAATAGGCACCAACATACTGGCGGAAGTAAAAAACATCCACCGCTTCCTCAAATGGGAAGCTCCAAGAAAAGGTACACAAGAGGCAAGGTTAGATAGAGTGAAGGTGTGGGTTGCAGGAGGAAGAAAAACCCACATACCAGCTCGCTCGACTGCTACTATAAAGGTGAAATTAAGAAGAGGCTCCAGATCAGAGAAGACAGTGCTTTTTGAACCCTCAAGAGACTTAGACCATAAAGGGCTGTTTATATGTCATACCTTAACTGTTTTCATAGGAGGTTTCTGTGAGATCTAAGCAGTAAATCTTGGAGATGAAGACCTTTTATTGGCTACGGGTACTCAAGTTGGAGAACTTTCTGAGGCATGCGCGGACTATGAGAGACACTTCAGCGTTGTTGGAGTCTAGGTAGTGGAGATATCTGCACAGCCAGTATGCCCAGCCAAGGTCCCTGTATGCAGCCCAGTTAATTTAAATGGGTTTGAGGGCAGTCAAGACCAAAAGCGCCAACTACAGACGTTACTACAACAATATGACAGCCTGTTCGCTAAAGATGCGAATGATGTAGGGTATACAAGTAAGGTATCTCATTCGATTCAGTTGACGGATGATACTCTAGTAAAACAACCCTACAGGCGAATTCCTCCAGCTTTCTACAAAGAGGTGCAGGACCACCTGCGAGGTCTCCTCGACAAACAAATTATAAGAGAAAATTCAAGTTCCTGGGCTTCGCCTATTGTGCTCGTGAGGAAGAAAGATGGCAAACTGCGATTATGTGTAGACTTCATAGCTGTCAATGCCAAGACCAAAAAGGACGCCTACCCTCTTCCCCGTGTGGATGAATATTTAGACGCTTTAGGAGGAATGAAAATATTTTCTTCGCTAGATCTAGCAAGTGGCTACTACCTGGTAGCTATGAGGACAGAAGATCAAGAGAAAACAGCGTTCACCACACCATTTGGGTTGTATGAGTACACTAGGATGCCCAATGGACTAGCTAATTCAGCCAGTACTTTTCAGCGACTGGTGCAGTTCCATGCACGATATGATGTTCCAGCTGTTACTGGTCTATCTAGATGACATTCTTGTGTACTCAGCCGGCTTTACAAAACACCTGCAGCAGCTTGAAATGTGTTCCAGCGGTTGCAGCAACTAGGCCTGAAGTTGAATGCGGCTAAATGTCATTTCTGCAAGGCAAAAGTGGAATTTTTGGGTCATACGGTACCTGAAGAGGGCATTAGAGCGATGGACGATAAGATACAGGCTATTAAAGAGGCATCAATACCCAGAACACAGACAGAGTTACGTGCATTCCTCGGTCTTGCTAGTTATTATCGGAGGTTTGTGACCGGGTTTGCCACTTTAGCACGCCCACTGCATGAACTGGTTGCTCAGTTAAATGAAGACCAAGATCCACAGGGTAAACGGAGGTCCAGGAAAACTGCCGTAGGAGAACTGTGGACCCAAGAATTTGATAGCATTTGAAAACTATGCTTACGTCTACTCCTCTTCTTGGTTTCCCAAATTTTTCTGTACCCTCTGTACTGGAAGTGGATGCGTCATACCAGTGATTGGGGGCCGTACTGTCACAAGTGCAAGATGGCAAGAAAAGGGTGTTAGCATATGCCAGTCGCACTCTGCGACCATCAGAGAAAAATGCCAACAGTAGCATGAAACTAGAGTTGCTAAGTAAGAAATGGGCTATGACGGAAAACCTCAGGAGTTATCTGCTCAGCGCTCAAGTTGAGGTGTTTACCGACAACAGGAGTTTGGCTCTGTGGCAAAAGTCTAAGCCTGGCGCCATCAAACAGAGGTGGATAGCACAGATGTCGATGTTCAATTACTCTATCAAACACAAGGCAGGTAATGCGAACGGAAATACTGACAACCTCTCTCGGTATCCTATTGAGAATCCAGAACACACCGATGAAGATGATGATGTCGCCATCAGTCACAAAGCATTAGTGCCAGCCCGCCCAATAGCTATACCCGCAAGGTAAGGTTTGCTGCAGAATATGGAGTTAAGGGCCATGTGTGGAGCAGTGGAGATGGGAGATGCAACAGATCCAGGCACAAGTGCGGCACTAACGTTTCCATTCTTTCTCTTGAAGAACTGTTAGCACTGCAGGAGGCTGATACTGATATAATGACAGTCTCCAGAATTATGAGAGATGGTACTAGATTGCCCATGGAGGAAATAAGGAGATTATCAAAGCCAGCAAAGAAGCTACTAAGGCAGCGTAGGCGCTTGCCATTAATCGGACAGTATCGGACAGTAAGCGGACCTAATGGGACTAAGATCACGCAGCTTGTTGTTCCAGAATCTTTAAAAACTCGAGTTCTGAAGGCAGTGCACAAAACTGGCCATCAGTGTCGTGACCGCATGTTGCAGATACCGAGGAACAGGTGTTTCTGTGATGGCATAACGCATGTTGTAGAGAAATTCTGCAGAATGTGCCGTAGATGCAATATAGCAAAAGCCCCGCATCTCAAGATCCAAGGTCCATCGGGTAACCTGCTGGCATCCAAGCCTTTTGAAGTAGTCGCCATGGACTTTACGCTGCTTGAAATAGACGCACGAGGCTACGTGAATGTACTCATTATAACTGACGTATTTAGCAAGTTTGCATTTGCCGTCCCAACTAGAGACCAAAAAGCAACCACCGTTGCCCGAGCGTTGGTAGAAAAGTGGTTTTTGTTCCAAGGCGTGCGGCAGAGGCTTCATTCCGACTAGGGTAGAAATTTCGAATCGGCTGTCATATCTGAACTGTGCAGAGTATATGGCGTCGAGAAAAGCCGAACGACGGCATACAATCCTCGTGGAAATGGCCAGTGTGAGCTGTTTAACAGGACATTGCATGAACTCTTAAGGCCATTGTCCACCAATGAGAAACGGAGATGGTCTGACCACCTGGCAGAGGTCCTTGCAGTCTACAACGCCACTCCCCATGCATCTACGGGTTACTCCCCTTACTACCATTTGTTTGGGAGGGAGCCGAAAATGCCCATCGATTTCATATTGGGCCATTCATCAGGTGACGAAAAACCAGCTACGGTTGACCAGTGGCTTGAAGGGCACATTTCCAGGTTACGAGAGGCGCCCGTAAGAGCAGAGGCACAGTTGCAGAAGTTGGCAGCAGTCCGGAAAAAGAGATGTGACAAGGTGCCGTGTTCTATTCCACTACAAGTGGGAGAATTGGTGAGGAAAAGACTGCACTAAGCTGACAGGTCCAAAATTCGTGACATGTGGTCAGAAGAGGAGTACATTGTTGTTCGTGCTTTCACAATGACAGATGGTCCATATGTCATCCAACGAACAGATAGAGTGAGTCCGAGCATTAGAGTCACTGGCAACGAACTGAGACGAAGTGAAGACAAAGATGATTCTCCAGATTTGGTAGATACGACACTAGGCCTATCTGAAGAACCAGCTTTGCCAGAGGAGACAGACCCTGGGGAGGATGCACATGGTTTAACGCCCGAATGAGGCTGGTATGCCCTGCAGCCGATAGAGGGTCCTGTCCCAAGACGTTCTGAGAGATTACGACTGAAACGCCTAGCTTGGAGAAGTTGTCGGGACGACAACAAAATCAGGCGGTGAATATGTGACAGCGCCATCGCCATTTTGTCGGTTGTTCTGTACCTTCTACCACAACAAAGCATGTGGCAGCCATTTTTAGGTCACATCTAAAAATAGAACATTAGTAATGCCACTGAAGGAGTAGCAGCCAATCAGAGAAGAGAAGCGTCCAGGCTACCGCGTCAAGTAAAATTTTGTATAATTCTTATTGCCGGTCGCGGAGAGAGAACAAGCTTTGAAAGCTGAAGTCTAGTTCAAGAACATGCCTAGGACTTCTAAGTAAATATATTATTCTCCAACATTCTAAAAGTCTTTATAGTGTTAGAAAGTATATACGATCACCATCTTGTTGCTGTAGTATTTTAAATAAGTATATATTTAATTCTGTGGTATTTATTTCGCGTGCTGTTGATGTTAGATCTAAATCTATTCTGAAATGGCGTGGGTCTATGTTCAGGAAATATAACACGTGGCCGGTACTAGAACTGGCATATTCAGTTATTACATTTGTGTAAATGAAATTTAATGGTTACGTATTTCCATATTGTTTGGGGTTCAGGAAACCTTCCATGGGCTTATGTAAATCCGACACGTAGTTGGTTTGAATAATATTTAATTGTGGCACGATTTAGACTGTTATATTTATTAATTACGGTGCTGATGCCAAAATAGTTTATTTTAGTGTGGCGAGAGCTGCAATTTAATATGTTACAGCTTACTAGAATAAGTCCTGTGCTTCTTCAGTAATATTAGACTGATAATGTGGTGTAAGTAATAGTAAGATCGGCTATAGCTAATTGGTGTTAGCTTTCTTAGTTTCATAGTTTTACAGTGTAAAATCTCTATTGGTTATCTGTACCGCCTTAAATAGATTTGTTAAGCCATTATTTCTATAATATTTAGTATTATAATGTAATGTTACTATAGAATGTACAACCACGCAGCTTTGCTGGGTGTTAGCGTGGCTGTATGCCGTTCTCGCAAGATGGCGTAACCATAGAACGCGTAGTATGAATGGGTACCTGTAGCTGATTGATCATGGCTGACTGTGGTGGGCGCCAGTGGCGTATTCTTTATGAGTGCTGTGCGTGCTACGCACACCTATGCCCGAAGGAAAATACAAATTTATTTTATTATTCTATAAAATATTTCTCTTCTAATGTTCTGCTGTCGGACCGCACGCATCAAGATAACGGATTTTCCCGCATAGAATCTACGAGTATATCTAGTTTTAGTTTCCCAGACGCGTTTTATATTCAGTTTTTTTTGGTTGGTATCAATCGCTCGAAGTTTCTCGGGTAATTCCGTCACAATGCGTGCTGTACCTTTCGGTTTCACATTTGAAGACTGGTTTGTGTGGATCGGGTCATGGCCAGATACGTGATACAAGCTGGTTGGTCACTACTGATACAGGTTGTCTGGTACATTACTGACTGATACTGGTATACTGTGCTATAGTTGTAGTGGCTGGTAATGTAGTGTGCTTTGTGATGTCAACATAGCGCGAATGCGTGTTAGAAAGTTCGAAAAGGTAGACGTCTATGCAGCAGTACAGACTTGCCTCACAATACATAACATATGAGTGTGTGTAGCATTCATCACATATAGAGGTGTAGATGTTGAGTTGGTAGAACCATATATCGTACGTGTCACAGGCATGGAGTCAAAAATATAGGTGAACAGCTGTTGACATTTCAACCATTTATTTTAGTCACAGCGACAAGACAACGTAGACAAGTTCATATAAGCATGACACAGGAACATGGCGGACGTGAAGACAGTTCACTACGATTGCATGGAAACAAGTTCAATAAATATGCATATATCAATATGTTGCTGACTCCAATTTATCTATCATTCCACAGTGTCGCAGATATAGTTGATGGTGCACTCCAATTGTCGGAGAATGAGAACCCAATTGTCGGAGAATGAGAACCCAATTGTCGCATAAAGAGTTTTACTTTTATAGTGATGATATAAGTAAGTATGTAAAGGAAGATGTGTAGGAAGCACATAGACCTTTAGACACTAGTTTTCACAGATGTGAGCTAGTGTGGAGGGAAAGAGTTAACAGAAGGGCACAGGTTGGTGTCAGTGATTCTCTCCCCTTTTAGACTACCAACTCTTGTATTTTTCTGGCGACGACTACCTCTTTCTTACTCAAATCTTTTTGAAGATGAACTAGTAGTAACAAGTAATACAAAGAAGGTTGAGAATGTTTTTCTGAACAGAACATACAATCTACTAAGTCAAATTCAGAATGATGGTGAGTTACAGAATGTACATAATTACTTTAATTACAGTGAAAAATAAAATCAATGTTGACATGTACTTTGAAAAGAAATACTAGGAAATTTAGAACTATCAGTGTCTTTGGTTCAGATAAGAATAAGAGGCTATTTTCCTCACTGTCGAAAGTTTATTCCTATGGCTATTTCTGGGATGAGTGAATTCTGATTTTGGTCTGGGTTTTACGTAGACTTATCTGCTTGGACTTCTCCTGAGCGTCACTGTAGGTAGGGATTACCAACTGGAGAATTTGATTCAGTGGGGCTATAGTCCAAGAGATGACTAGGCTTTTCGTTAACCTGGTTGTGAAGTTGCGTTATGCTGTTCAGGTGCTGACGATGTGTTGACTGTTTAAATCTGTAGACTGCTTATATGCTGTAGAATGCTCAGGGTTGCTGACTTGTGATCACCGATAGGTTTGAGACGTAAGCAGTAGTTCTCTCCGTAGCATAGAGCAACTAGGCGGTTTACTCGCAACAATTTACAGCAATCAAAATCCAGAAACTGGCTAGGATTCTGCAACTGGGATGTGGAAGACAATACAGGCAATCACAATCTTCTGTTTTTATACAGATATATTAACTACAGCCACTCTGGACATTTCGTCTCAGAATGGTGCCTAATAATATATTTACCTGAAACCGTAACAGTCAGTCTTCCTTAAAGGCGACTGTCCATTTGTTTACAAATTCCTCTCTAGCGGTAGTCTTACAATCAGCTCATTTCAGTAAGGTCAACCTTTGTTATAAGCAGACGCCTGGCCATGTGCGTTCATGCGTGGCTGCATTGGAGGAATATTTCATTCACTCATCCATTGAACAACATGTTTCTTCTCTCGGTCACAACAGTTGTTTTTTTCGTCACATTTCCAAAATCATTAGGATGTAGTACTTTCCCATATCAGCCAGTACTTACATCATTATAATGCATCAATAACATTCATAATACATAAATGCAAAATAGCTATCAATCTAATGTAAAGAAATAAAACCACAATATTAAGTATTTCACACTTTACATCCGTTAACTAATCCCTTGATATTAGAGTTAGCTAATTAAGCGAATACTGAGAGTTTGCTTACCGCTCAGGACTTTATCCACAGCTTAAGAACTAGAATTTGAGTAGCGTTACTCTCAATCACATATACTTGTAGGTATGAGGCTTCTCTTCTATAACTATATAAGCGTGCGTTGTCTTCCAACGGTTAATCAGCAAGTGATCTTAAAACTCAACATTTGTTCGCATGAAGTTAAAACATTTCCTGATTCCCACGCCAAGAGTTAATTATTTCCCGTCTCTTGCTTAGACACGTACCAAGATTTATCGTGGCGGTTTCAGTTGACCACTGAACACCGAAATATGATACTCTGGGAACCACTGGTTTCGACTAAGCGAATAAATCGTATAGACGTCCCTAAAGAAATCTCTTTAAGTGACTTAGTTGAAGAAGATAGAATTTGGATAGAATGACAGGACTATTAGTGAAGACTTGAAAAACAGCTAAAGAAACGATCGCAGGTGCAAATATTTCCGTAGAGAAAGCAGACAAAATGTGAAGGAAAAGAAAAGTAAGGAATTAAAAAATAATCTAGACGAAATCTTCGAGCACTCTGTGACACACAGCTAGCAGAAAAACCCGCATCACAGAACGGGCAAATAACTGTATAAACATCCATCAATTTCATTCTGACTTCACCATGTCAGATATCTTCGTAAGTCTCCCGTCGACCCCAAACATGGCGGGCGACGAAATAGCATAGTCCATTCCTCTAGTCGGACGAATCGACAATGATCTGTACTTTTGAAGATAGTCTTATAACATTAATGGTACCACTGACTCAGCGCGTCAGGTACTCCAAATAACTCCCTCGTACACCAGGCGAGTTTTCATTTCCATAGTTATAATAACAATAACTTGTAACTCATCTGGTCTTCCACTCCAGATAGTTATATTAGGCCTCTATAAAACAGTAAACACTGTGGATTCTTCATACGTAGACATAATCGTGCATGTTCAAAATATACCGCTAACATGCGGGTTTTCAGAATAATATCTATTCTCCTTGGTTTCTGTGTAAATCTAAGACTAACAGTCTTAATTGGCTCCACCGAGCATAGCAAATAAAGTACTCTGCATTTCAAACATCTGGGAGCTTCTTCTCACAGTTTGACTCAAAATATGTTCTGCAAACACTGCGAACGAAGGAAGTTTTAAAGTTAATTTTTACCTTGCTCCGAATTCCTATCACAACTTAATAACAACTGTCGCCTTCCTGACGAACAGAATAACACAGGGGAACCTTAAATAACAAGTGGAAGAGCTTCCATCCCCAAAGGTAATGCAGAGAGAATCAACAGACATTTTTGTCTGACAGAACCCAGATCAACTTCACGCACAGGAAGTCTTTTTCTAAAAACTCCCAGTTCCAGCATGCGCTGTGTACGCTTAACCTCTGAACTATCAAGTCAGCTATAGAATCCTTATATGGCCAGCTAGGCCTAAGTTCGGTTCTAAGAATCGAACGCTTTGACTAAAAAACAAGAGGAGGCAACTACATATTTACTTTCACCAAGAGCAAAAAATGAGTATCCGCCTTTTGATTAGGGTTCTAACAAAAAATACCTTAGACCCAAAATCTTATTACAAAATATTTTCAAACATAAACAAGTATACAGACAGACTAAATTACTAGCTAGGAAACTGCACGCAACAATACGTCAATACAATACGAACATGTGTGCGGTCGTCTTGTAGCTCTCTAGTTGTAAACATCGGCTGTGTCCAAGTCCAGTGTTTTTTTGTGATTAATTTTTGTTAGTTGCTGGGAGTGCAGATTATTAGTGACAGTGAGTTTCAAATTGTAAGTTAACTCTTTCAGTCCCAAGCAAAAAAGTGGGTTTGGCCAAACAAAAATGACCATATTAGTATGTTTTTATTGTTTTTGTTTGGAAATAATTGTTTAAAATGTTCATATTCATAAATAACAAAAGTCCATAATGGATGGCTATACTTTAAGAAAATAGCGTTTTTGAGTTGTCAAAATTAGAAAACAGCCCTAGAAAGGATCAAGAGATACGAAAGCCAGTATACTGTTGATTGGGCAAAATGGGTCTAGCGGGAAGTACAGTATACTGGCTCTTGGGGGTTAAAGAGTTAATTAGTATTTCGGAGATAATTGACATATACCCAAAATGCAAGTGTTGGACGACATCGCTAAAAAGAAGTTTTGTTCACTAAGTTTTAGTGAAAAACTATCAATTATGAGTAACGGCAAACCATGTCCTGAGTTACCACTCTTAAAAACAGTACATAAAAGTAAGACAGACGTATACACACGTCATTTTTCAACAGCTCATTACAAGTCGGCGGATTGGTTAACTGGTTGTGAAAAGAGGAATAAATTGTTCTGTTGGCCTTGTTTTTTATTTTCTTAGAAGGCAACGTATGGAGTAGAAATGGTTTTGATGATCTTAACCACTTAAGTGCAGCTGCACAGAGACACGAAAAGACTAAAAGCCATGTCCAATGTTTTTTCAGCTGAAAATGTTTGGTCGACAAAGAGTGGACGTCTTGCTTAATGATCAGCTTGATCAAAGTATCAGCCAACATAATGAACTTATAAAAAAGAATCAAAATATCTTGAAACGTCTGATTGATGCGGTATGCTTCCTTGGTAAACAGGAGCTTCCTTTCCGAGGACATGACGAATGTAATGACTCTTTTAACAGAGGCAACTATTTAGAGTTTATGGATGCATTTCAGCAATATGACCCTCTTTTTGAACATCACCTACAGAGCTCTACAGTTTTCCGTGAAACCTCTCCGGCAGTGCAAAATGATCTCATTCAGGCTATCTCTGAAGTCCTCATTGGTGAAATAAAGAAGGAAGTCCATGTTTCAAACTTTGCTGCTATACTTCTGGATGAGAGTTGCGATATCACGTGCAAATCCCAGCTGTCAACCGTCTTAAGATATGTATTAGATGGTGTTGTTTATGATAGGTTTGTCGGGCATACCGACGTTAGTCAGGATAGAACCTTAGAAGGTTTGTTTAAACATGTAGTTAGCACGGTACAAGAATACAAACTTTAAGATAAGTTAGTTGGGCAAACTTATGATGGAGCGTCTGTGATGGCAGATCATTTGGATGGCTTACAAAAAAAGGTTATTGATGTTTACCCAAAAGCACTCTTTACTCATTGCTATGCCCATGCATTTGAACCTCGTCTTGCAACAAAGTTTGATGAATATCAAAGACTGCAATATTTTTTTTTTATAACTCTCAATGGTCTTTCTGCATTTTTCTCAAAATCGTCTAAAAGAACAATAGCTCTTCAAGAATTTCTTTCTAAGAAGTTGCCAGCTGTAGCACCTACCAGGTGGAACTTCACTTCCAGATTAGTACATACAGTGAACGATCATTGGTTAGAGCTTATTGAATTTTTTGAAAAGCTCATTGATTGTTCTTTAGAATGGGATGCTGACACAGTGGTTGAATCGCAAGGCTTTTTGTGTTTCTTGAGGAGAGTAAATACAATTTTCCTACTTCAAGTATTTTCAAGATTATTTGCATATACAGATGTTTTATACAATTTACTTCAAACAAGAAATTTCGATATTTTGTACTGCTGCAAGAAAATAGAAGAGATCAAAAATGAACTTCAACGAGCAAGGGATACTGCCTTTAATGAGATTTGGTATGCTGCATTGGGAAGGAGGGGAAAAGAATTTAAATCACCTACAAATAAACGGGGGGGGGGTAGGGCTGGAGTGTGTAAGGGATAGTACCTCACGGTGAGAGGCAGTCACTTCCTCTTTTTGAGGATGGCCTGGATCCTATTTGGTTCCCCCACTCCAGTTCAGCTCACGTATGGCTCCTCGAGTCTGCTTGTGTACGGCAGCGCCACCCCCGGGCAACGGCTTTGACTGGCCGGCAGAACTGCGTGAGCAAATTGAAAAAGGGAGGTCCCCCTTAAACAGTACACACAACTGCTGGCCGAACGGGCGGATGATCAATAATATTTTGACAACGGCTTCTAGGGCAGGAGTTGGAAAGGCCTGGTATCGGGCTGAGGGCGCACCATGGACTGTAATGGTAAGCGGCCAGAACCATCCAGAAAGCAATGGCAAACTACTGGATGTACAATGCCAAAAAATCCATAATGGCTAATCTGAATACTACGCAAAGATCTGGTGGTGAGGCTCCCAGGCCAGGCAGATCATATTTAACTGGGGAAGAGAGATCGTTGGCAGCGTCAGTAGAGGTAATCGTGATGACGGCCAAAAGCCTGACTGTGTTACAACGGAAAACCATGTCATCGGTCTTAGAAAAATAATCAAAATAGGAACATGGAACGTCAGAAGCTTATACCAAGGAAAACAGTACATAGTGAAGAACGAGATGGAAAGACTAAACATCGATATCCTGGGCATCTCAGAGCACAGATGGTCGGGCCAGGGACACTTTTCGATTCCTTCAGGAGGAACATTCATATACTCAGGCAAAGAGAGAGGAGGTCAGAGTGGCGTTGGCTTCTACCTGTCTAAAAGGACAGCTGCCTCCCTATTAGAATATAATCCCATAAATGACCGCATTGTCACAATCAGACTGAAAGGAAAAAGAAAGAACATCACAATTATACAAACATATGCGACAACAGCAGCTGCTGAAGAACAGGAAATTGAAGATTTTTACAATGAACTGCAACACGCATTAGAGAAAGCAAATAAGCAAGATATTAGGATAATAATGGGAGATTTTAATGCCAAAGTTGGAAACGAAAGATTAGAACATGAAAAAAGAGTGAAAGGAAGATATGGATTGGGTCAGAGAAATGAGAGAGGAGAACGCTTGACAACATTCTGCCTAGAAAACAACCTAGTCATCACAAATACTCTTTTCATGCAACACCCTAAAAGACTATATACATGGACGTCACCAGACGGAAAAAGCAAGAACCAAATAGATTACATCTTAATACAACAAAGGTGGCGATCTTGTATCTCATCCATCAAGACGCTCCCAGGAGCAGACTGTGATTCCGACCATGAACTTCTTGCTGCAAACTTCAAGATCAAATTGAAAAAAGTTGTTACAAGCGACAAAGTAATACGTTATGACACAAGCTCCATACCAGAAGAGTACAGTGTCGATATTCAGAACAAATTTGACATTCTTATGGCAGTACTGGAGGAAATGACTCCAGATGAACTTGCCAATAACATTAGAGATGTTTATATTACAAATGCACAGAGGTTAATTCCTAAAAGAAGTATAAAGAGACGAGAATACATCTCAGACGAAACACTGAAGTTGGTGGTAGAGAGAAGAAAAATAATGTCCAAAAAGATACAGAAAATCATTAGTTGTACAAGGAATACACAAAGCAGATTAAAAAACGAGTCAGACAAGACAAACAACAATACATAAACGACACCTGCAGGAAAATAGAGGAAATGCGCGGACAGGGATTGAGTAAGAATATATTTTCTGAAGTAAGAACATTGAAGAAAAGCAACTTTAAATCATCACCTCGAGCAATAAATGACAAGAAAGGCGACACTCTAACAGAACGTAAAGATATTCTGAACAGATGGAAGGAGTACTGTCAAGAAATTATATGGAAATAAACAAAGCAGCAGATAACAACGTGTCGTGGAACGACTTCTCACCGATTCTTTTCTTCTGTCTATTATTTTATATCTCTACAAAAATCTCTATCGTTAGATTGAAAACTTTTTCCCTTCAGTTGACTTTTTCATTCTTATAATGAAAGAGTCTCTCTCTCTCTCTAACAGTATTTTACATTCTCAGAATTCTCACTGTCCAGGACAATAAATTATTCACTTCGCCAGCGAAAGTCATTCTACTTGAAAAGGTGAAAAACAGGCTACGAACAAAAAGTCGACTGTCTTTGTTTGTTCACGAACTGGACGCATGTAAAACAGCCGGAAACGGTGGACGCTAGGGCGAGTTGAAACGAAGGTAACTTAATACCCCTGGGACCAGAATAGAATTTGCAACAAGGCCACCCAAGACACAGCCCATCCCTGCCCGGGAGTCTCATCCTGGAATTGGAGGGAATTATATGTCATTCTTCTTGTAACCATCATTCGGAGCAGACAGACTCTGGGCCCAAGTGGGCATTTCATGTTGCGAAATAGTTGTAGTGAATTCGTTGAGCGAAGTAAGTAGATCTAATGCTGCTGATTTTATAACATGAATAATCATATGTTTATCAACATCTTATTATTGCTGCAGTAACTTTTTGTTAAACAAAGTTTTAAATGCATTTCCATTTTCAGTGTCAATAATTGTTATTTGCACCTTTACAGATCCCTCAAATTAATGTATGAGTTGGCTGAGGTCCTAGACCTAATTAACCACTGATCTTTATTTCACAGCCTGGCAGAAATAAGACAGGGTTAAAATAATTGATGTATATTATTGTTGTTACTTTGAGATTTGCATATTGACCCAAGCAAAACAGAAGTGTCTTAGTGGGGCTTCTATTTTCTATTTCTTATAAGGCTCCTGTGTTCTCTGTCAAGACTACAAACTTGATAACAGTGTTCTCAATCACTTCTTCTCACTTTGTCAAATATGGGACATTAATTTTTTGCATCATGGAATGTTCTTTATATGTATTTAATGCAATCTTATGCACATACCATGTTTGATGATTGAAGAACTATTTTATTATCAGTTATATGAATGTTATTTTCTACAGGAACCAGGACTTTAAGAATGTTTACAAGTATTTAACTATTTAATGAATTTACCATTTTGACTGACAAAATGTCAGTCAGTAGTTCTCAAGCCTTGAGACCATGACTACCCTCCACATGATTTACTGCTCCCGTAGCAAGAATGTAAATCATTGGTTCTCAGACTTTGGCAGCAATGACACCCCACCAAGTAAAAACCGCATAGGAAACTATTACCCGGTGGTTCTCAAACCATTGTTGACAGTGACCCCAGAATTAAAATACTGCTCTATGGGCACTAGGTGAACCAGTGGTTCTCAACCAATTGATGACCCCAGCCCATATGTCACAGTTTGTGAAACTCATTGCCCACATGGGGAAAACCATTGCTGTAAATAAGCAGACAGCCAGATAGAGACTGAGAACTCAAGATACGCTATAATGTCAGTTAAGACGTGGTAGATCACACATTGTAACTGAATGATAGTTATCATTGTGTTAATTTAATTTCTGATGGACGCTTACCGGCCATCAGACTTGGGAGATGATTGCTCTTGAAAACCACTAACGGTACTTCAATTGTTTCCAGTCCACCCAGGTTGCGGTTACACAGTACTAAACCAAGGTTGCGGTTACAAAGTACAAACTAAGGTTGCGGTTGCAAAGTACAAAACCAGGTTGCGGTTACCAGATACCTAAACCACGGCCAGGGTACAAGTCCATGGTACCAAAGATTACCCTTACCCACCATATCCTATCAAATAGGTTATCATACCCAACCTTATCCTATCACCCAGTAACCATACCACACATCCCATAAGCAGAAGAGGTATTCAGCAGAGGTGACTTACCCCATCCTTATCTGTGATGTGCACTGAGTCCAGGGAAGCAAACTCTGACACCCTCTGAACCCATTAACTGTTATGAGACCAACCTGCTGGGGCAGACCAAACCAAGAGAGTCCGAACCAAAATCATCTCCGCAGCTACTACAGTCCTTTCGGAGAGATGAGTATTAACACCTACCAGCAACACTACCATAGAAAAGATCTCTGGTCCAAGTGATGACCAAACTAGTTGTTTTTTTTTAAACAGTAGAGCTAAACTCTTTTTTTTCATATTTATATGTAAATAAAAATATGCAAGATTCTATACCCTTATATCCAATTTAACATAACCGAGTCTGTTGTTATTTTCTTTTGTTAACTTTATTTGGGTTGTATTTTGTTTTAAATATAAATCTACACCCTGGGGGCTCAGCCATAATTAAATTAACTTCTATTGGGTCGGGATATTTTAAATGTGGCTGGACACCAAATCTCTTTCTCAACCTTATGTGCTTTACACAGTCCTTTTGTAGGATTCCGAAGGAAGAATTTATCGTCCAGAAAATATCCTGTTTAGGTGCCAGAATTCTCTTTTAAGTAAATTTCTAGTACACTATTTCCCGAGGAGAGGCAGTTTTCTTCAAACTCGGAAGCTATCAATAAGACATTATTATCTTTATTCTTCCATTCCATCCAAGCTGACCTATCTCTTCAAAACTCCTCGCGACACAACGTCATGAATGAAGCAGAACGTGAACCAGAACCTACCATAGAGGAAGTCCGGAACGCAATCAAACACTTAAAAAGTGGAAAATCTCCTGGTTGTGATGAAATAACAGCTGAAATGATACAGGCAGGAGGAGAAGGCAGCGCTGGTATATACCACGCATTATGCTGCAAGATCTGGCAAAGCGGAATTTGGTCCAAGGAATGGAAAAGATAAATTTACATACCCTTGCCAAAAAAGGGCAACCTGAAACTATGCACAAACTACAGAACTATAGCTCTTATAAGCCATGCCAGCAAAATACTATTACAAATCATAATGAAAAGGATACAACAAAAGCTAGAAACAGAAATAAACGAAGTACAGGCGGTTTTCGACCAGCTAGAGGCACTAGAGATCATATATTCAACATGAGGATCATCATAGAAAAGTGTAGAGAATTCTACGTTGACCTACATACTTGTTTCATTGATTACACCAAAGCTTTCGATTGTGTACAACATCAGCAGTTACGGGCTATTATGAAAATATAAGATTTCCAAACCACCTTATACAACTCATCGCACTGCTGTACCAAGAACAACAGGCAGCCGTAAGAATAGAGGGGGAAACATCAGAATGGTTTGAAGTACAGAAAGGAGTAAGACAAGGCTGTACCCTTTCCCCTTACCTGTTTAACATTTATGCCGAGAATATCATGAGAAACGTAAGAGATGACCAAGAACACACAGAGTTTGACTCATTTAACACCGGTGGGTACCAGATCCCGGAAATCAGATATGCTGACGACACAGTCCTCCTATCGACCAACCCAGAAGGACGTGAACAATTAATTATGTCCACCAAAAAACACAGCGAGGCCCAGAATCTATACCTAAACACCAAGAAGACCAAAGTATTAACAACAGACAAAGTAAAGACCAAACCAGAAATTGAAATTGATAACGAAGAACTGGAAAGTGTTAATGAATTTGAATACTTAGGATCAATCATCAACAGCTCTGGCCACTGTGCAGTGGAAATTAAAAGAAGACTTGCAATTGCTTCACATAAACTAATACAGATGAAAAACCTATGGCAAGGCACAAGCAAAGAAACAAAGTTACAACTGATCAGAGCATGTATATTCCCAGTAGCAACATACGGCTGCGAGACTTGGACACTCAATAAAACAGTTGCAAAAAAGATTACATCATTCGAAATGAAATGCTACAGAAGGATGTTGAGAATACCCTGGACACACAAAAAAGACCAACAGAGAAGTACTGCACTCACTAAACGTACAGGAACATTGGCTCCTAAATACCATCGCAATAAGGAAGCTGAAATTTTTCGGTCATATAAAAAGACATAATAGTCTGGAAAAAACAGTAATGGAAGGCATGGTCCCTGGAAAAGGGGGAAGGGGTCGACCTAGACGACGGTGGACCCAGGACATCACAGAGAGTCTGAACTTGTCTTTGGCTGATGCAGGTCGACGTGCCCAGAATCGTGATGCGTTCAGAGCAGCTGTAATGGAGACAACGTTCTGGAAAGAATACGTCACATGATGATGACAAATAAACGACGCCGTGGTTGTATAGGAAAAGATGCATGTTGCCAACTGTATTTTGAAATCATTGATAACATTAGTGTTCCCACAGAAACACGGTTTGCAGCTTTAAAGAAACTTGAGTATTTCCACCTTCTTTATGAACAAAAGTATACCAGTTTCAAGAAAAATTTTCCAGAGGACCTCATCAAAAAATTAAAAGACGTTTATGCAGAAATGTTCGAATATGTAAGATTGAAGAATGAACTTGTTGTACTTTATTGTTCGGATGAGTTCTGCAACAAGTCAGTTCATGAGTTAATAAATATTAGACAAACATAAAGGAATTTTTTCAGGCACTCGTAAGAAATAAAGAAGTAGAACACTAGACAACAGAAAAACAACAGACGTGAGTGGCTTACCCAGGATTCGAACCTCGGACCTTCCGTACGACAACACAGCCCAGCTATACAAGCGAATCACACTATCCTCCCGGCCAGCTAGGCATCCCCAAAAAAGATGCTTTACTGACCGGTCATTAGTGCTAAACACAAGACAACACCGGAAGTTTACAATGGATAGTGTGATTCGATTGTATAGCTAGGTGGACTGACATATACTGTTTAATAGGGGAACGACAAAAGTGATTGCGTCATTAATAAGGCTAAGCTGCCCATTGTAAACTTCCGGTGTTGTCTTGTGTTTCGCACTAATGACCGGTCAGTAAAGCATATTTTTGGGGGGATGCCTAGCTGGCCGGGAGGATAGTTTGATTCGCTTGTATAGCTAGGCGGTGTTGTCGTACGGAAGGTCCGGGGTTCGAATCATGGGTAAGCCACTCACGTCTGTTGTTTTTCTGATGTCTAGAGCACTACTTCTTTATTTCTTACGAGTGCCTGAAAACATACCTTTATGTTTGTCTGATATTTATTTACTTTTTACAGGCCTCGTGTTTCCCTTCCTTATATGTTATAACAGTTCATGAGTTACTGCAGTTCTTAGTAGAAATATGATCTCAGTTAAGGCTTTAAAAAAGTGTTCAACCTGGTAGCATTAATAATGACAATTCCAGCAACTACTGCTTCTGTAGAAAGATCGTTTTCAGCTTTAAAGCGAATCCACAGTTACCACAGATCTACACAAGGTCAAGATCGACTCTCCAGTCTCAGCCTATTGTCCATTGAAAAGGAACTTTTGATCAAGGTTAGAATGAAGAATACATTTTACGATGCTGTAACAGAGAAATTTCTGCAAAAGGAAAGAAAAATAGATTTGACTTTCAAGTGAAACCTGTAAGTGAAAATATGTATTATTTAGTTAATGTTTTTCTTCCAGCTGAAAAACTATCGTTGCGTAATTGAATATACGAGTAGGTTTTTAAATTAAGAGGGGAAGGGGTTAAATAGTAGGCGTACATAATCATTTTAAGTAGCAGCACGCCTAGCTCGCATTACCAGGATACGATACTGGTGGGCGCATGTTTTCTGAATGGTAAGTGCTATTATTCATGCTATTGAATTTCACTTAGACATTGTTTTTATATATTGTTTTTCAGAAAGTCTACGAACACTGTCTGGGTGTTCCGTAGTATTAAATGTTGATCTGTATAAGGCTTTGTGTTGCTTGAATTGCTAAGTCTGCTGATGAGAGGGTTGCAAGCAACCAATAATTGCAAATCCTGTCAAACGATCCTTAATAAAAAATTTTCTTAGTGCATGGGTCTTGGGTGTGAGGTAGCCACATCGACATAAGTTCGCCTCAATCACACCTAGTCCCTGTCACACTTGTTTCATGTGAACCGTTAATTTGTAGAACTGATTCAATACCGCTTTATTGGTTTATATACTTATATATATTCCTTACCAGTTTTACAGCAGCCCCTTAATTTATTTACTTGAAATTACGTCATTGGCGCATATTGTGTTAACAAAACAAGTTGTTTGTTTTTATGTAACAAGAGTTTTACTGACACTTTAAAGGAAAATATCATACATACTTGTTCTATTCAAACTACAGTTTGAATTACTAGACGAACATTGTTAAAACATTCAGATTTACAGACAAATGGTCAATTGACGCAGTGATGTGACGTATTTGAACGTACGGAAGTTTTACTTCGCGTATTATACGTACTTGATCGTCAAAAATGCAATACGTATCATACGTATGGTCGAACATTGTGCCAAACCCTCCTTAGTCTGTTTTTACGACATGCCTGGAAGGTACAGTGTTACTATTCTTATCTCCCCTTTTTAGCCCCCGTGTATATAAGTTTATATCTTTTTATTCTTCTATACTCATCTTTCCATTGCCACACCCAAATTATCTACTTCCTTATTGCCTATAATCATGTTTCTCCGTCCAACTTAACGTTCTGGAATTCCTTGTTACTATTTTTAGGTTTACCCTTACCGTTTTTAGACGGTATTTTCAGAATGCTGCCTTTCAGTAGAAAGGTGAAGAGTTACACGCTAAGGACTTCCCAACACATTGGAAGAGTTTCCTTTCCTTGATATCTTGAACACTAGGTTCCTCTGCTGTTATCTATCTATCTATCTATCTATCTATCTATCTATCTATCTATCTATCTATCTATCTATCTATCTATCTATCTATCTATCTATCTATCTATCTATCTATCTATCTATCTATCTATCTATCTATCTATCTATCCATCTATCCATCCATCCATCCATCCATCCATCCATCCAACCAACCATCCATCCATCCATCCATCCATCCATCCATCCATCCATCCATCTATCTATCTATCTATCTATCTATCTATCTATCTATCTATCTATCTATCTATCTATCTATCTATCTATCTATCTATCTATCTATCTTTCTATATATCTATCTATCTATCTATCTATCTATCTATCTATCTATCTATCTATCTATCTATCTATCTATCTATCTATCTATCTATCTATCTATCTATCTATCTATATGTCTATCTGTCTGTCCGTCCATCCATTCACCCACCCACCCACCCACCTATCCACCCACTCATCTATCTACCTACCTATCTATCTACCTACCTACACACCCACCTACCTAATCGCACCCTTCTATCTACCTACCTTCCTACCTACCTACCTACTCATCCATTCATTCATCCATCCATCCATCCATCTACATATCTCTCTGTCTGCCCGTCTGTCCACCGTCTGTCTATCCATCCATTCATCCATACATCCATACACTAACACATCTATTTATCTACCTACCTACCTACCTAACAAGCTACCTGTCTATTGCTATTTTGTTATATATATATATATATATATATATATATATATATATATATATAATGCAAGTTTCATTTTGGTGAAGCGCATCCCTTCAACCAAAACATAAGATTTTCAAAAGATCTTTCGGTTACATTATAGTGCATGTTTCACCACAAAAGACTTCGTTGCTAAATATTCGTCTCAAAGTAAGGGACATTTTGTTATTTGCAGAAGTCGTCATTAAGAATACTCCAATATGAATGTTGAGGACTACGGTTATCATGATCTTGTCTTAAGTCAAAACAAAGTCCACGTTCAAAATTAAGGCCAATAGAGCTGATAATTTTTTTTTAATGTAAAGGAGACATTGTTAAAGTACGAACTGACCAACATCACTGTTAATATCAGCATAATGTGTGTTAAACCACTGTTGCCAATGTGTTGTTGCAAAGGTGTAGTAGTATTATTGGATAGCAGTTCTTAGCACACACCACACAGGCCATCGCATATGTTGCGAAGTTATTTTTGTTGACACCATCAATAGGTCACACGCACAAAACTACATGCAGGAGTCAGGAAGGTTTAAAGTCCAAATACAGTTCTATACTGTTTATTACGCCACAGAAACATCGACATCAGGAACGATACACTACACAGGATACAATAGCAATAAATCTCTTCAGAAGACCGTAGGCATCGCAGTGCTAATAATATATGGCCTAAAAATATCTCTAATATCTCAGCGCTATTCCTTCAAGCAGACTGCATGCATCGCAGTGCTAATAATATATGGCCTCAAAATATTTCTAGTATCTCAGCGCTATTCCTTCAAGCAGACTGCAGGCATCGCAGTGCTAATAATATATGGCCTCAAAATATCTTCACAAATATCCCTTCATAGGAAACACTGGCCTATACATCACATGGCCTCAAAAACATATTCCAATATTTATCTCACAGACTCCATAAAATCCTCTTGTACACACACAGCGAAAAACACTCCTAGACATCTTCCAGTACACTGCGCAAGAACACACTTAGAAAAACATCGCTGACCAGCCCAGTCAAAAGCCTAGAGCGAACTGTCACGGGATTCCGCATATCAGCCCCGCTCAAACAGTCACGAGAATCGGCTGTTCAAAACACAGCTCCGATAATAATACATGTGCAGGCTAGCCGAGAGAGATAATCGCTCACAGCTCAAAACAACTCAGAATAAATTCATCTCAGCACTTGAGATGATTAGCGTTCACCACGCTTTTCTGTCTCTCGAAACTTCGAGAAGACTTCCGTATAATATATTTTTAAACAACTCAACAGCTCATAAGCATTCAAGCGTCATAACCCAAAAATCCAACCTGTCCAACAATTATTTAAAGGATTATCTCCTCTGGATCAAACGGAACATGACCTTAACATCTACACCAACCCCCGGGGAAAAAAATGATTCTATCATGTAAAGTCATAATAATACCTCGACAAAAAATATTTGCATTAAGTGAAACGTAAAAAAATGAAGCATACAAAGTAATTAGCTAAGTACACTAAGATAATCGGTTTCAAAACCAAGTTAAGCATATTCAGTACAAACCAAACAGGAAACAACCGATAGTAAGTGAAAAAACAGGATCAAGCAAAAGAAGAATGGTCCATAATGAAGGAAAGTATGAAATCGGAATATGAGAAAAAATCAGTAATACCATATGGTAACAATTAAGTTAAACAATTCCTTACATGTAAAATAAATACAACTATCACCACTAGTTACATTATCAAGTCATATAATTAACTTAACAATACAAAGGATGAAAGTATAAGTGACATAAAAAGAAGAAGTATACAAGTAGAATCAAGTAAAACGAGGATGAAATATGGAAGCATAAACAAGATATGAACCCATGTCGAAAAGACAAGAGAAAAAATGGAATGAAATGAAGAATAATCAGCAAAGACAGATGGGGAGCAAAGATATGAATGTAGAGAAAGTTGGTAACAATACATTTTAATAACTGTTTAAATCCAACCACATATTGTATAAATAAATACAATCATGACAGGAAAGCATCGAACAAAAAGGCAATGTATATATATATATATATATATATATATATATATATATATATATATATATATATATATATATATATATATATATATATATATATATACCAAAACATAAAGGAAAGCTATAACTAAATACAGCATAATAGGCAATTTAACCAAGTTATAAAACTTATTCATAATTAAAAATGAATTATTTTAGCCATCGCGTAAACAAAAAATATCAACGCTATCAATAAGTTCTCACTGACGCACAGTCACGCGCTAGATAAAGAAATAAATACATCATAACATCAGAATAACAACTTTTCAAAGAACCAATATCACTACACATTATTAACCATAGCACACAGACAAGCGCTGGGCAAAAAAAATATTACAATGTTAGATAAAATACATTTTTCCTTTCAAAAGTACAATACCAAAATATTTCGGAACGATAACTTACATAAAAATAGTATTTCCTTTTTAACTAATTCGAAGCTATAATTAATAGACTAACAATGAAATCAGCTGTAACAAAATGAATGACATATAAAAAAATCCTATCTCTAAGCAGACACAAATCAACACATGTAAGTTTTGTTTCTCTTTCTTTAAAAAAAAAATACGCAACAGAAAATGCACATGGGAAAACACACTGTTATAAACATACGAACTTGCAAATATATAAGCACAACATAATGTATCTTGAGTATGTGCTATAACTAGCTGTCTAGATTCTTCAAACGAACAACAGTATCAGCTGTCTCTGTTAAATCTACATATACAGTTTAATTTAACCTTTAAGTTAATTCCGGCTGACAATCACATTCAGCTTAGCTACAGTGTTATCTAGCTGTAAATTTATATCTGTATGTGCTAAAATGTTAACCAATTATGGTATCAAAACACGAGACAAAATTTCAAACTTCGAGAATAAAGTTACACTCAGGAACTTTCTGAAGTTGACTACCGCACCGTCACAGCTAATGAGTTTGTGCATAGGGCTGGCAATCTCATCATGCATTAGAAACGATCCTAACAATCACAGCTGCAAAAAGATATCAATGTTTGATGTACCAGCTATCGTAGCTCCAAGCTCCAATACAGAGCATAAAGATAAATGACTATATGGACCAAATGGGCACAGTCTTCCGACCAGTGTGTAGACACTAACATCCCACTGCTTTTATCAAAAAGTTAAAGACATGTTACTACCAACTGATATGCTACACCTTAATACAATAATCATGTGCACAGCGCTTATCAAAACGCAATAATATATGAATCACAAGGAAATCAAATGGTGCGCTATCAAAACACAAAAAAATATGGTAATGAAATGGTGTAATCAGTACACAATCATATTTTAAAAAAATAATATAATGTTGAAATAGTGCATAAAAATGAACATACACAATATCTAATACAACACTATATAATGTACCATACTATATAATGTCCTATTTCATACAATACAATAATCCACTATCTGTAAAAATAAGTTAAGTAGGAAACAACTGCCGCGGTCTTGAGATATTCCAAAAACACCAAGAGGAAACACATCTAATGTGGGGTTAACACGCTTACTGGCTCCGCTTGATCAGACACACGGGCACAAGGTGACATATTCCTCTCACAGCTAATGTAACATAGGAGCGCTGAATCTTATCGCAAATCCGCTGCTGTGAAAAAAAAAATAAATAAAAATCTCTATTTTAATCAAAGGTACGATTTTAATGACGAAAGACGGAAAAATTAACTCCACATTTACCTATCAACTGTGGTTGTGTAAAGTTCCGGCCTCTTTATGATAAGCAACAAACCTTCCGTCCTCACGTGTAGACAACATAGGAAGAGAATGACCGCAACTCAAGGTTGTCACTGCTGTAGGGTCGAACAAATTTCTGCACTCACGACAATGAGATGCTCTTTCGAAATCAAAAGCAAAGCAAGCAGTAGCATTTGAGAGACTATAACCATTCTTACTACCTTGATTATTAATAATTTTGGGCTCATGTTGTGCAAAGCTAACCTGGTTGAGATTTCTATTTCCCCTTTGATAAAAATATATATTACTAGTTTCTCTTAGTTTGGGACCATTGTTATGTTTAGAACCATAGTTAGCATTGTTGTGATTAATATTTCTGCTTGGAACAAAAAATCTATTAGATGGATTTTTTCGTGCTCTAGAAAATTTATTGTAAGATTGATAATCTCTAGTGTAGTTATTTCTACCATAATTTCCAAAATTCTTAGAACCGAAATGTTGAGATCCGTTAACTTGTTTACATCTTCTTGGAGAAGGAAAAATACAATTTGATGAACTCCCTTGATACTGTCTAAAATCAGGATTATCTCTCCTACCAAAACTGTTTTTATTTCCGCCTATGGGAATATGTCGGCGTCTGTGGCCTAATGGATATGAACGCAGTTTCATAATCCAGATATACCAGGTTCGAAACCTGCTGCAGGCGGTTTGGTAGCAGATCGCTTTGTGTGGATTTTTAACAATGGTATAAGCGCCGTACCGTTCAGAAAGCAATGGCAAACTACTGAATGAAAAAATTGCCTAGAAAAATCACAAACAGCCAATAAATGCTGGGGTTGATTGCCACGTCCTGTAAAGGATAAGCAACTAACTTTTATGGGAATATGCTTACTAATTGTGTCAAACTGTCTGAGCTGAGTATGACAAGTAACAGGACTAAAAGTATCTTTATCGTTCTGCACATAATGGGTCTCATTTTTGGGACGAGTAGTACTAGGTTTGTTCCTTGTTACCAATTTATCAGAATTTCCAAAAGTAGACACACGGTTGATCGTAGGTGCTTTGACCGAAAATGTATCAAAATTTATATCGTAATCTACCGAACTGACGGTTACAGTAGAATTTCCTTTGTTTGCCTGACGCCAAGAATCAGTACTATTAGGGGCAGTATTATTAGTATTTTTAAGTTGTATTTCCCACGAAAAGATCTATGTCCACCATGTTTATATTATTGTTCGCATTAAGTGCATGTAGCTGACTCTTTGCTTTAGTAGCCTGTTGATAATCAACTTTCTGTCTACCACTGTCAATATTGACAGTAGACAACACTTTGTTGCCTATGACACTATCCAGTAATCCATCCATTCTTTTTCTTAATTCTGTAACTTCAACATTTTTGAGTGAAATCTCTTCACTTTGTTTCTTATTTAATTTCTCAAATGTCAAAACTTTGCTCCTCTCCTCCACGAGTAATTTCTCAATCTCAGTTATTTTCTCTTTCTCTACCGTTAATTCCTCTAATCTCATTTTTTCATCCTTTTCTTTATTCGCTCTCAACTGTGTTAACTCCTTTTGAAGTGCCTCAATCTTAATATCATTGCTATTCTCAATCTCATTAATCTTATCAGGAGATACGGTATTCTTTTTCTCAAGTTGGCGACAAGGAATCTCAATATCATCCAATACATTATGAAGCATGTCTGTATAAGTCTTCTCACGTTCATTGCTCTCAACTTTTAATTTTTGACATATGTCATTCTTTTCTAGAACTTCTTGAGTTAGATTCCTCACTTCTCTTATATATGAGTTTCCAACTCTTTGATCTTGTTTAATGCAGAATTTAATGCTGCTTGAGCACTAGCAAGTTCTGAGTTCGATTTATGTAAATCACTTGTAAGCCTAGACACTTTCTCATGTAGTCCCCTCTCTTCAGCAATACTCTCAAAACAATTCTTCTTTTCCTGTAGTGCACTCCGTTTGTTGTCTCTTATTTTATGCTCATCTTCTAACTCCTTTTTCTGATCATCCGGAATGTCGTTGTAAATTATATTCCATATATTCTTCAACATTAATTTTAACATTAATTTGCTTGTCCAAAAACACACGAAGTTCGTCCTCTAGTAAATCCGCTAAATCCTTAGCCATTATTAAATGGGGACCCGACTTAAAGTTATCCTGAGCAAAATCCCTCAGGGCATTTGACGCAATAATCAAAAACATGTCCATTACATATGTTTCCAGTGCTGGGCCTTGCAATTCTTCACCATCTCTACCTTCTTCAAATAAATAGTCCAATATAGGCCTCATATCTTCAGGATCCATATGCAGATCTATATCCCAATCCATGGTGATTCAATCACTGAGCCAACTATCTGAGTAATCACCTATAATTATTATAAGTTATTGTTTCTAAAAGTTTGGACAATTAACTTTCCACCTCACAAAGTTAAATATCTCTTCAGAGATTGAAATTATCCGTTAATTACTGTATCACAAGTTTCTTTGCATAGGACTTTTATAAATTCAAACTAATATGAAGGAAGTTAATATTATATCACTATCAAGCCATAAATTACTCATGCATAAATTCCTATAATAAATCATACACAATTAACACACGATATAGATAATAGGAATAACAGTTACGAAGACAAGATACTAGATAACAAATGATAACGTACGCAGAAATCAACTGAACAATAAATTAGAACTAAAGAAAAATGTTACAAAGCTTGTAATGACAGCTGCAATATATATTAACAAGACAAACGACAACACAGTGTATATACGGAAAATGTGTATATAATTAAAAGATAGAAAAGAAAGACACTCACGAACAAATTAATCAATAAACTAAGGTACAGAAAAAATTACTACAATAACAACAATGAAACGTTACGTCACACCTAAACACTTACTGTCGCAAGAGGCAAATAGCGACATAACCTCGGCAATGTTTGGAGCCTTGGACCGGAATAATCGCTTAATAGACACTCACAAACTAAATCCTAAAAACCTTATGAAGCCCTCGGTAAACTGGGATGTTACCTTCATAAGTCACATAAATATGGAAATAGAACACGAAACACTCAATAGAACAAGTGATGCACAATACAGGAAGGCTTGTTGACATACACATAAAGTGGCACAATTCACACAACAAAAACCACTTATCTTGTTAACTGAGAATAATCCCGTCCTTTCCACCAAAACGATGGGCATCGGATAACACAACATAAGCAAACTCCAACACTGAAAGGTACAGGAACAGTTACTGGAACTCGTCGTCAACTCTCACCTCAGGTCCTTGATAACGTATGATATGTGCTTGAATACCGCACAGGACGACAGGAACTGGAACCCTGCAAATACTGCCAATCTTGACTTGTGATACATGTGTGAAAGGACTGGAAATACCGCACATATACTTGAACTTGTACAATAAACTCCTTGTAGTACGAATGTCGCGGGTATCATATCCCGTAAGGCTGAAAACCACCCCTGTTGCAGTACGAACTGACCAACATCACTGTTAATATCAGGATAATGTGTTAAACCACTGTTGCCAATGTGTTGTTGCAAAGTTGTAGTAGTATTATTGGATAGCAGTTCTTAGCACACACCACACAGGCCATCGCATATGTTGCGAGGTTATTTTTGTTGCCACCATCAATAGGTCACACGCACAAAACTACATGTAGGAGTCAGGAAGGTTTAAACTCCAAATACAGTTCTATACTGTTTATTACGCCACAGAAACATCGACATCAGGAACGATACACTACACAGGATACAATAGCAATAAATCTCTTCAGAAGACCGTAGGCATCGCAGTGCTAATAATATATGGCCTAAAAATATCTCTAATATCTCAGGGCTATTCCTTCAAGCAGACTGCAGGCATCGCAGTGCTAATAATATATGGCCTCAAAATATCTTCACAAATATCCCTTCATAGGAAACACTGGCCTATACATCTCATGGCCTCAAAAACATATTCCAATATCTATCTCACAGAATCCATAAAATCCTCTAATCCCATCGAAAAACACTCCTAGACATCTTCCCAGTACACTGCGCAGGAACACACTTAGAAAAATCGTTTTTTTTTAAAACCTTTATTTGGTAAAGATTTTTGCAACATTGATAGTATTTTCAACGATTAAAAATTTAAAAAAAACCATTATAAAGGATAACATCTGAAGTTAATAAACCAGGTACAAATCAAATTATTACATTATATGAGATAAACTAATTATTTGCGAACAACAAAACAATATTATTTAATCAAAATTACTTAATCAAATATAATCCTAAATATTACAAAACTAAAAAAGAGCAAGATGCAAAATTATTTCATAATATCTAAAGTTAATAAAACCGTCACAAATTAAATTATTGCATTATATAAGATAAACTAATTTTTGCAAACAACAAATCAATATTATTTAAGAAGAGTCGCTTTAAATAGAATAACCCTAAATATTACAATCCAGATAAAAACAAGTTGCAAAATTTTTACACAAAATTTAAAGTTAATAAACCAGGCACAAATCAAAATTATTGCATAAAATAATTTTTTGCAAACAAACAAATCAATATTATTTAAGATAAAATGCTTTAAATAAGATAATATTACAAAAACAAAATGCAAAATTGTTACAACAAAATTTAAAGATAATAATCTAGGTACAAATCAAATTATTGCATTATATAAGGTAGACTAATTATTTGCAAACAATAAATCAAAAGAATAACCCTAAATATCCGAAAAAAGCAAGATGTAAAATTGTTACAAAATTAAAGATACGGATGATAAGAAATGTTGGTGAGAGCATGGAAGTACTAGATAATTAATGGTACAACGACTTAAGTGACTATGACACCCTAACATGAGATGGTTGATGGAGGTTTATATATTGTACAGCAGAAACTAGAAAAGGACAAACTTTTAGACTTGTCCTACTATATTTTGTGTTATATGTTCGTATATCTGTGAACATATTCTACTTTCGTAATGTCTACCGTCGTATACAGCGATATTCCTACATGTCAATACAAGATATCTAAAGTCAGCTCGTAAAGTCAGTAGTTTAAGTTCTGTCTGTCTCGACATCTGTGGTAACATGTTGAGCATGACAGCTCTGTACAAATTAAGTGTTTGTTGTGTGTTGGAGGCTAATAATTTCCTTAATTTGTTTAAAGTAGGGACCAATGTCTTACATGTGTAAAACAAGTGATCTTCTGTCTCTAAAATGTTGTCACTGCATAATTTACATGTTGGTGCTGATCTGCCTGACTTTGTTGATGATTTGTTAGCAAGCGGTGTTAAATTGTATAGTAATCTGAAAGTGACTTTTTTTGCTTGTGGTCTAACGTCTACTGTATGAATGATTGTGAAACTCTGTGTGTAGTCCGTTACGAAAAGATTGTACCCCCTTTTAATTCGTGTGCCTAGAGGTGATTCTTGCGCTTTGACTAGAAGTTTGTATATAAGTTTGGTGTTCTGCTTTATTAAATGTTTATTCCCTTCTAAATTGTGTAGACATATTGCGTAAAAGGGTGGCGGTGTACCAAATAAATGGGATTGATTATTGTTCAGTTTACAAAGATTTGATAATCTTAAACCAATATAATAGTGTGCCAGTGGGTATAGACCCGGGCTTTTTGTAACTTCTCCTATGTATTTAATCCTTAAAGCCTTGATTTTGGTGTTTATATATTGTAAGGCTATCCCCCCTTTATTTTTAGGTTGTATTAGAGTTGCGTGTTTTATACTGTGCCAAGTGTTCCTAAAAATGAAGGCCCTAATTAGTTTATTTATTTCTGTTACAATATTTTTAGGTATAATCTGTACATTTGCTGTGTATATTATTTTAGGCATAATAAAACAGTTTATTATGACAATTCTTCCAAAGATAGTGGCTGTTTTGTACTTGTAAATTTCTAGCATGTTTTGAATTTTCCCTAACAATTTTGTCCATGTTTCTTTGTTGGGGTCTTGCGGATTGAAGTAGTTTATCCCGTACATTTTAATTTTGTTCACTTTAGTTAGTTAAAATTGGAAATCTGATCTATTCGCCCATTTGCCTATTCCCATTATACTAGACTTTTGAATGTTTAGTTTGGATTCGCTAGCGTATCCAAACTCTGTGAAAACCTATAATATATTTTTTATAGAATCCTTTGTTATTGAAAAGAATACCGTATCGTCGGCGTAAGCCAACAACTTCCTCTCCCTTTTGCCGGGAACGAAGGTTCCCGTGATGTTTATATTTTGTCTTATTCTTTCCAAAACTGATTCTAAAGTTATTACATATAACAGGGGTGATAATGGACATCCCTGCCTAACAGATCTCGATAATTTGAAGGATTTGGTTAAGCTGTGGTTAACCAATATTTTACTTTCAGGTCTTGCGTATAGGATTTTAATCCATGTTCTAAAATATTCCCCTATGTTATTTGCTTTTAGACTTTTATGTAGAAAGGCATGTCGTACTCTATCAAATGCCTTTTCCTGGTCTAAAAAAATATGGTGCTCTGGTATTGCCTATCATGCGTATATGTGATCAAATCTCTTATGAAGTGTGTCTACAAATGTTCCTACCTTGTACACCACACTGCTGGTCTTCATGTATTATGTTATGCATGTGTGGCTTAAGCTTCAGAGTGAGTGCTTTTGCTAGAATTTTGTAATCAGTATTTAAAAGGGAGATGGGTCTAATATTCTTAATTGACTTTTTGTCATTACTGTCCTTGGGTATTAAAGTAATATAGGACTGATTTAAACTATCCGGGAGTTCCCCTTTTTGGATTGCTTCCTCAAACATTTTAATTAGAATGGGCTCTAAAAAGGGGAAGAAAGCCCAGCAAAATTCTGCAGTAAGCCCATCTGGCCCGGGTGCTTTATCTTTTTGGAAGGTGCTAAGGGCCTCTTGTAAATTGTCTAAAGTTAAAGGTTGATCTAGCTTCTCACTTTCCTCTTCACTTAAACACTTTGGGTACTGTAGAAATTTATCTTGTATGTTTGCGTCGGTTTCTTCTTTAGTATATAGTTGCTTGTAATATTCGAAGAAAGCGTGACTAATGCTGGTGTTATCTGTTTGCTGTTGTCCGTTAATGTCTATTATTTCATGTATCTGTCTACTGCGCTGTACGTTCTGTTCTATTGCTAAATATTGTCTACAAGGGATTTCTTGCGTTATAGTGTTTAGTTTTGTCCTAAGTAGTGCTCCCTGGTAGGTATACTGCCTATATTGATCTAACTGTTCTTCTAAAGCATGAATGTGAGGGTTTGTGTTATCTAATCTTTTGGTTAAACTAATTGCTTCTTCTAAAATCCCCTCTTCTTTTTTAAACTTCTTATGTACAAGTGTGGCCAAAATCTGTGTCCTATCTCTTATTGTGTTTTTAAACATATCCCAATATTGTGCGAAGTTATTTTTGGGAATGTCTTGTGCGTTTCCCTGTATTAGTTGTGTTATTTGTTCTGTGTAGTAAGTGTTTTTAAGTAAATTGTTGTTAACTTTCCAATGCGGGGATCTCTTTACTTGTTTGTGCGTGTGTCCCGTGCTTAAAGATGTATAAACTGCCTTGTGGTCTGTAAATTTAAGAGTACTTTCTATATGGTATGTTTTGGGTGTATTGTATGTACTAGATGCATATATTCGGTCCAGTCTTGATGCCCGTCTAAAGTATGGGTTTGTCTTGTCGTAGTGTGTAAAGGTTTGTTTATGAGGTTCTATTTTTCTGTAAACGTCCGAGAGGTCGTGTTCCTCTAACATAGTTTGAATCTGTCGTAAAAGTGAAGACTTTTCTTGTGCCCGTGCTTCCACAACGGAGCTTCTAGACAAATCTAGGTTAGACAGGACACATTTAAAGTCTCCACCTAAAATTTTCTTAGTCCCTTTATAATGTTCCGTTAGGATGTCATGTAATCTGTCATAAAAACTAGGTCGGTCAAGTGCCGTCGCTGGTGCGTATATATTGATGAGTGTGTGTGAGTCTTGTCTGTTGTGTTTGTTTTGTATTTGTATTATTACAGTTCTGCCCCAACTGTCTGTTCTATAATGTACTGCTTCCCAATCTTCATTAATCTGCAGAATGGCTGCTCCACCATGACTGGTGCCTAGGACAAACCAGCCATGTTTAAGTCCTAATTTAGTTACCAACGGATTGGCATGAAATACAAAGGTAATACCGGTCAGTTGTAAAAATAAGAAATCCGGTTTATCTTTTTTAATCAGTTTGATAACATCCTCTAGTTTATTTCTCAAACCATTGATGTTGAGAGATATTAAAACTAGGCTGCTTGACAAAGTGGTTGTTGGGGGTTGGCCACTTGTTACAAACTGTCTACCTGGCAAAGTGGCAGGGTGGTCACTTGCCGCATATAAACTACTCGACAAAGTGGTGACTGGGGCTGGCCGCTTGTTGTAAATGAACTACTCAACAAAGTGGTAGCTGGACTTGTTACAATGTATGTACCTGGCAAAGTGGTAGGTTGGTCACTTGTTACATGTAGTCTACTCGACAGAGTGGTGACTGAGAGCTGACCGCCTGTCATGACTAAACTACTCGACAAAGTCGTGTCTAAACTGCTTGACAAATGGATGTCTGGGGGCTGGCCTTTTGTCTTAACTATACTGCTCGACAAAGTGGTGACTGGTGGCTGACCATCTGTCGTTCTGCACTGATGATTGTGACCAAGAACGGGCGAAGCCACGCTGCCAGGGACTCCCACCCCTGTAGGGGGGAGAAGTGACTGCTTAGCTGCATACATTATAATGTGTTGGTGTATGTGGTGTCAACATGCGTTAAACTAGCACAAAACTTTTTTTACATTAAGGAAACGCAAAACTATTAAATTATAAGTAACACTGCCTAAACTATAGGTGTTTTTACAATTTACTATTAGTATTAGAAAACAATTGGCGAGTCTTGTTTCTTGGCCAATCTGGAGGTGAGGGGTCTTCCCCCGCACTGGTAGTGTGCTGACCATCTTCCTGGCAGGCTCACAAGAGGGGATAACATTGGGGTGCAGTCCGAGAGTGCTAACACTTACACCGGTCGTCATCGGACTCCTGGAACTGAAACATCTAGGAAATATTTCCTCGCACTGGCCCCCAGTGCAGGGAAGAGGGACTTGTAACTGCAAGCTCATTCGCTCACATCGTCAAAGTCTCTGCCATCTATAAACAAACTAGCCTGCGACATCATGGAGTCCATGGCTTCATCTTCTGTCATCGTCGCCTTGCTCAGGTGTCGACTTTTCTGGGGATTGGCTGGCTCGACCAGTTTGGAGCCAGGTCAATTCCGGCTCATGTTCGTCAACCACGGGGGAACTCATACCTCGGGGAGGGCTTAGAAGTGGATGCCTTTGGAGAAAGTGGCAGGTCTTGTGGCTTGAAAGGCGAACGCTTGGATGGCGATTTGCTTCGCTGCGCCTTATTTCTTTAGATTTTACCGGCCCCATAGCCTAGAAGATTACATGCTTCCTCTTCGGGGTGCGTTTGTCCTCTTTCTTGTAGCTCACGGTTTCATACCTGTAAGTGTCTTTTTCTCTTATAGAAGTGATCACTGGCCCAAGACAGTATACAAGGTTTTAGATGTGTAGTGCTGGCGTATGATGAACTGAGTGTGGGTGCGAATGAAGGCGCGAATGTGTTTAGGCTCGTATATATGTAGACACTCCCAACGGGCTGATCACCCGTTTGCCAGTCACTTTGATTACGGAAACAACGACAAACGGATTGATTTGTCGTTGCCCTAAAGACGCCATTAGGCGTGATGGGAACAACGGCAAAGAAAATCTATTCGCTGTTGCCCTTAAGACGCCACTAGGCGTAATGGCCACTGACTGCTTTGCCGGTCGTTGGCTAAGGACGGAAGAAGAAGAAGAAATATGTAGACACTGCAACCCCTACACTCACATGCAGTAGTCAAGGATGCTTGAACACTGCAGGCACGTTTCAAAACATTTATTGACGATAACACACATAGTAGCATCAACAGGAACAGTCATTGTAAACAAGGTCATGCTGACCGGAAATCGATAGTAATAATACATCAGGCGTTCAAAAGGGCTGGTAAACATTCCAATATTCGTATGGTCAATAATAATGTTATTCAATGACAGTTCAAAAATGCCGCCTTGGTATCTCTGACTAAACGCGTCAGATACCTTAATCACCTTGACACATAGGTACAACTTGGCATTCCCCGCCAATTGCACATTATCAGGCTGTAGTATAATAGCCGAAAACACAGGCTTCGTTCTGACGTCGGCTGTGTACTGCTGATAAGCAGGTTACCATCAACCCTGCAGTAATGCTTACGTGGACATAAATATGCCGCCAATCTGCGGCTCCCACAATATATCTTCGTCACTGGATTTCTGGATGGTATGAAGACTAATAGTCTTGGATGGCTACCTTGAGCACAACATATAAGTTCTGTAATGTAGGACCGGTGAGTTGCAGTTCACAGACTAGGTAATCTTCTAACATGTTCTGCCACCGAAAGCGTAATAATGGGAAAAGTCGGTATTACCTGTAACCGAATCCACAGAACCTAACAAGGAACTCTGCTGTCATTCCAACGCACAGAGATTCACTGGGGAAAACTGCCATCGCAGTCACTTCGAAGATTTTCCCCGAAAAACACAATGGACTCTCGTCCCTTCAGAAACCAGGACACCTCACGGCTTGCCAGAAGTCTAACTCAACCCCGCGCTTAAAAAATCTGCGCATGGCACACCCGAACTGTTTTACCTTTGAACTTAACACAATGACCCAAAAGGGAGATAACCCCAAATCAACCTGACTTCGCAAGCAAAGACCCAATTATTCACCTAACTAGGATGAAAAAATATACGACCAATAGATCGATGTTTAAAACTCTATTGGAAGTGACAGCAACATATTACTACACCAACCCTATAAAAAAAAGTGATACATTTTTTTTTTCTTCCAAATATATTCATGAGCAAGATAGCACGATTATCAATTATGCGCTCATGAAAGAATGAACCTAATATCAGGTACAATAGACGCATAAATAAAGCGTCTGAAGAGGATACAAATCATCTCCCAACATAGGAGAAAATATTTCCTTTAAGCCAAACAACCTCAGAGGGTACCATTAAAGAAACTTAAGTTGCTGGCAATATCAATCATATATCAAACATTATTAAATACTATAATTATAGCAATATACAAATATCATGAATTACAATGCTATATTAGCAACATATCACTGATGGATGGACAAAATCAAATGTGTTAAATTCTTTATACATTATCCAAATACATTTGTATTACAATACATTAGGATATTAAGAACAGACAAAAGTCTGAAAGTGTATCAGCAGATCTAGGACACAAGATTTAAATGGAATCATGTGGGCATCTGGACAATATGTCCGCCATCACATTATCCGAACCACTGATAGCTCGCACCGTGAAATGGAAAGGCTGAAGTGCAATAGCATAACGAGTAGATCTCGAGCTCTTCAAATCCTTACTTTGCATAGCCGTAAGAGCTTTTTGGTCGGTTTCCATAAAGAAATGCGCGCCCAGAAGGAACCTTTGTAGCTTAAGAATGGACCAAACCATAGCCAACAATTCACGGTCTAAAACTGAGTAATTCCTTTCTGCCGCATTTAGCTTCCTAGAAATATACATTACAGGATGCAGAGTTCCTGAATATTCCTGCATTAGTGCCGCTCCAATCCCAGTGGAAGAGGCATCACTACGAAGAACAAAAGTCTTATCAATCGTTGGTAGTCTTAAGATAGGATGAGATGAGAACAAATTCTTAACCTGATCCAATGAAGATTGGCATTCCTGGGACCAACGCACCATATTAGGAGAACCTTTTTTCAATAGCGATGAAAGTGGTGCCATAACGGAGGACAGATTCTCAATGAATCTTCCATAGAATTATATCAATCCCAAGAGACTACGCACTTGCTTTTTTGTCTTCGGAACCGAGATATTTAATATCTTCGAAATGTTTTGGTCCTCTGTCTTCAACAGACCATGACCAACTCGATGACCTAGGAAGGAAATTTCACTAAACCCAACAAAAGCTTTAGAGGGTTTTGCAGTCAAACTATGCTCACGTAGAGTAGATTGCAATTCCTTTAGACCCAAATAGTGTTCTTCCCAAGTATCGCTGAAAAGACAGATGTCGTCTAAATATGCGATGACATCTGCACGATCTGATAGAATTCGTCGCATCATGCGCATGAAAGTCGCTGGGGCGTTCATAAGCCCGAAAGGCATAAAATTCCATTGAAACAGACCCCTAGGTGTCGAAAAAGCAGTGAGAGGTTTGGCGTGTTCCGTCAGTGGGACTTGCCAATAACCTTTCGACAAGTCTAGTTTAGTAAAGAATTTAGCTTTAGAAAGTCTAAAAAGTAGATCATCTAATAACGGCATAGGTTCAGCATCGAACTTCGTAACTTGATTTAATTTGCGATAGTCAACGCAAAGACGTATGTTATTGTCTTTCTTTCGAACAATAACTATCGACGAAGAATAAGCTGAAGTGGATGGTTCAATTATTTGCAGTTGAATCATTTCATCCAATTTTTTCACGACTTGTGCTTGAAAATGAATAGGTATAGGGTATGGTCTTACTCTGATCGGATTACGATCAGTAAGTATGATGTCATGTTCTATGACATCTGTGTGTCCAGGAATGTCGGTTACGGACATCCTGATATGATTGTAGCGTAGAGGATACTTGACGTTGCTCCTCAAAAGACAAGTTCGAAGAGACGGTAACGTTTTTCCATGATTCCGTAGAAGTAAGTGGAATCGCAGGAAGAGGTAAGTTAACGTCAGAAAAAATAGTTTCCTCATCCTGTATAACGGACAGGGATGAGATGTGACCATGGTCGACTGGAGAGTCGTCCGTCGCCTGGAAAATAGGCTGCTAATAGTCTGGACGTTCAATAAACTCTGTTAGCATATTTATATGAAAGGTTGTATGCCTTCCATCCACATCGACAATATAGTCGACATCTGAAATTTTGGAGACTATAGTGTATGGACCTTTCCATGAAATGAGAAGTCTATTCTCTCTTGAGGGAAGTAAGACAAACGCTTTGTCTCCAGGACAAAGTTGACGTAGGCGCCTTTTCTTGTTAGCAAATCGCCTAGCTTTTTCTTTCGCATATTCGGAAGATGAAGTTGCTAATCTGCACGATTCGATAATTTTTTCCCTAAGAGCAATAACATATTCATATGACGATTGTGTATCTCCGTCAATATTATCGGAAGTTAACAAATCGTGTAACAAGGACATCGGAACGCGCGGTTGCGCGCCAAAGACAAGTTCGAAAGGAGAAAACCCTGTATGCTCGTTGGGAACCTCTCTGTAGGCAAAGAGAGCCGCAGGTAATACCCTGTCCCAATCTTCAGGATGATCCTCCGTTATCTTGCCAAGTAAGTTCTTTAGTGTCCTGTTAAAACGTTCTACCAATCCATTGGACATTGGATGATAAATACTACTGAGAGACCTTTTAATGTCCAGCGTAGCCATTACCTGAGACATAACGTCCGAAATTAACTGAGTGCCGTGGTCCGACAGTATTTCTCCGGGGAATCCTAGACGAGAAAATATGAGCCAAAGAGCATCAGCGATATCGACAGTTGATATGCTCTTCAGAGGAATAGCCTCTGGCCAACGCGTGCACATGTCCACGCAAGTGAGGATAAATTGGTGTCCTCTGGCTGACTTAATATTGAACGGACCAATGATGTCTATAGCCATTTTCTGAAACGGCCGAATCGGAATATCTGCAGCCTGAATAGGAGCAGCATGTCTCGGACCTTTAGACTTGACCTCTTGACAAATTTTGCAAGATCGGCAATAAATTCGTATGTCTTTATTAACAAATGGCCAAAAGAAAGACACAAGGACTCTAGTTTTAGTTCTGGAAAAACCCATATGTCCAGCACACTGAGAATCGTGTGCATGCTGAAGAATTAAGGCTCTCATACACTTAGGCACAAGAATTTGCGAGTGCATAGACTTGTCCGAGTGTTGTACCATCCGTACCAATATACCATTCTTCGTAGTAATATACGATTTGTGATTCGTATTTTGATTGGGATCCCCTTTCTTTGCAAGAAGGAAGAATTTCTTCAAAGACGGATCCTCTTCTTGACATTTAACAAACGAGTCATGGGAAATCATCAAGTGCTTGTCTTGGCTATCAACTCCATTACTATCATCAGATGAAGTTGGGGGATTAAGAGCTTGAGCTCTTGTCACCACTGCATTGAGCGCTTGAATGTTTCGGTCTTCCCAACTAGAAATTTGTTGCGGGGTGCATTCCTTAACCCCATGAATATGACCGATTATAAGATCCGCAATAGGATTAGGAAGAAGACATGCATGGACATCTCCTATAAAGAAGGGAGTGTCAATCCTAATAATAGCTGTAGGATAACTTTCCATAGTACCACCAAATGTAACACATTTGATTGTTTTTCCAGTGGCAAAGCAAGGATCTATCAGAGACTCCCTAACCCCGACGGTAGTACATCCTGAATCGAAAAGTACTGAGACTAGCCTATCATTTATTAGACCTTTATGTAAGATGAGAGATCCTCTCCCATCATGCGCAACTGTAGCAGGTAGAGCAGGAAGAGGGTGACCACAACTTAGAGTAGATACAGTCGATGAGTCGAACAATGTTAAGCATTGGGGGCATTCAGTTGCTCTCCCAAAATCGAAAGCACAACCAGTGATAGCCCTAGAGTTACCACTATCATTTACTGTATTACAGGCTCCATCAAACTCTTGTTGTGCAGAGTTTGCCTGTTGGAAAGGTCTTTTTTTGTTAAATCTAGGTCTGCCTCGATTATCATTTCCCCTGTAATTGCCTCGATTATCATTTCCCCTGTAATTGTTATCATATTGCCTATTGTAATCATCATTCCGGTTTGAATCCCGGTTTCTAAATTCACCATCGTCATAATCTTGACGTCGAGAATGATTATCTCGAAAGCTCGAATGGTTATTATTGCGATAACTCTTGCGAAAGTGTCTAAGATTATTACCACTAAAATTACGAGAACTACCATCTTGTCTCCAGTTCTTAGACAAAGAACCATCATGTGTTGGATTACTCTGCTTATGAATGTAATTCGGTTTACTTCTCCTATTCCAGTTTTGTTGAGCACCCTGAAATTTTTTATTGAAATTAGGGCCATATGGTGCTGCCGAAGCAGCTGGCAACCCTTCTTTCACTTTAGAATTGCTAACTGTAGCATGGGGATGCGCGGTGGCGTACTGGCAACAGTATTCCTCCATGTCTTTTAAGTTTTTGGGTTTACGCTCATGAAGAAATGCAAGGAAAGAATAATTAACTGATGACAAAACATTGTCTCTAAGTAATAAGTCCATTAGGCCTTCATATGTTTTCTCAGTGTGAGACAACTCAACCCATCGTGTGAATGTACGACGTATTTTTGTAACAAACTCAGAGAAATCTACTCCATTTTCTGGCAACATTGTCCTAAAACGAAGACGATAATCTTCCTCTTTCAGCTGATATTTTTTAGCAGTGCTGCTCTGACAACATCATAATTAGTCCTGTCATGTTCGTCTATTGTCATAAGAGTAGTCACTGTGTCACCTGTAAAAAATTCCATCAGTTGTTCAACATATTTTTCCTTTTTTATGTTATGCGTATCGCATAAAAATTGGAATCTATCTAGATAATCTGCTACGTCATCCTTTAAAGGATTAAAATGAGGTAGTTTGATCCTACTTACAAACTCTTTTGTCGTACTCGAAGTTGTTTGATGAGCACCTGGACTCGCCAATTTCAATTTCTCTAACTCCAAAGTTGCGAGTCTTTCCTCATGTTCCATTTTTCTAATTTCAGCCTCAACCTGAAGTTTTCTCTCCTCAGCAGCAGCTTTAGCTTTTCTCTCCTCAGCAGCAGCTTGAGCTTTTCTCTCCTCAGCAGCAGCTTGAGCTTTTCTCTCCTCAGCAGCAGCTTGAGCTTTTCTCTCCTCAGCAGCAGCTTGAGCTTTTCTCTCCTCAGCAGCAGCTTTTCTCTCCTCCATTTCCATCTGGAATTTTCTTTCATCAGCTTGGGCTTGAAGTTGGAGTTTTTTATCCTCAGCCTCTCTTTGATACCTTTTTTCTTCAAGTTCTAATCTTCTATTCTCAGCTTCCATTTTCTGTTTCTTCTCATCTGATTTCAATGCCTTGGTATATTAAGTATTTGCATATTCTTCCAATATATCACCAGACTTACCAAGGGTTAACCCTTGCTGGATGAAGAAATCCAATGTAGACATTCTGTCTAATGAGATCAGAAACCTGAAAAAAATAACTAAATTACCTTTATATCCCAATCATTGTGGGCACAAGTCTTTTTTTTTAAAAAAGAACTTGCATATATATTTTACCATGTCTCAATCTTTGTGGACAACAAGTCTTTTGGCAAAGAACTTGTATAAATATCTCATATAATAATATTTTATTAACAATCTCTATATGAAGAAAATACCTTATCAATAATAATAATACATGACCAAGTGTATGTATGTAGACTGTGTATGACAATAATGTAGTACAATCATAAATACAAAGACAAAAATACAGAACAATGACCGAAAACATTCGCGGAAGTCAAATAAACAATACAGCAAAAAGTAAAAAAAAATGTTACACAAATGTGTAATGATAACCGCGAAAAGTAAACAAGACAAATAGCAACACTGTTATAAACAAAAAGTTGTAAAGAAATAAACGAAAGGAAGGAGAGACCTACAGATACAAACAAAACAAATCGAAAATCAAAGAATGAAAAAATAACGTAAAAACACTAACTCATGTCGTCACAGCTAACGTAAATAGCAACAATTGTCTCTCGCAAATCCCAATTAAGGAAATTTGCAGTCCCTAACGACACGCTCTCAATAGATAACCTCTATTACGTGGTATTATCTAAAGGAGTCACCTTTACCCAACCAGCCCGCTGAAGAACACAAGAAAAATACACAACAACAGTAGAAGGAACATAAATAGCAATCAATTCAATGTGTTGCAAAATAAATCTTAGTCACACATGATATTACAGTAACTAACTTGCTCCTTGCGAACACAGTAACAAAATGTCAAGCGCGCACTGATTGACAGATCCACTGTAGCATGAAGTTGTTTTCACGAACATAAAGTTACTATGACCTTCTCGTATCTTGAGTCTTGCACATCGAATGTTTACAATTTCATGTACTGTTTACAAACAGGAACTTGACCTCGAACAATGTAACTTGAATGCTCGGGCGTAGAAAAGTCTGTTGTTGACTGAAACGTGTAAACGACCAGCGGTACCGTTCACAAAAAGGGACTCGACTTGCAGTTGTGGTCCACGAAGCAAATGCCTAGATGTTAACTTCAGTACTTGTCCTGTTGTGGTTTATGTAGCATTATAACATAAATGCTCGCACTGTTTATCTGGGTCAACAGTTGATGACCTATTTCTGTCCTGTGTAGACAAAACTTGAAAGCATAGAGTATGTGTGTTATTCTCAGTTGTCCACTTTGTTCCTCATGACATGTAGCACATGTAGAAATGTAAATTTCTGGACAACACTGGAGGCATCATAAATGTAGCATAAGTCCACGGAAATGTTAATTTCTCGCTCTGTCCAGCTTAAACCCACAAATGTAAGGTGTACTTGTCCTTTTCACGAAAATAGCCCCATCATCCAGAAGTGTAAGTAGCCTGGTGGGGTGTCTGTTTAAGGCTGGCGTGCTGTGTACAATGATCTATATAGCCCCATCAGCTGGCCTACAAGAAATGTAAGTGTCTTTTTCTCTTATAGAAGTGATCACTGGCCCAAGACAGTATACATGTTGTTAGATGTGTAGTGCTGGCGTATGATGAACTGAGTGTGGGTGCGAATGAAGGCGCGAATGTGTTTAGGCTCGTATATATGTAGACACTGCAACCCCTACACTCACATGCAGTAGTCAAGGATGCTTGAACACTGCAGGCACGTTTCAAAACATTTATTGACGATAACACACATAGTAGCATCAACAGGAACAGTCATTGTAAACAAGGTCATGCTGACCGGAAATCAATAACAATAATACATCAGGCGTTCAAAAGGGCTGGTAAACATTCCAATATTCGTGCATGGTCAATAATAATGTTATTCAATGACAGTTCAAAAATGCCGCCTTGGTATCTCTGACTAAACGCGTCAGATACCTTAATCACCTTGACACATAGGTACAATTTGGCATTCCCCGCCAATTGCACATTATCAGGCTGTAGTATAATAGCCGAAAACACAGGCTTCGTTCTGACGTCGGTTGTGTACTGCTGATAAGCAGGTTACCATCAACCCTGCAGTAATGCTTATGTGGACATAAATATGCCGCCAATCTGCGGCTCCCACAATATATCTTCGTCACTGGATTTCTGGATGGTATGAAGACTAATAGTCTTGGATGGCTACCTTGAGCACAACATATAAGTTCTGTAATGTAGGACCGGTGAGCTGCAGTTCACAGACTAGGTAATCTTCTAACATGTTCTGCCACCGAAAGCGTAATAATGGGAAAAGTCGGTATTACCTGTAACCGAATCCACAGAACCTAACAAGGAACTCTGCTGTCATTCCAACGCACAGAGATTCACTGGAGAAAACTACCATCGCAGTCACTTCGAAGATTTTCCCCGAAAAACACAATGGACTCTCGTCCCTTCAGAAACCAGGACACGTCACGGCTTGCCGGAAGTCTAACACAACCCCGCGCTTAAAAAACTTGCGCATGACACACCCAAACTGTTTTACCTTTGAACTTAACACAATGGCCCAAAAGGGAGATAACCCCAAATCAACCTGACATCGCAAGCAAAGACCCAATTATTCACCTAACTAGGATGAAAAAATATACGACCAATAGATCGATGTTTGAAACTCCATTGGAAGTGACAGCAACAATACCCCTCTTCATCCACCCTGTTCCGTGGGCTCTCTGGAGTGGGGGACTCAATCGGCTGATTTAACAAACTCTGTTCAGCTGGTGTGGTATCGGCAGCAACTTCCTCCTTCCTCGCTTGCTTGGCCTGGGTGGCGTGTGTCCGCTTCCTGGGGCATTGACTTACCCAGTGGGTATCTTGCCCACAGATGGCACATTCGATTTTCCTCCCCGGTAGGGACACCCATACCCTTTGGAATTTTTCTGTCGGTCCCTCCATTTTCAGGTTCACAAAATGTTGTATTCGGTGGTCCGAAGGCTTGTACATAAAATTCCTCTTATCGTGGGATGTCTTTATTCTTGAGACCTCTGCCTCCTTGTCTCTTTCACCGCTGCTGCAATTGGCTGGGCCGCCTCTGCCTTCATGGTCGGGGGCATCCAGTGGAGTATTCCCTTGGATTTTTCCTTGTCCAAGTGTTCAATGTATACAGACATCTGCGGGTTGGTGCACTCAAATTTTCTGCCGTGCAAGCCAGCGTAATGCTTCATGTGCGCTGCTGTTGTTAGCGTTGCGAACCATTTGAATGGGCCCGCAAACCGGTATAACGTGGCGACGCCACTTGTACCAACTCCAGCTGGTCCGGCCAGAATGCTGGCGATAAGGGAGTAGGAGGCTCTATTAGCCTGTGGCCCAGCAATTGAAATCACTAATGTTCCTCGCTTATGTAGCTCACCCCCCTCCAAATCTTCTTCCATATTAAGGACAAATGTTGGCACTACTTATTAAACAACATTAAGTGCGAAAACAGGGAACTCGGAAATGCAGCAATATTACGGGAAGAAGTGGAAGAGGCTATATGTTCGATGAAAGGAGGGAAGTCACCGGGTGTGGATAATATCCCAGCAGAGCTCTTGAAATATGGAGGACCAGATATAGTAAAAATCATGACAACAATTTGCCAGAAGATATGGAGTACAAAAAAATGGCCAAAAGAATGGACGCAGTCATTAGTAATACCGCTTCCAAAGAAAGGAAATCTAAAAATGTGCAAGAACTACAGAACCATTAGCCTTATTAGTCATCCAAGTAAGGTGATGTTAAGGATACTTTTGAACAGAATAAAACAGAAATCAGAAGAAATCTTGTCAGAGGAACAGGCTGGCTTTAGACCAAAAAGAAGTACCTCAGAACAAATCTTCAATATTAGATTACTTAGCGAAAAACATCTCCAACATCAACACGATTTATACCATAACTTCATCGATTTCACAAAAGCCTTCGATCGAGTCTGGCATGAAGGCTTATGGCAAGTAATGAGAAAATTCAATTTTGATACCAACATCATAGATATCATTGAAGCACTATACAAGGACGCAAGCAGTGCTGTTTTTGCAAGCAACGACATTGGAGAATTTTTCAAAACAACTGTAGGAGTTCGGCAGGGATGTATCCTGTCCCCAGTGCTCTTTAATATTTATCTAGAACATATTATGCAAGAGGCTCTCTACGATTATAAATCAACCATATCGATTGGAGGCCGACCTCTGTGCAACCTACGTTTTGCTGATGATATTGATCTGATAGCTGGATCAGAATCAGAACTTCAAGACCTTACCTCTAGACTGGAGAAAGTAACAAGAACGTATGGGATAGAAATTAATATAGAAAAAAGCAAGATATTGGTGAATAGCCATAAGAAACATGTTCCGACCAACATTACGTTAAATGGGCAAACGTTAGAAGAAGTTAACACCTTTAAATATCTCGGGTCCACTATATGCAGTGATGGAAGATCAATTAAAGAAATCAAGACAAGACTTGAGATGGCCTCAGCTGCCATGACAAGGTTGAATGTGATCTGGAAAAGTAACATCAGTTTTCCTGTGAAGATCAAATTATACAAATCACTTGTATTATCTATTCTCTTGTATGGGTGTGAGAGCTGGACACTCACTGCAGATACGGAGCGAAGGATTCAGGCTTTCGAGCATAAATGTTATAGAAGAATTTTGCGCATTTGCTATAAAGAGCACAAAACAAATGTCTATGTTAGAGAGAAGATAAACACCTATGCAGGCCACCAAGAACCACTTTTGTCAACAGTGAAACGTCGAAAGCTTGCCTGGTTTGGGCATGTAACTCGTCATGACTCCCTTTCGAAAACGATCCTTCAGGGAACAGTCGAAGGTAAACGGAGAAGAGGAAGGCAGAGAAAATCCTGGGCTGATAACATCAAAGAATGGGCAGGACACGGTTTTTCCACACTTGTACGCATTGCTGAGGATAGAGAGCAGTGGAGGACCCTGTCTGCTGATGCTTCCACCATGGCACCCCTACGACCCATGACGGGTTACGGGCTGAGATGAGATGAATGATGTTGGCACTACTGGTGCAAACATGTTATTATTACCTTCTTGGCTTTAAACCAAATATGGTACACACACAAAAAAACAGTCCCACCTAGCTAAAAGCTAACACCACAAAAGTCCAAGAATCCAAGCACAGCCGAAACAGGTCCGGCGCTGAGCGCGTTCAAAATCAGACTCCACAATCAGAAAAACATCGCTGACCAGCCCGGTCAAACGCCTAAAGCGAATTGTCACGGGATTCCGCATATCAGCTCCGCTCAAAATGTCACGAGAATCGGCTGTTCAAAACACAGCTCCGACAATAATACATGCGTGGGCTAGCCGCGAGAGATAATCGCTCATAGCTCAAAACAACTCAGAATAAATTCATCTCAGCACTTTAGATGATTAGCGTTCACCACGCTTTTCTGTCTCTCGAAACTTCGAGGAGACTTCCGTATCATATATTTTTAAACAACTCAACAGCTCATAAGCATTCAAGCGTCATAACCCAAAAATCCAACCTGTCCAACAAGTATTTTAAGGTTTATCTCCCCTGGATCAAACAGAACTAAAACATGACCTTAACAGAGATATATCCTGTTGAACCCATGATGGATTATAATTAAGACAAAAGTGTCTACATTATTACACAACCCGTTAAAACCTGTTATAAACGTTCCTCATAAGTACGGATTTCGGAAATAACGGACGGAATGTGTTTATATAAATAACACTAATGCATACGTAAGATACACAAATATAATTAATCTTGCAGTGTATGTAAATAAATGATAATTAAGGAGACATGCCTGTTTCGGTACTATTTCATATAGTTATTCCTAGCCACTTTTATGTGTTCCCTATCACGTAATGAGGAGCTAGACAAAGAAGAATGTGCATTCTACTGTTGAGCATACCCTTTCGTTTATCTTTATCCTTACGTATGTTCCATACAGTTTGTTTCTTGACACTGTACTTATCATATAAGTAACCGATACACAAGACTCCAAATTCTACGTAAGCTCCAGTTCTTAGAAACGCTTGAAACTACGCGTTCCCTGGTAGCGCTATCACGATGTTTGATGTGATTCTGCACTGTAATTCTGTCCTTCAACAGGCCCGATTCTGTTGTTCTATTTTGAATTTTCACCAGTCTTATTTTCTTTGTAACTGGATGTGTTTGCCGTGTTTCTTCTCATTTGAATATATATCGTGTTTGGTAATTTTGTGTTGGTAATTTAAATGGGTTCGTTTTATGATGGTAGGGTTATTTCACACTCCCACCAGTTTTACTTTCTTCTGATTTTCCGCGAACACGTAGATTTTCGTTGTTTACGAAAATCGTGACAAGTGGTGGCGTTCGTCCGGTGGATCATTCTGTTGAGATCAATTCTGTGATCTACATTCATAGATTGTCTCTAGGAAATTTTCTGAGAATAAATTTCTTTAAATATCCCCTAGACTTGAGCTATTAGAACTGATCCAGTTTTTCCAGAGAAAGTTTTTCCACAGGATACAGTCGAGTAGATTTTGGTGGTAATTTAGCTATATACGACGTAGTGGTAATTGATGGCATACTGAAATTTTTCTTCAACAGGAAGGTAATTTCGGGTTTTGGTAGCTTCTTAACGAAATTTTTTTTTCAAGTTATTGTTCAGACTTGGTGCTAGTCTGAGGTCGGGTTTTTGGAACAGCGGTTATAGAAGGAATATTTCCTATTACAAAACAGGTTGTTCCTTCTCTTTTCCTTTTCTGTCATTTCTCTGTATTTGTGAACGTACAGCAGTTTACAGGTAAGATGGCGGATATGGCCAAGTTACTTGCGGCTTGGCGCGAGGCTGCTCAAGACATGGGAATGGATAAGGAGGAGACAAAGGCCTACCTGATAAGGGAAAATGATAGGCATATTCAGCGAGAGAAAGAGAAAGAGGACAGGGCAGCCGCCGCAGAAATTGAGGAAAGGTAGAAGGGAGGCGCCGCAGAAGCAGCGAAAGAAGAGAGGCAGGGCGAGATGGAATTTAGGAAATTGGAAGCACAGGAGAGGGAGAAGGCAGCAGAGAGACAGCATGAACTTGCCATGCATTCCTTGGAACTGCAAATCAGATCTTTGGAGGGCAGTTCGACTAATGGAGATTCACCCGAAGCAAGAGTGAGAGACACGTCAGGAAACGGAGGTCCCCGGATGGCAGCCATGAGCTTCCCATTTGACTCGTTCCCTAACGGGAATGAGAAGATTGACGTGTTCTTGGAGAAATTTCAAAGGATGGCAAAGGCATACGGGTTGGATGAGAGTCTTTGGTGTCTGAAATTATCGCAATCACTCAAAGGTCATGCGTATGACGTATATAACAAGATGCTCATAGACGACCAGAACAACTTTGAGGCTCTGCGAAACGCTTTGTTGCAAATATTTCAGTCAACTCCCCGTAAATGCCAAACCATGATCAGGGAGAGCAGGCCGGAAAAGGGAGAGAGTTTCGCTCAGTTTGCAGAGCGGGTGAGAAATTACTTAATCCGGTGGAGGGAACTGTCAGGACTGGCGAAAACTTTTGAAGGGTTAGAAGAGTTAATCTTGTGCAAGCAAATAAAGGCCAACATGTCCCCTGACTTGAGGCGGTATGTGGCAGAGCAGGATGCCCAGCAACTCGATCAGATTATCGTGTTCGCCGAAAGGTTCCAGACAGCACAGGCCGAAGTACTGGGACAGAAACGGAAACACCCAGACCTGCCAGCCCCAGACAAAGAAGCTTCATCTTCGCAGTCGGCTACCTAACCAGCTCATCAACAGCCAGGCGTCCTCGCAAGGAGACTTATTGTGGTTATAACGTGCGCCCCCAGCAGCATAACAGAGAACAGCCAACAACATCTCAGGAACCCGTTAGGAACAGGGGAGATGACGACCGGTATTGTCGGAATTGTCGAACCACTTCCCACTGGACATCTCGGTGCATGACCAAACCCCCAGCTTATTATGCAGCCTGTTTAAGTCCGATTAGATTGACCAAAGGGAATAAGTGGGAACCTGTCACGTCTGAGAAGTTGTTCTCTAACAGTGGACCAGCCGTAGTGAATGGGACAGCCACTACGTGTTTGTTTGACAGCGGGATCACATACCCCAGCATCGTCGCTCGTCATTTGGTGAAACCAGGGCAGTGGACCGGATAAATAGTTGAGATTGGTGGCATTTTGAGAAGAGGTATCTCACAGCGTTTGCCCGTAGCCAATATTGAGGTGAAATGCAAGTTTGTGTCTGGCACAATCAAGGCAGCTGTAATGGCACAGCCAGCACATGATTTCATCCTGGGAAGCCCATACACAGTTTTGGGAAACCCAACCGCACAGATCCTTGCTAATGCAAGGGGGCCTACTACAGGCCAGAGAAGTGAAAGGGGAGAGCCCCTGATTCACGGAGCCCCGTGAGAGCTCAAACATCCTTGTCTTGCGATGAAGAGGATAGAAGCCTCTAAAGACAATGGAATGTTATTTACATAGGCGTATTCGCCTGTCAGCCCTGTTCAGCCTAATGGCCACACAGTGGTGACGCCTCTGATTTCAGAAGAACCTTCTTTTTCGTCGGGAATTAGGCCCCCGATGGTATTAAATCCCCCAAGGGAGGGAAATACTGACAAGAAGGAACATGCGCACGGTTCTTCAAGCAACCATAAACAGTTACGCCCTGTTACGGCGATGTCTGGCCAAGCCAGTCAGTCTGGTTCAAAACACTGGGAGGCCGCACCATTAGGTAATCATTATTTACCACGCGCCGCCAGGAAGATTCGTGGGCGAAGGAAACACATGAGAGGGAGGAGGAAGGGCGACCAGTCAGGTTGCAGTCGCCAGGAGGAAATCACCAGGCGAGGCCCTCACAATCCAGTGCTTGCACAGATTTTCAAGGATATGGAGAGGGGCCTGTATGACAATCCTAAATATGACAGTGATTAGATCGGGATGTAGATCTAGATACGGGCCAGTATAAAACCCAGAGATTTCAGTGATTTAGCACGGATTACCGCACTTCAAAGGGGGGATTTATGTGATGCTGCACAGTAATTCTGTCCTTCAACAGGCCCGATTCTGTTGTTCTATTTTGAATTTTCACCAGTCTTTTTCTCTTTGTAACTAGATGTGTTTGCCATGTTTCTTCTCATTTGAATATATATCATGTTTGGTAATTTTGTGTTGGTAATTTAAATGGGTTCGTTTTATGATGGTAGGGTTATTTCACACTCCCACCAGTTTTACTTTCTTCTGATTTCCCGCGATCACGTTGATTTTCGTTGTTTACGAAAATCGCTATTTTCGTGCACGCCTGTATGACGCGTCAGAACGCATGTAGACGTGATGCAATGTTTGGACACGCGGTCTACGCGTTGTTTTCAAATCTGATTGGCGTAGGTCGCTAGTTATTTTTTTCTAGCGTTTCCATTGGTCCGAGTGCATAGCTTGCAGATACGTAGGAGGTAATTTGCGGGGGTGTTTCTCTTGTATATATTCAGTTGTTAAACTGGGGGAAAGTCTCTATATGAAGAAATAATTGCCTGCCGGTCAACTTTGAATTATCGTCCCCATTTGCTGGGAAAAACAGCGATAATTGGTATGTAGTAATTTTATTATCGTTTTACATATTAGAGGGTTCTTTGAGAAATTCGCTCGCAAGTAAAGTTTTATCGGGGACATTAACTTATAGTTTTAAACATTAAGCGCCATCCATTACTTTCTTTGTAGAATGATGTGAAAGTAAAGTGGGCATAATTCTTTCTAGGATTTTGGCAGTAGATAGGAGCGTGTGAAGTTATGAGATACACGTGTGCCCATAGTTGTAGAATGTTGTGTAAAACCACCATTTATTCCTGTGTATTTACCTATGTAATTTTATTGGGAACTCCATTGTGTGTACGTTAATTTTATCGTGCCTTAAATGTAAGAAATGCAGTCGGAGAGTAACGATTTATGTTACCAGTGAATTATACGGCTTAGGGGAGTAAATTATTCCTATAGCACGAGGTTTAATTTCAATTGGGGCTTAGGTAGGAAACCTCATGGGTAATGTTAAAAGGGAGACCACGGAATTTCGGACAAAGGAGTTCCCTAGTGGAAATGTTTGGACACGTGGTTAACCATGCGTAACAAATAGATAAGAGGCAGACAGGTCGTGAGTTTGTGTTTACTTACCTGGCAGATTTAAGTTGAAGAGGGGGAGAAGGAATGAGATTGAAGAGACACGTGGGATAGTATTATTTTATGTATCGTTGTTCAGAACGAGAGAATGGGAGTAGGAGGAGTGAGATTTAAGTGCCACGTAGGTAGTATTATTTATGTATTGTTGTACACAACGAGGGAAGTATTGAGTGAGGGAGTTGTAAAGATTTTGAGAGGTATGTGTTAGAGGTGTGTTATGTTGGAGTTGGAGTACATTAGACGCATTTCCTTTTAATTTCAGTTAGTCCCGGCAAACAGTGGGAAGCATAATTTGCCAATAGGGCCTACAAATTATATACGGCAAAGGGAAATATCTCAGGGGTAAGAGGACTCTTATCGCCAGCAGCGAAAAAGAAAATAACCTAAACGGTCTATTTCAGTGAAGTTCAACTCTTCAGTGAGACCTAACCAGCTCTTTTTGCAGTGAGGAGCGGGAGCGGGTTTAATTATCATACAGCCCAAGCTCATCGCTATTATAGTCTCCAGCACTGGCAAGTGGCCCGGGAGATTGGTGTAATCGTATACAGCCAGACATCACGGCTGTGCTTTTCCTCTAAATTCGGAGAGGTTAGAAGTGGAAAGTTATAGAAGCTATTCAGCAGCAGAGAGGTTTTATAGTGAATCAAGTACCTCATGCTTGATAACCGACCAGCATCATCATCACCACATTCAGGAGCAGGTGATAGGGTTACAATACCTGGATCCTGAAAGTAACGAGAGAAGAGCGTAACGGAGACGCCGCATCATCAGTCGCCGAGTGTTAGAGAGACACTGAGACCAAGAGAGAGAGAGAGAGACGGAGGGAGAAAATAGACAGGACCAGTAGGGTCTGTTCATTAGCCATTTGACGGATAGACACTGAGCCATCGTTGTAAGCCAAGTCTATTATTTTAGCATTTCCAGTGGTGTTAGTTAGCGGCTCATATCGCCTACCAAGTTGGAAGCTGTGTAGACGTTCTTGAGGAAGAGGCAACAGGACGGCAACAGTAGAAATCTTATTTGTATTAGAGAGTGGAGGCTAAAGTTGACAGCCCCACAAGATTCGAGTGTTTAAATCACTAACCATTTTTATTGTTCCTCAGCAGGGTGACAGTAAGAGGGAATGTGATTGGGGTTTTTCTAGTGTCTATCTAATTTAATTGTTACTTTTTTTTTCCAGGCCGTGCAACAGTGCACGCTATTTATTTGATTGATGTATGATGAAATTTTATGTTTTATTTTGTAAATAAATATCTATATACTGGATCAGCTTCTCTACTCTATACTTACTCTATGTTGTCTGTATAGTGAGGTTTGTGGTCGTTTTATAAACCTTATCTCCTTGTGTTTAAAGGTAGTTAGAGGGGTGTGATTCTATAGCTTTTCTGAAGTCACCAAGCGGCAAGGGGAGAGTCAAATCCTGGTTGTATCCCTTGAGCCAATAGTCTCATCTGTCCCCAGGCATGTCATTTTTTCATCTAAATTCTATCTTCTCAGACTTTCTCATACTAGGGTCTTGCTTTTATTCAGGCAAACTCTAAAAACTTAAATCCACTTCGTGACATTTGGAATTTAACAATAACAATAATAAATTCACGATATGTGTTATGAAAAGAGCAGTACCCCTTGCTAGTGTCCGCCGCACAACGGTCCCTTCCTTAATTAACTGCCATGCCCGTTGTTTTAATATATTCCCATTGCTCACAGTAACATTCCATCTATAACTTAACTCTACGGTACATGAAAACTTGAGTTTCCACGAACAAATGTCCCTGGATGATTGTATGGATGATGTTTATATTTATTTAGGACACACATTGAGGAAAACTGTTGATAGCATTACGAGGCAGTCCTTGTTCTGGAATCCCCATGGAAAGAGAGACAGAGGTAGACCAAAAACACATGGAGAAGAGAACTGGATACAGAGATGAAAATGATGAGGAAAACATGGACAGAACTTGAACGGATGGCAAGGGACAGGAGAACTTGGCATGTGTTTGTTGAAGGCCTATGCTCCTTGCGGAGCTAAAGGGTATTGATTGGTTGATTGATTGATTGATTGATTGATTGATTAATTGATTGTATGACCTCTTATCGAATGTCTACAGCAGTGTGACCTGAAAGCCCCATCTCTTGCAAGAATTTGACGAAGTCGCTAGGTCCAACGAGGCTTAACTAAAAGTGCGCGGACAAAGTGTACAGGCCTATATTTCGACACCAACATATTTCGTCCGTGACTTCCGAAATCCATGCCTACGAGATCCGTTCATAAGAGGTTATACAGTTTATAACAACAAATATAAGCTTCCATGCGGTGAAGAATTTCAGATTGTTTAGACACCATCTTTAAAAAAAAAAATGGAAACAAATATCAGACGTCATGTTTTTAGTGTTCCTGGAAGTTGTGAACTGAGAAAATATATGTGCCTGTTGGACTAGAAATAAAGATCAAGACATCAAAAACAAACGCGATGAAGTTATTTAAGTCAGAAATGAAAGATGTTGAAACAATTAAAGAGTTCAAATATAGGAGCGCAGAATCAGCAAACAGAAATGCTATAGTGGAAATTAAACGAAGAATTTAAAAAGGGAGGGGGATGGGGGGAGAATTAAACGTCCTTTATGAGAGATTTAAAAACCAAGCCTCATGAACTGGGTACCAGAGAACTCTGGGAAGGTTAAAGGCGGCCGGCGTGACGCTGACCACATAACCCCTAGTGTGCCGATGGTCAAGAAAATAAGGGAATAACATCATATTTCCAAAATGCCTCAGTGGGCGTGTAACGGTATCCTTTAAGTTTTTTTTAGCCTTTCTTTGTCTCCTCAGAGATCATTGACTGATTACAATTACTGAATCAATTTATTATGTACATCTATCTTTTTCCTTGTGCAAAAGTGAATATTGAAAAATGATGAAATTTGAATGAATAAAAATTAATTACAAAATTGCTTTATAGTTGAGTTACACTAAATAACTAAATAAGAAGTCCTTTCTGGAATCTTCTGAATAGCATAAAATGTTCCTCCAAATGTTCCTTTATCACTTAAGTATATCTTGTCTGGTCTAAAGTTTCCGAACTGTTTTCTCATCCCTACACAAAGATAATAAGCTTTGGTTCTTTTGACTTCTCACAATGGTTGCTGGAATTTGGTCACATAGAATGCTTGTATTAAAGTTCGGTGACTGTCCTCTTTGAGTATACACAGCAGTATCAGATGAAGGTCTGGCACTGGACCACGAAGCACTGATGGGGTTTAGGGCTGAATTCTAGATAACAAAGTCTGGTGCTCCTGTGTTGTTCAGGAAGGTAACTGTCGACTTTGGATTCTAGACCACTGATGTATGACACAGATCAACCTGGAGACAATATGGCACAAGTGGCTAGCCTATGTGTCCATGAGTTAAGTGTTCAGATGTTTGCATGTATATGAATGATACATGTGGTTTTTCTAGGTTACATGGATCAGATCTGAATAGAATAGCAAGACAAGACAGGTGTCTAACTGCATAAATCATTCTTATACAATACATGAATAAATTTAATACATTTTTATACATGATGAATGTCGTGATATCCTCAATACAATCGATAAATTAGATAAAACATTATAGAGTATAAAGTCAAAATAAGGTAGAAATAAAATATTGGGTTGCGATTAGCTTCTTCGCCCCGCCTGCAAACATATCGCTTTCAATAGGCCTTACTGTAGAGAAAATAAATGTAACACATTTTGAAAAAACCCATGGCATAAAATTTTGTTTTAGATGGAGTGAGAGAAGAAAACGAAGGAGGGGAAAGGGAGCAACAGAAGGAATGCTACCATTGTCACGCGTTGGGTTTTCGAATCACAAATTGAAACAAACGCGCGTTGTTGGCTTTAGCAGATTTGAAAAAAGCGACGCAAAACCATCTGCATGCCTCGTGTCATAGTCACTAAGTTGAAATGTATAACCACTTAGATCGGGAGGCGATAGTGTATAAACACACAGACAAGCTTTCATTTCCTGCCCAAAAAGTCTTAATTTTCTGACGTAACACAGACGGTGACTTCATTTTGAATAAGAACGATAGAGACGGGGAGAAGACGGAGTGATTATGGAAAAGTACAAGATTTGACGACTGACAGGAAAAATAGGGAAATGCAAACGGTGAGCGAGAAGGACTACACATTTTATTGGCAAGGGAAAGATCTTAATAAAACAGAGAACACGGAGTAGGTTTTGCGGTCAAAAAATCGCTAACTAAAATGGTTGAACCAGGCGAGAATAGGTCAGAACGCCTGTTAACGCTCCGCCTGCAAACTAGCACAGGTCCCATCACCCTAGTCAGTGTGTATGCTCCTACTCTGTACTATGCCTAAGAAGCTAAAGATGAGTTATACGAGAATCTAGCAGCAGTCATCAAAAGCATACCATAAAACTTATATGTAATAATAGCTTAGGGTCTCCTGATCAGTAAAATATTTTAAATCACAAAATAGTCCCACTAATAACCAAGATAGTGCCATAATACTATATATTCTATGACAGACTCACGAACACACTCATGCCTGCTTTTTTTTAGCCATAACCTTTTTTTAAACGCATTTTTGAATTCAGGCAGAAGAGGGTACATGTAATCTGATTGGGTGTAGTAGAAAGAGGGGAAGATATTATTGGTTGGCACGAAACTAAATATATTTTGCAGACTGACACCTAGTTGTTTGGAATTTTTTTTAAAAAGGTTCGATTCAAAATTGTTAATCGCAGGATCTCATTGGACAATGCATTTTATAATAGGGAAAAACTTGAAGGCTGAACGCCATTTCTAGAAAATCTTTCGCTTAATAAGATCGATGAGAACAGAATTGTCAAATTTTATTAGATAATAAACAATAGTTTCAGTCTGGACCAGCGGCAGAGCTGTATAAGCCATATTCATATGTGCCAGTCATCGTACCTGTGTGTATTTCATTGATTTTGTGGTAAGAAAGAATTTATTAACATTATTATTACAAATTATGGGTGAGATACTGCTATTGGGAATGTTTTACGACTGTAAGTACAGAGGTCCTTAGCAGACTTAGGCAGGGCCTTTGGGGTTGTACAAAACAAAATGGAACACCTATGAGGTGTAAAATATTAAGAGATTTCCTAGATACCAGTGGAAAGTATAACCCTCGGTATTCTATGGAAGAGGATCATTGTTGAAGTGTCAAAGGCGTTGTAGCCATTAGTGGAGAAGAAAAGGAACACTGTTATGAGTATTACATCAGATGAAAATGGTTGTAATGGGTTGGTCAGAGAGATCTGACCCTTTCTTTTGTTTGAAATGTATCTGTATTGTGTGTGGAAATGTTAAAATAAATCAGATGTAAAGAAGGCACCCTAACCTTCTAAATTTCAGGGTTTTTACTGACACTAACATGGTGTCAGACACCTGGTGGACTGATCTGTAAGAGAGAAACCGTTGTTTTGCTGGAACCCGCTCTCTACCACAATCACCACCGTCAGTGTGAAAGAGTGGCCATATATTTTGAGATTTTTGCTGGTACACGCTCTCTACCACAATCACCCCAAGCAGTGGAATCGTTAACATATTGTTGAGAGTCCCCAGCTGATTCTTCTACAAAGTGCAAGTTAAGTGCCTGTCTTGGCACTGGTTCGTTCATCCACTGAACTTTACTGAACTTTACTGAACTTATCTGAACTTAAATTATCAAACATTTCCACCGAAATAAAATAAAGAAAGAAAGAAAATATTGAAAAGAAAAGAAAAGAATGGGGATGATGAAACACCCCAACCAACCATTTAATACCAATGTTACCATGATTTAGAGGGATACAATACATACTTAGAGTCCAATTTTGTTATTAATATATGGACATAAGATCCATTGTGTTATTTGATTGTTGTACATAATTACTTGATTGCAAATTTGATTGACAGTCCTGATCTAGAAAAAAATAGGGTCAGGACAATAAATTGTAATGTATCTTATTACCTAAATTTCATCAAAAGACTTACTTAGATTAATATTATTAATTAGTAATCTGTTTGTGGTTGTTGTATTGACCCAGTCCTATTTAATGTGATAGAATTAAAGTGTATTTGTATTGATTTGACTTACACTGCATTACACCTTCATTATCCTAGATACATAGACGTAGCCACAATAAATAATAAGTTCAAAATATAGAGCCAAGTGAGATCGTAGGGTGGTAGCAGATAGGTTCTCTGTGAATACATCATCATCACCATCTTAATCTCAGGGACCTACACAGCTGACCTCACCTGGTATACAAATAATATTAATAAATAACATCCATAACACCAAATCCACCACAATGAAGTTACCGTTGCCTTTTACACTCTGCAGTGCCAAGTCCATTATTCCAGGGCAATATTTTTAACTGAACACTCCTACTGACATTTCTGCTAACCATTGGTAAGCATCGAATTTCTTTCTATCCACAACTCAAATATAGTTCACTCCTCCTCTGGCCTGATCCTGGTACAATTCTATTTAAACAAGCTGTAATAAAACAATTAATTATTCATAAATTTACATATCCTCTAGAATCAATGTAAAGCACAGAATGAACTTGGTTTGGTGATAGAAGAACTGCTCTGCAAAAGATGGTAAAGTCTTAGCCTTCACACGCATCTTCATCCGTCCGTCTATCTGATTCCTGCTGTGTGTGTGTGAAGTTTGAAATTTCCGCTGCTTGCCCTTTTATAGGGGGTGTGCGGGCGTACCAGAGAGCAATGCGGTTTCACAATTATGACACTGCGTTTTTGGTGCAGACTTGAGCGAATTTGTGTTAGCTGGTGTCACAGCGTGTCTTGAATATACCTTCACTTCACGGTGTCCCATCGTCTATAGGTGTTGCATTCATCATCTCATCTCGCAGCGCCCGACAATATTCACTGTCTTAGGTAACTGCTTGCTTTGTTGGCCCGTAGTCTGGTGTGTGATCGTATAGCGGTCGGTTGTGATATTTCAATGGTCTGAATGTTGTGGTTGACAGTGGTGGGTGAGTGGTGAATCTAAACTTTGCAACCTCAACGTTATATAACAGGTAATAAAATTTACTACCCCACTTAGAGGTACACAAGAAGGCACAGTCACTTGAAAAGTTTATAGTTATTTTATTTAGCTCCAGCTATAATTTAGGTTGCTTCGAAAGCTAACATTTTCTTTTCTCCTTCTTGACAGTCATTCAATTCATAGTGTTCTCCTTTCCCCAAGATCCCCCTGGATTACGTACGTTTTAAACCCTTGGTTTGACCCACAGGTCATTTTAACTGCTCCTTCCTTCGACACAGACGCTCTTCGATCATTAAACTCACTTACCCATTGTTAAAAGATGGGATATTTCATGTTCATGAATAAGCGGCTAATACAGAGTTGATTTACATCTAGTTCTTTTTCTCTGTCCTTTTATTATTCTGGGTCTTTTCTTCTCAGCCGGATGGAACGCCTTACTGGTCCAGCCTTCTGGTTGTAACGTCCATTTTTTTCCTTCTTGTTCCGTGGACCTGTTGTCACCTTCTGCGTCGTCATCGTTGTTCTGTATGACGCGTTTTTTTTTTCTCTCGAATCCTTTTTCTTCTCTGACATCCCCATCGAGAGCACTTTTTTTTCTCTCTATAGTCGATCCATTTTTCCTTTTTATTACGTCATATTGTCCGTATGTCAAGGCTCCTGTGACACTGGGTTAAGAATTCTTCTTCATGCTTTCCAACCCTGTTATCCATGACTTTTATCTCCTTTCGCTTTCCATAACTTCTGCTTTCCTATTATACAAAGTTGTCCATAATTGGTTCCGACTTCGATTTATATCAAATTCTTAAAGACAATCGACACACCATTTTCAACGTGCTGGCGCCTTTACTTACAATTTTCTCCAAATGTACTGCACGCAGCATCTATTCCTTTGAATTGAATAAAGCTGGTCTTATCCACCAAAAAAACGAAATAACTGTCATCACTTTCTGTCACTGCATTTACTGGTACGACACACGAATCCATCTTTATACCAGCATACTTTCATTTCATTTACAGAACGCCCATATAAAAACCGGTTCGTCTACAAGCGAGCTCGCGGCTTCTGATTGGCTGGCAATATTATTCTTCTTTCTCTCATGACAAAGCATTGTGTTTACAACTCTGTACAGTACTGCGTGTCTAAATGAGTACTTACTGCTGTTGTGTCAGGGGAATTAAAGGCAGAGATTAAGGGAAATGGCCACACATCCATTTTGCTAAATATATTGAATAAATAAAGCTGGTGAATACAATTTATTTATCCTCTTTATATACATCTATCTAATTGTGGTGATTGTGAGTGATTGGTGATACAAAATTTATGTTTACATAAAAAACAAAATTGGTGAAATCAATTACAGTTTTCACAAGTTAAAACTAAAATGTAATTTTTTAGAATCTTCCAATTCGTTGGGTAATAGACTTCTTCACTGTCTTATTCACTTTATTGCTTTCACTAGTTTATCTTGCAAATTGTCATCATAAAACTCTGCTTGACAGTTACCACTTCTCGGGTGCACGATTGGCACAAATACCACTCATCTTTTATGATAATTAGTGTTCATATGAGATAGCAGCTTCAGTAGGTCGTGCTTCTACCAATGCAGACACTGCTGGGGCTATTAGCATTCATCATCGAGCAATTCTTGATCTTGGACCTCTAACTTTGGGTTGACAAGTATGAACCTGCAGATAAGTGTAGGATATGTGGCTGTTTTGGATAATAATTACCACATCCCTAGTGTGGGTGAGATGAATTTGTTTTCAGATGTATGCGTGGACATGCATGATTATGGATCAGTGAGAAGACAGGTGTCTACTGTGGAACATTTTATAAAATCAAATAATACAAAATAATATGTACACACATATATGGTATGAGGTTATAGTATTTCCCCTGTCTGACAAATCAGCTCTGTAAAGTGCCGTAACATGAGGACAGATTGGAAAAGCCCTGATAATAACTGTTGGTAGTCCTGAAAAGAATTGTTATTAGTCCTGAAAAGGACTTTGCTAGCCCTGATACGACTCAGTCACGGTGGTTATATATCAGGTGCCAACCTTCAACAGTCATACCAAGTAACCAATTAATATGCATGATACTTTCATAACATATAGATTAAACAAATCCTGAAATAAAAGTTGTAATTACTGTATTAATTTACATAGTAACTTTACATACCCTCGCATGATCTAATTAAGATCAGTAAAGACTGGCTTTTGTGAAGTAATAAAACTGCCTGGCTGCAAATAACAAGATATTGACCTTTACACGTCTCTCTCTCTCTCTCTCTCTCTCTCTCTCTCTCTCTCTCTCTCTCTCTCTCTCTCTCTCTCTCTCTCTCTCTCCAGCCGTTGTCCTTCTGTCTTCTTTGCTGTACAAGTGAATTTGAAATCATTTTCAACCGCCCTTAAATTTGGAGCTTCCAGACGTATGAGAAACAAAACTCGCAACTCCAGCCAACTTCCCAAAATATTTCTAACTAAGGGGGGTTTGTGCTAGATGGGTTTCAAACGTAGGTCTCGTGCATCGCACCCTTCCCAATTCAAGCCTTTCGAGTTATAGATTTCCATTCTCAGTGAGTTGACCTTTATATCCATATGTTGTCTTCCTTTATCGGTCGTGTTAACGATTTTTTCTTGAATTATGAATACGCTCAATTTGAGCCCGGCGGAACTGTTTTCACTGACGGGAGAAGGGGCAGAGGCGAGCGACTGGTGCCTTAAAACCAGCAGCTTCGGGCAGATAGGGCTCGTGATCCTTGGTTGGTAGCTTATCTAAGAGAAAGAACTCTGAACTCAAACCACCGCTGCCTTGCGGGATTATCCATTTATGGAACTGGCTTTGGGAGTAAACCCTGAGGATAAATCCGGAGTCGGAGTCCCTAAGGCAGTCTAATGTCGATTCGACATTATTCTGGCAACTCTTGCGACGTGGCTGGTACCAAACTGTATCGGCTACTGCCGTTCCTTTGGATCTACCAGCTGTATGGAGAGGGGGAACATGCTGCATGGGCAACAGCTTGATCTCCATATAACTGTGCCCAAGCTCGCGCCCTGGAGAGGACACTCCAGCTTCACCCTATAGGTGTCGGCAAAACACGGGAAGTAGCAGTTACCGGTTATAAGCATTTTGCCCAACTGGCGTAGGGCATGGCGCCAGGAGCTACTTCCGATAGTGGGAGAGGTTCTAGGATCTCACTGGACAGCTACCGCCCGCTTCAAGCTGGGCAGCCCCCAGTCAATAAGGTGTTGTCCCGCCACTGTCTGCTTTCCCCATTGGGTGCATGGGGATTAGGGTCAAACCCGAACTGTGGACAGAAAACTTTGCACCAAGCAATTATCAGAATATTAGAAATAAGCAAACTCTCAGATTGGGATGCTGGAACGTCCGGACTATGTTGACTGGACTATCCAAAAACCTACAGGACGTAAACGATGTAAGGAAGACAGCCATAATTAATGATGAGCTTAAACGACTTCAGATGGATATAGTTGCACTTCAGGAAACGCGCCTGGTGGACTCTGGAACGGTGAGCGAGAAGGACTACACATTTTATTGGCAAGGGAAAGATCTTAATAAAACTAGAGAACACGGAGTAGGTTTTGCGGTCAAAAAATCGCTAACTAAAATGGTTGAACCAGGCGAGAATAGGTCAGAACGCCGGTTAACGCTCCGCCTGCAAACTAGCACAGGTCCCATCACCCTAGTCAGTGTGTATGCTCCTACTCTGTACTCTGCCTAAGAAGCTAAAGATGAGTTATACGAGAATCTAGCAGCAGTCATCAAAAGCATACCTAGGAAAGAACAGCTTGTTCTCCTAGGTGACTTTAACGCTAGAGTGGGTGCCGATAATGTTTCATGGCCTTCATGTCTGGGCAGGTTTGGTATTGGCAAGATGAATGAAAATGGACAACGGCTCTTAGAGCTTTGTGTCCATCATGACCTCTGCGTGACCAACACCTACTTTCAGACAAAACCCCAGCATAAGGTGTCATGGAGACACCCACGATCCAAGCACTGGCACCAACTGGACTTGATTCTCGTCAGAAGGCCACTTCTCAGGTATGTGCTCTCCACGCGCGCTAGTACCATAGTGCAGACTGTGATACAGATCACTCCTTGGTTAGCTGCAAAATCAGAGCACAACCAAGAAAACTCTATCGTGTCAGACATGAAGGGAAATCACGCATTGATACCAGCAAGATGTCAGACCCTGTCATGATCGCTCAATTTACTGCGACCTTCAAGAAAGTGCTCAGCAGCCCTCAGCATGGTGATACTATTACAGAGAAATGGGAGCATCTACGGAATACCATTCAAAGTACTGCACTTGCCACCTTTGGTAAGAAAACGGCAAAGTCAAATGACTGGTTTGATGCTTCATCAGATGTGATGGCACATGTCATTGAAGCTAGGCGCAGTGCTATGAATGAATACAAACGTTCATCGAGTGCTAGAACCCTACAGATCCTGAAGGCTACGAGAAGCAAAGTTCAACAAACTGCTCGACGCTGTGCAAATGACTATTGGCTCCAGCTCAGTGAGAGCATCCAGATCGCAGCGCAAACAGGCAACATTAAACAAATGTATGACGGGATAAAGAAAGCACTTAGCCCCCCAAAAAAGTAAGACGGCACCGCTAAAAACTATCAGCGGAGAAAAGCTAACCGATAAGGGTAAGCAGATGGAGAGGTGGGTCGAGCACTACTCTGAACTTTATGCTAGAGAAAATACCGTTACGCCTGCAGCCCTTGATGCTGTCAAATGTCTGCCAACTATGGAGGAGTTGGATGCCGAACAAACATTAGAGGAACTCAGCAAGGCAATTGATAGCTTGGCCTCTGGCAAAGCACCAGACAGTGATGGGATTCCTCCTGATTTAATCAAATGCTGTAAGAGCGCGCTATTACAACCCATGCGTAGGATGCTGTGCCAGTGCTGGGAAGAGACAACTATTCCTCAAGACATGCGAGATGCCAAGGTTGTAACACTGTACAAAAGTAAAGGAGACAGAAGTGATTGCAATAACTACAGAGGCATCTCTCTTCTTAGTATTGTTGGTAAGGTTTTTGCCAAAGTCGTCTTAATGCGACTACACAAGTTAGCTGAGCGCATGTATCCAGAGTCACAGTGTGGATTCCGAGCTGGTAGATCAACAACAGACATGATCTTCTCTGTCCGCCAGCTTCAGGAAAAATCAAGAGAGCTGGAAAGGCCTTTATATCGCCTTTATAGACCTCACAAATACATTTGACCTGGTTAGTATGGATGGACTCTTCAAAATCCTCCTGAAAATAGGCTGCCCTTCTAAAATGCTGGAAATGATAAAGTCTTTCGATAACGACATGAAGGGAACAGCCCAATATGCTGGAAGCAAGTCACAGCCCTTTGACATACGAAGTGGCGTTAAACAAGGCTGTGTTCTGGCTCCGACCCTCTTCGGGATCTTCTTTGCCTTACTCTTGAAACATTCATTCAGAGATGCAACTGAAGGAATATGCCTTCACACTAGGTCAGATGGCCGTCTGTTTAATCTTTCAAGGCTGAATGCAAAAACAAAAATCAGAAGGGTCACTGTAAGAGACTTGTTGTTCGCTGATGATGCTGCAGTCGTCACTCGAAGCCAACAGGAGCTGCAGAACTTGATGAATCGCTTCACTAAAGCATGCAAGGACTTTGGCCTCACAATAAGTCTATAGAAAACGAATGTGCTGAGTCAGGATGCGGGTGCTGCACCAGTTATCACTATCGATAAAAATGAATTGGCAGTGGGGCACCAATTCACATACCTAGGGTCTACCATCAATGACAAACTCTCACTGGATACAGAAATCAACAGCCGCATTGGCAAACCTGCAGCTACCTTTGCCCGCCTCACATCGCGTGTTTGGGGAAACTCCCAACTCACAATGAAGACCAAACTGCGGTATATAATGCCTGCTTCACCAGCATACTCCTACATGGCAGCGAGACATGGACGACCTATGCTAAGCAAGAAAGAAGGCTCAATACCTTCCATTTACGGTGTCTACGCAGCATCCTCGGCATTTCGTGGAAAGATAAAGTGACAAATGTCGAGGTGTTGTCACGTGCTGGCCTTCAAAGTATGTATACACTGCTTAGACAGCGCAGACTTCGCTGGCTTGGCCATGTTGGCCGCAAGGAAGATGGTCGCATCCCAAAAGATATCTTCTACGGACAATAAGCAGATGGCAAGATAACAGTTGGGCGACCACAGCTGAGGTTCACAGATGTGTGCTAGAGAGATATGAGGGCACTGGACATGGATCCAGCAATATGGGAGGATGAAGCTGCCGATCGCACTAAGTGGCGATGCTATTTACGGCGCCACCTCAGATTGGGCGAAAAGAGGCTCACACAACAAGCAGAGGAGGGGAGAAAACGTGGTAAGGAGCACCAGGAAAATAAGCAGCTGAGGGCTGTCACCTCAGGGGCGCATTCCCATAGTCAATTATGACTGAAGGGGCTATTATTATTATTATGAATAGGAAAAACACAGGACTTTTCAATGTACGGACACTTATTCTTGCAAAATTCTTCATAACTATTTACTCCCTCCATATTTCCTTGTACCTACATATAAATGAAGATATCCCCGTCAAAAGGAGACCATTCTCATCCTTGTCTGTCATTTCGTTCTCTTTCCCGATCTCTAATTCTAACTATGTTTCGGACGATTTTATTCTTCCATATTCAATCGTCGAAGTCTTTCCTCTCTGTCTGTCTGAAACCCCGTTTCTGATTGGCTGCCCTAGTTACACACTAGAAAATACCCCTGCATTCATTTTTGTGTTCTTGTACTGTATACTTGTGTTCCACTTTTCGGTCTTCATACATTTAACTAGGCAATTGCGTAGCATGCTACAACTATACTAGGTCCATCATCCAGAGGTAGAGAGACCAGTTTCTGTTCTTGCTGCCTTTTCCTTCCCTAACTCAAGTGCAAAGGCGGGTACCTATTTAAAGCTGGGTAGACTGAAGTGTGACAATACCATGAATCGAACCTGGTACCTTTGCCCCAAGAGACCAGTGCTTTAACCACTCTGTCATGAGAGCTTAATTAAAATTAAGAATCAATTATTTCTTCTCAATTAAAGTCAATTGATCAAAAGCTTCCTTAAGACAATGGTGCCTGATGAATGAACAGTAGCGAAGCATAGAAGTTTCAAAGGAAGACATGCATTTATGTGGTATCAAAGCTCCAACAAGAATGCGTTATGTATCTAGGGAACTGTCGTAGATTTCCGACAGGTGATTAAGAACAATGTTAGGTCCCTTCTGAATAGAACTGACAAAGGTGATGACTCAGTGCGAGATAAGGTTAAACAGATAGATTTTCAGTAGTGAGTTGGTGAAAAAAGGTAGACCCTGTCCCTGGATTTGAGAAACAACTCTAGTCCAGCCTATCGGTTACGACTAAAAAATATTGTTGTTCCGACAGTTCCCTTTATATATATATATATATATATATATATATATATATATATATATATATATATATATATATATATATATATATCCACCACTCACATACACACACACAGATAAGTGACGACAATTAGACTCACAAAAGTGAAAAATATACTATATGGAATGTGGGTGTTGGGACGAGCTGACCAACACAGTAAATACAGTTTATGTAAATTTTATTTACCATAAAGAAAACTTCACAACATATATATTTATCATATATTGAATATAAAAAAAACATCATAGGGGCACATAATTAATAAAGAAATAGACCCATAAGTACTATCTCCCCTGTTGAGACAAGATCCCACAAAGAGTAGTTAATTAACCCCCAAAAGGTCAAAAGATTAGCACTATGGTATAGACTTTGACTATACTGTAAAGAACAGAGTATTTACGTTATTCTATTCTGAAATTGAACAGTATTAGCAACAGACAGTAAAAAATATACAAAGTGAGTACATGGATTATACAATAAAAGAGTTACTCATTCCTGCTTTCTTTCTTTCCATACAACCGTGGCCACGATTATTCGTTCTTACCTAATACTTGATTTGCAACCTCTGGAACAATCTTTAGGACACACCACACAGCAAATCCAGTGTTATTTTGGCAAAGAAAACTCCAGCTCCTCAAAGACCGATTAAACCCACTTCTCCGGGAAACGTTCACTTTGTTACTTTTATTTAGGATTTCTGTTTATGTCACATTAAATAGTCCAGGTAAGAAATTTAACACTGCTCACAGTGTCAGTAGCTTGAGATTTCCAGTACATAGGAATGTCAGGTCGGTAACTTCACTCAATATAAAAATACCTTGTAACACCACAAATGGTCAAACGTCGGGAAATGTTAATGTTGGTGATGTCGCCACAAAGGGCTGAATGTAAATGAAATTGGGAAAAAGAAATCTGGATCTATATTCCCAGTTACAAAGTCACTCTTAAGGTTCTTTGGGTTGGTACTCTGTCTCTTTCTGGGTGTAAACACGAAGCCAGACAGGTTCACCTTTAAAGACCCAGATACTAAGTAAAAATGTTCTTTTGTATGGTTATTCTCAGATTTATATGGCAGCCGTAGGCTTAGACCGCTGTTAGGTTTTGGGTTTGACCCAGTACTATGTATAGGAAGAAAATGCATACTACTTAACCATCATAGTTTTATCAATCCTATTCTAACCCGCGAAAAATATAATATTATTTATCCACTTCGGTTATTTAACTTAAATTGAAAGCCACAAATGTATCTCATATTTTATCGTTTAATAAAAGTCCCCGTGAAATAAATTCTAGTCATTTATAGAATTAATCATCATGAATTAGAAATAATTATATATTTCGTCAATACTCATAATGAACAGTGCATGTACTAGTTGATTAAATATCTTTTTACTGGTTAAATCAGTTAGTTAGACCAACGCTACAGCCGGAACAATTTAGCTATAGATTATATTTACTTCGCTAGTAAATTAACACACTATAAAGTCCTAGTGGAATATAATTGACGGACTCAACAGTTAAATCGCTCTACACAGAAAAAACTTAGTGAAATAAAATGACGGACTTAACAATTAAATCACTCAAACTTCTAGTATAATATTTACCGCCAACACAGACATTAAAACAATCTCCAACGAAAACTAAGAAACTCTATTAATACAAATGGTTCTAGAATCAGAGCTAGATGTTCTGAAATAAATCTGTGGGTACTGAATAATGGATTTTGAAAGCTGGACTTTATATATTAAAATGGTAGTAAAGTCGCTGACCAGTGTTACACTTAACACCTATGGGGATTTCTGTGTTTCAGATTCTGAATGAAAGGCAAATTTGCCACCTTTTCGCCGCCTGCTGGACTCTGGCAACGAGCGGACGGTCATAGATCTTCGTCGTTCTGTAGCTTAATTACGTTACACGAACGAATGGATAAGGGGGAGTAAATTGTAAGTTGTCTCCCTTTTCTTTCAGATTAAGTCCACTTGACCAATGTCTACCGAAAACATGTTTCAACTTACTTAGTTTATCTCCCCCTGAGAACGTGCACTAATAAACAGGGACGACTTTTTGAAATAGTCGCCCTTGTTTTCTACAAATCTACCACCGCGTCCTATCTCTACGCGTTCCGTCTACCTGTACGACAGTAGAGAAAGCAAAAATAAGGCGTGGCAACAATAAGAATGCAACAAACATCGAACAACCAGGGGTTATGCGTTAGCAAATAGGTCTGTTGGTAAACATTCCTAAAACAAATAGAGAAAATAAATTTAAAAAGGCGTGCTAAATTAAGAAAGAGCATATATCTGAGTGTATGAGAGTTTTTACGTTAACAAAGCGTGCATGGCTCATAAGGAAGCCGGTGAAAGACAGGTGGAAGAAAAATGAAGATGTATGAAATCTATTTTCATAATATCCTCTGCCACAGGAACTAAAAATTCCCAGAAATAAGAATCTGCTTAGACTACACACTGACAATGTGCTATTTTTGAACATAAGAACATTAATCTGTAGAATGTCACCAAGAAACTGCACATTCCCAGAAATAAGATGCTACTTAGACTACAAACTGACAATGGGCTATTTTTGAACAGAAGAACATTAATGTGTAGAATGTCACCAAGAAACTAAACATTCCCAGAAATAAGAATCTACTTAGATTACAAACTGACAATGATCTATTTTTTAACAGAATAACTTTAATGTGTAGAATGTCTACAAGAAACTAAACATTCATAGAAATAAGAATCTACTTAGATTACAAACTGACAATAGGCAATTTTTTAACAGAAGAACTTTAATGTGTAGAATGTCTACAAGAAACTAAACATTCCCAGAAAAAAGAAACTACCTAGACTAAAAACTGACAATGGGCTATTTTTGAACAGAAGAACTTAAATGTGAAGAATGTCTACAAGAAAATAACGTAGTGTGTACTTTCTCCTAGAGCGTCCGGTTGATAGAGATGTTAGAGCTGGTCTCTTGTGGTAAAGGTGCCCGGTTTCGAATTACGTTTTAGACACACTCCAGTCTACCCAGCTGTAAATGGGTATCTGGTTCTGCTCTTTGAGTAATGGAAGGAAAAGGCAGCGAGGAAGGGAACTGGTCACCCTACCTCTCGATGCTGGAACTAGTATTGGGAAGTCTCTAACACTTCACTCCCCTACGGCAGTCTCTGTTGTGAGCCTACCTTTATTTGACTTTCTACTAGATTGTAAGATGTATGAACAATTGAGAATACCAGTATTAGGTTATTTAAAGGCATGTAATTGACTTATAAATGTAGAACAGATGTTGACAACAGACAAACCTAGAGAACTACAGTATATAACTTACTTACTTTTATCTACTTACTCGTTCCTCTTCTACTATGAGGTATAGAGGTTTGGAAGAAAGAGCGCCATACTATCCTATCGGTTGTCTTCCTCCTGGCCTGGTTCCATTCTACTTTTCGGTGTATCGGAGACTGTCTAATGTTGTCCTCCCAGCGGACTCTGGGTCGGTGTCACGATTTGAATCTGTATAAACAACACGGTCATAATTTCCACGCTCAAATCTAGAACAAATAGACCAAAAATAATAGCCAATCAAAACGCTCCTTTTTATAGTGTCTATAAAGATACCTTTTAGATTAAGCAGGAGGGGCCTATTCTGTGTTTTTGGAGGGAAGGAGTTATTTTATTTCTTAAAGAATAGCGTTAAATAAAAATATATACATAGCTATTAATAACACCTGATATATCACTTAATAAATAGGTACCAAGCCGATCTCATAAAAGTAAGCTAATTAAAGCGAAAAATTGATTCTAGTGATATTTTCATATCAGGGTAATACCCGAATTAATAAGGACCAGTCTCTTATCTGGCACTATCCTGGTATCATCTGATACACCTATTTGTCCAGGATACCTTTAAATTCATAACATCCAAACCTCTCGCTACATATTGAGGTCCTGTCCGGGATTTTTCCAATTATACCCTGGGGCCTTTATTGTAGATAATAATAGTAAAAGTAATAATAGACAAAGAAAGTCTATAAAAGCACTACCTGATACACTGTAACAAATACGAGCAACAGAGACATGAATTTAAAATGTACCTCAGAAATCACAATATAGACATTACAGGTGATGAAGAGTTAATTATAGATGTCCCAGGGGAAGCCCTATTGATATTAAAACGTTAAATACACAAAACAAAGGAAAAGATAGTGACAATATTAGTAATAATATTACTACAATGGATAGATGCTACAGACTTTCATAAATGGGTGCTTGCGTAGAATAGAGGGATTAAAATGGTATGACAATTTTACCAACGTGGAACTGATGACAAGAACTAGACAAGTGCCAGTGGAACAAGAGATGAGAAGAAGACGATGGCGATGGATAGGACACACACTGAGGAAACCTGTTGATAGCATTACAAGACTGTCCTTGGTCTGGAATCCCCAGGGCAAGAGAGGCAGAAGAAGACCAAGAAGTACATGGAGAAGAGAGTTGGAAACAGAGGTGAAAATGATGTGGAGAACATGGAAAGAACTTGAGATGATGGCACGTGACAGGAGGACTTGGCGTGTGTTTGTTGAAGGCCTATGCTACTTTGGGAGTGGAGGGTTATGATATGAATGAATGGATAGATGGCAGGTGATGGGATCTGCGAGACAGTTCTGTCCATGGATTACTTAGAAGAGGCCACAACAGGAGCACAGTATTTTAGCTCTGCGTATTTGGAGAGCCTTCACGGATGGCGGGTAATGCAGAGGATACTTCTCCTTGCTCTGTCTTCCTGCTAGTTTCTTTGTGATGATTCCAGATGTTTGGATTCTTTAAATACATTTTGGGCCCGGATGAAATGCCCTGGAACGAAACCGGAACTCGTGAATCCAACTTAGCAAGTTTGGGATTGATAGAAAAGCCGCAGGAAAACCCTAGATCTACACTGCAAAAAATGCGAAAGAACTCAACTTGGCATTGCCTGCAAAAGAGTGAAATCTCCGCAGCCATATTTCAGAAATAACGACAACATCAACATACCCGTATTAATAAGTCATATTTTAATTAAGGGGAGTTAAGTGTTAAAGACTCGCATGTACGGGTCGGATTTTTGTACACACACAATGTGAACACAGCTCTTTTGACTAGCTGTTAGTTTGCTTTTTTTAAAAAATAGGATAAAGAAACTGTCGAACGTTCTATGAATTAGTTTTGGGGGGAAAGGCGGATGATTTCTGCTCACATCTCAAGCTGCGAGTTTGCGCTTGAATGAATTTTGTACTGAGCTGTTTTAAGCAGCTGATTTTTCGTGACAGTACTTTTCCGGCAGAGCTTGGGGAATGGATGTGATCCATTTTCGCAAGTGTGTACCAGTATATTTCTTTGATGAAAGAGAGAACTTGTTATATTGAAGAAATATTTTCAGGCCATGGATTATACCGGCCATTATGATTATCATGATTCATATTTCCTCTGATGGATATTGTTCCCATGGTTGTAATAGCACTGAGAGTTGCTGATGTTATATGAATTATGATGTATTTCCCTTTGATGGATTTAAGTCGTTGGAAAGTTTGTTCCTGAATGATATTTATTGTAACAAGTGTACTGTGCTGAGGCCTGTGGTTTATGCAACCAATGTAATGGATATTTGATTCTATGTTCTGCATCCACTTTTCCCTTGGATATTTTTTTTTTGTACTTTATGCTTTATGCTTTGCCGTGTTCTGTAACCTGAGACAGTGTGCAATTACCATGATGTCTACATGACTGTGATGTTAATAAACTGTATAACGTTACCAGGAGTTACAAAATTTGCTGACTTCTACATTGCTGTAGTGTGAGTGACTATACTATAAACCCACTTAAAGAACCTATACACATTCGCGTATGTTATGCTCTCTAGAGTCCCACACCTGTCGGCCATCTGTAAGCCCGACTTATGCTGATCGCGATTTATCAGCGAAACCATATATTAACTGTGTACAGCCATTCCGCTTGCGGAAGCTATTACAGCAAATACACCGTTACACGTATATTAAATAACTGGACACTAATAAAACAAGATACAAATGAGAGATAAAGACCAAAATAGCCGAAGCTAAAACATTGTTACATAAAGTGAGAAGCACCCAGCGTAACAACCCTGTTACTGTAAATATAAAGCAGACAAATCTTTACTTTATTCGTTACTGTTCTGTCATGCGGAACGTAGAAACAACCAAAAAGAGAAGATCCCAGGCTTGTAAACACAAGTAAAAAAAAAAAAATTAAAGGGCTTGATTCCCTGGTAAACCTCTAACTTCTATTACTTTTCTATTGTCTAGTTTTCAACTTCTTTATTTGTAACGAATGCCAGCAACATACCTATTTATGTCATTTTGAAGTACACAATAGACTCACGTGAAAAATAAAAAAAAGAACCACATTGGAGACCACACAGATGTGGTTTTACAGACAAATCTTAAGAATCTAATGGACAGCTAAAATAAAGCCCAAACTTATTTCAAACACAGTAAGTGACAATCACTTTCGATGAGCATTATACTTTTAAGAAATTTAGTTTGTTCCATAACAGATATCAGAGGCACATCTCCAATCAAACCTGCAAGTCTAGAAGGAAGAGCTGGAGAAGAGAGGGATTGTCATAAGCAGCTCTAAAACAAAATCCATGGTGATGTCACGAGAAGAAAGAAGACATCAGATTAAGCTGGGAGAACAGGTCCTGGAGCAGGTCGACCACTTTAAATACATCGGAGCTATTATAGTCCGAAAGGGAGGCATCAAAGAAGAGTTGGCCACTGGAAAAGCAGCAGCTGGGAGACTTTTTCAGGCCATAAATCGAGAATTCCTCAGCAAGAGAGAGGTTGGTAAGAAAACGAAGATGGCTATATACCGCTCCACCTATGTCCCAGTCTTGACATATGGATGCGAGTCATGGGCAATGACTACAACCCACAAAAGCCAGATCCCAACCTCAGAAATGAGGTATCTTAGGAAGGTGGTTGAAGTAACAAGAAGAAACGTGGTCCGCAACCAGACGATACGTCAGGACCTTAAATCCCACCCCCTGCAGACCCAAGTAGAACAGTCCCAACTAAGATGGTTTGGCCATGTCTGCAGAATGGGAGAAGATCGGCTACCACGACAAGCATGGAAAACAAAGAGCCAGGGATCCAGACCCCCAGGACGACCCAGAGACCACTGGGAGGACAACATTAGACAATTTTTGAAGGACCAAGAACTAGAATGGAACCAGGCCAGGAGAAAGACAGCCGATAGGATAGTCCGGCGCTTTCTCTTCCAAACCTCTACACGTCACGATAGAAGGGGAACGACTAAGTAAGTAAGATAACAGATATGACAAAAAGAAATTGAAGTGTTAAAAACTTCACTATACTTGATCCAGCTTTATGATTTAGAGTAACGAGTACCCTTCCTCGCTGATTTTACTTTCTCTAACTCAAGAGCAGAGTCCAGGTACCGACTTGGTCTCATTTTGTTTGGTTTTTAATGACTATCTTCACTGCACACGGACAACTCCATCAGTGCTCCTATCACCTCCCTTAAATCACATAAAGAGAATCTCAGCACAGTGCAAGAAGTGTGTAGCACAGGCGAGAATCCCAATGTGTGTATTTTTTAATCACACATTCTAAACACATGTTTGTGGTGGGGAGGTTTTTAAATTTAAAGTTTTGCCAGGGCAGCGGCCTTATGGCCTTGTCTTTACGATTTCTAACAGCCGTTGGATTTTTAACGTGCGCAACTTGCACAAGGGACATTCAACTTTTTCGCCCTTATCCAAGAAGGCTAGGCACTGCCTGTGCCTTACCTAGCTCAAGTATAGAGTCATATACCCATTTATACAACTGGATAAACTGGAGCATGACCCGACCTGGTTTCGAACCAGTTTCCTTTACCTCTTACCACTTGTGCTATTTAAAAGCTTTGGTTGAGGATACGCTACATTGTTGTTTAATTCATAAGAAAAAAAAAACACCAGTGGGAACAAAATGCTAGGTGAGGTAAATGAATTTTGAATTAAAGATATCCAAACCATCATTTTCTTACAGAAATATGGCCTCGTTTTAGCGAGGCATGCACCGTTCAACTGTAACACAATAACCGTCGGTTATATTAGGGTGCATGTCCACAAATTAAAGACCTTGAAGTCTAAAGTGATTTGAGCTATCCAAATAATCATTCAGGTGTTCATATTAAATATACGGCAAAGCTTCTATTTGCAGAGCAATGTAAGGGAAGTAAGTACAATATATTCAATTTTGAAGAAACATGTTTCAATTATCTCCCTTGCGTAATGGACATGCTATGAGAATACATTATTATATACTGTTCAAAAAAAGAAACGCAACATTATTGCAGTGGTATTGGACACCAAATTTCAAACTTGTACCAAGATTTTATTGTACGGAATTAATGTTTCAATCTTGGCATGAAGAAACTTTCAGACTTTAACAATGAAATGATGTTCATTAAATTTGGTTTGGACTTTTATTCTTTGCGACTGAGGCCTCCGTTTCAGTAAGGTGTATGGCCTCCCCTGGCCTCCGTCAGAGAACGACATCTCCTTGACATGGATCCGATTAGCCGTTGGATCTGTTGTTGTGGGATGGCTGCCCACTCTTCCCGCAGTGCAAGTGACAACTGTTGGAGATTGGCTGGAGCCACGTCTCGCTAGCGGAGTCATCTGTCGTGTTCATCCCATAAGTGTTCTATGGGGTTCATGTCTGATGACACGGCTGGCCACGGAATGGTCTGGACGTTGTTGTCAGCGAGGAACTGGGTGGTGAGTTGTGCCACATGAGGTCGAGCGTTATCCTGCTAAAAAAAAATCGACCCTCGTGCAGCCAGAAGCGGAAGGACGTGAGGACGAAGAGTTTCAGCGACGTATCGTTGGGCATTCAGGCGTCCTTTAATTTGCACCAGGTTACTTCTTCCCATGAAGTTGATCGCCCCCCACATCAGTACACCTCCACCACCATGTGGAGGAGCCTCGTCAACGCTGTTTTGGGCGTAGCGATCATGGACTCTGCGGTAAACTTTTCTCCGTCTATCGTGTCGCTGGAGCACAGAAAATGATTCATCACTAAACCAAACCAGTCTCCAGTCATTCCCAACGGTCCATTGACGATGCTGGTTCGCCCACTGCAGTCGGTATGACGATGCCAGTCCGTAAGAACAGGACCTTTGTAGGGTCTTCTAGCCCAAAGACCAGAGTCGTGCAGCTGGTTCCTGACCGTTTGATCTGAAATTTGACGAGCTGCTGACATTGACTGGACTGTGGAGGACGCAGATGCAATTCGATTCCTGAGGTGACGCAGCCGTATGAAGCGGTCTTCGGCAGGAGTTGTGACTCTGGGTCTTCAACTGTGCGGCCAGTCTGCCGCTGAGCCAGTTTCTTGAAATCGCCTCCAAAGGCGACAAATGGTGCTTCTAACCACATTAAATTGTCTGGCCACTACACTTTGTGACTGTCCAGTCTGTAAACGTCCAATGATGATGAGTCGTTGTTCTGTAGTGAGATGAGCCATACTTGCGCATTGAATTTTCAACTGAATTTTTTCGAGGAGCGTCAATCTTTTATAGGCCTTCAATAATATGGTCAGAGAGTTTTGTGTTTAGTAAGTTTCACGGGATTCTCATGAACCTGTCACGAGTTATTGTCAAAAATGTTGTTTTGACTTTGACCTCTTTCATGACGTCACGAATCATGAGGTGAGTACAATTCAGGTAACCACGAGAAGTTAATGACCAGGTGGACACACTCAATAGGTTGACTAATGTCCAATCAGCGAATATCTTTTATAAAAGTAACACCAAAAAAGTTGCGTTTCTTTTTTTGAACAGTATATAATTATTATTTTTTTTAAATCGTCTTCTTGTGCCATTAATCAAGTCCAACACAAGTGAGTTCTTTATTACGGCTTTGTAATATGAAGAAAAATACAAACAACAGCCAAAAAGCTACAGACTTTAATAAATTGGTGTTTGTGTAGAGTGCACTACTAGCACATTCACATGAACACATCCAGGATAAAACGGATAGACTTAATAAGTTTAGCCAGCAGGTGGGCTTCAACATCAATTTAAAGAAGTCAGAGGTCATGAGGCTCAATGTGGGCAACCCTGAGCCCATATCAGTAAGGAATCAGCAACTGGTACAGACAGACACCTTCACATACCTAGGATGCTTAGTAACACCAGATGGCGGGGCAGGCAAAGACATAAACATCAGAATGAATAAGGCAAGAACAGCCTTTTTTAGCCTAAACAACATCTGGAAGTCCTCTCAATACAGCACAAGCACAAAATTAAGATTATATCACAGCTGAGTGCTTCTCTATGGTGCGGAATGCTGTAGAATTACAGAGAAGGAAATGTCGAAATGGTCCTGTTTTCCCACAACATGCCTAAGAAAAATTCACCGAATTTTTTGGCCGAATACCATCACCAACCAAGATCTGCTTACTCGGAGCAAGAAAGAGGACATGCACACCATCATAGCTGGCAGACGCTGGAGCTGGGTTGGCCATGTCCTCAGAAGAGACCCCGATGCCATCAAAAGAACAGCTATGCTTTGGACCCCTGAGGGAAAACGAGAGGCCGACCAAAAACAACCTGGCGGAGAACTGTGGAGGCTGAGATGCAAAGAATGAACTAGAGATGGGGCACTGTACGAAGGATGGCACCGACCAAGGAAAGTGGAATCAATTTGTTGTTGCCCTACAAGACGCCACCAGGCGTGATGGTCACTGATTGCTTTGACGGTCAGCGGTTAAGGATCAAAGAAGAAGAAGAAGAAGAAGAGGTGTGTGTAAAATTGAAGTGGTATGAAAAGATGACTGATTTGGAACTGATGACAAGAACTAGACAAGTGTCAGTGGTAGAATAAATGAGAAGAAGACGCTAGAGATGGATGGGATACACACTGAGGGAACATGTTGATAGTATTACCGGGAAATTGTTAATGTTTTATTTTCCAAGAAATGAGAGAAGACCGGTCTAGCATGAGATGATTATTTGTCTCAGCTCAATCATTATTGTGCTCTACTTTGTTCAATCGATTGGTCGGTTATAATTAGGATGTTTAGTATCATGTTATTTTCTGTTGTGTTGTATGATATTCTTCTTCCTTCTTCCTCGTTCGTCCTGAACAGGACGTTGGTTGGGTTGTGTCTGTTTACAGCGGAGCTGCGATATCTGCTCCTTTCGGCCGGCACATCCTACTTCAGCACGGTATTTTCTGGGACCGGGTTTGCCTTCCCTCTTCGATCCCTACTCTCTCAGCCAAACTGCAGTGATGCAGCCTGTTTCCAGGACCACCACGTGGAGGTGGAGTAGGGTCTTGGTCAGTTCTGGTTCGCTGACCCTGACGCAAACAGTCAAGCTATGAGTCGGTGACTGCATTCTCTATTGCTACGTCTTTGGGTCCCTGTTTTATGATATAAATACCTATTGTTATTGAAAATTGATTGCAGTCGGTGGTGTTAATTTATATTAGAATTGTTTGTATTAAGTCATTGTGTTTCCTTACATTATGAGTAGTTAGCAGTTTTTTTTTAATTATTACAGTGTTTTTTTTATTTATTTATTTTTTTTAATGTGTGGTTCCTTTTGTTTAAAATTAGGGTGTTAATTTTTGTTTGTTGATTGTCAGCGCGTTTTGACTATTTTCTGTCATTTCCTTTCCTTATATATATATATAGTATTACTTCTATAATTATTATTACAATTAATACCGTCCCTGTTATTACGCATACGTGAAGAGTGACTTTGGGAATTCTCAACCAGTGTACATAGGATTGGATACCACAAACATAGAATGATTTCAGGTACCTCAAATCTTGTGTATCTTAGTTGGGGACATCCAGATGTTGGGATTTAGAGGCACCCAGCACCCAATGTGTGATCAGGGAGACAGATGGGTGTGCTGGGGATCAGTCCGAGAACTCCGCAGGGTACTTCAAATATCGGCCCTTAATTAACTGTCCTTCATTTTACTCTCCTATATTTTTATTTTTTTGTGTGTAATTTTTTAGATTGATTTTTGATATATGTTTCTCACTTTGCCCTTCTTTCTCAGTTACCTTTCCCATCCATGGGATTCTTGAGTGAGTGCACTGGCTCTGTACTCTTTTGTGATTTCCCTTTTCGTCATTTGCCTTTTTTTCGTCTTCTTTGATTCCCCTGTCTACCCATAGCTTGAGCGTTCTGGGGGAGCATGCTGCAGTGCAATGAATGGGTGGGCAATATTTGTTCTGGAATCCCTAGAGTAAGAGGCGTAGTGGAAGACCAAGGAACACATGGAGAAGAGAACTGGAGACAGACATGAAAGGGATGAAGAAAACATGGAAAGACCTGGAACTGATTGGACAAGACAGGAAGACTTGACATAATTGATTGGACAAGACAGGAAGACTTGACATAACTGATTGGACACGACAGGAAGACTTGACATAACTGATTGGACAAGAGAGGAAGGCTTGACATAACTGATTGACAAGATAGGAAGACTTGACATAACTGATTGGACAAGACAGGAAGGCTTGACATAACTGATTGGACAAGGCAGGAAGACTTGACATAACTGATTGGACAAGGCAGAAAGACTTGACATAACTGATTGGACAAGGCAGAAAGACTTGACATAACTGATTGCACAAGGTAGAAAGACTTGACATAACTGATTGGACAAGACAGAAAGACTTGACAGTTTCTTGAACGCCTATGCGTTTTGTGGAGCTGAATAGTGGTGATGCTGAAAATATCTTAACGCTTAATCTTAACTATGGGAGTAAAAGTTCAGCTGTTGTTTCACGTGATCGTGCAAGGGAAGTAAATATGATATTTTCAGTTGTAATGAAAGATGTTTAATTATTTCCCTTAGATATTGGGTTCGTTTTTTTTTTAAGAACAAAAAAAAAGGGTAATGCGTTTTACTAAGACAAAAGACAAAGAAAATTGCTACGTTGCGGCCATAAAGCCTTCGTCAGGGAAAAAGAAATCAATCGAAGCTAAGTGAGAAAATAAAGAAAATAAATAAAATGAATACGACCCAGTCAATGCAGCTACCTTTTGTCTGGTATCTTGCGATGAATGCGAAAAATAGTATCAAATACAGAGAGGTGACCATCACCTTAAATTAACACCTTTCAAGAACAACAAATACTTTATTGATAAATATGGCTGCTGTGTCATCTACAGGCAACTAGGTCCCTGTCAATACAAGACTGACTTACCGATAAATATGGCTGCTGTGTCATCTACAGGCAACTAGGTCCCTGTCAATACAAGACTGACTTACCGATAAATATGGCTGCTGTGTCATCTACAGGCAACTAGGTCCCTGTCAATACAAGACTGGCTTACCGATAAATATGGCTGCTGTGTCATCTACAGGCAACTAGGTCCCTGTCAATACAAGACTGGCTTACCGATAAATATGGCTGCTGTATCATCTTCACGCAACTAGGTCCCTGTCAATACAAGACTGACTTACCGATAAATAGGGCTGCTGTGTCATCTACAGGCAACTAGGTCCCTGTCAATACAAGACTGCCTTACCAATAAATATTTCTGCAGTTATGTCTGCAAGGGCCTTCATGGACAGTTGGATGCCGCCAGAATAAGCTAACTTTTGCTACAAATAAATTTGTCTGCAGGGTCTATCTAGAGAAAATGTGCCCCCTGCCAGAATAGAATTTCCCCCCCTCCCCGCCAAAAAAAAGCAGACATGTTTCTTTTAAAAAAATCAGGCATTCTAAGAAAGGGAACAAAACTCATAATTTTAATAGGCGCGCTATTTAGTTTTCAGGCCGTAATTTCCCGAAAGTGTATAATGGAAAGATTGCAAGTTTGTTCGGAAAATTTGTGACGATAGTTAGTGCTCTCAAACGCAGTTAGTATATACGAGGATTATAATTATACAATGAGATATTCAACTTACACGTACAAGTTACATAAATCAAGATTAGCTAATTGCTAAGACATGAAGACAAATGAGATTGAGTTAGTTTTGTTAAATTGTTAAAGTGTGATAATCCTTACATACTTATTTATTCCAACCACATCATCATTATTGCGACAACCAACCATAATAGCCCCTTAAAAGTCCGCTTCAGTCGTAACTGACTATTGGAATGCGTCTCTGAGGTGATAGATCTCAGCTGGTTCCTTCCAGTGTGTTTATTTCTCTTCCAATTGTTGTGAGAGCTTGTTTCACTAAATCCGAGGTGGCACCGTAGCGAGCATTACCACTTTGTGAAATCGGCAGTTTTATCCTCCTAGGTTATTGGGTTTATGTCCAGTGCCTTCATGTCACTCTTGAACACATCTTTAAACCTCAGTGATAAGAATCTTTTTTTCTTATTAATGATGTCCACCAAATGATAAATATAAGTGGATGGAAGCAGACATCATCATCATCAGTTGATAAACTCTTAATACAAGACCCTTGCCCTGAGCAAGAGACATGCTGAGAAATCTGAAGCTCGCTCGAACATCACCAGAGTTAAATACTGTGTTGTTGTGTTGCTCGTGGTTCGAGTATGGAATGTCAACTTGACCTACGCAGTGGTGTGTAGACATAGATGGAGTGTATAATGTGCGAATGATAGGAAGAGTTCGTGGTGTTGACAAATGTTCTTTTCTCACACTCATGTATGGCTGGAAGTCATCGACACCAACGACTGTGTACCTTTACTAAAGTTTAATTGGACGTACACACTCGACAGCACAGATAGTGACAAATCACAGGTTGGCATAATACATCATGGTACAGTGGATAAATGGTCTTGCAATGTTATGTTACATGGGCACTCATGTAGAATAATAGTATAATGGACTGTCAGTAGCCAAGCACTCAGTATTGCCCATATATATATATCAACTGAGTTTACTGACAAAGCACGTCAGATTATAAACAATATCCAAGATGGCTTCTAGACCTAATCTCGTCTAGCGAAGATTCCTTAACATAATGTTCAGCACAGATTTTTCCATATAATTATATTGAACCGCTAGCAATGGGTTCTCATGTGTAGCAGTGATCTCTGGACTAATCAAGCGATAATACGGGCATCCCTTTTCTCTTCTTGAAAGTCACTACATGTTTGGTTCCAAGATGGCTTCACTCGTGAGCTGTCACTCACGTTTGGATACAGATAATGAATCTGTCCTAAAGTTAGTCATTCATTAAACATTTCATTGCTCTGTAGATTTGATCATGAACAATTGACTGCATTCTACAGGATATAGTGCTGCTAGGAATCAGAATCGTTTTTTTCATCTAGTTAGATGTATCCTCTCAGACGTACAAATCATCCCTATCGAAAAACGGTGGCTTCGTACGAGAGTTCAAAAGAGTATCTTTATTACCTTGGTTTTCAGAAATATGATTTTGCCATTCCTTGGCAATAAGATAAACACTGGGGTAAAGCATACACGATAGGTCTAGATGACTATCACTTTCCCCAAAAACCACTGAGATCACTTTTTTCCCGGCATCAAGCCGACATAGAAAACCACAGCCCATCATCAGGGCGAAGCCAAAACACACCTCTCTCGCGACACATCCGCCGAACAGCCTTTGACCTCTCTAGAGACAACAGAACATATAGTTCGACTTAGATATGTAAAGATATACAGATATAAGACAGACTCGTCCTACTCAGACAAACAATACACATAAATTCAGGCCATAGATATTCTGAAGCAAGAACAATCTATTACTACCCAAACAAAGAATAAATCGCAGTAAAACTGGATTCATCCGCGGAGTTTGATCGAAAGAGACGGCACAACTTTCAAGGGAAGTAACTCAATAATGACTTTCCCTTAAGCACTAAAAAATATCTATTTTGTTTACAAAATATTTGCGAACATAACAAGTATACCAATGTATAATATTGTAAGATATCAAAGACTGCACGTAACAGTCTTACCACACCTCCCGGGAAAAAAAATGGAACATTTTTTTTTTGAAATACATCTAGGAGCAACGTACAATAGGCTCACAACGCATGAATAATGCGCAGATGAAAATATCAGGAATACCTATAACGCCTAATATGAGGCTAAGTCGACTTATGGAGCGACTGGTGAGAATGTGTCTCATAAACTGAGAGAAATTATTTCTCTACAAGTATATTTTTCCAGGAAGGTGTCATCAAAGTATAATACAATTCTGGCAATTACACAATGCCTAAAAAATTCATATCATCATTTCGTATTAGATATCTTAAATTTATGATTTATGAAGAAAAAATCATCAAAGCACAGCGGTGAATAAACATCAATGAACCGCTATGTAGTGATACAATCATTATATTATTAAATTACAAATGTGTATCTATCATGATATAGAAAAGGAACTACTATAGAACTAGACATATCAAGAAGTCTAAGCCCTAATAGTTATGTGGAATCATGTGGGCATCTTGACAGAATGTCTGCCATCACATTATCTGATCCACGAATAGCTCGCACAGAGAAATGAAAAGGTTGAAGAGCAATTGCATATCGAGTAGACCTCGAGCTCTTCAAATTCTTACTCTGTATAGCAGTAAGAGCTTTTTGGTCGGTTTCTACTATGAAATGTGCGCCTAGAAGGAATCTCTGTAGTTTGAGGATCGACCAAACCATAGCTAATAGCTCACGGTCTAAAACCGAATAATTCCTTTCTGCCGCATTAAGTTTTCTGGAAATATACATTACAGGATGCAGAGTTCCAGAGTACTCTTGCATTAGTGCCGCTCCAATCCCAGTGGATGAAGCGTCACTACGAAGAACGAATGTCTTATCTTTAGTGGGTAGCACTAAAATAGGTGGTGTTGAAAACAATGTTTTAATCTTATCCAGAGAGCATTGGCATTCCTGAGACCAGTGGACCACATTAGGCGAACCTTTCTTTAGAAGTGTTGAGAGAGGTGCCATGATAGAGGATAGATTCTGAATGAATCTGCCATAAAATTGAATAAGACCTAACAGACTTCTCACCTGTTTTTTAGTCTTAGGGATTGAGATGTTAAGTATCTTACTAGTATTATGGTCCTCTGTCTTTAGGAAACCATGACCAACTCGGTGGCCTAGGAAAGAAATTTCGCTAAAACCAATATAGGCTTTAGAGGGTTTCGCTGTCAGGTTGTGCTCACGCAAAGTAGACAGCAATTCATCTAACCCTGAATAGTGATCTTCCCAAGTATCGCTGAAAAGACAGATGTCGTCTAGATATGCAATGACATCTGACCGATAAGATAGGATTCGGCGCATCATGCGTACGAATGTAGCTGGTGCGTTCATAAGACCGAAAGGCATAAAATTCCATTGGAACAAACCTCTAGGTGTTGAAAAAGCCGTGAGAGGTTTGGCGCGTTCAGATAAAGGAACTTGCCAATATCCTTTAGACAAATCAAGTTTAGTGAAAAAATGAGATTTGGAGAGTCGAGTAAGTAGCTCTTCCAGTAAAGGCATAGGTTCGGCATCGAACTTCGTTACTTGATTCAATTTTCGATAGTCAACGCAAAGACGTATGTTATTGTCTTTTTTACGCACAATAACCATCGGCGAAGAATATGCAGAGGTGGATGGTTCGATTATTTTCAAATCTATCATCTCATCCAACTCTTTCTCGACCTGTGCTTGAAAATGTATAGGTATAGGATAAGGTCTAACCCTAATAGGAGTATGGTCAGTTAGAACAGTGTCATGTTCAATGACATTCGTTTGTCCAGGGATGTCAGTGAGTACATCCTGAAATGTTTGCAACATAGTTGAAACTTGTCGCTGTTCTCCTAGAGACAAATCAGGAGAGACAGTAACGTTCTTCCATGATTCACTAGAATGAAGTGGGATCATTGGAAGAGGAAGATTTACATCTGAAAAACTTGTTTCCTCATCCTGTATCACGGACAGTGATGAGTAATGACCATGTTGTACTGAAGAATTGTCCGTTGCTTGGAAAATGGGTTGCAAATAATCCGGACGTTCATGGAATTCAGTAAGCATATTGATGTGGAAGGTTTTATGCTTCCCATCAATATCGACAATATAGTCGACATCGGAAATTTTCGATATTATATCGTACGGACCTTTCCAAGAAATAAGTAATCTGTTTTCCCTACAAGGTAGTAATACAAATGCTTTGTCACCAGGACAAAGTTGTCGTAAGCATCTCTTCTTATTGGCAAATTGCCTTGCCTTCTGTTTCGCAAATTCAGAAGAAGAAGTTGCTAATTTGCATGCTTCGATAATCTTTTGTCTCAACGCGATGACATATTCGTAGGATGACTTTGTGTCATCGTCAATATTGTCAGATGTTATGAGATCGTGAAGCAACGACATAGGGCCACGCGGACGCGCGCCAAAGACGAGTTCAAAGGGAGAAAATCCCGTATGTTCATTGGGTACCTCTCTGTAAGCGAAGAGGGCCGCAGGTAAAACTCTGTCCCAGTCTTGAGGATGATCCTCAGTTATCTTCCCCAGTAAGTTTTTAAGTGTTCTATTAAGGCGTTCGACCATACCATTAGACATTGGATGGTAGATACTACTTAAAGATCTATCTATCTGCAGAGTAGACATTACTTGAGACATGGTATCTGATATTAGTTGGGTGCCATGGTCTGACAATATCTCTCCGGGGAACCCCAGACGAGAAAATATAAGCCAAAGAGCATCTGCAATATCAGCAGTAGTAATGCTCTTCAGAGGAATAGCCTCTGGCCAACGTGTGCACATATCAACACACGTCAAGATAAACTGATGTCCTCTGGCAGACTTGATCTTAAATGGACCAATAATGTCTATGGCCATTTTTTGAAACGGCCGAATAGGAATGTCCGCCGCCTGAATGGGTGCAGCATGCCGTGGACCTTTGGATTTAACTTCCTGACATACTTTACAAGATCGACAATAAATCCGTATGTCCTTGTTTACCAATGGCCAAAAGAAAGCCGCAAGGACTCTTGACTTAGTACGGGAAAAACCCATGTGTCCAGCACACTGAGAGTCGTGAGCGTGCTGCAAAATTTTAACTCTCAAATTCTTGGGAACCAGGATTTGAGAATGACTTGACGTAATGGAGTCTTGAACCATACGTACAAGTACGCCATTCTTCTTTGTAATCCACGATTTACGACTTGTGTCTTTATTCGGATCACCTTTAGTTGCAAGAATGAAGAATTTCTTCAGAGTGGGATCATCTTCTTGCTGTTTTATAAACGAGTCACGAGAAATTACCAAGGGATTATCTTGGTTATGCACTTCATTATCTTCAGTAGATGAAGTTTGAGGCATATTAAGAGCCTGAGCTCTAGTGACTACAGCGTTAGCAATCTGCATGTTTTGCCTTTCCCACGTGGAAATTTGTTGCGGAGTGCATTCTTTGACTCCATGAATGCGACCGATGATGAGGTCAGCGATCGGATTCGGAAGAAGACATGCGTGTACATCTCCTGTAAAGAAAGGAGTAGCAATCCTAATGATAGCAGTAGAGTATTTCTCTAATGTGCCGCCAAATGTTACACATTTGACTACTTGTCCAGTGGCACGGGAAGGATCTACGAGTGACTGCCTAACACCAATTGTGGTGCATCCAGAATCAAATAGCACAGAGACTGGATTGTTATTCACTAAACCCTTATGTAAGACAAGAGAACCTCTTCCATCATGCGCGACTGATGCCGGAAGAGCAGGAAGAGGATGGCCACAGCTTAAAGTAGACACTGTGGTTGGCTCAAATAACGTTTTGCATTGGGGGCACTGAGATGCTCTCCCAAAATCAAAAGCGGCACATGCCATATTACTAGCATCATTATTATCTTTACTCTGTTTATAGGCTTCATGGGACTCTTGTTGTGCAGAGTTTGCCTGAAAATGTGGTTTATGTCTTTTGTTTTGAGATCTACCTCGGTTATTATCACCTCTGTAGTTATTGTTACCTCTATTGTAACCCCTATTTGGGTTTGAGTCATAGTTCCCTTGGTTACCATTATCATATTCATTATAATGAGTATCTCTGTAATTATGATCTTGTTGACTCCAAGACGGATAACCCTGATAGTTTCTATAATTACTTCCTCTACGGAAATTCCTATAATTATGACCACCCCTGTGTCGAGAGCTATCAGCTCGTCTCCAGTTCTTTGAAGAAGAACCCTGAAATGATTGGTTACCTTGGTTTTGATAACTATTATGGTTACCTTTTTTATCAAATCTGTTTTGAGGTCCCTGAAATCTGTGTGAATAATTGGGATTGTATGGTGTTGCTGAAGCAACTGGCATACTCTCCTTAATCTTAGTGTTGCCAAAAGTCACGTCGGGGTGTGCAGTGACATATTGGGAACAATATTCTTCCATTTCCTTTAGAGATTTGGGTTTACGCTCATGTATAAATTCAAGGAAAGGTTTGTTCACACATGACATAATCTTATCTCTGAGCAACAAATCCATAAGTCCTTCATACGTTTTTTCTGTTTTGGAAAGCTCAATCCAACGATCAACTGTGAGACGTGCCTTTGCAGTGAATTCTGAGAATTCTACACCCGTCTCAGGCACCATCGTCTTAAATAAAAGGCGATAGCCTTCCTCACTTAGCTGATATTTTTTTATCAAAGCCGCCCTAATGACATCATAATTATCCTTATCTGCTTCTCCTACAAGGCATAATCTAGTCAAAGATTCACCTTTCAAGTTTTCTGATAATTGATTAGCGTATTGTGATTTATCCACATTATGTGTACGACAAGAACGTTCAAATCTATCCAGCCAGAATGTAATATCGTCACTGGACTGATTGAACGGTGGAACCTTAACCTTGTAAGTAGAAGGTTTACCATTACCACTAGATGCCTGATTAACATTACTCATACTTGTCAATCTCAATTTCTCTAACTCAAATTCATGTTCTCTTATTGCTTTTTTTTCTTCAGCCTCTCTGTCTAATCTTTTTTGTTCAGCTTCCCTGTCTAATCTTTTTTGTTCAGCAGCAGCTTCTCTTTCTAATTTTTTTGTTCAGCTTCACTGTCTAATCTTTTTTGTTCAGCAGCAGCTTCTCTTTCTAATTTTTTTTGTTCAGCTTCAAATCTCCTTTCCTCCACCTGCATCTGCAATTTCTTTTGTTCAGCAGCAGCCTCAGCTTCTCTTTCTAATCTTTTCTCTTCTGCCATAGCTCTTCTCTCTTCTGCAGCTAATGCTTTGTCATATTGAGCAACAGCCCATTGTTCTAATAGTTGACCAGTCTTATCAAGGGCTTTCCCTTGTGTAATGAAGTATTCTAATGTAGACATGATGTCTGACAATAATACTAATCACCTGAACCAATAATAATACCACAAGTTCTTAATGACTTGATTAATCAGTATACTATCCCAATATCTGTGGGTCACAAGCCTTAATAAGGTCTTGTATAATAGTAATAATAATCAGGTACTGGTTTATACCATAATCCAAGTGCAGTGCACAGGCAATTGTGTCTTATGAAATATACCTATATAAAACATATGTCAACCAACAGAATACATAAAGTACAAATAGGACTGACAATACAAAAACGTTTGCAGAAATCAAAATAAATCAAATAGGGAAATCAATGAAAATAATCACTGAATCTGCAAAGAATAACAACACAAATGACGTCACAGTATATGAATATAAATTGTGAATAGAACTGAAAGATAGAAAAGGTTAGACCAACAAATTACAAACAAATCAAAACAAAACTAAAGAACAAAGAAATATTACAAAAATAACAATAATTACAGACTTCACAGCTAACACAAAAGCAACAGTTGTCGCAGCAAATTTTCAATCAAGAAAATTGCACCTATAGAAAACGCCCACAACGGACCCTCTATGACGTGGGATATTCTGTTGTGAGGACGCCGCCCAACCTTAAACACAACCCGCTGACATAGAAACTAACATACTATACAAACAAATAACATGTAAACATATCATAAATAATATATCATGTGTGTAATGTGTTGCAAAATAGGCTCAGTTTTACAGTAATGGCAAAGTTATTTTTATGAAAATAAACAAACTGCCACTTTATTCAATAAACATTCTGGCCTTAAATATTAAAGTTCATATATAGAAAACAAGAAGATCCATCGATGAAAATAGGACTTCTTAGTTCAATAATACTGTCTTCCTGTTAACATTGACAAGAATTGATCCAACTGTTCTGTGAAACTCTGTAATGTCTAATGTAAAAATGTCAACAACGCTGACCTACATACTGCATTCACTTGACAGGTCACGTGACGAAGTGTTGACAAAGAGCAAACCAATACTGCAAGTGTGTCGTATCAGCCACAGGAAACGGTCTGGTATCGGTAATCTGTTGACTTCTGAACTTCTGCGAGGTCAAACCCAGAAAGCTGGTCCACCAGTTGATAAGAATCTTTTTTTCTTATTAATGATGTCCACCAAATGATAATATAAGTGGATGGAAGCAGACATCATCATCATCAGTTGATAAACTCTTAATACAAGACCCTTGCCCTGAGCAAGAGACATGCTGAGAAATCTGAAGCTCGCTCGAACATCACCAGAGTTAAATACTGTGTTGTTGTGTTGCTCGTGGTTCGAGTATGGAATGTCAACTTGACCTACGCAGTGGTGTGTAGACATAGATGGAGTGTATAATGTGCGAATGATAGGAAGAGTTCGTGGTGTTGACAAATGTTCTTTTCTCACACTCATGTATGGCTGGAAGTCATCGACACCAACGACTGTGTACCTTTACTAAAGTTTAATTGGACGTACACACTCGACAGCACAGATAGTGACAAATCACAGGTTGGCATAATACATCATGGTACAGTGGATAAATGGTCTTGCAATGTTATGTTACATGGGCACTCATGTAGAATAATAGTATAATGGACTGTCAGTAGCCAAGCACTCAGTATTGCCCATATATATATATCAACTGAGTTTACTGACAAAGCACGTCAGATTATAAACAATATCCAAGATGGCTTCTAGACCTAATCTCGTCTAGCGAAGATTCCTTAACATAATGTCCAGCACAGATTTTTCCATATAATTATATTGAACCGCTAGCAATGGGTTCTCATGTGTAGCAGTGATCTCTGGACTAATCAAGCGATAATACGGGCATCCCTTTTCTCTTCTTGAAAGTCACTACATGTTTGGTTCCAAGATGGCTTCACTCGTGAGCTGTCACTCACGTTTGGATACAGATAATGAATCTGTCCTAAAGTTAGTCATTCATTAAACATTTCATTGCTCTGTAGATTTGATCATGAACAATTGACTGCATTCTACAGGATATAGTGCTGCTAGGAATCAGAATCGTTTTTTTCATCTAGTTAATGTATCCTCTCAGACGTACAAATCATCCCTATCGAAAAACGGTGGCTTCGTACGAGAGTTCAAAAGAGTATCTTTATTACCTTGGTTTTCAGAAATATGATTTTGCCATTCCTTGGCAATAAGATAAACACTGGGGTAAAGCATACACGATAGGTCTAGATGACTATCACTTTCCCCAAAAACCACTGAGATCACTTTTTTCCCGGCATCAAGCCGACATAGAAAACCACAGCCCATCATCAGGGCGAAGCCAAAACACACCTCTCTCGCGACACATCCGCCGAACAGCCTTTGACCTCTCTAGAGACAACAGAACATATAGTTCGACTTAGATATGTAAAGATATACAGATATAAGACAGATTCGTCCTACACAGACAAACAATACACATAAGTTCAGGCCATAGATATTCTGAAGCAAGAACAATCTATTACTACCCAAACAAAGAATAAATCGCAGTAAAACTGGATTCATCCGCGGAGTTCGATCGAAAGAGACGGCACAACTTTCAAGGGAAGTAACTCAATAATGACTTTCCCTTAAGCACTAAAAAATATCTATTTTGTTTACAAAATATTTGCGAACATAACAAGTATACCAATGTATAATATTGTAAGATATCAAAGACTGCACGTAACACTCAGCTGCACCCCACTGTTTTTTTGCCGTCTGCCAGTTGTCCGTAGAAAATATCTTTGTGGATGCAAACATCTTCCACATGGCGGACATGGCCAAGCCAGCGCAGTGAGCGCTGTCTAAGCAGTGTATACGTGATTGAAAGGCCACCACGTGACAGCACCTCGACATTTGTCACTGTGACGATGAAACTCAGCTGTCCCTGAATTGTTAGATGATATGGTAGGACCCTCGAATAACATCAGTAGCCCTGAATATTGTTGCGATTTTCGTCAAAGGGTAACCCTACCACCTGGGCTCATTACTATGCATCATTTTCACGTGGATTTTCAACACGGTGGATAATCAAATATGTAGACTGTTATCTTCTGTGCATTCTGGAGATCGCATGGCCTTAAGGGGAGGTTAAACCACGCCCCCGGCTATCTATAGAGCAATTGATAGCAGTTAGTTTCCTTCATCTGTGCATCCAGCAGAGAGCATCGTCTAAAGGGGATGTTAAGCCACGCCTTTTGCTTTACCTCAGAGCGGTCTGAATCAACTACCGCCTTCACCTTTCTTTATTACCGCCTGAAAAGGGCGTTGCCAAAGCTCATCGGGAAAGCGGTTAACGGTCAAAGGCAGTAGTGGTTCCCCCAGTACGAACGAAGTAGAGTCTCGCCGGCATTTCACATCCTCATGCAGAATGGCAGGGACGAACGGGAAAGACGAATCGGCCAGAGAGTTAGATAACCGAGCGGGGACGGGCGGCATAGAATCTCGAATTTTCCCTGAGTTCTTAATAGGTGTGAAATTTTAACAAGTCCCCCCGATCTGTCATTCCATTTCATATATATAGAGACCCTGTAAAATGCAATTTTATTACTTGTTTGCCAGAGATTACAGAAACACTAGTTATAGTAAAATCTTGTTAGATTTCCCCTGGATTTGTGGCTATATTGCAGTGAATTCTATTCTGTGCTAAACGGTATAATATATATTAGTTTCTAGTGATCAGTGGTCTACTTCATTCATTTTTAGTTCACTGGATTTTGTGTTAATTTAAATCTATTAAATTAAACCCATCTCAAAAGTTTCCAGTTGAAAATTTAATGATATATCTATTACATTATTCAAAAAGATAATAGATGCTTAAATGCTTAAACTAACTTTTAAAGTCGTGAAGGAATTTATAACTAATAAATTAAGTTAAGTCCTATATATAGATGTGTGTTTTAACCATTAGAATCGCGAAGTGTTTTCTTAATATATATAATTAAATACTCGAGTGTATATAATAGTCTTAACGGTAAATTTATCGCGCTTTAGAATGTTATTTGATTTTTCGGTATGAATTACACGTTGTCTTTCTTTCATATAGGGTGATCATAACCTTTGCGTCCCAGCAAAAAACATTGTATAGAGTCCTCCAGACTCGGTTCTTAAAAACATCCAAAATTTGATGAGACTGTTTAAATTTTAATCTTGTGGCGATCCTGTTGGGATTCCGCTATCTAAAATTACCAGAAAGAAAGCAAACCCAAGAACAATTTTACACGCCATCAATTAAATTAAGATTAACTAGAGAAGAACATTTCCAGCGCTATATTTGTATTATCTTACTGCTCTACTGCGAAAGAAAATAGAAATCTTCCGAACACTGAATGTGCACATTTTCTTCACTGGATTTAAAAAACCCTCGAAGTAAACCATACCTCACCGGTCAGTTGTTGCCATCACGCATTAAGAAGTTTTACCATCAGCGGCGAAATCAATGAGACCACACCATTTTCACCACCGGTATCTGTGACCGTGATATCCCCATAGAACTTTCCTTTTAACATAACAAAAATAAAGAACACTTAGGCTTCACCTTCCAGCGATTTCGGGACTGTACTAACGCATAAACCTGATAATCTGGGGTTGGACACAGAAGAAAAGTCACTACCTATGTCGAGTGTTTAATTGATGTTTGTGTATTTTCTATGGAGTGCCAGATTCTACGATCGGTAAGTGTGTGTGAGAAAATGAGTGTTGGCCATCACGAGCGTGCATGAATGACATGAGATTTATTTTGCAACCAATTTTTAATTTGCCTACCTGGTAAATACTTTAACGGTATTCCCAGTAATTTTCCTTTAAGTGGGATTTTCTTTAACTCTGTTTACACCCCTCCCCCCTAACCCTTTTCCCCCCTTACATTTTCTTAGTAAAAGGAAAAACAATTGAGAATAACAGGATTTTTTCTACCACCCATACCTAGTATTGTAACACCTCTTTTCAGAGTAATTAAATTTACTGTTGGGTTAAATTATTGCGACGGACGATGAAACTCAGCTGTTCTGAATGGTTTAGATGATATGTTAGGCACCTCGTAGCATCAGTGCCCCCGAATATTGTTGTAACATTTCGTCAAACGAGAATTCTCCCACCTGGGCTCATTAGCTATGCACAAAAGAAACGTGGAACTCCACCTGGGCTCATTAATATGTGTCTGAACAGAGTGGACTCGTCACCACGTTTGATAATTAATATGTAGATAGTTTATCTTCCGTGCAGACTGGACATCGCATTGTCTCAAAGGAAGGTTAAAAAACACGCACTGCTATCTCTGGAGCAATCAAGAGCAGTTATTTTCCTTACCTTGGTCAGTACACCTCCCTGAAAGGCGTTGCCAAAATAAAACCAAGGAAAGCGGCACACGATCTGAGACAAGGACGATCGCAACACAGACGAAGCTAGTCTCTCGCAGGAATTTCGCATCTCTGTGTCAACCAGAAAACCGCTTGAAATGCGGAATGAACGGGAAGACGGAGCGACCACAGAATTGGATAATAGGACGAAGAGCGGGCGGCTAGAATCTCGATTTTTTCCCCGAGATCTGAAAATATGTTAGATTCTAACATGTCCACCTAATCTGTCATTCCACTTCATATATATAGCGACCCTGAAGATTGCCATTTTATCATTCGTTTGCCAGAGATTTATGATTCACTAGCTATAGTAGAATTTTGCTAGATTTCCATCTGAATTGGTGGCTACATTGGAGTGAATTCTTTTCTATGCACGGTATAATATATTTGTTAAAGTGATCAGTGGTCTAGTGCTTTCATTTGATTTCACTGGATTTTGTGTATATTTAAATCTATTAAATTAAACTCATCTCAAAAGTTCCAGGGTAAATTTAATGATATATCTATTAAACTTTTTCCAAAGATAATAGACGCTTAAATTAACTTTTAAATTCGCGAAGGATTTTTAAATTAATAAATTCAGTTAAGATCTATATATATATATGTGTGTGCTTTAACCATTAGACTCGCGAAGTGTTTTCTTAAATATCTAGTTAAATACGCGAGTGTATATAATAGTCTTAACGGTAAATTTATCGCGCGTTAGAATATTATTTGATTTTTACGGTATGATTATGTTTGATACAGAGTAAATATTAGCAAGGGGAGGTGATCTTGAAAATTTTAAGCGAATAGATTCGATTGTGGGTTACGTTGCTTGATTAAGCTGATGTTAAGTTAAAATTGTATTAGGGGAATTTCCTCGTGTGATCGAGAAGTTACAAAGCGTGTGAACGCCGGTCAGTTCTATTGTGTAGAGGTATGCACTATGAACTGTTTTGAGCTACGGGTGTTTAGCTATTTGTGGCTAGCCCGTGCAAGTAGTGCGAGAACGGTGTTTTTTGAACAGCCGAGTCTCGTGTGGGTTTTTTAGGCGGATCTAGTGTGTGAATTAAGAGCAGTCTGTTCTGGGCACCGATTGGAGAGGTCGGTCCTACAGTGTGTGTTTTGAGTATGCCTGCGCAGTGCAAAAGTTATGGAGGCCATTATTTGTGTAGGCCTATAATTCCTGAGTTTATTGGAGAATTATGTTTGTGAGTATTTTTGAAGAGGTAAGGATCCAGGACTTATGTTTGAATATATAAATGTCAAGATGAGTGAAGGCGAGATTACTGCAGATTGCCAGAGAGTGCAGTCTTGCGAGAAATTGCCGCGAGTATTCACCATTGATGTTATTGAGAGGATCCATATCTACATTAAAGCGCCAAGGTTGAGAGCGTCTTTGATGAGGCATATTTGAGAGGCCATCGTTATTATTGAGAGGATCCATATCTACATTAAAAGCGCCAAGGTTGAGAGCGTCTTTGATGAGGCATATTTGAGAGGCCATCGTTATTATTGAGAGGATCCATATCTACATTAAAGCGCCAAGGTTGAGAGCGTCTTTGAGGAGGCATATTTGAGGAATTTATTATTGATAGCACGGTGAGGACAACCGTTTGCTGGGAAAAATGATCCATTGTCTATTTATTATAATGCTGATGTTAGAAGCATCGTTTGAGGACATTTATTATTGGAAAAGGATCCATTGTCTATTTATTATAATGCTGATGTTAGAAGCATCGTTTGAGGCCATTTATTATTGTCAGCACGGCGAGGATGACCGTTGCTGAGAGGATCTAGTGTTGATGTTGTAGAGCGCTAATGATTATGAGAAGTGGAGATGTGACTATAGTACTTTCTTGTTGTGAGTTATGTTTGACGGTGTATTTCATGAACGTATTGTGACAATAAACTATGTTATATGTCACCTGCAGTTCCACGACTTGTACGTGCGTATCTGTGGCGTGTGAATGTACCCACGCACACTCACTACAACATTTAACACGGTAGGAGAACAGTAGGCGTGACGGTAGTAACGCATGACCATAAATAACCATTAAAGTATTAAATTGTGAGTAATTATCAGTGGTGGTTTTCAGTCTAGAAGGAGCTAACACCTACGTATTCGCGTTCATAGCCTGGATGGCGTAGTTTAGGATCATATAAATAGCCTGGGTGGCGGAAATCTAGGTCAACAAACAGATTGAATTCACGAACAGTATCTCGGGTGTAGCAGTGGTATGTTTAGTAGTACAGAATTTGATATTTTGACATTCGCGTGATATAAGAATTACTGTTCTGCTCTGTGTGGGCGTATGAACAGTGTAACCATTAAGGTAACACCCATCACCATTTATTCAATCTTCAAGACCAAGACCAGTCATCAGATAATAATAATATTTAATAACCCATCTGTAACTATTTACGGGTAACATTATTAACAGTGGTAACTCTTCACGGTTACAGTTTGGTAATCTTCAACATCCCTGAATAAAACAAGTTCTCTACAGTTTGGTGGCCACACCCACTCTCACTAGATGCATGAACATAATAAATCTAACTGTGACACATATTGAACTTTAATAAATCAAGCTATAACATTCTGGTGGGCCAGTTTATTTAACGGAATGAAACCCATGGAGTTCACGTGATAGGAGAGCCCTGTGTAGGCGTGGCTTATGTATCCTCGCATTGCTTGATAGTCCTCGACCTAGATTGTTAACTGTGTCCAACACGGTAGAATATAACAGTGGGAAGTTGACAGGTTGTTAGTAGACAGTCAAGTTTAACTAAATGTGAAGTGTTTTGAAGAGTCGTTTGCAGATTATCTCTAGTCAACAGTTACAGAGGATGCTGTACGTGCTGATGCTGTGTTGAGCGTATTCTACACTTTTGCAAGAAACTAAAAAGAAGAAAATCTAGTTTGTGTACCTTTCTGCGCTGGAACGGTTTTATCTGCAGAACTTTGTGATATCTGGTGTGTTGGCGGAAGGGACAGAAGTATTATTAAGATAAGTAATTTTGTTCTGTGTAGATTGTGCCACTTTTCTGCATTTCAGCAAGTCTGCCTATACTATCCATCACTGATTCTGTTGATAATTGTCATTTTGTTTCGATAATTATATCGATTTATTGTACAATATGTTGATGCATAGGTAGTGTATGCTATATATAGGTACTATAACAGGAGGTGGTGTACAGTAATTAAGAAATAATTGCAATTTCTTGAAAAGATAATTGGCTTGGTGAGGTGAAAGTTTAATTAATACATATATTGTTGTCTAAGTAAGTAAGTCACTATGGACTATGATACAGATCCTGAGGAAAAAAAATACCGTGAACTATTAGGATTTGGAGACCGTGAGCTGACTGAGTCTGAAATAAATAGATTGATATGTGAAAAGCTAATTCATGAAAGTGATGAGAGGTATAAGAAAAGGATGCTAGAAGAGAAGAAGCAATTGGATATAAAACAGAGTACCCTAGAGCAAAGGGAAAGTGTCATAGAATGTACTGCTGAAGTAAGAGAGTTACATGAAAAAGTCTCTAAACTTACAGATGATTTAGGCAAATCAAACTCAGAACTTGCTAGTACTCAAACAGCATTGAGTGTAGCATTGTGTAAAATCAAAGAGTTAGAAACTCAGATTAAGGATAACAATAGTGAAGTTAGAAATCTAACTCAGGAACTTCAAGAAAGGAGAGAAATATATGACAAATTGAAAATGGAGAACAATGAACATGAGCAAACTTATATAAAAATGCTTCATGAGGTGAGGCATGATAATGAGATTCTCAGTGATCAAATTAAGGACATGAATATTGTACCCCTTAAGAAGAATGATGAGATTATGTATAATAACAATGATGATATTAAGATTCAGTCTCTACAGCTGGAGTTGACTCAGTTGAGAGAAAATAAAGAACAGTATGAGAAAGAGACATTAGTAGAGTTGATGGTTGAGAGAGAGAAAGTCACTAAGTTTGAAAATATGCTAGCAGAGGAAAGCTGTAAAGTTTTAAGAGCTGAGAGGTTAAACAAGAAATTAAGTGCAGAGATTTCACTTAGAGATATTCAAATTTCAGAAGCCAGAGTGAGATTGGATGGTCTACTTGACATTCTCTTAAAGAAAAAAATGTGGTCTTCTGTCAGTGAAAGAGATAAAGCAAAAAGTCAGTCCTATACACTTTTTGTGGACTCTAAAGGCAAGAATGGTGGACAGAAATCTTTCCGAGGGAAATATAACTTTCAACGCAATGCCGATAATTCTTGCGATATTGGTTCCTGGCGGCAAGCTAGCAAAGGAAAATCTACAGTATTAGATAACCCTGTAGATAACAAAAGAAACAATAATAAATTTCAATTTAAGTTGTTAAAAAGAAACAAGGTATTAAGTGAGAACTCTGATGGCTTGATAGCAGGGAAGAAAAATAGCACTCCTTATTCCAGGAAGGAAACATATTTTGTGAAAAACAATAAAGATATGGTTAAATCTTTCGGTCACACCCAGTCAAGTCAGTGTGACCCATTTCTTAAACACACTGCCACAAACAAGTATAAAAATACTTTTGATAGGAGATATAACCATGAGGTTAAAAAGAAACAATTTGACAGATCACAGTATCGTGATCCTGAGAGTGTTAGAAATTATAGTGGAAATAATTATGTGAAAGAGTGTCAATATGGTAATAAATTTGTTGATAAAAAGCCATTTCTATCTGGTAGATATTTTTATCCAAGAGGAAATGCTAATTGTAATTATGCTAACGGGGATGTAAAACAGTACAACTGTGTCAATAGAACAAATAACAATGTTCTTAACAGCAATTATAGAAATTGTAACAAGGTTAGCTGTACTCCACATGAGAGCAAGGTTGTTAACAAGCAAAGTAATAACACTATTGATTGTCACACTAGTGGTGTCGAAAGGTCGTCTCGTTCTTGTGAATGTAGTAAATTTTTTCAGGCTACAGCAGAGATGAACTTTCTTTACGGTCAAGTGATCGCTAAGCCTTCTGTGATGTTTACATCGTTTAAGGAGGACTTGTTGAGGTGTGTGAAAAGGGGCCAAGACTCTACTCCACCCCAAGGGATAGGTAAACGTGAAAGTTGATTTTCCGTTTTCCTTATTAAATCTAACAGATGATTAATAGAAATTTTCATTTGTATTGTCTCGTAGCGTGCGACGTTGTGATGAGTTGGCGCACTTGTTGACATTATTCGTGAAGAATGTGGATTATTTATCAAGCAGAACCTATTAGCGTCTCGCTATACATCTGACGAGTCACTTTTTGGAGGATCAAGAATTATTGACAGATTGTCGGGATATATTTTTTTTTTTTACAGCTGATTTATTTTTTAGAATAGTACATGTTATTGTATTCTGTGAATAATATATCATATGATGTTGTATTAAAATATTGGTAATTTCTTTGAAACATTATGAGGTTCATTTTGATGCATCATTTGATTGCTAAATATATATTTTTTGTGGAACATATATGACTGTTTCGAATGTACCAGTCCAATTTTTTATGCAATTGTATACTATTCTGTTTTGATTGTGTGTAACGTATGTGTTGGTAATAATTTGTGTGTAATTTTTGATAAATGCAGTGAGCGGTGTCAAATCTGTGCTCATTTTTTCTGTATATTTTTCGGGTTGTAGTTGTAATTGTGAGGATAATTATATGAATTTATTGTTATGTTGTGTCATATGTTGAAACATTGATCTTGTCAGAGCATAGTACCTAGAATTTAAATAATAAGATTTTTTCAACATTTTTGCAACAAATTAATTTGATAAATATTTTTTATAAAAACTTTGAAGATATTTTTATAGGATCTTTTTCATATCCTATTGTACCATTAAATTTTGGATTTATTTATACTATATATATAGGCTGAGTAAGATATAAATTTACAGTTAAATAACACTGAAGCTCAACGCTATTGTTAATCAGAATTAACTTATAAATTAAATTGAACTTTTTTTTTTTTTTTTGGTAAAATTGATAGACACATCTGATACTTTTATTTGTTTAAAGATGGACAGATTGTTGTAACATTATGTTATGTTTGTATGTTGGAAAGTTGATATACAGATGACATTGTATTTTTCTTAGGTTTTTTTTTTGGTGATGTACTTTTTTGAAAAAGAGAAAAACTTACATGTTTTGATTTAAGTGTTTGTCTAGAGATAAGATATTTTATGCTTCTCTCATTTTGTTAAAAGTTAATTTCATTGTTAGTTTATTAGTTATGACTTAGAATTACTTAAATAATAATTTTATTTTTGATAACTTATCGTTCTGAAATATTTTGTATGGTAATTTTGGGAAAAGAATTGTTTTTGGCATAGTAAATTATTTTTGTGTGCCCTATGATTGAAAGGGATATTACTTCTTTGGAAGTTTATCTTGTTTGATATTATGATGTATTTTTATTATTTAGCGGTTGATTGTGCGTTAAGTCAAAACTTAGGTATCACAAATGCTATTATTTGTTTGTGTAAAGTTTATAATTTATTTTCAGTTAAGTATAACTTTTGTAATTTAGTTAAATTACTTATTAGACTTTGGTTAGTTATGAATTATTCGTTTTGTGCTGTTAGTATGGATATACTTTGACATTTTTTGTGTGCCTTGTAATCATGTTTGTATTTAATTTTGAAATATGTTGTCTAATCTAAATATCTATTACTTGTATTGTAATTGACTTTCTATGCGTTCGTACCTTTGCTTTCCATTCGTCTTTGTTGACTATCCTTCATTTCATTCTATCTTTTGTTGTCTTTCCGATATGTGTTCATATCTTGTTTATATTTCTGTATCACATCTTCGTTTCTCTTCATTCTACTTGTATACTTCTTCTTCTTTCAATACTTATACTTTCATTCGTTGTATTCTTGAGTTAATTATATAACTTAATATAATGTAACTAGTATTTTGGTAAATTTGTATTTATTGTACATGAAATTGTTGTTCTTATTGGTTATCTTGTGCTATTGTTAATTGTTTCTCATTTTCTGATTTCTTACTTTTCTTTACTACAGATCATTCTTCTGTTTCTTGATCTTGTTCTTTCACTTTCTATTGGTTGTTGCTTGTACTAAATGTACTTAGCTTAGTGTTCTATTAAGATTAATTTTGGTATGCTTGTATTATGATTGATGCTTTTGTTGTAATTTACATCGGTAACATTCATTGGGATATTTGATTGATTATGTTTGATGTTTTAGGTTGTAATATTATATTTATTGCTGATATTTCTGGTAGATGTACTATTTTCATTTTTTGATAGGTACATTTGTTGGATAGATACATTTTTTGGTAGCCAGATAATATAATTTCATTTATCTCTAAATTTTTGACACTTAAATTTTCAAAAAAATGATAAAGCATTTTTTTCCCGGGCGGTGTGGCAACTGATACAGAGTAAATATTAGCAAGGGGAGGTGATCTTGAAAATGTTAAGCGAATAGATTCGATTGTGGGTTACGTTGCTTGATTAAGCTGATGTTAAGTTAAAATTGTATTAGGGGAATTTCCTCGTGTGATCGAGAAGTTACAAAGCGTGTGAACGCCGGTCAGTTCTATTGTGTAGAGGTATGCACTATGAACTGTTTTGAGCTACGGGTGTTTAGCTATTTGTGGCTAGCCCGTGCAAGTAGTGCGAGAACGGTGTTTTTTGAACAGCCGAGTCTCGTGTGGGTTTTTTAGGCGGATCTAGTGTGTGAATTAAGAGCAGTCTGTTCTGGGCACCGATTGGAGAGGTCGGTCCTACAGTGTGTGTTTTGAGTATGCCTGCGCAGTGCAAAAGTTATGGAGGCCATTATTTGTGTAGGCCTATAATTCCTGAGTTTATTGGAGAATTATGTTTGTGAGTATTTTTGAAGAGGTAAGGATCCAGGACTTATGTTTGAATATATAAATGTCAAGATGAGTGAAGGCGAGATTACTGCAGATTGCCAGAGAGTGCAGTCTTGCGAGAAATTGCCGCGAGTATTCACCATTGATTTTATTGAGAGGATCCATATCTACATTAAAGCGCCAAGGTTGAGAGCGTCTTTGATGAGGCATATTTGAGAGGCCATCGTTATTATTGAGAGGATCCATATCTACATTAAAAGCGCCAAGGTTGAGAGCGTCTTTGATGAGACATATTTGAGAGGCCATCGTTATTATTGAGAGGATCCATATCTACATTAAAGCGCCAAGGTTGAGAGCGTCTTTGAGGAGGCATATTTGAGGAATTTATTATTGATAGCACGGTGAGGACAACCGTTTGCTGGGAAAAAGGATCCATTGTCTATTTATTATAATGCTGATGTTAGAAGCATCGTTTGAGGCCATTTATTATAGGAAAAGGATCCATTGTCTATTTATTATAATGCTGATGTTAGAAGCATCGTTTGAGGCCATTTATTATTGTCAGCACGGCGAGGATGACCGTTGCTGAGAGGATCTAGTGTTGATGTTGTAGAGCGCTAATGATTATGAGAAGTGGAGATGTGACTATAGTACTTTCTTGTTGTGAGTTATGTTTGACGGTGTATTTCATGAACGTATTGTGACAATAAACTATGTTATATGTCACCTGCAGTTCCACGACTTGTACGTGCGTATCTGTGGCGTGTGAATGAACCCACGCACACTCACTACAACATTTAACACGGTAGGAGAACAGTAGGCGTGACGGTAGTAACGCATGACCATAAATAACCATTAAAGTATTAAATTGTGAGTAATTATCAGTGGTGGTTTTCAGTCTAGAAGGAGCTAACACCTACGTATTCGCGTTCATAGCCTGGATGGCGTAGTTTAGGATCATATAAATAGCCTGGGTGGCGGAAATCTAGGTCAACAAACAGATTGAATTCACGAACAGTATCTCGGGTGTAGCAGTGGTATGTTTAGTAGTACAGAATTTGATATTTTGACATTCGCGTGATATAAGAATTACTGTTCTGCTCTGTGTGGGCGTATGAACAGTGTAACCATTAAGGTAACACCCATCACCATTTATTCAATCTTCAAGACCAAGACCAGTCATCAGATAATAATAATATTTAATAACCCATCTGTAACTATTTACGGGTAACATTATTAACAGTGGTAACTCTTCACGGTTACAGTTTGGTAATCTTCAACATCCCTGAATAAAACAAGTTCTCTACAGTTTGGTGGCCACACCCACTCTCACTAGATGCATGAACATAATAAATCTAACTGTGACACATATTGAACTTTAATAAATCAAGCTATAACATTCTGGTGGGCCAGTTTATTTAACGGAATGAAACCCATGGAGTTCACGTGATAGGAGAGCCCTGTGTAGGCGTGGCTTATGTATCCTCGCATTGCTTGATAGTCCTCGACCTAGATTGTTAACTGTGTCCAACACGGTAGAATATAACAGTGGGAAGTTGACAGGTTGTTAGTAGACAGTCAAGTTTAACTAAATGTGAAGTGTTTTGAAGAGTCGTTTGCAGATTATCTCTAGTCAACAGTTACAGAGGATGCTGTACGTGCTGATGCTGTGTTGAGCGTATTCTACACTTTTGCAAGAAACTAAAAAGAAGAAAATCTAGTTTGTGTACCTTTCTGCGCTGGAACGGTTTTATCTGCAGAACTTTGTGATATCTGGTGTGTTGGCGGAAGGGACAGAAGTATTATTAAGATAAGTAATTTTGTTCTGTGTAGATTGTGCCACTTTTCTGCATTTCAGCAAGTCTGCCTATACTATCCATCACTGATTCTGTTGATAATTGTCATTTTGTTTCGATAATTATATCGATTTATTGTACAATATGTTGATGCATAGGTAGTGTATGCTATATATAGGTACTATAACAGGAGGTGGTGTACAGTAATTAAGAAATAATTGCAATTTCTTGAAAAGATAATTGGCTTGGTGAGGTGAAAGTTTAATTAATACATATATTGTTGTCTAAGTAAGTAAGTCACTATGGACTATGATACAGATCCTGAGGAAAAAAAATACCGTGAACTATTAGGATTTGGAGACCGTGAGCTGACTGAGTCTGAAATAAATAGATTGATATGTGAAAAGCTAATTCATGAAAGTGATGAGAGGTATAAGAAAAGGATGCTAGAAGAGAAGAAGCAATTGGATATAAAACAGAGTACCCTAGAGCAAAGGGAAAGTGTCATAGAATGTACTGCTGAAGTAAGAGAGTTACATGAAAAAGTCTCTAAACTTACAGATGATTTAGGCAAATCAAACTCAGAACTTGCTAGTACTCAAACAGCATTGAGTGTAGCATTGTGTAAAATCAAAGAGTTAGAAACTCAGATTAAGGATAACAATAGTGAAGTTAGAAATCTAACTCAGGAACTTCAAGAAAGGAGAGAAATATATGACAAATTGAAAATGGAGAACAATGAACATGAGCAAACTTATATAAAAATGCTTCATGAGGTGAGGCATGATAATGAGATTCTCAGTGATCAAATTAAGGACATGAATATTGTACCCCTTAAGAAGAATGATGAGATTATGTATAATAACAATGATGATATTAAGATTCAGTCTCTACAACTAGAATTGACTCATTTGAGAGAAAATAAAGAACAGTATGAGAAAGAGACATTAGTAGAGTTGATGGTTGAGAGAGAGAAAGTCACTAAGTTTGAAAATATGCTAGCAGAGGAAAGCTGTAAAGTTTTAAGAGCTGAGAGGTTAAACAAGAAATTAAGTGCAGAGATTTCACTTAGAGATATTCAAATTTCAGAAGCCAGAGTGAGATTGGATGGTCTACTTGACATTCTCTTAAAGAAAAAAATGTGGTCTTCTGTCAGTGAAAGAGATAAAGCAAAAAGTCAGTCCTATACACTTTTTGTGGACTCTAAAGGCAAGAATGGTGGACAGAAATCTTTCCGAGGGAAATATAACTTTCAACGCAATGCCGATAATTCTTGCGATATTGGTTCCTGGCGGCAAGCTAGCAAAGGAAAATCTACAGTATTAGATAACCCTGTAGATAACAAAAGAAACAATAATAAATTTCAATTTAAGTTGTTAAAAACAAACAAGGTATTAAGTGAGAACTCTGATGGCTTGATAGCAGGGAAGAAAAATAGCACTCCTTATTCCAGGAAGGAAACATATTTTGTGAAAAACAATAAAGATATGGTTAAATCTTTCGGTCACACCCAGTCAAGTCAGTGTGACCCATTTCTTAAACACACTGCCACAAACAAGGATAAAAATACTTTTGATAGGAGATATAACCATGAGGTTAAAAGGAAACAATTTGACAGATCACAGTATCGTGATCCTCAGAGTGTTAGAAATTATAGTGGAAATAATTATGTGAAAGAGTGTCAATCTGGTAATAAATTTGTTGATAAAAAGCCATTTCTATCTAGTAGATATTTTTATCCAAGAGGAAATGCTAATTGTAATTATGCTAACTGGGATGTAAAACAGTACAACTGTGTCAATAGAACAAATAACAATGTTCTTAACAGCAATTATAGAAATTGTAACCAGGTTAGCTGTACTCCACATGAGAGCAAGGTTGTTAACAAGCAAAGTAATAACACTATTGATTGTCACACTAGTGGTGTCGAAAGGTCATCTCGTTCTTGTGAACGTAGTAAATTTTTTCAGCCTATAGCAAGGATGACCTTTCGTTACGGTCAAGTGGTCGCTAAGCCTTCGGTGATGTTTACATCGTTTAAGGAGGACTTGTTGAGTTGTGTGAAAAGGGGCCAAGACTCTACTCCATCACAATGGATAGGTAAACGTGAAAGTTGATTTTCCGTTTTTCCTTATTAAATCTAACAGATGATTAATAGAAATTTTCATTTGTATTGTCTCGTAGCGTGCGACGTTGTGATGAGTTGGCGCACTTGTTGACATTATTCGTGAAGAATGTGGATTATTTATCAAGCAGAACCTATTAGCGTCTCGCTATACATCTGACGAGTCACTTTTTGGAGGATCAAGAATTATTGACAGATTGTCGGGATATATTTTTTTTTTACAGCTGATTTATTTTTTAGAATAGTACATGTTATTGTATTCTGTGAATAATATATCATATGATGTTGTATTAAAATATTGGTAATTTCTTTGAAACATTATGATGTTCATTTTGATGCATCATTTGATTGCTAAATATATATTTTTTGTGGAACATATATGACTGTTTCGAATGTACCAGTCCAATTTTTTATGCAATTGTATATTATTCTGTTTTGATTGTGTGTAACATATGTGTTGATAATTATTTGTGTGTAATTTTTGATAAATGCAGTGAGCGGTGTCAAACCTGTGCTCATTTTTTCTGTATATTTTCGGGTTGTAGCTGTAATTGTTAGGATAATTATATGAATTTATTGTTATGTTGTGTCATATGTTGAAACATTGATCTTGTCAGAACATAGTACTTAGTATTTAAATAATAAGATTTTTTCAACATTTTTGCAACAAATTAATTTGATAAATATTTTTTATAAAAACTTTGAAGATATTATAGGATCTTTTTCATATCTTATTGTACCATTAAATTTTAGATTTATTTATACTATATATATAGGCTGAGTAAGATATAAATTTACAGTTAAATAACACTGAAGCTCAACGCTATTGTTAATCAGAATTAACTTATAAATTAAATTGAACTTTTTTTTTCTTTTGGTAAAATTGATAGACACATCTGATACTTTTATTTGTTTAAAGATGGACAGATTGTTGTAACATTATGTTATGTTTGTATGTTGGAAAGTTGATATACAGATGACATTGTATTTTTCTTAGGTTTTTTTTTTGGTGATGTACTTTTTTGAAAAAAAGAAAAACTTACATGTTTTGATTTAAGTGTTTGTCTAGAGATAAGATATTTTATGCTTCTCTCATTTTGTTAAAAGTTAATTTCATTGTTAGTTTATTAGTTATGACTTAGAATTACTTAAATAATAATTCGATTTTTTGATAACTTATCGTTCTGAAATATTTTGTATGGTAATTTTGGGAAAAGAATTGTTTTTGGCATTGTAAATTATTTTTGTGTGCCCTATGATTGAAAGGGATATTACTTCTTTGGAAGTTTGTCTTGTTTGATATTATGATGTATTTTTATTATTTAGCGGTTGATTGTGCGTTAAGTCAAAACTTGGTTATCGCAAATGCTATTATTTGTTTGTGTAAAGTTTATAATTTATTTTCAGTTAAGTATAACTTTTGTAATTTAGTTAAATTACTTATTAGACTTTGGTTAGTTATGAATTATTCGTTTTGTGCTGTTAGTATGGATATACTTTGACATTTTTTTTTGTGCCTTGTAATCATGTTTGTATTTAATTTTGAAATATGTTGTCTAATCTAAATATCTATTACTTGTATTGTAATTGACTTTCTATGCGTTCGTACCTTTGCTTTCCATTCGTCTTTGTTGACTATCCTTCATTTCATTCTATCTTTTGTTGTCTTTCCGATATGTGTTCATATCTTGTTTATATTTCTGTATCACATCTTCGTTTCTCTTCATTCTACTTGTATACTTCTTCTTCTTTCAATACTTATACTTTCATTCGTTGTATTCTTGAGTTAATTATATAACTTAATATAATGTAACTAGTATTTTGGTAAATTTGTATTTATTGTACATGAAATTGTTGTTCTTATTGGTTATCTTGTGCTATTGTTAATTGTTTCTCATTTTCTGATTTCTTACTTTTCTTTACTACAGATCATTCTTCTGTTTCTTGATCTTGTTCTTTCACTTTCTATTGGTTGTTGCTTGTACTAAATGTACTTAGCTTAGTGTTCTATTAAGATTAATTTTGGTATGCTTGTATTATGATTGATGCTTTTGTTGTAATTTACATCGGTAACATTCATTGGGATATTTGATTGATTATGTTTGATGTTTTAGTTGTAATATTATATTTATTGCTGATATTTCTGGTAGATGTACTATTTTCATTTTTTGATAGGTACATTTGTTGGATAGATACATTTTTTGGTAGCCAGATAATATAATTTCATTTATCTCTAAATTTTTGACACTTAAATTTTCAAAAAAATGATAAAGCATTTTTTTCCCGGGCGGTGTGGCAACTGATACAGAGTAAATATTAGCAAGGGGAGGTGATCTTGAAAATGTTAAGCGAATAGATTCGATTGTGGGTTACGTTGCTTGATTAAGCTGATGTTAAGTTAAAATTGTATTAGGGGAATTTCCTCGTGTGATCGAGAAGTTACAAAGCGTGTGAACGCCGGTCAGTTCTACTGTGTAGAGGTATGCACTATGAACTGTTTTGAGCTACGGGTGTTTAGCTATTTGTGGCTAGCCCGTGCAAGTAGTGCGAGAACGGTGTTTTTTGAACAGCCGAGTCTCGTGTGGGTTTTTTAGGCGGATCTAGTGTGTGAATTAAGAGCAGTCTGTTCTGGGCACCGATTGGAGAGGTCGGTCCTACAGTGTGTGTTTTGAGTATGCCTGCGCAGTGCAAAAGTTATGGAGGCCATTATTTGTGTAGGCCTATAATTCCTGAGTTTATTGGAGAATTATGTTTGTGAGTATTTTTGAAGAGGTAAGGATCCAGGACTTATGTTTGAATATATAAATGTCAAGATGAGTGAAGGCGAGATTACTGCAGATTGCCAGAGAGTGCAGTCTTGCGAGAAATTGCCGCGAGTATTCACCATTGATTTTATTGAGAGGATCCATATCTACATTAAAGCGCCAAGGTTGAGAGCGTCTTTGATGAGGCATATTTGAGAGGCCATCGTTATTATTGAGAGGATCCATATCTACATTAAAAGCGCCAAGGTTGAGAGCGTCTTTGATGAGACATATTTGAGAGGCCATCGTTATTATTGAGAGGATCCATATCTACATTAAAGCGCCAAGGTTGAGAGCGTCTTTGAGGAGGCATATTTGAGGAATTTATTATTGATAGCACGGTGAGGACAACCGTTTGCTGGGAAAAAGGATCCATTGTCTATTTATTATAATGCTGATGTTAGAAGCATCGTTTGAGGCCATTTATTATAGGAAAAGGATCCATTGTCTATTTATTATAATGCTGATGTTAGAAGCATCGTTTGAGGCCATTTATTATTGTCAGCACGGCGAGGATGACCGTTGCTGAGAGGATCTAGTGTTGATGTTGTAGAGCGCTAATGATTATGAGAAGTGGAGATGTGACTATAGTACTTTCTTGTTGTGAGTTATGTTTGACGGTGTATTTCATGAACGTATTGTGACAATAAACTATGTTATATGTCACCTGCAGTTCCACGACTTGTACGTGCGTATCTGTGGCGTGTGAATGAACCCACGCACACTCACTACAACATTTAACAGTAGGAGAACAGTAGGCGTGACGGTAGTAACGAATGACCATAAATAGCCATTAAACTATGAAAAGAGTAATTACACTGACTAACAAAAAAAAACTTTTTTTTTCTTTCTCTAACATTTCTATGTTTTTCTGGTCAATTTTAATGCGCTGTTTTTAAATCTGCAAACCGTTTTTCTCTATCAGGTCGGGATCTCTAGAAATACGCAATTGAAGTTTTTTAACAAGGCATAAAGTATTATAACATCATTCATACAAGAAGTGTAACAGTTATGTAGGCTTGAATTTCTTTGCAGTCGACTTTCGTCGGTGAATGGCATGTGGTACATCGCGATGAAGCATCCAACAATAATCGGCAAGCATGGTCACACTCCACCGTCCTTGATAGCGTGATTCCATTACGGCGATATCTTGATGGAATCGTTCTCCATGTTCATCGCTGACTTCGCCAAGTTTGTCAGGGAAAAAGTCATTATGCGAATCAAGCAAATGGATTTTGAGGGACATGTTACAGCCCATAATTCTGTATGCATTTATGCACTGCTTAACAATATGCACATAGTCGACAGATTTGTGATTTCACAGAAAGTTATCGACGATCGATTTGAATGCCATCCATGCGCGAAGTTCACTACCATGTAACAAGTTCTCGAATTGTTTGTCTGCAATAACTTTCCTAATCTGAGGTCCTACAAAGATACCTTCCTTTATCTTTGCATCGCTAACTTGCGGAAACTTTTCTCGAAGATAAGTGAAAGCTTTGCTCGTTTTATCTAACGCTTTTACGAAATTCTTCATGAGCCCCAACTTTATATGTAACGGTGGTAAAATGATGCCGTCTTTGTTAACTAATGGCTCATGTATTACATTTTTATGCCAGAGCTGCATACGATCCCTGATAGGCCACACCTTTCTTGCATAATGTTCCTGTCTGTTGCGGCTGTCCCATTCACATAGGAAGCAACAAAATTTAGTATACCCAGTCTGCATGCCCGTGAGAATTGCAATGACCTTTAGGTCTCCACAAATCCGCCATTGGTAGTCATTGTACTTTATTTTTGCCAAAAGTATAGCCATATTGTCATAAGTTTCTTTCATATGAACAGAGTAGGCGACTGGAATTGATGAAAATAAATTTCCGTTATGCAATAACACGGCTTTTAGACTAGTCTTGGAAGAGTCGATGAAAAGTCGCCATTCGTTGACTATGTGCTCACGACCGAAGTGCACCATTAGACCGTTTACATCTTCGCAATAGCAAATGCCATCATCCATCTCAAAGTATTGAACAAGTTCTCTGTGTCTATGACGAAATTTAGATATGGGAGTATTGGGCGCTAAAAGATTCCATTCTTTGAGTCGCGAACCGAGTAATTCCGCTTGTCCTTTGGTAAGAGCGAGATCACGTATTAGATCTGAAAGTTCTGAATGGTTAATTAAGTGAACACCATCATTCACCGGTATATAATCCGAGTCAGAATTAGTTTCTAAAGCAGGTAAACTATCACTTTCTGATGGTTCATTCACGTCCAACGGATATTGTTATGGTGGAACTGGGATCGGACACGTGATTGGATCATGAGGCACTGGTTTCGATACCGATTCTACAACTTCTAGAAGCCATATTTCGCTCAGAATTATTTCAAAATACAGTAACTATTTGAAAAATAGCGTAACATATGTCATGCATCTTTTAGCAGTATAAAAAGTAGAATTATTTTGCATTTTATTAATTTTTAATAAGTTATATAGTAAAAATGAAACGGAGCAAATAACGGTTTCCCAAAAATATATTTATTCACAAATATCTTAAGAACCCGACGTGATAGAGATAAACGGATTTCAGATTTGAAATCAGCGCAAGAAACTGACCTAAGAACACTTATTCTTATATAAGAAAGAAAAATGTTGTTTGTCAGTGTTATCAATGTTGTCATGTTTTTTCTATCTTTTCCTATAGAATGATCACATAACTTTTGCGATCCCAGCAATAAATTATATAGAGTCCTCCAGACTCGGTTCTACCTTCAGAGATTCTTATAAACATTTTTAATATAATCTTGTGGCGGTCCGATGCGGCCCAGCTATCATAATTACATGAAAGAAAGCACATCCAAGAACATTTAAATAAACCATCAAATTAAATTACAATCTGTAAGATAAACTGGAAGAAGAACATTTGCCAGTAGCCATATTTTATTTACTTCTCTGCTGTGAGAGAGTACATATTTACCTGAACTGTGACTGTAACTAGTTTTTCCTCACTGGATTTAAAACTTACCTCACTGGTCAGTCGTTGTCACCACGTTAAGAAGTTTTCACCACCAGCGGATAAACCAAAAGAGACCACACCATTCCCCCCCCCCCCCCCCACACCGTATCTAACGGTGACAGTGCCATCCCCATAGAACTTTTCTTTTTAACACAACAAAACCAAAGAACACTTAGGCTTCACTTTTCCAGCGATTTCGGGACTATACTAACACATAAATCTGACAATCTGGGGCTGGACATCGAAGTAAAGGACATTTTCCCATGTCCAGTGTTTAACTACTGTTGTTATATTTCTATGGAGTGCCTGACACCAAGATCGGTAAGTGTGTGTGAGAAACTGTGTGCTGGCCTTCACGAGCGTGCATGACTAAATGAGATTTATGTGCAACCATATTAATTGCTTTACTTGGTTAACAGTTGGTTATTTTTATTCCTCGTATTGCTCACTTTATAAGTTGGATTTCTTAACTCTGTTATTTCCCCTTCCTAATCTGCTTAGTAGAAGGAAAAAACAGTTAAGAAAATAGGACTAGTTTAATAATCCCCATACCTACCATTGTAACGGCTCTTTTCTGGATAGATTAACTTACTGTTGGGTTAACTTATCTATTTCTGAAACTAGCTGTCTTTGGTCTGGGTTCTTTTCATTTGTCTGTACAAGAGGGAAGGACATATTGGATATCAATCTTCACCCCCCACCTTGTCATTTGTATTTTTTTCTGTAAACTATGATTGTTACCTGTAAACTGATAAATGTTGTGATTGATTTTAATTAATAAATAAACAGCATAAACTTATTTAGTACTGTGTTGGAATACCCAAGCCCAAATTTCCCATATTTGTTTTAACATAGTTTGTATTTACGTGCGTCCATGTGTTTGAAACTCCAAATTGGTGTTAGCCCTTGAGTGTTTGATACTGGCAACTAATTGCTTAGCCAGGAGAGTTTTAAGGAGTAGATTTGGGAGAAACAGATTGTCGTAAAAGAGTCTGTCCTTACTCTCCCCTGCACTCTGTGAAGCAACTATTTACTCTGTAACCCTTATTATCCCCGAGCCTTCACTACCATTCTCCGCTCTAAACGAGACCTCTATTTCTAAGACTCTTTCTCTCAAAAATAAATTTACGACAATAATTGGCTGGCTCGCCGGGATAAACAGATATTGAGTCTGATCTAAGTCTGGGTCTAACTAGATAGAGTGTGAATGATCTGTCTTTGTGAGATAGGGAAATAAATAAAAATTATTACACCCCTAGACAATGCCTTTTAGTATTTGGGTCGTCCACACAGCATATTTACTGGTTGTTTTCTTTCTACAGCAGTAGAAAGTTACGGATAAACATAAATTCGTTACGTTTTTTATTCTCTGGCAGAGAAAATTGAAATTTTTCTTTATAAGAATTGCTGGGATTGCGTGATTGTTTTTACAGTCACAAAAGGTTTTTGAAGTTACTAGAGTTGAGCTAAGCCAAAGACGCCTTGTTCTGACTTTTAAGTCTAGTTAACAACGTCTCTTCTCATAAACTGACTTCAGAGGGCGGAGTTTTGTGTCGGAGAATTAAAATGTTAAAAATTTTTTGTTTTCCTTTAAAATATTTTAATATAAATTTTTCTCTACCGATCAGGAAAAGTAGATTTTTCTAGTGTTTGACTTACCATTAACGTGGCATAGTCGTCTGCATTAAGAGTCTTAACTCTTTGACTCCAGACCAACGCTCTGAGCGTTGCAAAATTCAACGCGCCGTGCCAGAGCAACGCTCACAGCGTGGTTTTTAGTTTATCACGAATAAACCTTAAAAATCGTTCGTTTTATGCAGTTCATATATTAAAACTCGTAGAATGACTTCCGCTACTATTTAAAAAACTAATTTGACTGTAGTTAATAAGCACATGTGAGTGTTTTGACGTTATTATCACAATTTTTGTGAAGATTTGCGTTTTTCGTTGTTATTGCTAGAGAAATATGTCACGCTTTATATTTACATTTTCTAAGTCTCCTAAGCAAATAACTCTGTCAAACTACTTTGAAACGTTGCTGATATTGATGATGATCATTTGCTAGTCACAGTTTGTTGTCAAAATACGGAATTTGTGCAGAAAAGCTAGACATACTAGATTTAGTTGATGAGTGGGCGTAGTCATATTCTGGCCGATCAAAAAGCAACAAAACTAGACCTACCGTAACATCTAATCACTAGTTCTTGGTAGAAGATGAAGCTAGAGATACTATTAAAACATTAAACAAGAGTAAAAAAGTTTTTATATGAGGTTATTCTTCTTTATTTGTTTGAAAATTACGTAATGCACGAATGCATAATTTATTTTTTTCTTACAAAGGACCACAGAAAAACTGGTGTGAATAACATTAAATGCACTAATTGTGGCCATAAGCATGTTTTTTTACTTTGTATGTGGATTAACTGGACGTTTGAAGACTAAAAAGAAAGTTTTATTGTCTACAACAGTAATTTGTCTTTGGTAAGATCGTATTCTACAGTCAACTTTTTAGCGTTTTTCAATTTTACATGCAAAATGTTTTAAGTATACCAAACATATTTGTGTTAATACTACCGAAGACATTATATATTACAATTCTCTATCAATTTTCCTACAGTTTGGTATATAATAAGTACACGTTCAAAGGAAACTTCACAAAAAAATTTAGACTGAAAGATGAACACTTCACTCTTTAAAATTCTAACCACAAAAAAGTCTGGCACAGCGTGCAAAATAACTCTGGAATGAAAGAGTTAAGTGACAGATAATAGCAGCGATAAGTTAGCAGATTACAAGGTAGGAGGTATCACAAGTAAATTTATACTTTGTGTTTTTTGTCGTAGCGGCTTTGAGTTTTTTCCCCTTTGTATTTCTTCTTACTATATTCTAGTCTTAGAGGCATCCAGTTCTTTGATATGACAGAAAGGGTTCAGTTGAGGTCCTTTTTCAGGCTGGAGGCGAGGGAGACAGGATTAAAGTTAGAAGATGCGAACCTGTTTGTAAACAGGGAACTTGAAAGATATGACGTGGAGCAAGAAAGAGAGAAGGCGGAGAAGAAAGAAGAGAAAGAGAGAGCAGACAGGAAAGAAGCACAGGATAGAGCAGAGAAGAAGGAAGCAGAAGAGAAGGCAGAAGCTAGGAAGAAAGAAGTGGACGATCGTCAATTGGAGCAGAAGAAAATCGAGGCAGAGATGGAAGCCCGCAGGGAAAGAGAGAAGGAGAGACAACGTGAGGAGAGAGAGACAGCACGAACTAGCGCTTAATGCTTTAGAGAGTCGGGGCGCTTCTATTTCGAATAACGGAGAGCCGTCTTCGCCCCAGTCTCAGTCAATGGATCTCTCCCACACTCAATCTGCCCAATTAACTGCGATCTCTTTTGCTTTAGAGTCTTTTCCTAGCCCCAATGAGAAAATAGACACCTTCCTAGAGAAATTCGAGAGGCTCGCAAATCTGTATGGGTTAGAAAGTCACCGTTGGGCACTTAAACTCTCAACGTCATTAAAAGGAAATGCGTATGACGTGTACACAAAGCTGGGAACCAACCAACATGATTACGACATGTTAAAGAAGGCCTTGCTAGAACGGTTCGAGATGACCCCCCGAAAATTTATGCAGATGTTCAGAAACAGCCAAAAAGAGAGCACAGAAACATTTCCCCAGTTCTCTTCACGTCTCACGGGCTATTTGATAAAGAATTATTAGAATTACCTCTTACATATGAGGGACTTCTTGAACTTGTTCTTGTGGAACAGATAAAGTCAACTTTGTCAAACGAAACCCGTAAATTTTTGGCTGAACAGGGCGCAGTCAGGCTTGAGGACATCCTCAATAAGGCAGAACGCTATACCAATGCAATGGCCGAACTTCCCAGCACTAAACGTAAACCCACAGATGAGCCATCTCGTAAACAAAATCTAGAGCAGTCATCCTATTCTTCCAATCCCTCTCAGCATTATAACCAACGAGAAAATAAAACCCAGAGACCTCCTCAGGAAAAATCGAAATTATACAAAACCCGATTTCCCCCAAATAACAATTCTGATCAACCCACCAAGCCTACGTGGCAGCGCGGCCACCACAGTCAAGGAAAAGGGAAGACCCCTACACCAGGGACGTCTGATCCGGGCAAGCACGCCGGGCCAAATCGCATCGGATGCCTGCATACAGCCTCGCCAAGTAGAGTCAATGTCAGTGATTCTCAACCTGATGGAGACAGACCCTCAACGCGAGGAACTGTAATTTTGAATGGTACCTCAACTACTTGTCTTTTTGACACTGGGTTAAGTTTTTATTGTATTGTCGCTAGGCACCTAGTCAAACCTGGTCAGGAGACAGAGGACACTGTCAAATTATGTGGAGTTTTCAAGAGTGATGCACACAGGACGCTTCATATCGCACTGGTAGAAATACACTCTGATTTTGTCAGAGGTGTTATTAAAGCGGCCATAATGGATTATCCGATCTACCCAGTCATCCTGGGATGTAGATATGTGTTTATTGGGAGACCAAAGGAGCCGATTGTGGCATCGGTAACCACAAGAGGGCAAACTAAGAAGGAGAGGGAGCCTGCGCCAAATTTGTTGCCGAACGAACTGAAGGAGGCGCATCAAAAGGACCCTACTCTGGAGCCCTGCTTTAGAAAACTGCCCATGGCTAAGGACCCCAGACACCACGGAGACATCTTTTCTAAGGATGGCGTATAATATCGTAGAACGGGCGACCCTGATACAGGGAATAACCAGCTCCTAGTTCCGACGTAGTACAGAAGCCAGATCTTAGAAATGGGGCACTCTCTTCCCTTTAGCGGACATATGGGACAAAACGCCACTATTCAGCGAATAAAAAACCACTATTGGGGTCCAGGAATGAACTCTGAAATTATCAGGTACGTGAAATCCTGCGCCCAGTGCCAACGGGTAGCACTCAAGCACTTGACACCCCCAGTACCGGTACCTATGGGGCAAATGTCAATAGTAGGTACTCCATTTGAATGAGTTGCTGTCGACATCATTGGACCCCTGGAAAGGACCAAAAGAAGGAACAGGTTCATCCTGACCTTAGTCGACACTTGCACTATGTGGGCCGAAGCTATACCGCTAATTTGCAATGCACAGATTAAAAAGCATGTCGCAGAATCCCTCGTGCAAATTTTTACACGGTTGGGATTCCCTCAACATGTTTTGACGGATAATGGATCCCAATTCCGTAGCCTACTAATGGTGGAGATCTTTAAGATCTTGAGGGCTAAACATATCCACACAAGTCTCTTCATCCGGCCGGAAATGGGCTCGTGGAACGTTTTAACGGCAGCCTCACCATGATGTTACGTAAGCTGTGTCAGGAGAAACCGGAAGACTGGGACCTATATATATATCTGCTGCCTTATTCGCCTACAGAGAGGTTCCGCAAGCGTCTGCGTGTTTTGCGCAAGCTACACTTTTATTTGGCAGACCTATTAAGGGACCACTAGAAGCCTTACTTCGGTCCTTGACAGACCAAAAGGCTTACGAGACAGTCGTCTCTGCAAGCAAGTATGTATCTGAGCTCAAGGAACGGCTAAAGCTAGGATGAGATCTAGCTACGACCAACCTTAAGAAAGCCCACGCTAAACATGCTAAAGGATACAACAAAGCTGCAAAAGAGCGAGAACTACAAACAGGGGAGAAAGTTTTGTTGCTACTTCCAACCGGAAGCAATAAATTTCGCATCGGATGGCAAGGACCGTTCACCGTCCTTAAAAAGATCTCACGCACCAATTACAAGATCTCCATTAAAGGAAAGGAGAAGGTCTTTCACGTAAATTTCCTTAAGAAATATTTAGAGAGACCAGTGCCATCCTCCGAGCATCTCCTGGCTGTCGCCATAGCAACGAAAGACGAGGAAGATGATGATGGCTGCATGGAGTACCCATTGCAACCCACAGAATCCTTTAAAGATGTCAAGTTCGGCGACAACCTCTCACCAGAATAACAAACAGAAACCAGGGCGCTACCAAAACATTACAGTGCAGTCTTAACGGATGTACCTGGTCAAACAAATCTCATCGAATTTGATATGAAATTAACAAACGAGACCCCTGTTCAAACCAGAGTTTACCCCATTCCGTACGCTAAAGCGGATGCACTTCGCGGAGAAATAGACAAGCTGCGTCATGCAGGAATTATCAGTAAGTCTACATCTCCTTACAGTTCGAGTGTAGTGCTGTTGCAGAAGCCCAATAAGGAGGTTCGGCTGTGTATAGATTACCGGTTGCTAAACGCTGTAACGGAATTCCAGCCCGAACCTCTCCAAATTGTTTCTGAGTTGTTCACCAAGCTCAGCAAAGCAAACATTTTCTCCAAGATTGACCTCAGTAAAGGTTATTATCAAATACCAGTCAAGGAGGAAGTTAAACCTTTGTTAGCTTTCAGCACTAGTGAAGGACATTACACATTTAATGGGATGCCGTTCGGATTGCATAACGCACCAGGAGTGTTCACCAGGATGATTAGGAAGCTTCTAGAACCGTTGCAAAGTCCCCATATCCATAATTTCATGGATGACATATTAATTGCATCGGAAACCTACGACGAACATATTGCTACGGTTGCTATGCTCCTCAGGAGACTACAGGAAACTGGTCTCACAGCCAGACCTAGAAAATGACTCATCTGGTTTGAAAAGCTAAACTTCCTGGGGCATACTATTTCTCACGGCTGTAGTTGGCCCGTTAAGAAAAACGTGGAGAAAATAATTGCAGCTAAACGACCCCAAACCAAGAAAGACACTCGTTACTTCTTATCACTATGTGCATACTATCAGAAATACATCCATAACTTCAACGGATTGACGGCACCTCTGACTGACCTCACAAAGAAAAGTTGTCCTGATAAGGTCATTTGGGATCAAAAGTGCGAACACGCGTACAGCACTTTGAAAGGACAATTGTCTGCATACCCAATTTTGAGGTTACCTGACCTCAAGAAACCTTTCGAACTATGGGTCGACGCGTCAGGTCAGGGCATCGGGTCAACGTTACTGCAAGCCGAGGACAGTGACCCGAATATGATATTTCCAGTTGCTTTTGGCAGTCGGAAATTAAATAAAGCTGAACGGAACTACAGCGTAGTCGAAAGAGAATGTCTCGCTCTGATTGACGGCATCAGACGACATCATGAGTTTCTTTATGGGACATCTTTCACGGTGCAAACAGACCTCGCTCCATTAGCTTTTCTTGGTGCTAATAAAAAATTTAACGCACGTATCATGCGTTGTGCCCTTCTTTTAAGCGTTTACTCCTTCAAAGTGGAATATATTCCGGGAAGACAGAATGTTGAGGCTGATTTCCTGAGTAGAAAATGGACTACGGAGGAAGAGGAGGAAGTTGAGAATACCAATCATCCAAAAGCTACCGATCAGGGCAGCTTCATTGTCTTAAATCAAACATGAAAAGATGTTTTCATGTCTCAAAAGAGTTGAGGATTGTGACGGACGATGAAACTCAGCTGTATCTGTATTGAATTGTTTAGATGATATGGTAGACACCTCGTAGCATCAGTGCCCCCGAATATTGTTGTAACTTTTCGTCAAACGAGAATTCTTCCACCTGGGCTCATTAGCTATGCACAACAAAAACGTGGAACTCCACCTGGGCTCATTATTTTGTTTCTGAGCAGAGTGGAACTCGTTACCACGTTTGCTAATTAATATGTAGATAGTTTATCTTCCGTGCAGTCTGGACATCGCATTGTCTCAAGGGAAGGTTAAACCCCACCCACTGCTATCTCTAGAGCAATCAAGAGCAGTTATTTTCCTTACCTTGGTCAGTACCTGAAAGGCGTTGCCAAAATCAAACCAAGGAAAGCGGCACACGATCTGAGACAAGGACGATCGCAACACAGATGAAGCTAGTCTCTCGCAGGAATTTCGCATCTCTGTGTCAACCAGAAAACCGCTCGAAATACGGAATGAACGGGAAGACGAAGCGACCACAGAATTGGATAATAGGACGAGGAGCGGGCGGCTGGAATCTCGATTTTTCCCCGAGTTCTGAAAATAAGTTAGATTCTAACATCTCCACCCAATCTTTCATTCCACTTCATATATATATATAGCGACCCTGAAGATTGCAATTTTATCATTCGTTTGCCAGAGATTTAAGATACACTAGCTATAGTAGAATTTTGCTAGATTTCCATCAGAATTGGTGGCTTCATTGGAGTGAATTCTTTTCTGTGCACGGTATGATATATTTGTTAGTGATCAGTGGTCTAGTGCTTTCATTTGATTTCACTGGATTTTTTGTTTATTTAAATCTATTAATTTAAACTCATCTCAAAAGTTCCAGGCGTAAATTTAATGATATATCTATTAAAATTTTTCCAAAGATAATAGACACTTAAATTAACTTTTAAAGTCGCGAAGGATTTTTTAAATTAATAAATTCAGTTAAGTTCTATATATATATGTGTGTGTGCTTTAACCATTAGACTCGCGAAGTGTTTTCTTAAATGTCTAATTAAATACGCGAGTGTATATAATAGTCTTAACGGTAAATTTATCGCGCGTTAGAATATTACTTGATTTTTACGGTATGATTATGTTGTCATGTTTTTTCTATTTTTTCCTATAGAATGATCACATAACCTTTGCGATCCCAGCAATAAATTATATAGAGTCCTCCAGACTCGGTTCTACCTTCAGAGATTCTTATAAACACTTTTAAATATAATCTTGTGGCGGTCCGATGCGGCCTAGCTATCATAATTACATGAAAGAAAGCACGCCCAAGAACATTTAAATAAACCATCAAATTAAATTACAATCTGTAAGAGAAACTGGAAGAAGAACATTTGCCAGTAGCCATATTTTATTTACTGCTCTGCTGTGAGAGTACATATTTACCTGAACTGTGACTGTGACTAGTTTTTCCTCACTGGATTTATAACTTACCTCACTGGTCAGTCGTTATCACCACGTTAAGAAGTTTTCACCACCAGCGGCGAAACCAAAGAGACCACACGATCTCCCTCCCCCCAACCGTATCTAACGGTGACAGGGCCATCCCCATAGAACTTTTCCTTTTAACACAACAAAACCAAAGAACACTTAGGCTATATTTTTTCCAGCGATTTCGGGACTATACTAACGCATAAACCTGACAATCTGGGGCTGGACATCAAAGTAAAGGACATTTTCCCATGTCCAGTGTTTAACTACTGTTGTTATATTTGTATGGAGTGCCTGATACCAAGATCGGTAAGTGTGTGTTAAAAATTGTGTTTTGGCCTTTACAAGCGAGCATGACTGAATGAGATTTATGTGCAACCATTTTAATTGCTTTACTTGGTAAATACTTGGTTATTTTTATTCCTTGTATTGTTCACTTTATAAGTGGGATTTCTTAACTCTGTTATTTCCCTTTCCTTATCTGCTTAGTAGAAGGAAAAAACAGTTAAGAAAAATAGGACTAGTTTAATAATCCCCATACCTACCATTGTAACGCCTCTTTTCAGGATAGATTAACTTACTGTTGGGTTAACTTATCTATTTTTGAAACTACCTGTCTTTGGACTTGGTTCTTTTCATTTGTCTGTACAAGAGGAAAGGGCATATTGGATATCAATCTTCACCCCCCAACTTGTCATTTGTATTTTTTTCTGTAAACTATGATTGTTACCTGTAAACTGATAAATGTTGTGATTGATTTTAATTAATAAATAAACAGCATAAAATTATTTAGTACTGTGTTGGAATACCCAAGCCCAAATTTCCCATATTTGTTTTAACATAGTTTGTATTCACGTGCGTCCGTGTGTTATAAACACCAAATTCGTGTGAGCGCTTGAGTGTTTGATACTGGCAACTAATTGCTTAGCCAGGAGAGTTTTAAGGAGTAGATTTGGGAGAAACAGATTGTCGTAAAAGAGTCTGTCTTTACTCTCCCCTGCACTCTGTGAAGCAACTAGTTACTCTCTAACCCTTATTATCATTCTCCACTCTAAACTGGACCCCTAGTTCTAAGACTCTTTCTTTCAAAAATAAATTTACGACAATTATCTATTTTTTTCTGATAACTACATATCTTTGGACTGGGTTTATCTTTGTTTATTACAAGCGGGAAGGGCATATTGGATACCACTCTTCATACCCCCCCCCCCCCCGACAACTTGTTATTTGTATTTTCTGTACCTATGATATATTGCCTCTAACAAATGATAAATGTTGTGACTGATTTTTTAATGATAAATAAACATCATAAAACTTTTAGTACTGTGTTGGAAAGCCCACCCCCAAATTACCCATATTTGTTTACCATAGTTTGTATTCACGTAGCGTCCGTGTGTTTGAAACACCAAATTGGTGTGAGCGCATGTGTGTTTGGAAACTGGCAAACAATTGTTTAGCCAGGAGAGTTTAAGGAGTACATTGAGAGAAAAGATTGTCGTAAAAGAGTCTGTCCTTACTCTCCCCAGCACTCTGTAAATCAACTATTTACTTCCTAAACCCTTATTATCACAGAGCCTTCACCATCATTCTTCACTTTAATCGGGACCACTATTTCTAAGACTTTTCTTAAAATAAATTTACGACAGTCACTTAGTCCTTACACGAAATATCCTATCCAGGGCGCGAACTTTGGTGATGAAGTTGTTGTCCATGCAGCATGTTCCTGCTCTACAAGTAGCCAGTAGGTCCACAGGAACGGCAGTAGCTGATACCGAGTGATACAGTCACGTTGCAAGGGTTGCCAGAATAATGTCTAATCAACATTAGACTGCCTGAGTGACTCGGATTCCAATGTTATCCTCAAGGTTTACCCCTGAAACGTTTCCCGTAAACGGATATTCCCGCAACGCAGAAGAGATTTGAAACCAAAGTTTACCTTCTCCTAACCAATAAATATTACACACACATAAAGGTATGTTTTCAGGCACTCGTGACAAATATCAAAGTAGGAAACTAGACAACATAAAAACAACAGACGTGAGTGGCATACCAGGGAATCGAACCCATGACCTTCCGTGCGGCACCCTCGCCTAGCTACGGAAGCGAATCACACTATCCTCCCTGCCATCGTGGTACCACAATTATGATGCTTCGATGACTGGGGTTATTAGTGCGACCCGCAACACATAACACCGAAATATATACCTAGGGTAATCCAGCTTATTAATGACACAATCATTTCTGTTGTTCCCCTATTATACAGTAAAGGTCAGATTACACAAGACAAAGACCTTAATACTGTGTCTAGTAAATGATAGAAGACTAAGAACAGTAAGTACAGGACAGAGGGTAGGTTTTGGTATTGTATAAACGTTTTAAACGCATAAAGAAGGGAAACCTGAGGCCTGTAAACAGTAAATATATATTACACAAACATAAAGGTATGTTTTCAGGCAGTTGTGAGAAATAATGAAGTAGAAAGCTAGACAACAGAAAAGCAACAGACGTGAGTGGCTTAGCGGGAATCAAACCCAGGACCTTGCCAGTCTATTAGAAGATTGATAAATATTTTATAAGTTATGTCAAATTCAGCATGTACACTCTGGAGCCACTTATGAATTTTGCGGAAACGTGAGATGTCAAAAGATTTCTATTACTCACGTTAGCTCGCACCCGTTCACGTGATGCTTCATTATTACCCCCTATAGGGCGAGTTCCGTATCCTACTAGTGACAGGCTGTTGCTACTGGTGTCAGACTGTATCGGCTAGACCGTTCCTCTGACGTCCAGGCCGGGTCTTGCTGCATGGGCAAGAGCTTGATCTACAATTGCCCAACCTCGTGCCACCGAAAGTTATTTCGGGGGGTACGCTCCTTTGGTCAGAAATGACTGGTAGGGAAGATAACATATACCCATGAGTGTACATGTTCTTCTCTGTGATTGTCAGCACGTATGGTTCTGTTTGCCTGTGACTGCGTTATTATATCTATATATATATATATATATATATATATATAGATATATATATATATATATATATATATATATATATATATATATATATATATTGTCTAACAAAAGAAACCTGTCACACCTTGTATTTTGTTCTCAATAAATGTGCATCGAGAAATTGATAAAGCAAACATGGCAGTTCGATAAGGGATTTATGTCCCGAAAGAAATTAGGTTAAAAAACAAAAATGTAGTAATCGAGTGTCACGTGGTCGTACCTTAAAGAAGTGTGGTGTCCAAAACAAAGATCACAAACTCAGTAACGAATATGACCACCATGAACACGCACCACTGTACTGCAGCGGCTTCTCATGGAGAGTTCCAAACGTCTGATCTGGTCTTCTGGGATGTTGTTCCATGCCTCAGTAAGCGCCGTATACAACTGGTCTAAGGTCTCTGGCTTATAATGGAGGGTGGGCACCCTTCTGTCCACATGGTCCCAGAGATGATCAATGGGATACTATATATATATATATATATATATATATATATATATATATATATATATATATATAATATATATATATATATATATATATATATATATATATATATATATATATATATATATATAGTAGTGCTACTGAACCAAACTCACTGTGCGTAATTCGCACCGTGAAAAATATCCTCTGAGTGTATTTCCACCTTGAAAAGTAAATCACGGTAAAGCCTGCTTCACAGTTACTGTCGTAATCTATGAAGTCATAAGCACTTAAGGAGAATCCGTTGCAAAACTGCGATGAATATAAGTATATCAATACACGGGAGACAACCAAGTAATCAAGCCACTTTAGATGGTAAGAAGGACAATGAATAAGAGACAATTTACTTCTTGAAAAATATATTGTAAAAATGTGTACCAAATTCAGTGAAAATCCAATCATTCATTCAAGTATCATGCCTAGTGGCGTAGGATATCATGTCTCTCCACATCTTTATCTTCCTAGTATAATTTATCAATTATGTTGTAGACTTCTTTCCATGCCACGATTTCAAACTGTCCAGTATTTGTTATCTTTGACTTCCTCTATATCTTTTTCCTTCAATCTTACCTGTTGTTACGATATATTCCAGAACTCGCTTTGCTTCAATCTTACCTGTTGTTACGATATATTCCAGATGTCGCTTTCCTTCAATCTTACCTGTTGTTCCGATATATTCCAGATCTCGCTTTGCTTAAATCTTACCTGTTGTTACGATATATTCCAGATCTCGCTTTCCTTCAATCTTACCTGTTGTTACGATATATTCCAGATCTGGCTTTGCTTCAATCTTACCTGTTGTTACGATATATTCCAGATCTCGTTTTCCTTCAATCTTACCTGTTGTTACGATATATTCCAGATCTCGCTTTCCTTCAATCTTACCTGTCGTTACGATATATTCCAGATCTCGTTTTCCTTCAATCTTACCTGTTGTTACGATATATTCCAGATCTCGCTTTCCTTCAATCGTACCTGTTGTTACGATATATTCCAGATCTGGCTTTGCTTCAATCGTACCTGTTGTTACGATATATTCCAGATCTCGTTTTCCTTCACTCTTACCTGTTGTGAAGATATATTCCAGATCTCGCTTTCCTTTAATCTTACCTGTTGTTACAATATATTTCAGATCTCATTCTCCTTCAATCTTACCTATTGTTACGATATATTCCAGATCTCGTTTTCCTTCAATCTTACCTGTTGTTACGATATATTCCAGATCTCGTTTTCCTTCAATCTTACCTGTTGTTACGATATATTCCAGATCTCGTTTTCCTTCAATCTTACCTGTTGTTACGATATATTCCAGATCTCGTTTTCCTCCAATCTTACCTGTTGTTACGATATATTCCAGATCTCGTTTTCCTTCAATCTTACCTGTTGTTACGATATATTCCAGATCTCGTTTTCCTTCAATCTTACCTGTTGTTACAATATATTCCAGATCTCTTTTTCCTTTAATCTTACCTGTTGTTACGATATATTCCAGTTTTTCTCTACGTATAACATGCCCCAAGAATGTGGATTGCTTCTTTCTTACTTGTGAAATAAGTTTCCTTTGCGCATTGGTCTATTTCATGACATCTACATTACTCTTTTTGGCTGTCAATGATGATATTTTTAACATTTTTCTGTAAAGCTACATCTCTGTGGCCTCTAGTCCTTTCCCTACTTGTTCACTAACTTCCATGACTTACTCCCATATGTCAGGATTGGTTCTATATAACACTGAAGAACGCTCTTTCTTACTTCCATTGACAGAAACTTTGTTGCATAAAATACTCTTCATTTTAAAGAATGCTGTTTTTTGCCTGAGCTATTCTGCTTTTCAATTCTGAGATGCATCTTCCATCCGTTATTATTAATATGCCCATGTATTTGAATCTATTAACCTGTTTTATAGCTCTTCCATTTATTTTGATTGTACATTCTGGGGAGCCCTTTTCATTGAGACGACCATTGCTTCTGTCTATTAGCTATTAAGGCTGATGCCTTTATTTTCACTTTTTGTCACTATTGTATCAACCATTTGCTGCAGCTCGAAAATCATACATATATATATATATATATATATATATATATATATATGTATATATATATATATATATATATATATATATATATATATATATATATATATATATATATATATATATATATATATATATATGTGTGTGTGTATATACGAGGGGAGGTCCAACGGTAATCTTAAATGGCAATAAAAAGTCAAAATCACGTAGTAGACGGTTGTACTACAGATATGTTATGCCCTCCCGCTTGAGGTACCAGTGCGCGCAGGCCCGTCGTCCTGATGGGAAGTATGACGTCAGCAAACATTAGCCAAGATGGCCACCCCCACGGAAGCATGCACGAGAGAAGAGCAGCGTGCAGTTATCCGTTTTTGGGTAGTGAGGGTGATAAATCAGAACACATTCATCGGAGGAGGAAAAGGCTGTATGGGGACGATTGTGTGTCGCTTCAGAAGGTTTATGTGTGGCTGTCACAGGGTTAACCCAAAGGTTAACCAAAGAGAGTTCTTGTTGTGGTGCCGGCGTTGTCAATGACTCAGAATTGCCTGGCAACCGGTTGAAGTTAGGCAACAGGAGTGGGAGAAGGGGAATTTAAGACTTGGGAATAAATTCCCAGCAAATAGTCTCAGTGATTCTGGATGTCGTGACACTATCACTCCTACCACTCTATCCCCCCTCTCTATTATAATCTCGCGAGCCCCCACCTCTCTATTACACCGAGTGAACAGAAGAGGAAGAAAGGAAGAACTGTATGTCTCTCTCGCACACTTTCTTTCCTTCTCTATATATATAATTAACGTGTGTTGGTAATGCAAACACAACTATAACATTTATTGAATTACTTAAAGGTAACACAACATCCAATTACAATAATACAAATGCAATAAGAACTAACAGTAACTATACCTGGAAAAGAAGATAATAGTTAATGCAAAAATACACAAATGAATCTTAAGTCTATACTATGTGATGATGATAATGAATTTAATCTAATCCTAAATACTAAAAAAAAGGATATTGTGTTTCTTGGTCTCTGACTGACTGTCAATAAAACTCTGGCTGTTTGTACGCCGTGAACATGTCTTTGTCTGCATTCAATAACTCTGTCCGGCTCGCTGACTTTCCTTCAGGTGTCGATGGCCTGATCTTTTGTTCTTCACAATGCGAGTGTTGACAATGAAATGAGCGGCTGAGTTGGCATGGCCATCGGTTGTGTTGACCGCAATGTTTTTTCTGTAGAGACTTCGTCTGGTCTGCAGAAGTCCCTTTGTGGTGATGATAGTGGAAATATGTGATATATTTGTATTGGTTGGCGCATCAGGTTTACTTGGAGAATCTGTCCTCTTCTGTAGGTAATTTAGGATCTCAAGAATTTTCGTAGGCACTTGTTGTAAAAGATCGTCCGTATACTCATGCGCAGACAGAATAAAATTAGGCATAAGCCATGTTTTTCGCGGTCACAGATTGTACCAAACCGCATATAACCAATTAGCTTGCCACGCCGAGAACCAATCAACAGCATTCCTTAAGCAGTAAAAGTTACCGCCATCTACCTATATATACGGGCGAGTTTTATACAAAAACACACACCAACACGAAGCCAGCTAGACGACCGACTGGAGAAGAGAAGCTGTCTGACTGATTTATTGCTCAGCTGCATTGACCGGACAGACTGCTTCACTAGTCGAGTCAAAATCTGTCTTGTATAAATCTTAGAGGGTAAGTATACTTACTATAAATTGTAGGAGAATAGGCCAACAGCACATATCTAATGATTGTATTTGTTGTGTGTCATTTATACTACCTACTCCTGTATATAATTAATATAAATTGTTTCACTATGAATGTATCAGGTTACTGATTCTATCTAGGGGAATTAGGTATAATGATTGTATTTCCTGATATGATTGATGAAGACGAAAACCAACTGAAATATAACCAAAACAGTCTTTGTTAGGACTCATATAACTCCAATCTATTGTCTCATATAACTCCAATCTATTGTCTCTGATGCGTGATGCCATATGATGATGGATGGTATCCGCATGTCTGGTTTTGTGTAGTGTGTAGATGTGTTCAGTCAAAACAATGTTCATACAAAATAACAGGGCAATCCACATAGGACGTCAGTAAACTCACGACGTATAAAGTCAATGATTCTTGTAACAGCCGTTGACGTTTTTCTTCATTATTTATTGTGGACGCCACAGTGACAAAATGGTTACGCAAATGTGTAGGCACATCAAACAGTCATTATCACAGCAACATTCAATACAGCAATAGACGGTAGACAGCATTACAATGATGAGTCAGATGCATGTTATATTTCATAGTGCTGTAAATGTAGTCAGGTGGAAAACTCCATCCTTTTCTATAACAGCCAGGAGATAACCAGATGTATGAGATCAGTTCACTCTCCTTAGTTTGACTTCAGCAAGACAGACACGTCTGCCGAAGTATAAATAATGTCCTCAAAAATATCCTCTAGATAATAAAGGTTTTCCAAACCTAGTTCATTTAACAAAGTAGCAAGTAATGGTCCTTGGTACATGCATCAACCGATGCAGTACAATGCAGCGACATGTGAGCTGGGAAAAAACATCTCGTGACGACGACTTTCGGAGACAGGCTATGAATCGAAATCGCTCACGACCCAAAATCGATAGAGTTAATGAAAAAGTCAATTTACCTTGCTTTCATGAAATACACAGAAATATCACGCCTCCCGACATGTGGGAAAACACTAGAGGTATTATCTCGAATAAACGAAATATCCATTAAGAGGACTACACATCCCTGACAGAACAAAAAATAGCGGAGATCCCCTCTTCAACGAGGCATCTCTTTCGCCATTCCAAATCGCTCACTCCACTAGTGGTGGGCGGAAACCGATCGACCAAACAACAAGACAAGTCATGCGCAGTCCAGCGCAAAAATGACCACAGCTCAAACTTAACTGCATTCGATACCAACGCGAGAAGACAAATGCTTACCGAGAAAAGTGACTATAAATTTCAAGCAGTTGTTGCCCTTGCGTTATAAAACAGATATTGAAATAAAACGATGTTGCGAGAATTTATCACGCAACATATCACCACCTCCTCCCGATAAAAAAAAAATGTGGAACATATTTTTTTTTCAATATCAAAGAGCAAGCGATAAGCGGCTCAAAACGCACGAATTATGCGCTGATAATTAATTAAATTGCCAAACAATAGGCTAATTATAGAGTGTCTGGTGAGGATATACCTCAACAGAAAAATAAATATGTCTCAAAAAATATTCACATCGGGGAGGTGTCACCAACACACATCACGTTAGCATGTAAACACAATATACGTATGCAAGTTACTATAATCATCATTAAACAGCATACTCTAATATTGTCTTTAAAAATGGATGTACAAATCTGATAGGAAAATTTAAATAGTACATTCTTTGACATGTAATGACATAAGTACATAGTAAAGTTAAACTACATGACGATCCAGGACATATGCTCTGGTATTCCGAGGGTAAGTACACAATCTAGAACTCGTAAGGTAAGTCCTCAGCTCAACAATGACATTCTGAGAAAGTACAAGCAATATAATGCTAATTAATAACTAATATGCTTCATAAGGTACAATACATTATTAATAATTGTGGCTGTTTAGTAAACTAACGGCCCTTATATTAACTACTCAGTCCTCCTCTATCATCTTAAAAAACGAACAGAAGAAGATGACAACAAAGCACGATAGTGTGTACATATAAAGTAAGTACAGATGTGCTAATCTATTGTAGAAATATAGGTGTGTTATGACTCTGTAATATATGGAAATATAGGACAGAAGTATTAGTTGGAGTCATGTGGGCATCTAGACAAAATGTCAGCCATCACATTATCCGCACCACGGATAGCTCGTACCGTGAAGTGAAAAGGTTGAAGAGCTATAGCATATCGAGTGGATCTCGAACTCTTCAAATTCTTAGTCTGAATAGCTGTAAGAGCTTTCTGATCAGTCTCTAGAATGAAATGTGCGCCCAGGAGGAATCTTTGTAGCTTTAGAATTGACCAAACCATCGCTAACAACTCACGGTCTAAAACCGAGTAGTTCCTCTCTGCCGCATTTAGTTTTCTAGAAATGTACATAACAGGATGCAGAGTATTTGCATATTCTTGCATCAGTGCTGCTCCAATCCCAGTGGATGAAGCATCACTCCGAAGAACAAAAGTCCTATCAAGAGTAGGTAATCTTAAGATGGGAGGAGAAGAAAATATATTCTTGATTTGGTCTAGTGAAGATTGGCATTCTTCAGACCAACGGACCAGATTAGGCGAACCTTTCTTCAACAATGTTGAGAGAGGTGCCATGATCGAAGATAAATTTGGAATAAATCTCCCATAAAATTGAATTAAACCTAAGAGACTCCTAACTTGTTTCTTCGTTTTAGGAACAGAGATGTTCAGTATTTTGGAAGTATTGTGGTCTTCTGTCTTCAAGAGACCATGACCAACACGATGACCCAGGAAAGAGATTTCACCAAAACCAACAAAAGCTTTAGAAGGTTTTGCTGTCAAATTATTCTCACGTAGAGTGGACAGTAAGTCATATAACCCTAAATAGTGATCTTCCCAGGTATCACTGAAGAGACAGATGTCATCTAAGTATGCGATGACATCCGAACGATGTGACAGAATTCGACGCATCATGCGAACGAAAGTGGCAGGGGCGTTCATGAGACCAAAAGGCATAACATTCCATTGAAATAGACCCCTAGGTGTAGAAAAAGCAGTAAGAGGTTTGGCATGCTCTGCTAAAGGCACTTGCCAATAACCTTTAGACAAGTCAAGTTTAGTGAAGAATCTAGAATTAGAAAGTCTAATCAGTAGATCTTCTAACAAAGGCATCGGTTCAGCGTCGAACTTTGTGACCTGATTCAATTTGCGATAATCAACGCAAATTCGTATGTTCTTATCCTTCTTCCGGACAATAACCATGGAAGAAGAATATGGTGAAGTCGATGGTTCAATTATATTTAATTGAATCATTTCATCCAATTCCTTTTCCACTTGCGACTGAAAGTGTATAGGAATAGGATACGGCCTAACCCTAATTGGATTATTGTCGGTAAGAATTATGTCATGTTCTATGACATCTGTGTGTCCAGGAATGTCAGTGAGAACATCCTGAAATGTTTGTAACATCGACGAGACTTGTCGATGTTCGTCACCAGAAAGATTAGGAGAAACAGAAACGTTTTTCCAAGATTCCGTGGAATGTAATGGAACCACTGGAAGGGGAAGGTTGACATCAGAGAAGGTAGCTTCCTCATCCTGAATGACAGACAGGGATGAATAATGACCGTGAGGTGCAGGAGCATCATCCGTTGCCTGGAAAATAGGCAGCAAATAGTCCGGACGTTCGTGAAATTCCGAAAGCATGTTTATGTGGAAAGTTTTATGCTTTCCATCAATATCGACCACATAGTCAACATCGGAAATCCGAGAGACTATTGCATACGGACCTTTCCATGCAATAAGAAGTCTATTTTCCCTACTGGGGAGTAGGACGAATGCTTTGTCACCTGGACAAAGTTGTCGTAGACATCTATTCTTGTTAGCAAACTGCCTTGCCTTCTCTTTAGCAATTTCTGATGAAGCAGTTGCTAGCTTACATGCCTCAATGATCTTTTGTCTAAGAGCAATGACATACTCATATGAGGATTGAGTTTCATCGCTAATATCATCGGCAGTGATGAGATCGTGTAATAAAGACATAGGGCCGCGTGGACGCGCGCCAAAGACAAGTTCGAAGGGAGAAAATCCTGTGTGTTCATTAGGGACTTCTCTATAGGCAAAGAGAGCCGCGGGTAAAACCCTGTCCCAATCTTGAGGATGATCTTCAGTTATCTTACCAAGCAAAGTCTTGAGCGTTCTATTCAGACGCTCAACTAACCCATTAGACATAGGATGGTAGATACTACTGAGAGATCGTTCAATATGTAAGGTAGACATTACCTGTGACATAGTGTCAGATATGAGTTGAGTGCCATGGTCTGACAATATTTCTCTGGGGAACCCCAAGCGAGAAAATATCAACCAAAGAGCATCTGCGATATCTGTAGTAGATATGCTCTTAAGAGGAATAGCCTCTGGCCAACGTGTGCACATATCGACACATGTAAGGATAAACTGATGTCCTCTGGCCGACTTGACCTTAAAAGGGCCAATAATATCTATGGCCATTTTCTGAAACGGCCGAATAGGAATGTCAGCAGCCTGGATAGGCGCAGCATGTCGTGGTCCTCTAGATTTGACCTCCTGACATACCTTGCATGATCGGCAGTAAATACGAATGTCCTTATTGACAAAAGGCCAAAAGAAAGCCGCAAGGACTCTCGACTTCGTACGGGCAAAACCCATATGTCCAGCACATTGCGAGTCATGAGCATGTTGTAATATTTGGACTCTCATGCTCTTGGGAACAAGAATTTGCGAATGTGCCGACGTAGTCGAATCTTGTACCATACGTACAAGTACGCCGTTTCTCATTGCAATCCAAGATTTTCTATTTGTATCCTGATTCGGATCACCTTTCTTCGCAAGAACGAAGAATTTTTTTAAAGAAGGATCTTCTTCTTGCAATTTTATGAAAGAGTCACGAGTGATTACTAAGTGACTATCTTGGCTATCAACTTCATTATCACTATTCAGTGAAGTTTCGGGTGTTTGTAGAGCTTGTGCTCTTGTAACTACTGCATTTGTAGCTTGCATGTTATTATCTTCCCAAGCAGCAATCTGCTGTGGGGTACACTCCCTAACTCCGTGAATACGACCAATAATAAGGTCCGCAATAGGATTAGGTAAGAGACAAGCATGCACATCTCCAGTAAAGAAAGGAGTGGCAATGCGAATTACAGCAGTAGGATATTTTTCTAGAGTGCCGCCAAATGTGACACATTTAATAACCCTTCCTGTAGCACAAGATGGATCTACAAGCGATTGTCTAACACCAATAGTGGTGCATCCGGAATCGAAAAGTAGTGAGACCGGAGTATCATTAACAAGACCCTTATGTAGAATTAAAGAACCCCTCCCGTCATGCGCAACAGCAGCAGGAAGAGCGGGAAGTGGGTGACCACAACTCAAAGTAGTTATGGTACCCGGTTCGAATAAAGTACTGCATTGGGGGCATTTGTTTGCTCTCTCAAAGTCAAAAGCAGAACCAGTGACAGCGTCAAAGTTTTTACTATCAACAACATGATTACAGGCTCCCTCAGTTTCCTGTTGTACAGCATTAGCCTGCTGATATCTCTTTTTTTTGTGTTGAGATCTACCCCGACTATTATTACCTCTGAAGTTATCAGAGTTATTATTATCTCTGCAGTTATTATTGTCTCTATTGTAATTGTTATCCTGGTTCGAATTCCAGTTTCCACGATTACTATCATGTTCACATTGATGCGAACATCTATTTGTTTGGTTCTGAGGTCTTCGGCAGGAATAACCTCTATTACCATATCCTCTTTTGAAATGCTTATAATTATTAGGGTGATAGTAACGAGTACTATCAGGTTGTCTCCAATTCTTCGAAGAAGAATCACCATGAAATTGATTTCCATGATTTTGACAGAAATTACCGCTACCCTTTCTATCAAAATTTTGTTGGGATCTACGAGCAAAGTTTTGACCATACGGAGCTGCCGAAGCAACTGGTAAACCTTCTTTCACCTTAGAGTTACCCATGGTTATGTGTGGGTGCGCAGTTACGTATTGGCAACAGAAATCTTCCATTTCTTTTATTGTTTTAGGTTTACGTTCATGAAGGAAAGCAAGGAAAGACTCATTGACAGACGACATGACTTTGTCTCTAAGTATTAAGTCCATAAGTCCTTCATAAGTTTTTTCCGTCTTAGATAGTTCAACCCATCGTGAGAAAGTAATGCGTATTCTTGCAATAAACTCGGAGAATTCAACTCCATTTTCAGGTAACATGTTTTTAAATTGTAGACGATAGCCGTCTTCGTTAAGCTGATATTTCTTTAACAAAGCGGCCCTGACAACCTCATAATTGTTCTTGTCAGGTTCATCCACCATATTTAATATACTTAGAGCTTTACCTGTCAGTATCCCTGATAACTGATAAACATATTTTGCTTTGTCTATGTTATGAGCTGTACATGCTTGTTCAAATCTGTCCAGATAGAACATTATGTCATCACTGGAAGGACTAAATGTTGGTAACTTAATCTTAAAAGTATCATTATTAGCCTTACCAGAAGATGAACCCTTGTTTGAATCATTACCATTACTCATGCTTGTCAATTTCAATTTTTCCAACTCTAAAGCTAAGACCTTTTCTTCATGTTCCCCACACTGGCCACCAAATGATGCGTGATGCCATATGATGATGGATGGTATCCGCATGTCTGGTTTTGTGTAGTGTGTAGATGTGTTCAGTCAAAACAATGTTCATACAAAATAACAGGGCAATCCACATAGGACGTCAGTAAACTCACGACGTATAAAGTCAATGATTCTTGTAACAGCCGTTGACGTTTTTCTTCATTATTTATTGTGGACGCCACAGTGACAAAATGGTTACGCAAATGTGTAGGCACATCAAACAGTCATTATCACAGCAACATTCAATACAGCAATAGACGGTAGACAGCATTACAATGATGAGTCAGATGCATGTTATATTTCATAGTGCTGTAAATGTAGTCAGGTGGAAAACTCCATCCTTTTCTATAACAGCCAGGAGATAACCAGATGTATGAGATCAGTTCACTCTCCTTAGTTTGACTTCAGCAAGACAGACACGTCTGCCGAAGTATAAATAATGTCCACAAAAATATCCTCTAGATAATAAAGGTTTTCCAAACCTAATTCATTTAACAAAGTAGCAAGTAATGGTCCTTGGTACATGCATCAACCGATGCAGTACAATGCAGCGACATGTGAGCTGGGAAAAAACATCTCGTGGCGACGACTTTCGGAGACAGGCTATGAATCGAAATCGCTCACGACCCAAAATCGATAGAGTTAATGAAAAAGTCAATTTACCTTGCTTTCATGAAATACACAGAAATATCACGCCTCCCGACATGTGGGAAAACACTAGAGGTATTATCTCGAATAAACGAAATATCCATTAAGAGGACTACACATCCCTGACAGAACAAAAAATAGCGGAGATCCCCTCTTCAACGAGGCATCTCTTTCGCCATTCCAAATCGCTCACTCCACTAGTCGTGGGCGGAAACCGATCGACCAAACAACAAGACAAGTCATGCGCAGTCCAGCGCAGAAATGACCACAGCTCAAACTTAACTGCATTCGATACCAACGCGAGAAGACAAATGCTTACCGAGAAAAGTGACTATAAATTCCAAGCAGTTGTTGCCCTTGCGTTATAAAACAGACATTGAAACAAAACGATGTTGCGAGAATTTATCACGCAACAGTCTCGTATAGGTTTTATTCGTGTCATCCAACCTGAGGTCCTATGTCCATTCAATCCAGCTGCCTGGAACTTCGCAGGAGCATAGTGATTGCACAGGAGCTACATCTTTATTCCCTCTCTGTCTTGGGTGAGGTAACGAAACGATCATCAGCGGGTGTTGTGTGCAAGAAATTAAGGACATAACTGTTTTAAGAGATGAGTACACATTAGTACCATTTCCGTCGGCAATTGTCAGTATTAAACGGTCAAGGACGAAAAACTGAGTTAGCGTAGCAAGAGACAAGATTAACAGCATAGCTGATAAATTTAATATATTTAATTAACAGAACAGCTGATATAATTTTTGTTCCTATAATTGAAAGACTTGTAGTATATATATATATATATATATATAGATATCTATATATATATATATATATATATATATATATATATATATATATATATATATATATATAGTGGCGTGAGGGTTTTATTAGCTCTAGGATCAGTACAGTACTGACAATTACAGAAATAGAATTTCTGCAGAAAATGGGGAAGTCCCAGTGTCTGAGAGAACTACTGGTATCACAAATTAGTTACGGCTGTGAATGATCTGATTTCGAAAAATTAGTAGAGAGGAGACAGTCATAAATTGCCACCCCCGCTGTGTAACTAACTGTGATATAAAAAAACAAGGAAACAGATTTTACTTAACAATGATAAAATTAACAAGTCGTTCAAATACAATTTCCTTATTATTTATTTAGTATATACACTATCTACTCTTGTGCTGAAGGATAGATGTTGGAAGATGGAATATAATGGATTTGTAAGTTTACATATGATTTAAGTATATATATATATATATATATATATATATATATATATATATATATATATATATATATATATATATATATATATATATATATATATATATATATATATATATATAAATTACAAGTTTTCCAATTATAGGAACAAAATTTTATCAGCTGTGGTGCTACTCAATTATAGTAAATAGAATTTATCAGCTATGCTATAATTCTCGTCTCTTGCAATGCTACTCAGTTTTTCATCCTTGACAGTTAACGCTCACAATTGCTGACAGAAATGGTATTAATGTGTACTCATCTCTTGAAACAGTTTTGTCCTTAATTTCTTGCACACAACACCCGCTGATGATCGTTTCGTTAGTTTACCCAAGACCGAGGGGGACTAAAGATATAGCTCAGGTACAATCTCTGGGCTCCTGCGAAGTTCCAGGCAGCTGGTTTTAATGGACATATGACTTTAGGTTTGATGACACGAATAAAACCTGTAACAAGGGAAAAAGATAGTTGCTTATCCTTTACAGGACGTGGCAATCAATCCTAGCTTTTATTGGCTGTTTTGTGATTTTTCTAGGCAATTTTTACGTTCAGTAGTTTGCCATTGCTTTCTGAACGGTACGGCGCTTATAGCATTGTTAAAAACCACACAAAGCGATCTGCTACCAAACCGCCAGCAGCAGGTTTCGAACCTGGTATATCCGGATTCGGAAACTGCGTTCATATCCATTAGGCCACAGACGCCGACAAGGAAAAATAGGGGCTAATTTCTGTCCTCAAGCTCACCTATTTCTATTGTATATGAAATGAACGTGTATCAGGTGTCTGCATGTAGGATGAATGACAACATGGCTCAGTATGATTTAGCAATAGCGAGACAAGACAGGTGTCTACTTGCAAAACATTCTTTCTGATAAATTAATAACTAAATATATAAAATAATATAAATTCAATACACGAATACATCAAATAATATAAATTCCATAATTGAATACATCCAATAATATAAATTCAATACATGAATACATCCAATAATCTGTACCCTAGGTTTGATACAACCGTTTCCTTCCCCCTATAATATACCAGGCCCTCTCTGACAAGTGCTATCCTTGATGGTAACATATATCCTAACAATATTGTTGTGTTCTAATGATAGGAGTATATGCGATGAGGACTGTTTGGTTATATGTCAGGTTGGAGTTATAGGAAACCATAGATTGCAGTTTGAGTCCTAACAAGGACCGTTTTGGTTATATTTCAGGTTGGAGTTATCTGAGACAATAGACTGAAGTTATGTGAGACAATAGATTGAGTTATATGAGACAATAGATTTAGTCCTAACAAGGACTGTTTTGGTTATATTTCAGTTGGTTTTATATGAGACAATAGATTGAAGTTATAGGAGACAAAAGATTGAAGTATGAGTCCTATTAGTCTTCGTGTTCATCAATCATATCAGGAAATACAATCATTATCCCTAATTATCCAAGATACAATCAGTAACCTGATACATTCATAGTAAACCAAAATATATTAAATATATACAGGTGTAGGTAGTATAAATGACACACAACAAATACGAACATTATATACCTTCTGTAGGCATATTTTCCTACAAGTATAGTAATTATGCTTACCCTCCAAGATTTAAACAGGCCAGGTTTTGACTCGACTAGCGAAGCAGTCTGCCAGGTCAATGCACGCAGGTAAGCAATAAATCAAGGTTGACAGCTTCTCTTCTTCAGTCGGTCGTCTATCTGGCTTCGTGTTGGTGTTGTGTGATTATGCATAAACTCCTCCCGTATAAATAGGAAGATGAGGTAACTTCTACTGCTTAAGGAAACCTTTTGGTTGGTTCTTGGCGTGGCAAACTGATTGGTTATCTGCAGTTTTGTACCATCAGCCTCACCATCCTTGACCGAGACGAGTTCTGAAAACACAGGGCTAATGAATAATTTTATTCTGTTTTTCCGCCATATTGGGTGACAAGATGGCCCCGACCGAGATCCGAAAAACAGGGCTTAAGCCTAATTTTATTCTGTCTCAGAGACTGGTGAACGGTGCTCGTTGATTGACTGGGCGATTAACAAAGAAGTATGTTTACACTTTACGACATAGCCCCATCCTTTCATAGCTGTAACCTGTCATAGCTGACGTGTAAACACCTGCTGTAATTAAACATTTTGCGTCTGTCCTTCCAGAGTAATAGGGTGTTGACTTAAAAAATCAGCTCCTACATTGTCTCTTCCCGGAATATAAATCACGGTAAAGGAATAAGGCGCCAGAAGCAGACTCCACCTTAACAATCTCGAATTTAACTTTCTAGATGCAGCCAAGAAAGTTCAAGGTTGGTGATCGCTTTGGACAATAAAGTGTGTCCCATACAGGTAAGGTGAGAATTTGTCGATGGACCAAATTAGAGCCAAACATTCTTTCACTATGGTCGAGTAATTCAACTCAGCAGCATTCAGCTTCCCACTGGCGTAGGCGACTGGTAAAAGTTCCTCCAGCTGGGCTTTTGATTGCTGCAAGAGAGTTGCACCAATGCCTATACTGCTAGCGTCTGTCCTTAATACAAATTCCTGTGTGATATCAGGTAGCGTAAAGATGGGTTTGCTGGTGAGTGTTGCTTTTAGCTCTGTGTAAGCTTTTTCACAATCAGCATTCCAATGGATTTTGTCAGGCTGTCATTTCTTCGTTAAGTTAGTTAATGGTGCACATAGAGAGTTAAAGTGGGGTATGTACTTCTGATAGAACCCACATAATGACACAAATGATCTCACATCTTTCTTTGTTTGAGGTCTAGGTGCCTTCTTTATCTTCTCTATATTCTTTGGGTCGAGAGACATATGACCTGTAGAAATAGTGTGACCTAGGAATTCCAACTCCTTACAACCGATATAGCACTTGGTTGGACGTGCAGTCAATCCAGTTTCTCTCAGTCTGTCAAATAACATGGAGAGCGCTACTATATGCTCTTCAAATGTGTCTGTAGCAACCAAAATGTCATCCATAAAGTTAGTGATATGGAGATGTTGTAGAGGTTCCAACAATTTCCTCATCATTTTTGAAAAGATACTTGGAGCATTTTTCAGCCCAAAGGGTGGTACATTAAACTCGTAGTGTCCGTCTAATGTACTAAATACCAGCATCTTCTTAACTTCTGGTTTCACTGGTATTTGGTAGTATCCGTTGCTTAGATCTACCTTCGATAAATACCTAGCCTTACTCAGTGTAGAGAATAGCTGGTTGGTGTCAGGTAATGGGTCCACCTGAGATTCTGTGATAGCATTAAGCTTCCGGTAGTCAATACATAACCTGTGTTCACCACTCGGTTTTCTTAATAGCACCACACTAGAGCTATAGAGAGAGTCTGACTTCGAGATAATTTTCTCCTTCAACAGATAATCCACTTCCTCCCTTAGTGCTTGGGCTTTCGCATAGGGTATAGGGTATTTTCTCATGCATACTGGTGTAGGGTCTGTAACCTTCATGTTGTACTCTAACAGATTCGTACGACCTGGCTTATCTGTGAGCACATCAGCATGGGTTTCCAATACTTTCTGAACCATCGTCTTCTGCTCAGGAGTTAAATGTTCACTAATGTTTACTTGAACATAATCTCCTGTAGTTGTGAGTGGATATTCCATAGAGTGAAGTGGTTCACCTTGCATTTCTGTTGCAATGGCTAGGGTCATGATATGTGCAACTTCGGATGGTTCGTTGTCAAATATTTTTTAAGAAGAATGACATGATATACCTTCTCCTTTCCTTTCTTGTCCATCATATAATTGGTCCTGGAAAGTTTTTCCAGTATGACATAGGGTCCCTGCCATCCAATCTGCAATTTATTATTGCTGCTTGGCAACAGTAATAACACCTTTTCACCCACCTCCAGTTCCCTATCCTTTGCTTTTTTTGTTGTAGTACGCAGCATGCTTCCTCCTGGCCTGTCTTAAGTTATCATTGGCCAGTTTCCAACCTGCTTTCAATCGAGATGTCAACTCGTTGACGTACTGGTATGAGGAAGTCACTGTTTCCTCTGCCTTTTCATCAGTCCATGTCCGCAGCAATGCTTCCAGTGGACCTTTTATTGGTCTTCCAAAAAACAATGTAGCTGGAGCCAATCCAGTTGAATGGTGGGGTACTTCCCTATATGCAAATAGTGCAGCGGGTAAGTATGTATCCCAAGTATCAGGTTTTTCACTCGCCAGCTTTCTAAGGATTGAAATTAGCGTACCATTGAACCGCTCAACTTGACCGTTCCCTTAGGCATGGTAGGGACTACAATGATAGTGCCTGGCTTGAAATATCCTGAATACTTCTTGTGTTAGCTTTCCCTTAAACTGAGAGCCATTGTCAGTCAATATCAGATGCGGGAAACCTAAATGTTGTCAGCAGAGCCTCTGCCACATGCTTTGAATCTATAGCTGACATGGCCACTGCTTCTCCCCACATAGAGCAAGTATCAACCAAGGTTAAGATGTAAGCATTTCTCTTGGTCCTAGTTAGGGGTCCAACAATATCCATTGCAACACGTTCAAAAGGGTTCCCATAATCGGCATTTCTCTCAGTGTTGCTGGTGCAGTCCTATGCTTAGGAGCTACTCTTTGGCATTCTGGACAGGATCTTACATATCTTTTTATGTCCTCTGTGACTCCTGGCCAAAAGTAGTGACAGGCTATCCTTTGTCCAGTGGCCCCTATTCCCATATGTCCACTGAATGGTATAGCATGTCCAAGCGTCATAACCTTCTCCCTGTAAGATTTTGGCACTACTAGCTGTCCATGCCCTTTAGGTCCTGTTCCAGCTTTTCTGTAGAGTAGGCCATTCTTCATATAAAAGTCACCTTTCTCTGGAGGGTTATGTGCTTTAGGCAATTTGCCAAAACAAGGCTTCAATGTGCTGTCTGCTACTTGAGCTTTTTTCCTCTCTTCTGGATGAGTATTGATAGGATTTTCCTCCATTTTCCTGGAGCTTTCCCTGGTCTGGACTGTTGCCATAACTACAGGTTTTATAGGTTTTCCAAGAAAAACATACCTACATCCCAGAATCAAAGGGTAAATAGGGTCGTCCCTCACTGCTGATTTGATTTTTCCTTCCACATAGCGAGATCTTATGTTGATTCGGTCTATGGGTAATATCATGGTTCTTGCTCTCTTGATCGGTCCTCTGATTTCCACTGTTTCTGTAGTTATCTGGTCAGGACTCACTAGAGAAGAGCACACAACTGAATCAAAGTCCAATCCTGTGTCATATAATCACAGTAATTGAGTGCCATTCACGGTCACTTCCTCACAGACCGGGGGATGATGGAAGTCCTTCTGACTTACTGCCAGTTCCTTCCTTCCCTGCTTCCCTGTTGTAAGACATGCAGCATGATGAGGAAGATTCTTCCTTCTGCAGTCCGCAGTATTAGGTTACTCATTAGACAAGTTTTACACCACTTTTCCTCCTTCCGGTAAGATGTCTTATCCGATCTTAGAGGGGTTTTGTCCTTTTGGTCAAATCTTTGTTTGTTTCTTGTGGTATGGTCCTTTTATTCATATTTGGTGTAGTTTTGTGATGATTTGAAGTTTTCATCCTGCTTCTTCCTGTTTCCTAATAATCCTGCATGAGCTGCTTGATATCTCTCAGCAACAGTTACAATATCTTCCAATCTCTCTGCTCCTTGTTCCATGATAAACTTCCTCATTTTTTGAGGCATGGACTCTTTCACTTGCTCCATCATTATCATTTCTTTCAGATCCTGACACTTTCCTAAACTACTCCATTTTTCCAAGTAAGTTTCCAATCTAGGAAAGAATTGGTGATAGTTTTCTCCTGGAAGAAGTTTAGCTGTTCGGAATTTCTTTCTATATGATTCTGAGCTCTTTTCATATTTCGCAAGCAGTGCTTGCTTCAGGATTTCATAATCTTCCTGGTCATCTCTTGAGAGCTTTAAATATACATCGTAGGCCACACCTCTCAATCCCTGAGATAGTTTAAGACTCCACTTTTCTTTCACTAAGCCATAGGTAGTGGAAAGTCTTTCGTATCTATCCAGGTACGACTCAATGGCCTCTTCTTTCTGAACAAATGGGTCCAGATGAAAATTCATGGCCCCACTTGAGGTGCTCTGGCTGGAGATACTCTCAGAGTGAAGTGAGCTACCACCATTATTGCCAGTAGTTGCCTGAATTTCGAGCTCTTTTAATCTCAATTGATGGTCTCTCTCTGCTTGTAATTTCCTTTCCTCAGAGTCAATTTTCTTTGCCTCATTTTCAGCCTCCAATTTCTTGACTTCAGCTGTTAAATTCCTTTCTTCAACTTCTAATCTTTTGCCTTCTCTCTCAGCGTCCAGTCATTTGTCTTCTCTCTCGGCTTCCAGTCGTTTGGCTTCTCTTTCAGCTTCCAGTCTTTTGTCTTCTCTCTCTAATTGCAACTTTCTTTCTTCCCTATACATGTGTTTGTCCACTTCTGTTGTGACATACTGAATAAGCGCATCACCTGTCATATTTAATTCCTTACCCATCTGCTTGACCGCAGTCCTGAACTTCACTAAATCAGCCATGGCGTTACTTAGAGAGGGTATGTAAATTTACTATATCCAAATATTTGTAATTAAACTTAATTAATTTAATGAAAAATAATGTCCGTGCAACTTTGTGAGCATTACTATTTACTGAGTACTAAATGGTACTCCTCCTAAGAAAACAATAAAAAAATCTTATTTATGATTTTTTTTTTTCAAAAATTTATTTCTGTTGTTAACTATGGGTGGCACAAGATAGAGTTAGTAGATAGATGGATAGACTAAGTATGGCTCCAGGTATATAGAAATATCACAGGAACGGGCCCCCAGTATGGCGTGAGGTTTTTATTGGCTCTATGATCAGTATAGTACTGACAATTACAGAAATATAATTTCTGCAGAAAATGGTGAAGTCCCAGTGTCTGAGAGAACTACTGGTATCACAAATTATTTACGGCTGTGAATGATCTGATCTCGAAAAATTAGTAGAGAGGAGACAGTCATAAATTGCTTTCCCCGCTGTGTAACGAACTGACATATAAAAAAAAAACAAGGAAACAGATTTTACTTAACAATGATAAAATTAACAAGTCGTTCAAATACAATTTCCTTATTATTTATTTAGTATATACACTATCTACTCTTGTGCTGAAGAATGGATGTTGGAAGATGAAATGTAATAGATTTGTAAGTTTACATATGATTTACGTATATATATATATATATATATATATATATATATATATATATATATATATATATATATATATATATATATATATATATATATATATATATATATATATACAAGGTCTGTCCGGAAAGTAATGAGACTGATTTTCTTGGGCCAATCAGAAGGGCCGGGTGGCGGAGTCTCCAGGCGTGACGGTTGGTGGGGGATGTTAGGTAAACGATAGATTTTTCGTCAGTTAGCTCTGAGCTTTTACAGAGTGCGGATCGCTTGCGAAGTGGACAGCTGTTTGAGCGTCGCGTAACGGTCAAAATGCAGAGGAATGTCGAGCAGCGATACGCGATAAAGTTTTGTGTAAAACTTGAAAAATCCGCGACCGAGACGCTTGCTATGATACAGAAAGCCTACGGGAAGGATGCTTTATCGAAAGCACAAGTGTTTCGGTGGCAGAGCTCTGAGTGGCACACTACCGAGTCTCTTCGACCAAAGAAGGTTCGAATGAGCAAATCGAAGATGAAATCGATGCTCATTGTTTTTTTTACTCTAAAGGTGTTGTCCATAAGGAGTTTGTACCACCTGGACAAACGGTCAACGCTGCATTTTACGTGGAAGTGCTTAAACGGCTGAAGAACAGAGTCGCGGGCGTTCGCCTGGAGATGGCCAACACCTGGGTTATTCACCACGACAATGCGCCGGCTCATGCGTCCCTGTTAGTGAGAGAGTTTCTGGCGAAACAAACCGTGGCAACGCTGCCTCAACCTCCCTACAGCCTGATTTTGGTCCCGGCTGACTTCATTAAGTTTCCCCGGCTCAAATCCAGCTTCAAAGGACACCATTTTGGGACTGTTAGAAACGTACAAGCTGCCGTGACGAGTGCTTTGAAGGAGATCCGCGTTCAAGACTTCCAGGCGAGCTACGACGCGTGGCAGAACCGCTGGCAACGGTGTATTGATGCTCAAGGATGTTATTTCGAAGAATTTTAAGTGTACGTAAGCATGTCTTGAAATAAACCAATTTTATGGAATTAGACTCATTACTTTCCGGACAGACCGTGTATATATATATATATATATATATATATATATATATATATATATATATATATATATATATATATATATATATATATATATAATATATATATAAAACAAGTTTTTCAATTATAGGAACAGAATTTTATCAGCTGTGCTGTTACTAAATTATAGTAAATAGAATTTATCAGTTATGCTATACTTCTCGTCTCTAGCTATGCTACTCAGTTTTTCGTCCTTGACAGTTTAATGCTCACAATTGCTGACAGAAATGGTACTAATGTGTACTCATCTCTTGAAACAGTTCTCTCCTTAATTTCTTGCACACAACACCCGCTGATGATCGTTTCGATAGCCCACCCAAGACTGCGGAGAACTAAAGATGTAGCTCAGGTACAATCTCTGGGCTCCTGCAAAGTTCCAGGCAGTTAGATTGACTGGACATACGACCTCAGGTTTGATGACATGAATAAAACCTGTAACAAGGAAAAATAGGGGCTAATTTCTGTCCTCAAGCTCACATATTTCTATTGTATATGAGATGAACGTGTCTCAGGTGTCTATATGTAGGATGAATGAGAACATGGCTCAGTATGATTTAGCAATAGCGAGACAAGACAGGTGTCTACTTGCAAAACATTCTTTCTGATAAATTAATAATTGAATATATCCAATAATATAAATTCAATACATGAATACATCCAATAATATAAATTCCATACATGAATACATCCAATAATATAAATTCAATACATGAATACATCCAATAATCTGTACCCTTGTTGTGATACAACCGTTTCCTTCCCCCTATAATATACCAGGCCCTCTCTGACAAGTGCTATCCTTGATGGTAACATATATCCTAACAATGTTGTTGTGTTCTGATGATAGGAGTATATGCGACAAGGACTGTTTGGTTATATGTCAGGTTGGAGTTATAGGAGACAATAGATTGGAGTTTGAGTCCTAACAAGGACCGTTTTGGTTATATTTCAGGTTGGAGTTATCTGAGACAATAGACTGAAGTTGTGTGAGACAATAGATTGAGTTATATGAGACAATAGATTGAGTCCTAACAAGGACTGTTTTGGTTATATTTCAGTTGGTTTAATATGAGACAATAGATATGAAGTTATAGGAGACAATATATTGAAGTTATATGAGTCCTAACAAGGACTGTTTTGGTTATATTTCAGTTGGTTTTATATGAGACAATAGATTGAAGTTATAGGAGACAATAGATTAAAGTATGCTTCCTATTAGTCTTCGTCTTCATCAATCATATCAGGAAATACAATCATTATCCCTAATTCCCCAAGGTACAATCAGTAACCTGATACATTCATAGTAAACCAAAATATATTAAATATATACAGGTGTAGATAGTATAAATAACACACAACAAATACCAACATTATATACCTGCTGTAGGCCTATTTTCCTACAAGTATAGTAATTATGCTTACCCTCCAAGATTTAAACAGGCCAGGTTTTGACTCGACTAGCGAAGCAGTCTGCCAGGTCAATGAACGCAGGTAAGCAATAAATCAAGGTTGACAGCTTCTCTTCTTCAGTCGGTCGTCTATCTGGCATCGTGTTGGTGTTGTGTGATTATGCATAAACTCTCCCTTATAAATAGGTAGATGAGGTAACTTCTACTGCTTAAGGAAAGCTTTTGGCTGGTTCTTGGCGTGGCAAGCTGATTGGTTATCTGCAGTTTTGTACCATCAGCCGTACCATCCTTGACCGAGACGAGTTCTGAAAAAACAGGGCTTATGCCTAATTTTATTCTGTTTTTTTTCCGCCATATTGGGTGATAAGATGGCCCCGACCGAGATCCGAAAAACAGGTTTTAAGCCTAATTTTATTCTGTTTCAGAGACTGGTGAACGGTGCTCGTTGATTGGTTGGGCGATTAACAAAGAAGTGTGTTTACACTTTACGACATATATATATATATATATATATATATATATATATATATATATATATATATATATATATATATATATATATATATATATATATATATATATATATATATATATATATGTAAATCATATGTAAACTTACAAATCCATTACATTCCATTTTTCAACATCCACCCTTCAGCACAAGAGTAGATAGTGTATATACTAAATAAATAATAAGTAAATTGTATTTGAACGACTTGTCAATTTTATAAATGTTAAGTAAAATCTGTTTCCTTGTTTTTTAATATCACAATTAGTTACACAGCGGATGTGGCATTTTATGACTGTCTCCTCTCTACTAATTTTTTGAGATCAGATCATTCACAGCCGTAACTAATTTGTGATACCAGTAGTTCTCTCATACACTGGGACTTCACCATATTCTGCAGAAATTCTACTTCTGTATGTCAGTACTATACTGATCCTAGAGCCAATAAAAACCTCACGCTACAGTGGCCGACGGCAGCAGGTCATACATTGATCTAGCAACGAAGCTCAGCCTAAGAGGTGCCATATGCCATATATCATTCCATGTCAAGGACCTCTGCAGGGCTCCTTCCTATGTAGTCCATTGGCCTTGTTCGACCTGCTGCACTGCTTTTTGCAACCTCTTATCATTCTCAGCTCCTCGTATCTCCTGAACTACCATGTCTCTACGCTCCCTGCTTGATGCCTTGCACCACCAGTGGATGTCTCCATGACCCAATCCCCGTCTATTCGTTTGTGTGAATGCGATTATCTCCCTCAGTTTGAGTGACTCTTGGGCAGCATCAACAGCTTCTTCCACTCTCCACTTCCTTCCCGTTTTCAGTGTGGGCTGAATGGACTTAACCACGTCATCAGCTGACTCGCGTAGCATCATTGCAAGCCTTGCCTTTCCAACTTTGTACTCTTCAACAACTGACTTGAAAAGAAGCAGAAGTTTTGACTTTTTGCAGTACAGTGCTACATCTGACAGACCTGGTGGTACCCCTAGCCATTTTCTCATGAGCTTGTTGACCTTCCGCTCTATATCTTCCACTGCCTTGAACCATTTCCTGTCTGTCTGAGCCAGTTCTGTACACGAGTATGTCTTGGTAGGTGTTAATAGTGGGTATTTTACAATTTGTCGGAGCTATTGAGTTACTTGTTCCGTTTCAACAGTCGGACTTTGTTCCACTATCCTTCCCAAATGTAAACAGTCGAGCTGGCAAAATTGTTACAGCACTTGCTTCTGAAGGCATAGTTACCGAATTCGAAACCCTGGTCGCGTTGCGAAGGCAGAAATATGGGACGCTAATCCCGATTTTCGCGCTAAACGGAAGTTGAGCCCCGCCTTCCACACGTTTCGTTTTAAAAGAGCGTTCCCGCAACTTTCGAGTTAGCGGTGGCAGCATGAGACGAGGTGGAGATATGGTAGGGATGTGACCTGGCTTGTAAACCACAATAGCTGTGTGTATAGTTACCGATGCGATAACAGGTTTATTTTTCTCACCATAAACTGCAAGAAGAAAGTTCATATAATATGCTGCATTAAAAATACTGCATGACTTCTTGATGATAATATGCATGATGATATTTAACATATGGATTTGTGATTTCATTATCATGGAAGACGAGGTTATAGTTGTATCTTATGGAGTAGGAAAAATAACTAACATCACACATTGTATATAATACGGCGCTGCAAAACAGCGTGGCGAATAAAAGCAATTCAAAAAACAAAAACGACTGTATCAGATTTCTCACATCTTCCATTCATAAGCTTCTGGGCTTAGTCCTTACACTTTTTCTTTATCTTTATTGTTGCCCTACCAAAGTTCGATCGACAATTACATTTCCGCGCGCTAATACAAGAGTGCACGGATATAAAGATGACATACAGTAGACCCATCCACCAGACACCCACTTCCTGCGGTACGCTATCTTTCGAAGGCACAGCTTAAAATCAAGTGCTCGCGAAGAGCGGGATGCCTACGCAACACGACCCACATATGGAGAAGAGAATTAGAGACAGAAATAAACATGACGAAAAAGACACTGACAGATCTTGAACTGATGACGAACTACAGAAGGGACTTTAGACATGTTTGTTAAATGCCTTTGCTCCTTTGGGGGCTAACGGGTATTGACTGTTATCTACCTTTTCTGTCACTGTTTTGTGTATTATATCTCACTTTTTAAAAGTCAAATTAATCTTTAGTAAAATTTCATGTGACAGTGGGAAGACGATGTGTGAAAAAGATGCAGAATCCTTGAACAAGGGTGTTATATTGTCGTCACTCTCTCTGGCGTACTTTCACACACATGTTCCACAGTCACTGAAAAGCTCGCTTGATGACAGGGTCCCACTTTTATTTATTAAACCCTATCAGGTAGTATATAAATCATACAAGGAACAATGGTGTCTACAAGGTTAACTAGCCTATTATTTAGGTCTTTTATGTGTAACACAATATTACCAACCCAGCACAGACTGCTGGACTCTGAAATAACACAAAATAAAAAATGAACTAACATCGTACTAATGGACATACATCATCTACGTAATAATACATACGCACGTGTGAAAATCTGCTAGTGTGTCTATGTGTGTGTGTGTGGTGTTTGTATGTAGATGTAATCAACAATAGACATATTTCAGTAAACAATACTGCCTTCATGTTTCTACTAAATACTAACTAACTACATCATCATGCGAGAGAAAACTTTAAGTAACGACCATTACACACAGCGCACTGGTCTAAATGACCTCATTTTATCAGCATATGAGAGGCCTAGTTGCTCTAAAAAATAAGCAGATATGTATTCTATTCTTACAGCTCTGTACTGAATGTAATAGACAGGGATCGAAGAGGAAAGGCAAACCTTGTCCCAAAGAATGCCGTGCGAATGTTGGATATCGGGCCGAAGGGCACAAATATCGCAGTTCGCTGTAAACGGCGACACAACGCAACCAACCTCCTTTTCAGGACGAACGAGGAAAAAGTACAGAAATCTGAATGTTTCTGCCTGAGAGTGTCTTTGTCTTGGTTATATTTCATCTGCACTTTCACTCTTCGTGTCTTTTGTATTACATTCATTTTGCAGTCAAAGTCATTTTATCCTTTGTGACATATTTTTAACGTATTCCTTTGTAAAAAAAAAAAAGGTAAAGAATCGCGTTACACGCCTACTGTGGCATATTGGGAATATGGTGTTAGGCCCATATTTTCTTGACCATCGGCACACTAGGGGTGACGGGGTCAACATCACACCGGCCGCCTTAACCTTCCCAGAATTGCTCCGGTACTCAGTTGGGGCTGGATCGACCCAGGAGCCGTTTGCGGCCTAAAAAAAACCCACCTCATCTGGGATCGACCATAGACCACTGAGCTAGGAAGCCAGTGCACTAACCACTATGCTACCGCTGCTCCTGTGTGCTTCATTTTAAATTTATATTGACATAATGTAAACAATACCTCATTTTATTTTGTTTTTATTTGCTTACGTCCTCTATATTGCAGTGATACCCTGTTCAATCAAACGGTTATATTTGGGGTATATTGAATGTTACGTTCTTCGGTGCTAACCGGTTGCTAGTCCTGAAAAGGACTGGTCCTAAAAAGGACGACTAGCTGACTTTCTGGATTCCTCTCGTCGTTAGTCTGTTCGTGATATCGTGGCGTGTTCAACAGTGTATTTCACATCCTACTGCGCTATTTCGGTGTCATCCCAAAGAAGGGCTAGTCGTAGAAAGGACAATTAGCTGACTTTCTGGATTCCTCTCGTCATTCGTCTGTTCGTGATATCGTGGCATGTTCAACAGTGTATTTCACATCCTACTGCGCTATTTCGGTGTCATCCCTAAGAAGGGCTAGTCGTAAAAAGGACAACTTTAGTGCGTTTCACAATGTTTGTCGCTGTTTAATATTCAATATCTCTGCAACCACTTGATCGTAATTGTTGCAACTTTGCATATGACCTAATGATCGCTATGTCCCAAGGGGGACATTTTTTTCCTCGTTAACAAACTTATGGTTTTAAATTTTCTTTATTTAAAGTATACAAAATCGACCACCTCCTAGTCCAACCATGTATTGAGAGGGCTTACCCCTTCATATTTGTGAACTATTTCGATTTAACATCTTGAACGCATTTCAAATGATTTTCCTGGTGTATCAGCTCACTACCGCACTGTTTTGCACCTTACATTGATCCTTCCGGTGTGTTCAGTTACCGTTCTACTGATTGTGTAATACCGTGCATAGGCGTATCTTGCGGTATTCTAGGTCTGTAATACAATGGGTATGAAAGTCCCGTTCCTTACACTGCATACAATGGCAGTGAAGATGTATAAATATTTCTGCAGAGAAGCTAAGCGTGGTAAACTGTATCGGAGTCTCTCAAATCCTGAAAAGAGAACTATTAACGCTTTGGGTTTAAGTAAACGCTCATTTTATCAATTACTCAAATCTAATGGAATTCTCAGTTCAATCAATACCAGGACGCAAGGAAGAAAGGAAGTAGTAGATAGTTTTGACAGGGATGTGATTAGAAGAGAGATTTGTAAAATATTTAATTCCAAGGAAACTGTGACACTCATCATCATCAGTTGCCATCTCCACAACGAAGGTTGGCTGTAATGGATCTCCAACGTCTTCTGTCTCTTGTCTTGATGGTGCACTCTGATAGACTCTTTCCTGTCCATCTCTTGATGTTGTCTTCCCACTTATAGCGCTGTCTTCCCCTTGCACGTTTGCCTTCAACTCTCCCTTCTGTTATGGTCTTCTGCAAGGTGTTATGCCTTTTTATGTGGCCAAAGTATTTTAGCTGTCGAACTTTGACCTCCCTCATTAGTTCTCTTTTCATACCTAGATTTTCTAGGACCTCCTTATTTGTTTTCATCTCTTTCCATGAGATACGCCCCATTCTTCTATATATCCACATTTCAAGAGCCTCAATTCTTTCTTCCAACTGCTTATTCATCGTCCATGTTTCTGCACCATACAGAAATGCAGAATATATATAACACTTTATGATTCTCAGTTTTAATTTGTGAGATAACTGTTTGGATGTCAGTATATGTTTCATGTTGTTGAATGTAGCTTTGGCCATTCCTATTCTCTTCTTGATTTCTGTTTCACATCTGCCATCTTCTGTTATTATATGACCGAGATATACGTAGCTCTTGACTTGTTCCAGGATTTCCCCATTTACGCTTATCTTTAATGTGGGTTTATCGTCTGTTTTGCTAATTATCATAGTTTTTGTTTTCTCAATATTAATGTCGAGTCCATATTCATGACTTATACTGTTCACTTGCTTCACTAGTTCTTGTAACTCCTGTTCGCTTTCAGCTAACAACACGGTATCATCTGCATATCTAAGGTTGTTTATTGACCTTCCACTGATGTTCAGTCCTGGTATTTCCTGTATCTGTTTGAAAATTTTTTCGGTGTATAAATTAAATAGGCAGGGGGACAGCACACAACCTTGTCTGACACCTCTTTTTATGTCTATGTATGGTGAATAATTCCTTCCAGATCTTACTGTGGCAGTTTGCTCCCAATAAAGGTTACTGAGTATTCTTATATCTTTTCCATCAATACCTATGTCTTCGAGGCATTCAATTATTTTCTCATGATGGACTCTGTCAAAAGCCTTCTTATAGTCAATGAAGCACATATACATACTTTTTTGGACCTCTGTATATTTTTCTGCTAATATTCTTAGGCAAAATATTGCCTCTCTTGTTCCACTGTTCCGTCTAAAACCAAACTGTTCTTCCTGGATTTCGCTGTCTACTTTACTTTTTATTCTTTCCTGTATGATTTTGAGCAGTATCTTAATTGCATGACTCATCAGGCTGATTGTTCTGAAGTCTGAACATTCTGTTGCATTTGGTTTTTTGGGCAATGTTATAAAAACTGATGTCTTCATGTCGTGTGGTGTATATCCTGTATTGTATACATCGTTGCATATTTCTGTGATTGTATCTATACCAAAGCTCTCCAGAGCTTCTATCATTTCAATTTTTATGTTATCCATGCCTGCTGATTTTCCTTTTTGTATCATATGAATGGCATTCTCTACTTCTGATCTGAGAATGTTTGGGCCTTCATTAGAATCTGGTGATGGTTTTTTACCTCTGTTGTCCTCGAATAATTCTTTTACGTATTCTGCCCATCTGTTTGATATGTCTTTCTCATCAAGTAATATTACACCATTTTTGTTCTTGATACAGCTTCCTCCTTGTGCAAACCGTGACTGATTTGATAATTTATTTATTTCTTCATGCATATCTCTTGTCCTGTGCTTTGCTTCCAAGTCTTCTATTTCCTTATATTTTGTTTCTATCCACCGTTCTTTTGCTTCTCTACACATAGTACGTATGTCATTGTCTATTGTTTTATATTCTGGAGTGTTTTTTGCTTTCTTTCTTTCGGTCATTTTATTCAAGATGTCATCTGTCATCCAAATTTGATTTTTCTTAGACTCCTTTTTAGGTAAATTTGCATTCGCTGATTGTATGCTTGTTTTTAAGCATTCCCATTTTGCGGTTGCTTTTTCTTCTGGGTTTTCTCTTCTATACTGCTCCATGCTTTCTGTCAATAACTGTTGATATTTATTTTTGACGTCGATTAAATATTTCTGATTTATATCTGGTTGTTTCAGCGCTGATATTTCTATCTGGGGTTCCTCCTGTCTTCTGTTTCCTGCTCTTTTCAGCTTTATATTTACTTTGATGACGACTGGATTGTGATCTGAATTTATGTCGGCGCCAGGATATGTCTTTGCACTTGTGACACTGTTCTTAAATCTATGTTTTATCATGATATAGTCGATTGGACACTAAGAAAACTGAAAATTCGGCCGAGATCACACAATGACATTCACGTGTCGAAATCAACATTATGGAGAACTGTTAGAAGCATTGGCTTTACGTTTAGGAAGTACGCTAGTGGAAGAAACGTCATCTGCGAGAAGCCGCACTTAGTATCTATGAGAACTAAATATTTACGTGAAGTACGGGAAATGCGTAATAAAGATTATGATATTGTGTATGTGGATGAAACTTGGATCAATGCTCACCACACAAGGGAAAAGGAATGGCAGTTATCAGATGGAACGATTAAAAGATGTGTACCCAGTGGAAAAGGACGATGTCTGATAATGGCACATGAGGCAGCAGACGTAATGGGCTAGTAAAAAATGCTGAACTTATTTTCACTTCCAATTATACGGACAACCGGGACTATCATACCGAGATGAACGGTAACATATTTAAAGAGTGGATTGAAAATACTCTTCTTCCGTCCCTAGACAGACCATCCTATCTGATAATGGACAACGCATCATACCACAACGCTGTGGCAGAAGAAGACAAAATCCCGACATCTTCGAGTACAAAAGATGCTATAAAGATTTGGCTAAAAAAAGAAGACATTCCATTTAACGAGGGGTTTCTGAAACCTGAATTACTGTCCCTTGTTAAGAAATCACAAAAGACCAAGATCTTCCATATAGACAAGTTGATTCAACTTCATGGTCATACGTGTTTGAGACTGCCACCTTATCATTCACATTTAAACACAATTGGGCAAAAGTTAAAGGACAGGTGGCAGCTGAAAATAAAACTTTCAAACTATGCAATATGAAAGAACTAACATATGCCGCCTTCTCGCAGATAGACAAAGATTATTGGTGTAAATGTGAAGATCATATCTTAAAAGAGGAAAATGACTATAGGAAAAAAGATGGACTGTCGTTCGTTCAGCCGAGAATAGTCATCAATATGTTAGACTCGTCTGACTCGGAATAAGTGTGTAAATACCTTATATGTTTTATATGTTTTCTCCTCCATCTATGTGTATATGTAAACCAATTCATTTCCTTTTTATCTCCGCGATTTCACTACTATACTTAACATACACAGTACTTTCACCTCTTCATGCATCCATTCACAACGAATAGACGTTATTTTTCTCTCAAATATTTCGAAGAAATAAAAAAGGACCTCACGTTGTAATCAGTTAACAAACCCCTCTAACATTCGAATTGTATAGACGCCTATGCCGAAAATACGCAACTTCCTTCATTTACGGTAAATTATTTTCTTCCAGGACAAAATTATTACTTCGTTAAAAAAGATCAAAGGAATTAGCCGTTGCAAGAAAAGCACACTACCTACAACATTTAATTTTATAAAACCTTTGGGACATTGAAAATATAAGACTACATGCAAAAAATCATGTTTATCAGTGCAAGGAATATGGAGATATTTGGAGTCAATCGACGACCGTCTTTTTTGAAACGCACTATAGCTGACTTTCTGGATTCATCTCGTCGTTAGTCTGTTCGTGATATCGTGGCATGTTCAACAGTGTATTTCACATCCTACTGCGCTATTTCGGTGGCATCCCTAAGAAGGGCTAGTCGTAAAAAGGACAACTAGCTGGTTTGTGGGGTCTTGTGTGTTTTTAACCTCCTCGTTTCTGTTATGTGTGTTGTCTTTTTCTCCTGTATCTGGTAAATTGCTTTTTCAATTATTGTTTGGAGTAACCGTTCAAGCATTTCAGAGATGACTTATTCATTGGGTTGGTCGTTCTTTTTATTTTCTCGGTTTGTTTTTAGCCACAGTTTCCTCAATAATCATTCTTTCATTTTCAAATTTTTTGAGGACTTCTTCATTTCCTTCTTTCAGCTGTGCTAGCTTCTTGACGTCTACTTCGATTTGGTGCTGAATTGTTTTCATGTCCTCCATCATACTCCTAACGCTCTGTAAATGTATCATATTGTAGCTTCTTTCAGTCTGATCCTCGTGTGTTTGCCTGCTTCTGCTCTCGACCTGGAGTTTTTGCTTTATTTCTTTTCCATCCGCAGTCAGCAGATGCAGTTGTCTTATAGTTATTGGGTGCTGTTTGTCCGTGGCATCTGCAGACACTCTGTGTCTTGCCTCTCTGAAGGAGATGTTTATGCATACGGATTCCTTCAGTATTTTCTTGGTTTCCTGAAACACTGGGCAGCCTATGTATCTTGCCCCGTGGTTTCCGAGGCAGTTTGCGCAGGTACGGTTTGTGTTTATGGCTTTGTAGTTGTGATCCTCCATCGTCATGGAACAGTCGCGATATGGGTGGCTCCCTGCACAATACCGACAAACTGTCTCTCTTCTGCATGTCTTCTTAGAGTGTGAAAGCTGTTGGCAGTTGGAGTACTGCATGACAGGAGGGATGTAGGCCTTTTTGATGTATCTTTCAGCGTCAGTTTCTCATTTCGTGTCGTTCCTTCAATAGTTATTACAACTAGATTGGTATCTTTTTTAACCCAGGTTTTGAGTCTTTCGATATGGATGATTCTGACATCTACGTTTTCTGTTTGTAGGAAACTGTGAACTTCGCGTGCTGACCATCTGGTATCGACCCCTCTTAACACCATCTTCTTTGCTGTCTTGAAGATGTCTACCACTACTTTTATCTGGTGTGGCAGCTGGAATTCTTTTGGCCCGGGATTCAGTTCGGTCATTAGCGATTTTGTTTTTTTCCGTGCTGTTGAGAGAAAGCACGACTCCTTTTTCGTGCCTCCCTACTTTAGCGATTGCTTCGAGGATACCGGAAACTTTATCGTCGGGTAAGGCCCTCAGCGTGGCCTCACCTCCAGACCTCTGAGTGATCTTAATTAACGATCCTCTCCTGTAGTATCTCGTGGGAAACGGCATTGCTTGGTTTGCGAAGGTGGCACGCTCTGACTACCGTCTCTGCATGTGATATGTGGGACGGACTCACGTTCTGGTTCGTTGTCTATTTCTGGTCATGTTTTGTAGAGGTTACCTCGTCACTGCACGATGGAACCCCGACTCTGACATCTTGTTGTGGTGACGATTTTGCTTTGTCAGGCTTTGGAGCATGGTTGTCCTCAGCCGTCAAAGTTTTGTGACGCTCAGTTACACGGGAACTTGTAATATCGTCATTGTAGCTACGTAGGGTGGTAGTGAAATCGCACGCATTTCATCTCTTGCCTCATTGATCCGTGTTAGCGACCTCATTATATTTCCTGCAAGGTCGGCAATGTCAGGCACATCTTCTATTCGGCCAGAGTTACTTGCTGCTGTCGCCTCCTTTGCTGTGTTAAGAGTAGGGCTGATCGGGTTCTCTAGTAGGTTTTCATCGGATTTTGTCGACGCCGTATCTGGTATCTCCGTCTCTATATCGAGTGTTGTACTGGTCAGGATTCTTCGGTATCCCATTTCTGAGATATGTAGATGCTGGTCTGTTGTTTGGTTCACGTGCGACTGTTCTTCTATTTAAAACAGTTTTAGATCGAACCATTTTAGTATAGTGCGATGATGAACAACAATGCCGTCGAATGAATTCTCACAACACGACGAGAAACGTGGTGTGTGAGAAACGAACGAACGAGAAACTGATAAGGATGAACAATAGACCCCATCGGTAATGTTTACATGATGCCCAGCTCGAAAACGGGGAAGGGGAGAATGGGGGGGAGGGGGGGGGGGGCTATTGTGACAAAATTTAAACAATACCTTTTTTTTAAAAGGTGATGGGTGGAGAGAGAGAATTAACAATTGACCATTATTGCCTGTTCTCGTTCACCAATCTTGGTCTACCCTGTTCAACCTAAGATTTGATTAAGAACAATAATTAGGGTATTAAGTGTCCTTTTATTTTCAGTTGTGTATTGTATTTAGATATATATTGTCTTTTGCAATTGTTGGTTTTAATTGATGGTAGTATTTGTTCTTTTTAAATTGGTGTTTTTGTTTTCTCGCTGTCTTTCCTTGTCCTATGAGAAGTCCATAATAGGGTTTTTTTTTAAATTACGGTATATTTTTAATGATTTGTTAGTTTTTGTTGATTAATTTCTATTTGATTGAATTTCTTTTCTGAAGTATTATTATTGGTAATATTATTACTATTATTGTCACTGTTATTAACCTTATATGTTTTCCTTTGTTTTGTGTATATATTGTTTAAGTATTGTTTGGGCTTCCCCTGGGGCAGCTATACTTAAATACTTATCACATGTGTGTCTATATTGTGATTTTTAAAGTAGGTTTTTAATTCAAGCCTCTGTTGCTAGTACTTTTTACAGTGGATCAGGTAGTGGACTATGTCATTTTCTTCCTGACATTCTTGGCAGTGTAGCTCCTCTATCATAAACTACGCTGCACCTAGACGGAGACGCCATAGCATTTTGTTCGAGGGCATCTTTAATTCTTCTCTGACCTGGCACGTCCTTGTTGGTTCTTTCAGAAGTTTGAATGCGTGTCTGCCTTTACTACTGTCCTTCCATATTGTCTTTCATTCCCTGGTTTATGGTTAGCTTCACTTGGCTCTTAATCTCCGATTTTCCAAGTCCTGCTCTTATATTGTTTTTACTTATTTTTCCATATTTGGCAGTCTGGTCTGCCAACTCGTTACCAGGTATACCTATGTGTGCTGGAACCCACACTAGCCTCAAAATGCATCCTCTGTTCCAAAGTGATGTATAAATTGCAAGAGTTTCTTCCATTATGTCTGACCGGCTGCATTTAGTTGGGTGTTCTAGTGCTTGTAGGGATGATAGTGAGTCTGTAAATATCCTTACTGCTTCTGGCGGATTATCTTCGATTATTTCTAAACGTTTTAGAATTGCTACCATCTCTGCGGTAAAAGTCGAAGCACCTTCAGTTACACTGTAGCTCTTCTTAATTCCCCACTGTGGTATTACTACTCCCGCACCTAGTTGCCCACTATCACCCTTGGACCCATCAGTGTAAACAGCCAGGCTTTGTTTTGTAAGTTATTTACGAACTTTCTTATAATCGTTTTGGCTTCTTTATCATCTATGTTTTGTTTAATCTTTTGAGTGAGTGTGTAGACTATGAATGGTGCTTTTAGTTCCCAGGGTGATACTGTGTTTCTATATTTATTACTATTATTAATTGTGTTTGACAGTTCTTTGAACTGTATTAGATCTTCTATAGTTCTTCACCCTGTTGGATATCTTTCTTTATTCAAGGGGACGTCCCATGCACTTGGTTGGGTTTTGACAAATGCTTTATGTGCTTGGTGGGTGACGTCTTGTGCTACTTTGCTCCAATAATTTAATCTTAGTTCTTTCCATCTTAGATCAAGGGGTAGTATGCCGAGAGTTCCTTCTAGTGCTTTTACTGATGTTGATTTAAATGCGCCTGTAATGGTTCCCATGGATGCATTTGAATTCTGTTTAGTTTTGCTTTGTTAGAAGCTGAAGCTTGCATAAAGTTAGTTGCTTATCCTTTACAGGACGTGGAAATCAACCCCAGCTTTTATTGGCTGTTTTTGTGATTTTTCTAGGCAATTTTTACGTTCAGTAGTTTGCCATTGCTTTCTGAACGGTACGGCGCTTATACCATTGTTAGAAATCCACACAAAGCGATTTGCTACCAAACCCCCTGCAGCAGGTTTCGAACCTGGTATATCTGGATTATGAAACTGCGTTCATATCCATTAGGCCACAGAAGCTTGCATAGTATAGTCTAATTTCTTCCTGATGAATGACTTATAGAATATAAGCATTATTTTGTTGCTGGCCCCCCATCCATTACCTTTTACTATCCTTAGTATATTGGGAGTCCCCTACAGATTTCTACTAAAATGTCTATATGTTTATTCCAATTTAGTTTTTTCTCTAAAGTTATGCCCTAGAATCTAGTTGTTGGGGAGGTACATATTTTCTGTCCTTTAATGATTATATTGATTTTGTTATTTCTTTTTAAATTTCTCTTGCTGAATATCATACCAAATGTTTTTGTTTACATTAATTTGGAAGCCCCAACTTTTCATCCATTCTGAAACTGTGTCTTTTTGTTTTTGCAGCGTTTTGTAAACATTGTCCAGGTTTTTTCCAGACCACCAACTGACACAGTCATCTGCAAATTGTGATAGTGCATTCTTAATGTCGTTAAATTCATCTGCTAGGTCATTTAGAACTATTGTGAAAATTAAAGGTGGAATCACTGATCCTTGAGGAATCCCATTCTGTTGTTCATATATGTCTGATTTATCGTTGTTCACCTGTACAGCAACATACCTGTCCTGTAAAAATATTTCTAGATACTTATAAGTTTTGCCCGTAATGCCAATCTTTTTCATCTTGTAAAGAGCTCCATCTCTAAAGAATTCATCACACACTCTAGCGACATCCAAAAAGACTGCCACTGTTTTCTCTTTCCTCTTAAACCCTAGATTGACTTCGTGTTCTAATCTTACAAGCTGGTCTACTGTACTTCTGTCTGCTCTAAACCCTGATTGGGTTGGGCTATATAACTGATTTTCTTCCAGGTAGAATTTAACTCTTTTGTTAACAACAGTTTCCAGTATTTTTCCTAGTTGTGATGTTAAGGAGATAACCTATATGAAATTACATAATCCTTTTTATTCTTTGTTGAGAAAAGGGACAGCTAACGTAATTCAGTGGTCTAACAAGCATCAAATCGCGTTAGATGAAATTAAAAGATTTTTTCACAGGCTCCAGTTTTAAGGTTGCCTAACACAAACCTTATTTTTATTCTTCGTAGTGACGCGTCATCATATGGAATCGCCGGTGTTTTGATGCAAGAATATTCAGGCACCTTGCACCCCGTGATGTACGTTTCGAGAAAATTGACGACCACCGAACAGAAATATTCAGTTCTGGACAGGGAACTTCTTGCCTTAGTTTGGTCTATTACAACTCTAGAACGATACCTATTAGGCTCACATTTTATTGTTGAAAGTGACCAAAAGGCTCTCACAGCTCTTAATACGAAAGACGTTAAATCTTCAAAGTCAACAAGGTACGCTATAGCCTTACAACCATACATCTTTGAGATTCGTTCACTACCTGGAGTTAAAAACGTGTTTGCGGACACGCTGTCCAAGCGAACCTGTCGAACCAGAACAACTTCCAGAAATGTAAACGTCTCTACAGAAAATCGTTCAAATGGAATGTGATGATCATGGAACTATGATATTTGCCTAAACTCTATACAGACTTCGTATGGATCAGGATTATTCGTACCGACATTACTATCAGGATATACTAATTGTTTGCATTGAAACATGACTTTTTAGATCTTACCATTTTCTTGGTACGGGAACACTGTTGTCTGTTGTATACAGATATATTCAATATTCATAATGAACATATTGGACTACGTAATGTGTTGAAATAGATTTTTTTCATCGTGCATGGAAAATAAAAGAACAGATTCTCATATTTTATTAACAATTCTTAATATAACAGTAACACTTAGTAAGACTGTTAGCAATTAAATGAATGAGTAATTAGTGATTGTTTTTAATTAAGAAATATATTGATTAGTTAGAATCAATTTAAGTTTCTCAAGTAGTGGTATAGTTTACATTCACTAACTTTAATAGTTTAATTGTGTCTCCTCATACTTATATCTACCACTCTTGGTATATAATTTTGATACTTATAGATGATTAGTCCACCTTAGTAATGTTAGAAACATTAAGTGTGTTGTTCTCTTAGCGTGTTGAATTATGCATTGTTTATTCACTTTGCGTGTTTTAATTTCATTTTTCGGTTTATAATTCACTTGTCATTTGTTACATATCATCATTGTTTTTCTTTTTTTTTCATTTGAAATCATGTGTTAGTTTTATTTTGTTTTGTCTTTTTGAAAAAATTTAGTTGGATGTTTTACCATTCTTTTGGTCCTGATTTCCAACTTTCTTTGAATTTTTTTCATTGAATTTCACCACATCGTACCAAAGTATTGTGGATGTATGCATTAATGCATGCTATGGTTTAGTTGTCTTGATTTCTATTTAATATTCATTTTCTTTTTATGGTATAATATTTTAACTATGAATTATTTTTATAGATGTCGATGTAGTTTGACTCACCTCTCCGAATTACTTAGAAAAAAAAAAAGATTAATATAATTAACTTTTTTTTAAGGGGGAGTGATAACGAAACTGTTGCGTACTTCTACATAGATGGCAGTCTTAGGTCCTGCCTGTGTTAAAAGGTTACGCACCATTCTTATGATAAGAATATTATTTGTGCGTATGATTTATCACGCACGTGTGTGTACTATGTAGTGTATGAGAGACTCATAGCGCACGGGTTTCTAAGATCTAGAGATGACGTCAGAGAGTGATGTTGAACTGTCAAGCCGGACTGATCGTCCGTAGTATATTGTATTGTGTCCCTGATGAATGGGAATTATTTATATGGAGGACAACTGGTTTTCTTATCAGAAGCCAATGTCAAGATGTATATGTAAGTCTTGCACCCATGTGTTGATAAATAATCTTATTGATGATTTTAAGTGATGTCTCCACTCATTACTGGCATCTAGCTGGAGTCCTCATGGCAGGATTTCAAGAATGGATCAGATGAGCTGATAGCTTCACTTGTAAACGTAGTGGTAATCCTACTAGAGGAAATATTATTTAATATATTGCAAAATTGTATTACGAAGTGTCGACATCTCGGTCATGGCAAGTATTGGAGAGGTTAGCCAAGGATAGTCGCTAACATGTATTTTATCTTGATGTAGAAACGTGTGGATCTAATGTTTAATCAACTGTCTGAGCAGTCTATGGAAGAAGTTAATTGAGCAAGACAGTATATTTTGGATGCCTTATCAAGTATTATAAAGATGCATATTAAACCCGATGTTTTTGTAGAAGGTCAACGGCCGATGCCTTAGAAGCTATCATAAAGACATATTAATTGTATCAACTTTAGTTTAGCGAGGAAGAATATTGATAATGGAACTTACTGGAAAGACGTATATTGCCATTAGGAACATTACGCTAGATTTTCACCATCCTGTTTTCTTATTGATCGTCCATGCATCAAACGTATCGTCTACTATTTCATATCGTGTTTGTATTCGTGAATAAATACATTGAACTTTAAAGACAAGCCTTTGCTGAATACTTCAGTTGATCAAAGTTTTATTAACATACTTGAAGTTCATTTTAGAATTCGCGTTATTGGCATGAACTGGCAGTATCACCTACCATCGTCAACTCACATTCAAACATCGTCAAAACCAACGCAACACTATGATATGTGCATATTTTGGTGTGTGTGATTGCCATTAACTTACTTGAACTACACGCATTCGCACGTATTGATATCTACTCACCCACACACCTTCTGTCGGCCATCTGTATAAGCCCGACCTACTAATTTGCCTTCATTAGCAAACATGGTATTTTTTTTTCTTTTTTTTTTTTCTTAACCAGCAGCACTTGGGCTTTCAGCCCTTCGGCCCAATGACATGTCATTGCGAGGCTGGGGAACCTGAGGACTTTCCTTCCAACCCGGTCAGGAGCTTCGCTCCTTCCCATCCACAGAGGGTTTATCACAGGAGCCGTTCAGGCTATTCAGTCAAATTTCCGGCCGTAAACATTTCTTCAAACGCCGACGCCCGGGTTTGAGCCATGAACACCTGGTCGCCAGTACAACGCCGAAGCCATTACACCAGCGCGGCTCCCCATCAAACAGGTATAGCACATGTACATTTTTCCTGATGACATACAATGTTTGCTGAGGTCATTAAACATACACCAGAATACGGCAGTACAATTTGCTACAGTGGTAGCCCTTATACAGCAACAGTGATAGCCAGCAAGATTTACACCTCTACATTTGTGGCCACACAACATCATCATCATCTTCTTCCTGACGAAACTTCTTCAAACACACCTTGTTACAGTAGTGGCCAGTAATCCCCGCATGTTACATAGAGTATTGGGCATGGCTCTGAATATTCCAAATGATTCCGAGGCTTGTAAAGAAGTAAGAAAGAGAAATAGTGGTTCTCAAGCTGTTAACCAATGATATTAACCCTCTAAGGTGACTTGTGAATCACAGGCGGCTCTTAAGTCATTTTAAAGTAAATATTATTCTGCGTGTTAACGATATAGAATATGTAATGAATATTTATATCTTCACGCCGTTGGTGGAGCGATTGTAGTGAAGTGAAGTGAAGTGAAAATATGTGATCCCACAGACTGGCAGGCAATAAATAAATAGTGGAGATTTTTATTTCAAGAGCTTAGATCAACATGCTACTTGCAAGTAAACATATTGAGAACCACAGACTCGATTCATAATTAAAACGTAATAAGAAATGTTCATTGGATATTAAGAAAGATGATATTGGTAATCTATATGAGATTTTGAGAACCAGTGTATCTTTTGAGTTGACATATTTGTATATAATAATGAGAACAATGGTTCTAGAGTGTTGAGGCTTCTTCATGGTGTGATTTTTATCGCGGCAACTTATTAACACCGGATTTTTGTCACACCATGTCGTACTTCAACTGAATGCAAGAGATTCATGAAAGCGGTCGCTGTGGGATGAGTATCTAGGTATGACGTATAAGAGCAGAGTTGGATGTGACGCCATAGCGTCAAGAAGTGTGTCTATATGGCTTGTGTGTCAGGCAGTGTACAGTATTATATATTCAACAAATATTCAGAAGATGATGGTAAGCAATATATGCTTTAAATGATAGGCATAAGACAATGCTAGGATTGTAAATGAAGTAATGCGGGACGATAATTCCCATTAGAAAGAAATGTGTTAGAATAAAATTGTATGAGTAAATATAATTGAACATTCGTTATACCGGGAAGCCCCATTCCCCGAGGTCAATGGATTATTAAAAATAAATATTGGTTATACCGGGACGCCACATCCCCCGAAGTCAAAGGAGTAAAATAAATGAATGTTTGTTATACCGGGATGCTACAGTCCCCGAAGTCAATGGATTGATATAAATATGATGTGTGAATATTTGATGTACCGGGACGCCTAATCCCCCGATGTTAATGGAAAAATTTAGTTGGACTTTTGTTATGCCGGGACGCTAAATACCCCGATGAAAAATGCAAATAATGAATGATATTATGAAGGTATAATAATAATAATAAATTCTTTAAGCACCAAACACGGCGCATAAGGCAGAAACCAGTGCTCTCCAGGTTGTTCGTTGTGATGCCACTTCTCTTAACTCTTGCACATTATTTAGGCCCAATGTTCTTCCTTCTCTTATTATTGTTCTTCTGAGTGTTTCTTTTGGTCTTCCTTTTTTCCTCTTACCCTCAGGAACCCAAGTGAGCGCCTGTAGTGGTATTCTGTTGTTTTGCATTCGTAGGATATGACCGATGTATGACCATCGTCTTTTCCTTATATAGTCGGAGACATATTTCTGCCTAGAGTCTTCTCTTATTTGTCGATTAGTCTTGAATTCTTTCCAACTGATGTTCATGAGTTTTCTAAGACATTTGTTCTCGAATGTATTCAGCTTGTTCTCCAATGATTTTGTTATTTTCCAACTCTCACAGCCGTATGTTAACACTGAGATAGCATTTGAATTAAACAGACGAAGCTTGGTATGTATATTCAATGATCGTAATTTCCAAATGTTAGATAATCTATTGAAGGCGCTAGCTGCCAAAGCAATTCTAGTATAGATTTCTCTTGTTGTGTCACCATCCTGAGTCATTTTACTGCCTAAATAATTGAAACTTTCAACTTTCTGTAGTTTTTCCCCGTTCAAGATGATATCAAAGGTCTCGTTAGAAAAGTTCATAGCTTTAGTTTTAGAGGCATTTATTTGGAGACCTATTTTAACCGAGAGATGACACAAATTATTTATTGCTTCTTGGGATTGTCTTGGTGTTGAACTTCAGAATGCCACGTCATCTGCGAAATCCAGGTCCCCCAGGAATTTTCCATTTGTCCATGAAGGTATAGACAATGGAAAAGTTGAATGACACTGTAAGAAAGACGAAACAAGATAAAGCACGACTGTAAAGCGGAGAGGGAGCATACATGTCATATTCGTAATTGTGACGTTGTGAATTTGTACTTACTGGTTATTAAACTGTTGCCAAATCGTCTAAGCCAAGAAGTTTCTAAAATCAATCCAGGTTCGTTCAAACAGTTGTTAACCTTACTCCGTATTTGAAGTTTTGACAGAAAAAGGTTTAGATACGAAGGGTGGTTTCCATAATATTCAACAATACAAACCCAATCAAGATAAATGAACTTTCACATCTTTATTAACACCAATGTACCCTAGACAACGAAAGGATTCGGGCAATTTCTTTATCCCTTAACAGAGGAGAAATAACTGGGAGTCTCGTCTACGTGGACTCTACCTTCAACTACATCTTGGGACATCAAGAAACGAATTTTTCTTACTGCGAATCAAAAGTCAACTGAGGCTAGACTACTGCACTGAACTTTTACGAAAGACTTTTGTCATTTTGAGAATGATACGATCCTAATTCGTCTAAAAAGACTGCACATTCACTCAAATTTCACTATTGAAGATGTCATGTAACGGCTGCTTCTTGAAGATGCATCAAAGATCGTTGACCTGACCATGAGGATTGTCACGATTCAACACCAAGGCATCTAAATGATTAAATTCGGACTGTGATTATATACATTGAAGATTTCAATACTGGCAAAACACGCATTTTCGATGTTGAACGTTTATGGACAAACTGGCACATTGTACCCAATGACGTCATCAAAGCCGGCATTGTAACGACCAAACGACTTTCTGTTCAACTTGTAGTCGGGCGGTGGTTTCGTCCATTTATGTGTTCCTGAGGTAGACTTGGAGTTCGAACACACTGACCCCTTATCTGCAAAGGTTCTGAGTTCAACAAAAAAGATAAGTAGTATTTTAATTCCCTGGTAAAATCTACTCTAGAATCCTAGAGCAGAGACTCCGACGCCTAGCTGAGCCACAGTTGGATGAGGTCCAGTGCGGATTCCAAGCAAACTGAAGTACTCAAGACCTAATCTTCAACTCAGACATCTGAGTGAAAAGGCCATTGAGTATAAGAGTGAGATCCATCTTTGTTTCATAGATCTGTAAAGGCGTTTGACAGGGTCCCCTGGAGCAAAGTTTGGGACTGTTTGGCAAGGAAGAATATTCCATCACCTCTGATTCATGCTATACAGAGCTTCTACAAGTCTTGCAGGAATTATGTGAGGACAGCAAACCATAAGTCAGAAGAGTTCAGGACCACCACTGGTGTAAGACAAGGTGATATCCTGTCACCTTATCTTTTCATACTCCTCATGGACGATGTTATCAAGTCATGTAAGGAGAGAACAAAAAAGTATTCAGTGGGGTACTGTAAGATGAGACAGGTATGTATTTCAGAGCTGGCATTTGCTGATGATGTTGCGCTGATTGCTAAATCAGAGGCACATGTCCAATCCAACCTGCAAGTCTGGAAGGAAGAGCTGGAGAAGAGAGGGATGGTCATAAGCAGCTCTAAAACAAAATCCATGGTGATATCACGAGAAGAAAGAAAACATCAGATTAAGTTGGGAGAACAGGTCCTAGAGCAGGTCGACCACTTTAAATATCTCGGAGCTATTATAGACCGAAAGGGAGGCATCAAAGAAGAGTTGGCCACTCGAAAAGCAGCAGCTGGGAGACTTTTTCAGGCCATAAATCGTGGATTCCTCAGCAAGAAAGAGGTTGGTAAGAAAACGAAGATGGCTGTATACCGCTCCACCTATGTCCCAGTCTTGACATATGGATGCGAGTCGTGGGCAATGAATACAACCCACAAAAGGCAGATCCAAACCTCAGAAACGAGGTATCTGAGGAAAGTGGTTGAAGTAACAAGAAGAGACATGGTCCGCAACCAGACGATCCGTCAAGGCCTAAAATCCCATCCGCTGCAGACCCAAATAGAACAGTCCCAACTAAGATGGTTTGGCCATGTCTGCAGAATGGGAGAAGATCGGCTACCACGACAAGCATGGGAAACAAAGAGCCAGGGATCCAGATCCCCAGGACGACCCAGAGTCCGCTGGGAGGACAACATTAGACAATCTTTGAAGGACCGAGGACTAGAATAGAACCAGGCCAGGAAGAAGACAGCTGATAGAATGGTCTGGCGCTCTCTCTTCCAAACCTCTACACCTCACGGTAGAAGGGGAACGACTAAGTAAGTAAGTAAGTAAGTAAGTAGAATAATTTTTTATAAGTGTAGTGATTTCTAAATACAATATCTAAATTAGTATATAACAGTATAGGGCATAAAGGCAAAGATAAGAAAGTACAAAAAAATTTTCTGCTAGAACGGTTGGTGTCGCCTACGCCTTCAGATTATTATTTGCTAACGAATAGCCGAACAAAACGGTACCCAAATTTTCAAATTCGTCTTTGACATAAACACCCACTTTTCCTAGTTCTAAGAAAGTTTTTGCCTAAAATGCATTGTGGAACGAGGATAGATGAAATGCTAATTCGTTTCGCTTTTATTTTAAACTAAAAGCAACCATAGCACAGGGGCAAGCCTTGCTTTAGGGGTTTCCCCAAATACAATGAAAAAGTTAGAATTGTGGACACTACGGTCATGTAAACATGTTAAGCTCTTATTGTGAATGACCTAAGCTCTCGTATTTAGCTTGATATTACATGGAAAAAGAGTGAACGAGAGGTAGTTTAAAAATAAACAACTAACATAGAAAAAAAGATAGAATTTTGAACCAACCCACATAGCCCCTTAAAAATCGTAGATTCGTGTACCTGAAGACTTCCTGACCAAGAATATGTTATTAGTTATCTAAATAGTCCCTTAACTAATCAACTATTGATAAAACCATACATAGAGATCAGAGATACTGTCAGGTCAAGTCATATCTGCTTAGATTGGATCGCATATTTTTGGGGAAAAAAGTAGGTGACGGATAGGCTCAGATAGTACAGTGAATCCGATTGGGTGGCATTTGAAGTGAGACGAAATATTATTGGCTGACCTTTGAATGAACATAAATACCCTAGTAACGTAGGAAAAGTTTGAATGATATTTTTTGAAAGACTGTTTACCCTTGTAAAATTAAAAGTGATTGGCCAACTGAATCGATATTGTCAGATCAAGCGTTAGGGGGGAGGGGGGGGGCGGGGGGGGGACGCAATTTCTAGAAGAATTTTCAGTGATAGATGAAATCAGGCTGTGCTTTTAAATACATTTCTGGACAGCCTGGGCAACAAAACTGATCGAAACTGTGTCAGTCATCGTCTCTGTGTATTTCATTGAACATTGTGGTAAGATTGACATTTATTAATCTGTATTTTATATAAAAATTGAATGTGAAATAATAATATATGTCTGGACATGAGTGGGTCTATAGCGAACATGAGGCAAAGCCTAAAGATTGATCCACCATGTGATAGACTGTCAGAGAGGTATAAAAATACAAGAATATGTATGATTGTCATAAAGGAGCATAACACCTATCCTATTATATGGAAGAGATTACAGCTGGAATTGCAGTGGCGTTGTAACTATTAGGGGAGAGGAATACTGGTGTACATTGTCACATCAAAAGAAAATGGTGGCATAGGTTTGTATAAGGATAAGATCCTTTTTTCTTTGTTTGTAATGTACATGTCCTTAATTGTGGACTATTAGTGTATGCTAGATATTACGAAGGATGCATACCTTCACATTTCAGAGGTCCTGGGTACTGACGTTAATGTGGTACCAAACGATTGAAAAATGATTGATTTAGGACTCTGCCTGTTTACTGCGAGCCCATGCTAGTGGCCATTGCCTATCAAACAGGGAACAGATTGTCAAGCGAGCAGAGGAAAGGTTCAACCAATATTCTACTGCAAAGATAAGTTCTCGTTCGGCACCTGAAAGCTCAGCTACAGAACTTTATAAGAAGAAATATAACAAGTGACAGTGAATAAAATTGGGACAAATATTAATAGTTCAACAAGTGACAAAATAGAAACAAACATTATTAAAAGGATATGATTCAAACAACATCCTATTGGTACTACCAGTATTTCCTTAAAGTAGGAGAACACTACAGACGTATATAAGAATAATATTTTTATGTATGGGCAGAGGATCTATTGTGCTATTTGACTGATGTAATTGATTATTTTGATTTCACTTTTAAATTGTCAATCCTGATTCCAAATAAATTAGAATCAGATAATAAAATTGTAAAAATTATCTTTACACAAATTCAACCACAGTCTTAAATACGATAGCCTTTTAGAGTGTCGTTTGTATGTTGTTGTGGTAGTACTGTGTGCTGTTGTTAATAATAAACTATTTGTTTGTATGTTTGTTGATTTTGTATATTACCCTCTACATTCATAACCCTAGACACTAAACGAAGTCATTTAATATGATAATATAAATACATTTTTAATGAGATAAAAGAGGTGGTAGCGGAAAGGTACCCTGAAAAGTTCCCAATACTATTGGGTAAATTCAGGGACCTTCATAGCTAATCTCAATTAATATAAATATAATAATACCTACAACAATTCATAACATCAAATCCACCACAATAAGAGTAAAATTTTATGATGAATATTAAATGGATTTATTTGTAATCTAAGTGAAATAATCAATAGAACAAGAAGGCGACAATAGTAGTGTTGACGATCCTTGATTAGGGTGTTTTGATTTGGCTGACCTTGGGTGAGAATTGTAAGGTTAAGTTTTTGTGTTTGGTTTTGTGAACTGCCTACGTGACAGTAAAGTCACGGGAATTGTATGAACAAGTGAGCTGTGTGTGAGACAGGTTGTTCTAGAATGTCCGGAAATAGCTGTAGTGGTACATCGAAGTTTTAAATTAAGTCAGTCAGATCCCAGACGCGATAGCATTTAGAAGCAAGTTTGCTTTGAGTGTGATAATGGTAGAAGTTAAAGTAGCAAGTGAATTGACAGTTTTCATCGGGTCAATAAGCCAAATGATTTTTGGTTGTTTTTGTTGTGACAGAAAAAGTAGACTATCGCCCAGACACTCAATCGCCACAAGTATCTATGACAGGTCGTTACTTTATTTTGTGGACAAGATGCCAGTGTTCCCAGTCACAGAAAATGTGTGTGTTTTCGAAAACCCAGGTACGTTGAACATTTTTGTAGTCTTATAGCAATTAGAGAAGTGCAGTAGACAAGTTGACAGACTAGGGAGCAAGAGATATACTTGGTAAAGCTACATCCCTGGCGGTTAGGTCAGTCTCACTAAGATACGCCAAGGCAGATATGAGAAAATCAGAAGACATAAGTCAGAACACATAAAAGAAACAAATGATTGAATGCGAGGAACATTATGACAAGTAAAATATTTACAACAGTGGTTCTCAAGCCATGGCCACTATTACCACTAGAGACAGTATGAATATCGAAGCAGAGAGAGAGAGAGAGAGAGAGAGAGAGAGAGAGAGAGAGAGAGAGAGAGAGAGAGAGAGAGAGAGAGAGAGAAAATTACGTTTGTATTATTACTGAAATATTTGCTGTATAAAGTCTGCCAGCCTCATGAGGAAGGTTCGACATATCATTTTGTCCAACCTTTTCGATCATGTAAATAAAGTTCAACATTTAACTGTTACTGCTGTCAGCGTGAACTCATTCATCAACTGTTGAAATCATTCATCAACTGTCAGTGCATGAACTATTGTCAAAGTGACGTCACGTTTTGAAAGAAAGAATTTGTCTAACATCACAAGTAAGCTGCCTACTGTTTTAGGGTAGAGATACGAAACCTATACGATCACACATAAAATAGAAGTATGAAATAATAGACAAGACATCATCATCACCCAGCTTATATATCAACGGCCACATGGTCATTGGAATTGGCCCAATTAAGAAACTCTAATAATTCAAATTGTGTGTAGCACATGGCTAACTTAATGGGTATTTGGTACTGCAAAGATATTGTTTTTTTTTTCTTTCTGATTCAGCAGCGAGTTAAAATTTACGAGGCCTTATTCACTGACGCATCACTGAGGCCGTAGTTCACTGACGTATCACTGAGGCCATACACCACATTCTTTGAACTGCATCAGAAGCCGTTCCATACAACATTATCATATGGAGTAAATTTCTTTTTCTCACATACTGAGAAAAAAGTTTAAGTCAAAACCACACCGTTGTATTATACCCTACTCTGGCAAAAGGCTAGCTAACCTTGTCTGTCTGTACAAATATTCATACTATGTTGTTGTTTGTTCTTGTTTTGAAACGGTGATGGGTGGAGAGCGGACACTTAACAGCTGACCATTATTGCCTCTTCTCGTTTCATCTTTGTCTACGCTGTTCAACCTGAAAAATTGGTTATAATTGGGGTATTTAGTGTCATTTTATTTACTAATTTTGTATTAAGTTTAAATAACTATTGTCTTGCAGTTGCTGGTTTTAATTTATATTAGTATTTGTCATTTTATTTTCAGTTTTTGTATTGTATATAGTTTTAATTTGTTGGTTTTAATTTGTATTAGTGTTTTTTTTTTTTTTTTTTTTTTAATTCTCTTTGCCTTTCCTTGTCCTCTGAGTAGTTAATGGGTTTGATACTTTTTGCTGGTTTTATGTTTTGTTAATGATTTGTTATTTTTTGTAGCTTAATTTCTATTTGGTTGAATGTCTTTTCTGAAGTACTAACCTTATATGTTTTCCTTGTTTTATGTATATATCTTTTAAGTATTGATTGGGCATCTCCTGGAGCATCTATACTTAAAACATTATCACCTGTCATGCCTATATTGTGACTTCTATAGTAAGTTTTTAACTCTAGCCTTTGTTGTTCAAACTTTTTACAGTGCATCAGGTAGTGGTCTTTGTCATTCTCTTCCTGACATTCTTGGCAGTGTGGTTCCTCTATCATAAAGTATGCAGCAACGAGACGGAGACTCCACATTTTTCTGTTCGATGGAATCTTTAATTCTTCTCTGACTTGGCACGTCCTTGTTGGTTCTTACAGCAGTTTGAACGCGTGTTTGTCTTTTCTACTGTTCTTCCATGTTGTCTTCCATTCCTCGTTTATAGTTAGCTTCACTTGGCTCTTGATTTCTGACCTTCCCAGTCCTGCTCTTATATTGTTTTTACTTATTCTTCCATTCTTGGCATTCTGGTCTGCCAACTCGTTACCAGCTATACTAATGTGTGCTGGAACCCACACTAGCCTCACACTGCATCTTCTGTTCCCTAGTGATGTATTAATTGCTAGAATTTCTCCCTTTATGTCTGGCCGGCTACACCTCCCTGGGTGTTCTAGTGCTTGTAGTGATGATAGTGAGTCTGTAAATATCGTAACAGCTTCTGGCGGATTATCTTCGATTATTTCTAAGCTTTTTAGAATTGCTACCATCTCTGCGGTAAAAATCGAAGCCCCTTCGGTTACACTGTAGCTCTTTTTAATTCTTCACTGTGGTATTACAACTCCTGCATCTAGTTGCCCACTATCACCCTTGGATCCATCAGTGTAGACAGCCAGACTTTGTTTTGTTAGTTGATCTATGAACTTTCTACTTATCATTTTGGCTTCCTTATCTTCAACGTTTTGTTTGATCTTTTCAATAAGTGAGTAGTCTATGATTGGTGGTTCTAGTTCCCAGGGTGGAATTTTGCTTCTACATTTATTACTATTTTCAATTGTGTTTGACAGTTCTTTGAACTGCGTTAGATCTTCTATAGTTCTCCACCCTGTTGGATATCTATCTTTATTTAAGGGGACGTCCCATACACTTGGTTGGTTTTTGAAAATGCTTTATGTGCTGTGTGGGTCACTTCTTCTGCTACTTTACTCCAATAATTTAATTTTAGTTCCTTCCGTCTTAGACCAAGGGGTGGTATGCCAAGAGCTACTTCCAGTGCTTCTACTGGTGTCGACATAAATGCTTCTGTAATGGATCTCATGGCTGCATTTTAAAATTTGCCTAGTTTTGCTTTGTTAGAAGTTGCAGCTGAGTCATAGATTATGCTGGCATAATCCAGTTTCCCACTGATGAAAGACTTGTAGAACATAAGCATTACTTTATTGCTGGCCCGCCATCCATTACATTTTACAATCCTTAGTATATTTAGGAGTCCCCTACAGCTTTCATCTAAATTGTCTATATGTTTATTATAATTTATTTGTTTATCTAGAGTTATGCCCAGAAATCTTGTTGTTGAGGAGGTACATATTTTCTGTCCTTTAATGGTCATATTGATTTTATTTTTTTTTTTAAATTTCCTTTTCTGAATATCATACCTACTGTTTTGTTTACATTAATTTGGAAGCCCCAACTTTTCATCGACTCTGAAACTTCGTCTGTTTGTTTTTGAAGTTTTTGGTAGACATGTTCCAAGTGTTTTCCAGATCGCAAATGGCACAGTCATCTGCAAATTGTGATACTGCATTCTTAACTGATTCCGTACGTAATTATTTTCAGCTCTGGACGGAATTATTTTTAAGCCCCAAAAATTTACACATACATAATTTACGTTTGCTGACAATGTGTGTCTAATCATGAGTTAAGTATAACATATTATATATCAAATTAAAGTACATTGGATGAACAATATAAATCCATATGCCTTTCTAGCTAATTTTATGTTATGTTTATGTTATAACAGATAACATGTTCACGGAAAAAAGATAACTTGAAATTTTGAACAAAAATTTTCGACTTACGTAAGGCTTGTAACAAAAATTGTTATCACAATACAGTTTCACTGCTCTCTTTGTGCAGGTAATCCATTTAGAAACACAGAAAAAGTAAGAAAGTTATGGTTGATCACACACACTGTTCACATATTAGTAACATATCCTGTGTGTTTTTCGGCCATTATGGCGATACGACAAAACACGATTAAAGATGAAGATAAATGTGAAAAAATCCGTTCAAACGCAAATAAAAGACGTTGAAGCTTGTTGAAATTTGCCCAGTTTTGTGTTTACTTCCGTTCGAGATAAATTCCGGGCAGTATAAAATATCAGAATAGAAAGAAACAATGAAATAAATCAGCGTCTTTTAAAAGATCTTACGTCTACAGCGTTCGGCCTTTGCGTCTATTATTAGATCTTGCGTACGGAATCAGTTAATGTCGTTAATTCATCTGGTAAGTCATTTACAGCTATAGTGAAAATTGAAGGTGAAATCACTGATTCCTGAGGAATTCCATTCTGTTGTTCATATATTCCTGACCTATCATTGTTCACCTGTACAGCAAAATACCTGTCCTGTAAAACGTTTTATAGATACCTATAGGTTTTACCAGTAATGCCAATCTTTTTCATTTTGTAAAGAGCTCCATCTCTCCAGCATTCATCATATGCCCTTGCGACATCTAGAAAGACTGCCACTGTTTTTCTTTCCTCTTGAACCCTAGCTTTACATCATGTTCTAATCTTACAAGCTGGTCTACTGTACTTCTGTCTGCTCTAAACCCTGACTGGTCTGGGCTATATAACTGATTTTTGTCCAGTTAGAATTTAACTCTTTTGTTTATAACAGTTTCCAGTATTTTACCAAGTTGTGATGTTAAGGAGATAGGCCTATATGAACTTACATCATGGGCTTCCTTATTGGATGGGATCTATCATAGCTACTTTCCATGCTTTTGGTATCTTTCCTAAGCTCCAGATTTTGTTTTAAAGGGAAATAATGATGTTTATAGTGTTTTTGGGTACTTTCTTAAGGATTTCATAACTAAGTATTTCATGCCCTGAGGCAGTATTAGATTTCTCTTCTATTGCACTACTTCCTCTGTTATATCCGCATCTAAACAGTTTGTTTCATCTATCTGGTCTGGTAGTTCTTTTGAAAAGTCTATCCTAAGTCTTTCTCTTCTCTCAATTTTTTCCTGTCCAAGACTACTTTTTGCACTGACTTTATAGAAATACTCAGCAAGGGCATTAGCTTTTTCTTTATCTGTTTCTGCTCTCTTTGGTAGTTTGATTGTTGGCATTATTGTTTTCTTATCGTTCCCTTTGATTGCCTTAAGCTTTTTCCAAACTTCTTTAATTTAAGTGCTACGTTTAAGTGTCTGACAAAACTCCTTCCAGTTAGTTTCTTTGGCTTTAAATATTATTCTGTTAGATTCATTCCTAATATGTTTATACTCATCATAGTTTTCTTCTGTTCTGTTATTTCGATATGTTTGTAATGCCCTTTTCTTCACTCATGAAATTCTGCACACCTTTTTTTCAACCAGGCAACTGGTTCTTTATTCCACTGAGTTTTTCTTTTCTTCTTAATGTTATTTATTGGTTTTAGGTGCTGTGGCATATTTTTATTTGGTATATATTTTATTGCTATTTTCAGAATTTCATTGGTCAGTGTTTCTGCCCACAAGTCAGTATCATCTGTTTCCATGTCTTTATTTTCCATCACCTCCAGGTCAGATTGGAAGGTTTCCCAGTTTGCTTTGTTATAGTTGAAAGTTAGTTTCTCTGGTTCTGGGTTTGGAATGACGTTTTCATGCATGGTTATTACAATGGGCAGATGATCTGTGTTTGTGTCTTGTAACACTTCCCAATTTACATTAGCTAGGTTGTTAGTTGCTATACTTATGTCTATTGCTGAGTCTGCCCTGTTAGCTTGTGGATTAATTCTAGTTGCAGTTCCATCATTTAGTATTAGCAGGTCATTGTTTTCTATGAAGTCAAGTAGGCGCTTTCCTGCATTGTGTGCATGTTGTCCACCCCAAGCATAATGATGGGAATTAAAATCGCCTACTATGTCTGTTTTTGGGCTTAGTCTGGTGCTTATGGCTAGTATTTCTTCATCTTTAATTACTCCCTTTTTTGCGTATACATTTAGGATTGTTAAATTGTTTGGTTCTGCTGCTATAGTTACCTGGATACCTTCTATGTTGGTTGTATCAAATACTTCCCAGTCTATAATTTTAAATGTTTCGTTAACTAAGACTGCAAAACCCCGTCCTCTACCTTCTTTCCTATCGTGCCTAAGTATCTTAAAGCCCTTACAAATATATCTGCTATTTGGTTTTAAATGTGTCTCTTGAAGAGCATATACCCGGTAGTTCCTCCTGTCTCTGCTAGTAGGGGTGCAAAATTCTTTTTGATACCCGTACAATTCCACTCTGCCATCAATGGTACCTATACCTGGTAGCGGTATGGCAGCTTGCGTACCCTGACAATCCCCAGACCTATGCCAGTGGGAGTTTTACTCCTGGTAGGTTCAACCAAGCTGAACTGTTCTGTGTGGGTAGTGGTCAGACAAAAGCTGGTACCCTGGTCCTCCACGTTGGGGGTTTTAGCATAAGGCTGACGACCCTGTCTGTGTAAAAAAACAATGAAGTTACGGAAACCACAATAAGTGAACAAACTTTAATGCTGGATGGACATTCGGAATCTCTGGCTCGTATGACTGTCAGTGGTGAAAGCCGAAAGGAAGCGTCTGACATGAAAATGGATGTCCTGACCGCAAAACAGGATACAAGAATAGGTTTTTGGAATTTCAGAACAATGTACGAGACAGGTAAACTAAGACAGGTCACGGCAGAAATGAGAAACTATAGGTTACACATTCTAGGGATAAGCGAGAGCAGATGGACAGGGGCAGGAATAGTTAAAACAGCAACAGGAGAAACAGTACTTTACTCTGGAAGAGAGGATGGACAGCACAATGAAGGCGTAGCCATTATTCTACAGAGAAAAATAGAAAGGACATTACTGGAATGGAAACCCATCAACAACAGACTGATAAGATTAAGATTGAGAGGGAGATTCACCAACACTACAATAATACAATGCTACGCACCAACGAATAATAGCGATGAGGAGGTCAAGGATGAATTCTATCAACAACTGCAGAAAGAAATGGAAGACACACCTAGATATGATCTTGTTATAGTAATGGGAGACCTCAATGCGAAAGTTGGTACACACAATACATATAATGAAAGAACAATGGGGAAATGCGGCAGCGGAACAGCAAACGAAAATGGGGATAAACTAATAAGTTTCTGTAGCATTAACAACCTTGTCATTGGAGGAATACTCTTCCCACATAAAGAAATTCACAAATTAACATAGGAATCACCAAATGGTCGGGACAGAAACCAGATAGACCCCATAGTGGTTAACGGTAGATGGAGACATGCATTACAAGATGTGAAGGTAAGAAGAGGTGCAGATGTGGGAAGTGATCACCATTTAGTAGTAGCAAAACTGAAAGTGAAACTAAGAAGGGCTGCACCAACTGTAATTACACAGAAAAGGTTTGACATCAGCAAATTGAAGGACTCCCTTACCAGAAAAGCTTTTGCGGCCGACATAAAGAAACGATATCAATTTACCAAAAGTCAGGAAAAGACATTGACTGATGATATAGACCAGAAATTCAACACCATTTCAACAATACATAAGGAAAGCAGCAAATCCTGCTTGGGATTCCAGGAAAGGAAGAAGCAAGACTGGATAACACCAGAAACATTAAACACCATAACACTGATAAAGGAAATGAAAAGAAAGAAAACAGAAGCGAATTCCCCCAGGTTAAAGCAACTATATAGCGAACAGTACAGTCAGCTGGACAAGGAAGTTAAACGCCAAACCCGAGCCAACAAAAGGAATTTCCTAGACGATCTTGCAAGAAAGGCAGAGGAGGCAGCACTGAGAAATGAACAAAGCACAGTATACAAAATAACTAAATTCATCAGCGGAAAACGAGGTGCAAACAATATTACATTAGAAAGAGATAAGCAAGGTAATCTCATCACAACAGCAAAGGGACAGGAAACAAGATGGGAAGAGCACTTTAGAGAAACTCTGAACAAGGAACCACCTGAAACACAATTTAATGTTCCTGAAGCTGAAAACGATCTAGATGTGAATACAGGCATTCCACGAAAAGAAGAAATCATTACAGCAATCAAAGGGTTAAAGAACCGCACAGCTCCGGGCCATGATAATTTAAATGCAGAGCTATTTAAGACAGACCCTGAGCTAGCAGCAGAACTATTAGAACCACTATTTGCACAAGTCTGGAAAACGGGGACAACACCATCAGAGTGGAAAAAAGGAATAATTGTCAAATTGCCCAAGAAGGGAGATCTTGCAGACTGCAATAATTGGAAAGGAATCACTCTTCTCTCAGTTCCCAGCAAAATACTAGGCAGGATAATTATACAGGGAATTTCAAAGGCAGTAGACCACAAACTGAGGAAAGAACAAGCAGGATTTAGAAAGAACAGAAGATGTGTAGATCATATATTCACTCTCAGGAACATTATAGAGCAGTGCTCAGTATGGCAAGGACAGCATTACATTAATTTTGTTGATTTTTAAAAGGCTTTTGACAGCATACATAGGGACAGTTTATGGAAAATACTGAGGGCTTATGGAATTCCAAGCTGCATAGTGTCAATCATAAAAAGCCTCTATGCCAACTTTACGTGTAGTGTTGGGCAGAGCAACCTAACCTTTGAGGTGAAGACAGGAGTACGACAGGGATGCCCCTTGTCAACCACTCTATTTTTAACAGTCATAGACTGTGTGATGCGCCAGACATCTGAGGGCAGTCCAAGAGGAATAAGATGGACAACATTTTCTACATTGGAAGATCTGGAATATGCAGATGACATTGCACTACTAGCACATTCACATCAAAACATCCAGGAAAAAACGGATAGACTTAATAAGTTTAGCCAGCAGGTGGGCTTGAACATCAATTTAAAGAAGTCTGTGGTCATGACGCTCAATGTGAGTACCCTGAGCCCATATCAGTAAGGAATCAGCAATTGGTACAGACAGACACCTTCACATACCTAGGAAGCATAGTAACACCAGACGGCGGGGCAGGCAAAGACATCAACATCAGAATGAATAAGGCAAGAACAGCCTTTTTTAGCCTAAACAACATCTGGAAGTCCTCCCAATACAGCACAAGCACAAAATTAAGATTATATCAGAGCTGTGTGCTTTCTGTGCTTTTCTATGGTGCGGAATGCTGGAGAGTTACAGAGAAGGAAATGTTGAAATTATCCTCTTTTCACACAAAATGCCTAAGAAAAATTCACAGAATCTTTTGGCAAAATACCATCACTAACCAAGATCTGCTTACTCGTAGCAAGCAAGAGGACATGCACACCATCATAGCTGGCAGACGCTGGAGCTGGGTTGGTCATGTCCTCAGAAAAGACCCCGATGCCATCACAAGAACAGCTATGCTTTGGACCCCTGAAGGAAAACGAAAGAGAGGCCGACAAAAAACAACCTGGCGGAGGACTGTGGAGGCTGAGATGCAAAGAATGAACCAAAGTTGGGGCACTGTACGAAGGATGGCCACCGACCGAGCAAAGTGGAATCAATTTGTTGTTGCCCTACAAGACGCCACTAGGCGTGATGGCCACTGACTGCTTTGACGGTCGGCGGCTAAGGATCAAAGAAGAGAAGACAATGCCACTGCATAATTCTACATCCTTTGTTATTGAATTTAAAAATTAACTAGCATCCTTTTTGTTTTGTGTTAGAACTATTAATTTGCTCTTAGTTTGTATTGGCCCTATCAGTTGCTTGATTCATAAGGCCTACTCTGCGTGGTGATTCTTTTATGTAATTAAAGACTTTTTTCAATACTTGGGTTTGTGATGATTCTTCTGTTCTTTCCTCTATCAAAACTCTCTCTATGTGCTCGATGGTTTTTGTTTGCCACTTTCCTTTTCTATTGCTTCTCTGTCTATGTTAATCTTCTGTCTCTGATTTTCTATCCTTTTTGGTGTAATTGCATTATCTTCTTTCAGTTCAGATAGTTTAACTAGTATCATTTCATTCTCTTCTTTCAGTGCTGACAATTTAACTACATCCTGGGCAATTTGGTGTTGTAAGGCTTTCATTTCTTGAAGCATTGCCTCTGCACTTTTCAGTGCATTCGTACCTTCCGAGGATGTAGTTGAATCATCCGACTGGTTTGTTGGTACTGTTTTGTTATTTTCTACCTGGTTCTTACTTTCTTTTGCCAACTGTGATTTAATTATTTTAACTTCCTCTTGCAAACTCTTAATTTCTGTTATTACCCTAGTGCTCGTATACGTATTGTTTTCCTTTATATCTTTAATGTCTGTTTTGAAAGGGGTTTTGGTTGTTATAGATTCCTTCAGTGCTTTTTTGGTCTGCTGATAAACTGGGCAGCACTGGAACCTGGCGCTGTGGTTCACTATGCAGTTAATGCATTTTCTGTTTGCATTATCCTTTTTATAGTCAGTATCTGACTTAGCCTTTTCACACTGCGTCAAAGGGTCTGCCCCAGCACAAAACCTACATACTGTCTTACCCCTGCAACTGTGTCGACCATCGCCAAACTTCATGCCGTTGGAGCACTGCAAAACTGGGGGAATGAAGGCTTCTGTGTTTTTTTTTGTTGTTGTTGCTTTATTAAATAGTACTGTCTTGGGGGAGGAGGGGGGAGGGGGTTCCCTCACTTCTGTCGTCATTACTATCACTGGAGTTACTATACTCCCATTCACAGTTATTCGTTCAAAGTTCACCAGCTTTAAATCTGGGTTTTGCTTTGCCAGGTTCTTTAAGACTTCCTCAAATGACCGTGTTGAGATTATGCCTTTTACCACACATCTACTGGTCTCTTTTGCTAGCTCTATCTTCACTTTTATGTGTTGTGCAAAGTCATTGCTTTTGCTTCTACTTTTACTTCCTCTAACATCTCTTTTATTTTGTCACTCCGAATTAGGGTAATGATTATGCCAAAATGGGTTTTTGAGATTTTGGCAATTGCTTTTTTGCCTAACACAGGTTCAAGGATGGTTATAATTTTATCTTCATCTAGTGCCTTGATCTTGACAGCTTCACCAGCTACTTGCGTTAACTTTAAACGATATATGTTTACTACATGCCCATCTTTATTTTTGGAAACTGCATGGGTTGCTTTATGTCTTGAGTCTTCTTTGGTGCTTTCTGTGCTTTCATTGATTTTTTTGGTTAGTATTTTCTTCAATGAGGCCCTGATTATTCTCTTCTAGTTTATCGTTCCCGGTGTCCCTACCTTGGGTTTTGACTGCTTCTGCCCACGTTTTGCCTTCCTTTGTTGTTTTTACTTCTGAGCCTCCTTCCAGTTTTTCCCTTATTGTCTTTATCCTGTCCTTTATTTCTGTGTTTCTGACTTCAGGTTTCGTGGTCCTGTTTTTTTCTGTCAGGTTTGGTGTTTTGTCCTTTTCAGGAGACTTGACCCACGCTTTTACTTCCCCGGACTGTTTCTTGGTTATTGGTGGCATTTCCCTTGTCGTTTAATTTGCTACTACTCTTTTTATTATGTCCTTGGTTTTGTATGAACTTTAGTATTTATCCTTACTCACTGTTTTAATCTCAAGTTGTGTATATCCTTGCTTTCTCCTTTTTTTAAATTTTATATTATTATTTCAGAAACACTTTTAAATCTAGTTCGAATTTTGCCAGGTTACTTCCTTTTTTCCTCGCTACAATTCCTAAATTATACAAATATTTATAGCAATAGTTATATAGTTCCCTAATACTTAATTTTAACTGCAATAATCTAATAATTACACCAAGCTGTAAAGGAAATCACCACTTCAATTATGTCTATCAAGTTATGTATAGGCCTATCCTTACTTTCTCCTTTCTTTTTTTTAAATTAATTGTTTAATTTTATTTAAATTTTATAATATTATTATTTAAGAAGAACTTTTTAAACCTGTCTAGCAGACCTTGTTGAATAGTTAAATCTAGTTCGAATTTCGCCAGGTAACTTTAATATATTTCTTTTACTTAACCCTTAGAACCCTGGCCACCAGCCCGGAAAACCCCATTCCCCTGGGCTCCTGAGCAAAAAACACACAAAAAAGACACACAAGCAAAACTAGTTACTGTGACACAACCATATGGTCAGTTTTAACTATTCTATCTCAAACTGACTGACCTTATCATCTCCAATATTAATGCTTATTGTGCCAGTCCTCCCAGCATGTAGACGCTTCCTTTAGGCACAGATAGCTTTCACAATATTTGCACCAGAATTTAGTCTTCACTTTTTTTAATGGTCTGTCTTTATAGGCCATGTCTAGGAAGTCACTAACATGTTTGTTGAATTTGGATGCACACACAACACAAATGTTATTGCCTGTAGCTTGTGGAGACACTTGAGGATGATGCAAGCCCACATTTTGCAGCCACTGATGTGCATCAACACGGTTGTGAAGCTTCATTGCCACTGTTCATTGTTCTGTAATCACCAATGAGTGATAAACAGATTTAATTCATGAACATACCAAATGTTCTGTAACATCTTCCAGTTACATTGTGGGGATTGTATTTATTCATTAGTATATAGGCATTATTGCATGCCCGCATGAAAAATTTCACTATGAGCCGTCGAGGCCAGCGATAATGCCGGCGCGTTTTATTAAGACGACAAACTTGGTCGTTGACATCGCAGCCACCCACCCATGAATGTAGTGTAGTCAATACAAAGTTGTGGAGTTTGAACATCCACAGTTGTTCCATCCTTGTTTCTCCTTCTGACAGTTCCCATTTCTGTTGGGTTATGATAATTAGAAATAAAATTAATGGGTCTTTGGTCCATCCATACAAGACAAACAATGTTATTGAAACAGACAAATTCTGATTGTTCCCTGCACATTTTCTGCTTTCCTGCCAGTTCTTTTGGATAATATTTCCTATTTGTCATTGCTGTCCCTACTGCAAGTGTTTCATAATCACTGTATAACTTGTCAAAGAGAGTTTCACTGTTATAAAATCTGTCCATGACAAGAATATGGTTTTTGTTTGCCCAATAACCTGAAGTCAAAATCCTGATGACGACACTACCAACAATACCGAGTTCTGGAATAACATCCTCTGTTTTCCAGTGTAAATTTCCAAATTCAGAATATAGCCTGAGCTCGCTTCACATGCCATGTAAGCCTTTATTCCCCACTTTATGGGCTTTGATTGTATGCATTGTTTGAAAGCAAGTCTGCTTTTAGTGGGGATCATACCCTCGTCTAAACTCAAGTGTTGTGAGGGTGAATAATAATACCGAAATCTTGAAGCAACAAATTCAGCATGGGCCTTACTTTGTACAGTTTATCTGCTTTATCCAGAGCAGGGTCCTCTTCATCTACAAGATGAAGAAACGTCCATACAGCAAGAAAGCGATCGCGTTCCATTACAGTGTGAAATCCAGGAGTATGGGAAATGAAGTTCAAAGACGAGCTGGACCAGTAATCTTCGTAATGTGGTTTACTCACACTGTGCTCCATTTGAAGACACAGTCCAAAGAATGCTTTTATCTCTGACACTGTTACATCTTTATAATTTTTAGCATAGTAGCTGGTTGGCTTTTTGCTTTTTACTTGCTCAGCACGTCTCTTTGTCTGCTCACACAAATTGTGCCAGAAATTACTGTCGAGGAAAAGTTCCAAAAATTCAGTGGCTTTACTCTCAGGAGAAATTGATTCTGGAATATTCTTTGGGCCTAACTGTTCCACAAATGTTGTGTCTACGGTAGAAATAGGTCAGAATATATTTGCGGGAGACCAACCTGTATCAAATTTACTTGATACATTACGTGGGATACGCCCCTTTCCACGCCCCTGTACCATAGCCCGATCCGATGAGGGGTCAGGAACAGGGTTAGAACTAGCTTGCTCATAATCTGATTCACAAGTTCCATCACTCAATTCAATTTCGATGTCACCTTCAGAATAATCACCATCTAAATCTAATTCATCATCTTCCGAATCATTGAGCAAAAGTTCAACAGCTTGTTCCGTTGTTAGCCTTTTAGAACGGCTAATTCCTGGATTTTCAACACGCCTTTTCATTATGAAAACAATTAAAAAATTGCAAAATATTATCACTTCGTGGTCGCCGCCATTTTTGAATAACATTCCACAAGACGTGTACTTCCTGACGTCATTATTTTTCACACATTACCATTGCGGCCCTGTATTGCTAAGCTAGGTGTGTCAGACCGATAAAGCGGTTGCTCGAGGAATGGATTATTTACACACGGACCGAAATTTCAGGACCTCGTGTTCAAAAGGTTAAATTATATTTTGATGGCTGAATATTGTTATTAGTAATCTATGGTTTTTGGTTTATTTTATTTATTTTTTTTTCCTCACCACGCTTCCCAAATTATACAAATATTTATAGCAATAGTTAACTAGTCCCCTAATACTTACTAGTTAGTTGCTTATCCTTTACAGGACGTGGCAATCAACCCCAGCTTTTATTGGCTGTTTGTGATTTTTCTAGGCAATTTTTTTCATTCAGTAGTTTGCCATTGCTTTCTGAACGGTACGGCGCTTATACCATTGTTAAAAATCCACACAAAGCGATCTGCTACCAAACCGCCTGCAGCAGGTTTCGAACCTGGTAAATCTGGATTATGAAACTGCGTTCATATCCATTATGCCACAGACGCCGACAATACTTATTATTAACTGCAATAATCTAATACTTACATCAACTATAAAGGAAATCACCACGTAAATTATGTCTATCACGATGGCTGCCAGATCTCACACAAGCAAGTGTCACGTGGCGCTTGGATCTATTTAATTTCTATTATTTTTTTTTTTTTTTCTGTGCCGTAAAATTCGCGAGTTATATTAATAATCCAAGTGATACTTAACATGTCACCAATTACTTGATATTAAATGTAATAATCTAATAGCCTACCTAAATCAAACTAAAATGAAATCGCCACTTATATTTAATATGTCCATCAAGCGTATTTAATTGACTTCCTAACTTATAATACTACTTCTAGCTATCAATTACCTAGTCACCTAAACCTAATTAAATTATATTTTGATGGTTGAATATTATTTCAGTAGCATAATCTATGTTTATTTTTAAATTGTATTTTCCTCACTACAGTTTCTAAATTATACAAATATTTATAGCAATAGTTAAATAGTCCCCTAATACTTAAAATTAATTGCTATAATCTCATACTTACATCAAACTATACTGGAAATCACCACTTAAATTATGTCTATCAAGATGGCTGCCAGCTCTCACACAAGCAATTGCCAAGTGGCGCTTGGAACTATTTAATTTCTATTACTTTTAATTTCTTTTGCCGTAAAATTTTGTGTTATATTAAAGTTCCAAGCGATACTTTACTAGTCACCAATTACTTGATATTAAATGTAATAAGCTAATACTTTAATCTAACTAAAACGTAATCGCCACTCACATTTATTATGTCTATCAAGCGTATTTAATAGAATTCCTAAGTTATATTAACACTTCTAGCTACCAATTACCTAAAATTAACTGTAACAAGCTAATACTAATGAAAGATACAATAATTTACAACTTATCTGAAAACTTGAGTAGTTCGATGAATGTCTCCACTGTGTCTCGTCCTGAAAAGAACGTATCAGCCTTGTGTATTTTGAGGTTAGCAAAAATGCGTCTTACCGCTTCAGAAGACGGAAGTCAAATGATATTCATACTATTTTTTTTAATGTAAAACTTTTGCCTCGTTTTGACGAGGCGCGTCCCGTTCAACCTAGTCGGTTATATTAGGGCGCATGTCCAAATATAAAAGACCCTTAGGTCATACTAAACAGACATGTTGCCTTATATAATGTTTGTATGAGAAACATCAATTTCAAATTAATTAATACTTTAGTACCCTTGTCCCAATAATTAAACCAAAAGACAAAAAAATTCAGAATTAATTCTCAATCTGTCAGCTTTAATAAATTACCCTAATATTAACTTTAATGCATGGAAACAACAACAATTCAGAAGTGATTACATTGTAGGAAAACCAAAACAGTAATATCTCATGTAGCGAATTAAACTGTTATCTTAAAGGAAGGGGAATAATCCATCAAAAACACTGTTAATGTAAGTCTTTTTCAGAAAAGGGGCTGATCATGTTTGCTGACATTCATATGTTCTGTGTCAAAAGAGGTAGATTTTACAACTCGACTGCAAACTACATTTGAGTATATTTAAAAAAAATTAATTGCTTAAAACATAGTTCGGGTATAATTTGTAAACATTGTTGCTTCCTATGATTTTTAAATATATTTTGAAAAAAAAAGTTTTGCCTCATATTATCGAGGCGCGCCTGTTTAAACTAGACACCGGGTCCGTCGGTTATGTTAGGGCGCATGTCCAAATATATCAGGACTTGTAGTCTTGTTAAAAAATTTGTGTTTATATCGTACGATAAATTTTTACTTAGGCTGCAGATGTTAACATTAGTGTATTAAAACCAATGTTGAAGTAAAATAAATAGTTTGCTATGTTTTGCTATGTAAAGTTTAATTAATTTATACTTAAAGTATCATTGTGTTATGAATAAATTAATTTGTACATAAATTAACCAAACCGTAAAGCAAATCTGAATACATAATTTAATACAGCGACATGACAAGATCTATTGCTTCCAAGGGAATTTATTCCCGTTAGTGTCGTCAGTGACGATTTTTCTCCCCTCCAGAGTAATGGTTACACCGTTTTTGGCATCGAGAAAGACAAGCTTGGGGATTGCTCGGACTCCGTACTTCTGGGAGAGCTGTCCCTGCAAAATTATATTTGAGAAAAAAAATGTATACCAACATCTAAGCAGGTTTAGTAAATAATATTAGTTTTAACTTACACAGTGCAGCTCTAACAAAAGTACGCGTAGTTCATTGTTATACTGTCTAATCCCGTTATAAGGAAGTACAGTTAGAAGCAGGGTTATGGAGTAGGCCAGACAATTTTCCGACACCGACTCTTTTACTAGTAATATGGCACGTAATTTGAAGACGGAGGCCGCAAACTTTTTACCGACTCCACAGCCCTGGTTTGAGGGCAAGTGTGACAAAACGCCTTGTGCGTTTACTTGTATGCCCCTCTCGCTCTCTCTCTCTCTCTCTCTCTCTCTCTCTCTCTCTCTCTCTCTCTCTCTCTCTCTCTTTCACTCCGGCAGTATTACTTCATTTCTTCACTTTTCTCACTCATCGTCCTATTATTTGGCATATTATATGCATCTTCATTATTCTTGCGTTGACCGCTCCCAGACTGTTTACGTTTCACTAAGTGAATGTAGTATTATCAGGTTAATACGATTATCCCGTAAGTCAGTCTGGCTTCCTTTGAAAGAGACGTCAGTTGTTTTTCTAACTTGGTATCGCACGAACACGCACAGAAAGCCAGATTGCTATCTAATGAAGACGCCTGAGGGACGGGCAAAAACACCGGTGATAATTAGATAATCGTTTCATCTGAGCCCTCTCGGTATCAATATTACAGATAACTTGTCTGGTGGAGACAATATTGGAAGGTAGCATCTGGACATCAAATGAGTGCACAGATGGTTGTTATGAGTTTTGCACAATATACAAGCGGAGGTATTACAGCGTTAGAAAGAGGTCATGCGATGGAATTTTTAAATGTAATATTTTAAAATACGCGGGGGAGAATTAAAATAAACACCCCCTACACATATAGTACAGCGCTTTTGATTGGTTTGATTTGAAAGACGGGATAAACATTGACTTTCATTGGAAATTCGTCGGTAGCCCAATCGGGGATTTGAACAGAGAAATAAGAGATATAATCTAACGAAATAGGAGTCAAAATCCAGTCTGCATCGCCACGTCAAGGCAGCAACTCTCTAAAGTCACCGAGAGAAGGATCGGACTAAAAATTCTTATATTATAAGTGACAGATCAGAAGTATTTGGTCAGCTTTAAAACTTACAAGTAAACCCGCATATTTAAATACAGAAACTCGAAACTTAAAAAGACCCGGACAAAAGTATTTAGGCAACTTTGAAACAAAACAAGTAAACCCGCATTTTAAATACGAAGTCTTGATACCTAAGGAATCAGATTCACCCGTCATAAGAGGAATTATAATATTTCCAGACCAAGTGATTTGCAGAACACCAGTCATAAATAACATTTCCGGGCCAAGTGATTCGAATCATCTAATTAAGTGCTGTGTCCATTCTAAACTGTGCGAGGAGATAGTGTTCCCAAAAGTTACTTTGGGATCGTGGTACTAAGCTATCAGACGGTTCGAAGAACTAAGTTATCAGACTGTGAAGAGTCATCATCACAAAAGAATCGACGAAACCCGTGGCTGCAGGACTCACTTTTACCAGCTAAGTGTTTATAAATGGCACCAGCAACAGGACAGAAAAATTCTTTAATATAAACCCACTATCGAGTATCGATTAAGACACATTGATTTCATCTAAAATTCACCATCATTCTATTTATTTTAACCTGTTAAAACTAACTGATTATTAATCGTGTTACATGTTATTTTAAAACATAACAATCTTAGTTGATTCAGTTATTATAAGTGTGAAAGCATACGTATGAGCAAGACTATTATATATATATATATATATATATATATATATATATATATATATATATATATATATATATATATATATATATATATATATATATATATATATATATATATATATATATATATATATATATATATATATACTTCTATAGAGCTACTTCTTGTAAACGGGAATTTCGCTGGAATTTATACCAGCTGGGCGCTAATACGGGCTATATCCATTGATTAATTCTTCATAAAAAGCGGTGGACCGATAATAAGTTAATAATTGCTCAGCCAATGCCGCATTGTTCTTGCCTTCGGAAATATCTTTCTCTCTTGAGAAAGATGCGTCTTTACCCTTCTGCCTACAAATCTGCCAAGAGTAATCTTGTGCGAAGGTAGACACTTTTGACGACCCATTTAGATACTCTTGAGTTTTGGCCACTCTTGGACCACTACTGCAAAGCAGGGGAGATAATCCGTGACAGTATGCAGCAAAATCTCAGGAGGCCATAGAGAGATGCCTGATTTAGGTGTTCGTTGGTCCTTGACACTTTTATTTTAAAATGTACTAAAAAAGGAGAAAATGTTTTATCTATTTTTAAAATTTGACATCACCGGTGTCAATACCTTGTCGAGGTATGGCGGCTTGCGTACCCTGATAATCCCCAGAGCTATGCCAGCGGGAGTTTTACTCCTGGAAGGTTCTTCCAAGCTGGACAGGTTTGCGTGGGCAGGGGTCAGACCAAAGCAGACACCCTGGTCCTCCAGGTTGGGGGTTTTAGCATAGGGCTGACAACCCTGTCTATGTAAAAAAAAAATCGAAGTTACGGAAACAACAACGAATAAACAAACTTTGCTGCGGGACGGACATCCGGAGTCTGAGGCTCGTATAACTGTCAGTGGTTAAAGCCGAAAGTAAGCCACTGACATTAGAACGGAAGTCCTGACCGCAAAACATGATACAAGAATAGGACTTTTGAATGTCAGGACAATGAATGAGACCGGTAAACTAAAACAGGTTACGGCAGAAATGAGAAACTATAGGTTACACATTCTAGGGATAAGCGAGAGCAGATGGACAGGGGAAGGAAAAGTTAAAACAGCAACAGGAGAAACAGTACTTTACTCTGGAAGAGAGGATGGACAGCACAATGACGGTAAAGCCATTATTCTACAGAAAGGAATAGAAAGGACATTACTGGAATGGAAACCCTTCAACAACAGACTGATAAGATTAAGATTGAGAGGTAGATTCAACAATACTACAATAATACAATGCTACTCACCAACGAATGACAGCGATGAAGAGGTCCAGGATGAATTCTATCTACAACTGCAGGATAAAATGGAAGACACACCTAGATATGATCTTATTATAGTAATGGGAGACCTCAATGCAAAAGTTGGTACACACAATACATATAATGAAAGAGTAATAGGGAAATGCAGCAGCGGAATAGCAAACGAAAATGGGGATAAATTAATAAGTTTCTGTAGTATTAACAACCTGGTCATTGGAGGAACACTTTTCCCACATAAAGAAATTCCCAAATTAACATGGGAATCACCAAATGGTTGGGACAGAAACCAGATAGATCACATCATGATTAACGGCAGATGGAGACATGCATTACAAGATGTGAAGGTAAGAAGAGGTGCAGATGTGGGAAGTGATCACCATTTAGTAGTAGCAAAACTGAAAGTGAAACTAAGAAGGGCTGGACCAAATGTAACTACACAAAAAAGGTTTGACATCAGGAAATTGAAGGACCCCCTTACCAGAAAAGCTTTTGCGGCTGACATAAAGAAACGATATCAATTTGCCAAAAGTCGGGAAAAGACATTGACCAGAAAGTCAACACCATTTCAACAATACATAAGGAAAGCAGCAAATCATGCTTGGGATTCCAGGAAAAGAAGAAGCAAGACTGGATAACACCAGAAACATTAAACACCATATCACTGAGAAAGGAAATGAAAAGAAAGAAAACAGAAGCGAAGACCCCCACGTTAAAGCAACTATATAGCGAACAGTACAGTCAGCTGGACAAGGAAGTCAAACGCCAAACCCGAGCCAACAAAAGGAATTTCCTAGACGATCTTGCAAGACAGGCAGAAGAGGCAGCACTGAGAAATGAACAAAGCACAGTACACAAAATAACTAAATTCATCAGCGGAAAACGAGGTGCAAACAATATTACATTAGTAAGAGATAAGCAAGGAAATCTCATCACGACAGCAGAGGGACAGGAAACAAGATGGGCAGAGCACTTCAGAAAAACTCTGAACAAGGAACCACTAGAAACACAATTGAATGTTCCTGAGGCTGAAAACGATCTAGATGTAAATACAGACATTCCACGAAAAGAAGAAATCATCACAGCAATCAAAGGGTTAAAGAACGGCAAAGCTCCGGGCCATGATAACTTAAATGCAGAGCTATTTAAGACAGAACCTGAGCTAGCAGCAGAACTATTAGAACCACTATTTGTACAAGTCTGGAAAACGGGGACAACACCATCAGAGTGGAACAAAGGAATAATTGTCAAATTGCCCAAGAAGGGAGATCTTGCAGACTGCAATAATTGGAGAGGAATCACTCTTCTCTCAGTTCCCAGCAAAATACTAGGCAGGATAATTATAATAAGAATTTCAAAAGCAGTAGACGACAAACTGAGGAAAGAATAAGCAGGATTTAGAAAGAACAGAAGATGTGTAGATCATACATTCACTCTCAGGAACATTATAGAGCAGTGCTCAGAATGGCAAAGACAGCTGTTAACTAATTTCGTTGATTTTGAACAGGCTTTTGACAGCATACATAGGGACAGTTTATGGAAAATACTGAGGGCTTATGGAATTCCAAGCTGCAAAGTGTCAATCATAAAAAGCCTCCATGCCAACTTTACGTGTAGTGTTGGGCAGAGCAACCTAACCTTTGAGGTGAAGACAGGAGTACGACAGGGATGCCCCTTATCAACAACTCTTTTTTTAACAGTCATAGACTGGGTGATGCGCCTGACAACAGAGGGCAGTCAAAGAGGAATAAGATGGACAACATTTTCTACATTGGAAGATCTGGAAAATGCAGATGACATTGCACTACTAGCACATTCACATCAAAACATCCAGGAAAAAACGGATAGACTTAATAATTTTAGCCAGCAGGTGGGCTTGAACATCAATTTAAAGAAGTCAGAGGTCATGACGCTCAATGTGAGCAACCCTGAGTCCATATCAGTAAGGAATCAGCAACTGGTACAGACAGACACCTTCACATACCGAGGATGCATAGTAACACCAGACGGCGGGGCAGGCAAAGACATCAACATCAGAATGAATAAGGCAAGAACAGCCTTTTTTAGCCTAAACAACATCTGGAAGTCCTCTCAATACAGCACAAGCACAAAATTAAGATTATATCAGAGCTGCGTGCTTTCTGTGCTTCTCTATGGTGCGGAATGCTGGAGAGTTACAGAGAAGGAAATGTCGAAATTGGCCTCTGTTCACACAACATGCCTAAGAAAAATTCAACGAACCTTTTGGCCGAATAGTATCACCAACCAAGATCTGCTTTCTCGGAGTAAGCAAGAGGACATGCACACTATCATAGCTGGCAGACGCTGGAGCTGGGTTGGCCATGTCCTCAGAAGAGACCCCGATGCCATCACAAGAACAGCTATGGTTTGGGCCCCTGAAGGAAAACGAAAGAGAGGCCGACCAAAAACAACCTGGCGGAGGACTGTGGAGACTGAGATGCAAAGAATGAACCAGAGTTGGGGCACTGTACGAAGGATGGCCACCGACCGAGCAAAGTGGAATCAATTTGTTGTTGCCCTACAAGACGCCACTAGGCGTGATGGCCACTGACTGCTTTGACGGTCGGCGGCTAAGGATCAAAGAAAGAAGAAGAAGAATACTTTGACAGTAAAACACACATCAGTTAACGCGACTTCATTTTCATCTAATTATAACAGTATTTAGTTTACCGCTGCTCTCTTGACCTAGGCACTACAGCACAAAGACTGTCTTGTAACACTATCAACAGGTTTCCTCAATGTGTGTTTATTTATCGATAGCGTCTTATTCTCATCTCTTGTTCCACTGACACATGTCTAGTTCATGTCAACAATTCTCTTCGGTGATCGTGTTAAACCCTTTTAAGCTCTGTATTCTACGCAAGCAGCCAATTATAAAAGTCTAACGTCTCGATGGTTGTACATGTTGTTCTCCATATTTCAGAACAATACAATAGCAATGGCTTCACATGTAACTTCAAGATTCTTTTTATGTGTAGGACTTGATTTTTTTCAATTGCCTATTGTATTATTGGTATGATTGTTTATTTGATAACACATTCATTAGTCATTGTAATTTCTGCTTCTTAAATGCATCATCTGTTCTCTCTTCAAACCCTTTCTTCGATCACCTCACGTCTTCGTTTATCAAACGCTGTTTAAATTAAGCCATACATCACTTACCTCTCTCTGCCTGTCGCTGTAGGGCAGAAGCAGCCAGGGCATTTCGCTGTAATCCTTGGCACAAGAGTCTTCTTCTTTGTCTAAACTGACTAGCACTATTTCAAACTTTTTCCCAGCAGCGCGAAGTTTTTTGTAGTATTCCGCCAGCACAGGGGTGAAATCTCGGCATGGACCACACCAATGGGCAGAGAAATAGATGCCTGCACAAACACACACAAAATGTCCAGTCTAAATGAATAATTAACAACAAATGGTGTGGACAGTTACGTTGGCAGGAAAGAAGGGACCGACAAGGCAACAAAAGAAACAAATTTACTTACTTACTTAGTCGTTCCTCTTTTACCGTGAGCTTTGAAGAGAGAGCGCCATACTATCATATCGTCTGTCTTTCTCTTGGCCTGGTTCCATTGTAGTCCTTGGTCCTTCAGAGATTATTTAATGTTGTCCTTCCAACGGACTCTGGGTCGTCCTAGAGGTCTGGATCCCTGGCTCTTAGCCTTCCAAGAAACATATTTACGAAAACATATATATTGCCCAGCGTAGTTCCGTGAAGAGACAAAGAAATAATGCCGCAAGGGCCGTAGATACGAGGGGGGGGGGGGGGGGGGTCAAAACCTTAAGAAATTATATTGTACTGGTACCAAAATAGTGCATAATAAAATGTTTGTATTAACCACCCCCCCCCCTTTTTTTTTATTAAGTCCTATCTACGGCCCTGAATAAAGGGATACTGCACACTCAGGCTTATCGTACAAGGCGATTACTATGTGGTTTTGTACGGGGCAGGGAATCTCATCATGTAAAACCTATAGCCCATGAAATCGCTACAAGAGCAAGTAACTGCTTTGTGCAGCATTTAAAAGAAGTTACGTAGCAACAAGCGCGGTACATGCAGTGCGAGTTTTAATGCCTGACGGTCGTCGCCATGCGCACCTTTTTGAGGCAACAAAGAAATAATTTTAGGTAACCACGTCACATTTATAGAAAAGTTGGATGTCAGCTAATTTTACAGTAGAAACTTGATCATTTTTCTGCATTAGTTTCACATCTGTCAAAGCCTTGCGCGGGGGCTCGATTAGGAGAAATCGGCCTAAAGCTGGCCTGCATCGAGTACCATCATTTTCCTTTGCGCGCCTTATGAAGCATTGAGCTACCACCGCAGCTGCTCCGCCTTGCAGGAAGTCTGCAATAAGCATTCACATGCTCTTGTAATGGAGGTATCTGTTATAATTTGCTTTTATTCAGGGTGTTCCACGAAAAAGCGGCCCCTGACGTCACGGACGTACTGTGCCGACACAGTACGTTCATGACGTCACGGACCGCTTTTTAGTGGAACACCCTGTATAATGAGGTTGCCAGCGCATGCGCATTCTCATATTAATCGTCTTGTACGAATTGTCTGAGGGAGCAGTAATACTATTATTTCTTTGTCTTACCAGAAACACCACGGGAACCACACGAGACATACCCTTTACTATTGGTTACAAATACTGCCCTCATATATGCCGTAGTTACTGCGGACAAATTAAGTAAATAATGAAGAAAACCTGAGTACTGTGAATAGTTAAAAAAAAAAAAAACTTATTAAATAAACAAACATAGCGGTGCAAACTTGGCTGTGCATCCTTTCATTTCTTAACCCTTTGAAAATAAAGTTCATTCTTCGTTCGATCATGAATTACTTTGACAGCAAGGCGATGGCGCTGTTTGGATGGTCCTCAGTTCAATTCCTAGTACGCCAATCACATATTTCTTTTCCGTTGTCTAGTGTCTTCCTGTATGTCCAGCGAGTGCCTGTTAATTACCTGTATTTATTAAGTTAATTATTTACTTCCAAGTTTAACAAAACCGAAACCTGAAGACTGTGAACAGTGAAAAATAAAATGAAAATAAGGATGTGGTAGAAACTCATTAGAAAGAAAGAAACAAGGACGTTATACAACAAAAAAGTAATAGAAGTGATGGTCTCACCAGAAACAGGGACGTTATATAACAAAAAAGTAATAGAAGTGATGGTCTCACCAGAAACAGGACGTTATACAACAAAAAGGTAATGGAAATGATGGTCTCACCAGAAAAAGGACGTTATACAACAAAAAGGTAATGGAAATAATGGTCTCACCTGAAAAAAGGACGTTATACATCAAAAAAGTAATAGAAGTGATGGTCTCACCAGACAAAACGACGTTATACAACAAAAAAGTAATACAAGTGATGGTTGTGACGAAATGGTTCTCTCCGGTGGTATCGGTACATTTGTGGTACTGATTTTTATTATGTGCTGTCAATTATCGCACTCTGCGTTCTTTTTTTTTCTTTCTTTCTTCTTTATTTTTCTGCTAAGTAGCAGATATTTGATTTTATCAAGTCACCCTGTAGGTGATAAATATCACATTTTCAAGGAGCGCCTGATATAATATACATCACATTTGCTGGGTAGGGAGCCGCGGTAGCATAGTGGTTAGTGCACTGGCTTCCTAGCGCAGTGGTCTATGGTTCGATCCCCAGATGAGGCGGGAATTTTTTAGGCCACAAACGGCTCCTGGGTCGACCCAGCACCAAATGGGTACCAGAGCAACTCTGGGAAGGTTAAGGCGGCCGGCGTGATGCCCACCACATCATTTCTCGTGTGCCGACGGTCAAGATAATATGGGCCTAACACCATATTCCCAATATGCCTCAATGGGCGTGTAACGGGTTCCTTTACCTTTACCTTTTTTACAATTGCTGGGTGCTAGCAAGATTTGTTGGTTATAGGAGCGGCAGATTAACACGTACATCGGCCAGCGCTATCGGCTTAAATCACCGATAATACACGGAGTTTGCGTACTCATACGACAGATAACGAGATTACTGTCAGTGTGACACGTGTGGGCAGACAAGTGTGGTATAATCGTTTCCGGCCACTTGGTTAAAAGTAATAATGGATTTATTACATTTTAGACAATATGAGTCTACAAATGTGTTTGTGAGAGTTTTTTTTTTTTTTAAATGGTAATACATGTCCTTTGCAGGCAGGCACCTTATTTCACTTGTGACTATTTTGAAATATCACACCCTATCTGCCTGATTTAAAATGATTAGATCTTTCTGATTAGATTCATAACAACATTGAGGGAGAATATAGGCTGACCATTTTGCAGTTTTATTTCACTGTGAATTTCAAGCTCGCCGAGACAACCTCAGACCTAGCCAGAGTGAAGACTAGATTTATAATTTGTTTTTGTTAACCGGGCCTTTTATTGGAGAACCAAATAATAGTTAAAAATGCACTGGAGATCTCTACATTTTAATAACGAACACCGCGACTAGGAAACTGAAGAAACACGGAGTCAGAGGGAAATCTATTGCAAAATTAAAGACATCCCAGATGCGTGTAAGAGAACAATTCGTCTCTTTTATTCCTCTTAGCAAAAACGTCTGTAGCTAAAATTGTCGTAAGTAGTGCATTTTCATTCTATGTTTTATTACTAACAGGTGAACGAACCTATATATATATATGCATATATTACCATGTGAATTTTAATGTGTGAAAACTGGTATTGGATGTCAACGTTATTTGAAGCTGGCAACCTGTAGCGGGAAGTTATTTAAAATTAATTATCTATGTAAGAATCCAGGAATCTTATATGCTACCAGGATAGTATGCCAGTCAAAAGTTCTGATCTTACAAATAATACCCCAGTCTTAGAAATAAGCACTGGTGTATGGATTTCATAGAAATAGTCAGACTGTGAAAACCCTGGCCAGTTGGTAAGAGGTTGTACCAGGATTTAAGGTGTCTCCTCCCTGTGACTATCTTATGATTTCTATATTTTCTAGGGGATAATTAAAATGAACATTCACTGTAACCACAAATGTAAGAAGTGAATAATTCCTCAGGTACAGTTAAAATATTTTAATATTTACACTAATATTCTATTTCTGCTAGTTGGGAAAGAGCATTAAAATATATTTAAAAAATATATTCACACAATTACTATTATTGCCTGTTTAGACTTCAAGATCTTGGATAATAAAGTTACTGAAAACTGGAATCACTTTAACTGTATCACTTTTCTTTTAGTCCTCTGACTTTACACATTACTGTCCTCATTTGACTGAATGCTTTAATGGTTTTAATACTGTTCTCACTATTGGCTGTTTGTTCATATATGGGTGGTCAGTGTCTTAAATGACACTTATCTTTTCAACTTGACACTGCTGACACTGAACTGTCCTTTGTAGATATCAGATTTGGTAGACCCAGCAATAGGGATTCCAATGGCCAGTTGAACTTCACTCTTTGGGGTCCTGCACTTTTGTGGGATTGCCTCTGATGAACAACACAGGCTTCTGATACGTGACTGTCTGGTTTGAGTTATTTTATGAAACCCTCAGTCTTCAGACACGGGACTGAAAATTTCTGGCAATCCGCTAACAATTCAGGTGGTAAATGTGTAGGCGAACTCTGCCTCTAAGTTTGTCGCTGTGTCTCTAAGTTTTTTCGCTGTGTCCCTCTTAGTTTACCGATCCGCTACTTGTAAGTCTCTGGCGGACGTATCGGAGAGCACTCACGTCACAGCTTAATACTCGGGCTGAAATCCCGTTTCGAAACAGCGATTTCACCCGATCTGTGCGTTGCCTGAAACTTTCTCTTTATCGTCCATCCTATCTTGTTTTATACAGCCGATATATTTCTATCTTCCTATCCATGTACTTCCACAATCTGTTGCTTGTTGATTTAAATATGTAGAACAGAAGTGGGTTTACAGGCTTTCGGCTTAACTGTAAACAGCCGTAATATGCATATACCTCCGTAAATGTTAACTTCATACTGTTTTTCCTTATATACAGTTATACACAATCCTCTCCTGGACTACCAGGTGATAACCTTTTCACAAAGATTCCATTATGCTCTTATATATCATTGCCGATTGCCGAGGTCTCATCGACATTTTGCCGATACACCGCCATTTTGTAAGCTGCCGGCCCTGTGATAATCGATAGGTGAATGGTATGTAAACTACACGAAGTCACGTTTGCAATGCATTGAAACCAATTTTGCGACATTGCTCCCCCATATTTTAAGCTGGATGATATCTAGCTTAACTATTGGGTACAATACAGTTGCAAATCGACCATTCCGAGGTTAGTTTTTCTTCCTTCTATCTTGCTCTAGCTCTGTGGGATGGTGACTGAGAAAATCTGCGCCCACATTCTGTTTTCCAGGAATATATTCAATAGTGAAGGAATATGGCTGAATCAATCAAGACGCAGCAATAGAGACCGCAGTAAGCGACTCATAGCTTGACTCCCTGCGTCAGGACCAGCGAACCAGAGCTGGTCAAGACCGCACTCCACCTCCACGTGGTGGTCCTGGAAACAGTCTGCAGCTGTGCAGTCTGGCTGAGCGAGTGTGGATCAAAATGGAAAGGCAAACCCGGTCCTAAAAAATGCCGTGCAGAAGTCGGATGTGTCGACCGAAAGGTGCAGATATCACAGCTTAGGCGTAAACAGACACAACGCAACCACCGTCCTTTTCAGGGCGAACGAAGAAGAAGAAGAATCAATAATGACCATCTTAGCAAACGACTATTTGCATGACGTGATGAGGCCAAGAATGACAGGGATTCATGATCGCACTGGACCACAAATGGCTTGCCATACAAAAAGGGTTGAAACTTATTGATGGCCCACACCAATGCTAAACATTCTCTCCCTATAGTACAGTAATTCCTTTCTGCAGCGTTCAACTTGCGGCTGGCATAAGCAACAGGAAAAAGTTCCTCATTCTGGGTCTGAGATTTTTGCAAAAGCGTAGCACCAATTCCTACATTGCTTGCATCAGTCCGTACTATAAACTCTTGCGTCATATCTGGCAACTTCAGAATAGGCATACTAGTGAGTTTATGCTTCAATTCTGAATATGCATGCTCACACTCTGCAGTCCACTTTATTGTGTCAGGTTTTCTTTTCTTTGTCAGATCCGTCAAAGGTGCACATAAGGTGTTGAAATCTTTGATGTATTGTTGATAGAATCCACCTAATGATACAAACGACCTCACATCTTTTTTTGTCTGTGGTCTAGGTACATTCCTCAACTTTTCTATATTTTTGGGATCAGGAGACATGTTTCCCTGACAAATTGTATGTCCTAAAAATTCTAATTCCTGACATCCAATTACACACTTTGTTGGACGAGTAGTCAAACCTGCCTCTCTGAGTCTATCTAGTAACAGTGATAGGGAATGTAGATGATCCTCAAATGTTTCAGTGGCTATGAGAATGTCATCCATAAAGTTGGTGATGGTTGAGTTTTTCAAGGGCTCCAGCAATTTCTTCATCCTTGAAAATACGCTTGGTGCAACCCGATTGGTAGTACATTAAATTCGTAGTGGCCATCCGAAGTGCTAAATGCCAGCATGTGTCGGATCTCGGGTTTGACAGGAATCTGGTAATATCACTTACTTAAATCGAATTTAGAGAAATATGTCGCAGTTCTTAGCGTCGAGAACAGCTGATTGGTATCCGGTAATGGATCAGCTTGGGTTTCAGTGATCGCATTCAATTTCCGGTAATCGATACAGAGTCGGTGTTCTCCACTTGGTTTTCTCAACAGTACAACACTTGAACTGTAAGGTGATTCTGACTTGGAGATGATTTGTTCTTGCAACATATAATCAATTTCCTCCTTCAATGCCTGTGCCTTGGCATATGGTATATGGTAGGTCTTCATGCAGATCGGTTTTGGATCGATGACCTTCATATCATATGGCAATAAGTTGGTGCATCCTGGTTCATCAGTTAACACATCGGAATGTGTTTTTAGAACCTCTTTAACTTGCTCCCTCTGTTCCTGAGTTAACTGAGTACTAATTTTGACTTGTTCATATGTCTCAGTCGGTCTCAATGGATACTGTATTGAGGTTAGTGGTTCATGCTTCATTTCAGTTGCGATGGCTAGAGTCATCATATGGGCTACCTCCGTTGATGTCCTGTCATAATATCTCTTTAACAGATTGACATGGTACACCTTTTCTGTGCCCTTCTTGTCAATTTTGTAATTAGTCCTGGATAATTTCTTTAGCACGTTATATGGACCCTGCCAACCAATCTGCAGTTTGGTGTTACTGCTGGGCAATAGAAGAAGCGCTTTTTCTCCAACAGCAAGTTCACTATCCTTTGCTTTCTGGTTATAGTATTCAGTATGATTCTTTCTGGCTCTGCGAAGATTGTCATTAGCTAATTTCCAGCCCGTTTTGAGTCGAGTTGTCAACTCATTTACATACTGAATTGATGAGGTGACACTTTCCTCTGCCATCTCATCTGTCCAAGTCTGCAGCAATGCTTCCAGTGGACCTTTTATAGGCCGACCAAACCACAATGTGGCCGGTGCCATTCCTGTGGAATTGTGTGGGACTTCCCGATATGCAAATAATGCAGCGGGAAAATATTTATCCCATGTTTCAGGTTTTTCACTTGCCAGCTTTCTGAGAATAGAAATGAGCGTACCATTGAACCGCTCGACTTGACCATTTCCTTGTGGGTGATAAGGAGAGCAATGATAATATCTGGCTTGAAATAACCTGAACACTTCTTGGGTTAGCTTTCCCTTGAACTGAGAACCATTGTCCGTCAATATTTGATGTGGGAAAACTAAACTGGTGAATATTGTCAACAGTGCCTCTGCCACATGCTTAGAATCTATAGATGCCATTGCTACGGCCTCTCCCCACATAGAGCATGTATCAACTAGAGTTAAGATATAACTATTCTTTCTCTTAGTCCTAGTGAGGGGGTCCAACAATATCCACCGCAACTCTCTCGAATGGAGCACCCATGATTGGCATTTCTCCTAGAGTTGCTGATGCAGTCCTATGCTTTGGGGCTACACGTTGACACTCTGAACAAGATTTCACATATCGTTTGATATCTTCCGTGATCCCTGGCCAGTAATAGTGACAAGCTATAAGTTGACTTTTGGCACCAATTCCTATGTGTCCACTAAATGGAATAGCATGTGCTAGCTCCATAACTTTATCACTGTATGATTTTGGCACTACCAGCTGTCCATGTCCTTGAGGTTCTGTACCAGCTTTTCTATACAGTAGTCCATTTCTCATATACAAGTCTCGTTTCTCTGGATGGTTATGGGCCTGTGGCAATTTGCCAAAACACGGCTTCAATGTGTCATTTTCCGCTTGAGCCTTCTTCATCTGCTCTGGCTGAGTATTGTTAGGATGTTCCTCCTCTTTTTGTGTGCTCGACCTGGTCTAAACTGCTGCCATGACAACAGGTTTTATTGGGTCACCCAAAAATACATACCTACACCCCAATATCAGCGAGTATATAGGGTCATCTATCACTGCGGCTGTTATCTCTCCTTCCACGTAGCGAGATTTCACATTGATCCTAGCTATAGGAAGTGTCATGGTTGCTCTTCCCTTAGTTGCCCCTTGTATTTCCACGGTTTCTATGTTAAGTTGATCAGGGTGCACTAGGGTTGAACTCACAACTGAGTCAAAATCCAGGCCGATATCATATAAGCACATGACTCGAGTGCCGTTCTCTGTTACGAGTTCACTCACAGGGGGATGGCGGAGGCTATTCTGACTCCCTGTCAGTTCCATCGTATCTGTCATATTCCCTGTTGCTATACATGCAGCGTGATGAGGGGGATTTTTCCTTTTACAATCTACAGTGTTGTGGTTGCTCATCCTTCAAATGTTGCACCACTTATCTCCCTGTGTGTAGGGTTTCTTTTCCTGAGTCTGAGGGTTCTTGTCCTTATTATCAAATCTTGGCTTATCTCTGTACGGTTGGTCCTTTTGGTCAAACTTGGTATTTTGGGGTGGTGGCTTATATCCTTCTACTTGCTTTCTTTTTGTTCCTACCAGTTCAGCTTGAGCTGCCTGGTATCTCTCTGCACATTTCAAAGTGTCTTCCAGCCTCTCTGCTCCTTGTTCCATAAGTTATTTCCTCATTTCTTGAGGCATGGAAACTTTAACTTGCTCTAACATAACAATTTCTTTCAGATCCTCATAGGTTTTCTGATACTTACTTAAACTACTCCATTTCAATAAATACGTTTCTAGTCTAACTGAGAACTGGTTATATGTTTCTCCAGGTAGAGGTTTAGAAGTTCTAAATTTCTTCCTATATGCCTCTGAGTTCTTTTCATAACGAATAATTAAGGCTTGCTTTAGTATTTCATAATTTTCCCGATCTTCTTTGGGGAGTTTCAGAAACACATCATATGCAATACCTCTCAATCCCTGAGAGAACTTTAAACTCCATTTTTACTTTCCCAGTCCATATGTAGAGGCTAGCCTTTCATACCTATCCAGGTACGACTCAATTGCGTCCTCCTTTTCAATAAATGGATCTAGGTGGAAATTCATGGCTCCATTTGCAGTGTTCTGAAACGAGCTATTCGCAGAATGAGGTGAGCTATTTCCATGGGTGCTAGTCCCAGCCTGAAGTTCAAGTTCAAGCTGTCTCATTTCAAGCTCATGGTCTCTCTCTGCTTGTAACCTCCTTTCTTCTATCTCAGCTTCTAATTTCTTGGCTTCTCTCTCTGCTTCTACTTCTAATTTCTTGGCTTCTCTCTCTGCTTCAAATTTCTGGGCTCTTTCTGCTTCCAATTTCTTTTCTTCTCTGTCCATATACTTTTCACATTCCGTCGTGACATACTGGACCAGAGCATCACCATTCATGCCAAGCTCTTTTCCCATCTGCAGTGTGGCAGACCTAATTTTGACCAAGTCAGCCATGATGTATCTGTAGTCTAGTAGGGTAAGCTGTCTTACTCAAACTAAATTACTACAATATAATTAACTTAATTAAGATTAAAGTTAACAAAACTGACTTCACCATATATGAAACAGCTTTCTGTATCTGTACTCAATGGTACTCCTAAAAAGAAAATTGTATCTCCTACTCTGTTAACACTTTCCAAAAATTTACAAAAATTTTTTTTTCTACACAGCAGAAATAGAAAGTTGGCTCTGCAATATCAAAAATATCCCGGACGAGCCCCCACTGTAGCGAAAGGTTAATTAAAATTAATTATCTATGTAAGAATCCAGGAATCTCATATGCTACCAGGATAGTATGCCAGTAAAGAGTTCTGGTCTTACAAATAATACCCCAGTCTTAGAAATAAGCACTGGTGCATGGATTTCATAGAAATAGTCAAACTTTGAAAACCCTGGCCAGTTGGTAAGAAGTTGTACCAGGATTTAAGGTGTCTCCTCCCTGTGATTATCTTATGATTTCTATATTTTCTAGGGGATAATTAAAATGAACATTCACTGTAACCACAAATGTAAGAAGTGAATAATTCCTCAGGTACAGTTAAAATATTTTAATATTTACACTAATATTCTATTTCTGCTAGTTGGGAAAGAGCATTAAAATATATTTAAAAAATATATTCACACATTTAATATTATTGCCTGTTTAGACTTCAAGATCTTGGATAATAAAGTTACTGAAAACTGGAATCACTTTAAATGTATCACTTTTCTTTTAGTCCTCTGACTTCACACATTACTGTCCTCATTTGACTGAATGTTTTAATGGTTTTAATACTGTTCTCACTATTGGCTGTTTGTTCATATATGGGTGGTCAGTGTCTTAAATGACACTTATCTTTTCAACTTGACACTGCTGACACTGAACTGTCCTTTGTAGATATTAGACTTGGTAGACCCAGCTATGGGGATGCCAATGACCAAATGAAGTTCATTCTTTGGGGTTCTGCACTTTTATGGGATTGCCTCTGATGAACAACACAGGCTTCTGATACGTGACAGTCTGGTTTGGGTTATTTCATGGAACCCTCAGACTTCAGACATGGGACTGAAAATTTCTAGCGATCCGCTCACAATTCAGGTGGTACATGTGTAGTGGCGAACTCTGCCTCCTAGTATGTCTCAAACCTCTTTCGTTGTGTCTCTCTCAGTTTACCGATCCGCTACTTATAAGTCTCTGGCGGACGTATCGGAGAGCACTGACGTCACAGCTTAAGTCTAGGGCTGAAATCCCGTTTCGAAACTGCGATTTCACCCGATCTGTGCGTTGCTTGAAACTTTCCTTTTCTCGTCCATCCTATCTAGTTTTACAGCCGATATATTTCTATCTTCCTATCCATATACTTCCACAATCTGTTACTGGTTCATTTAAATATTTAGAACAGAAATGGGTTTACAGGCTTTCGGCTTAACTGTAGACTGCCGTAATATGCATGTATCTCCGTAAATGTTAACTTCTTTTCTGTTTTTCCTTATATACAGTTATACACAATCCTCTCCTGGACTACCAGGTGATAATCTTTTCACAAAGATTCCATTATGCTCTTATATATCATTGCGGATTGCCGAAGTCTCTTCGACATTTTGCAGATACACCGCCATTTTGTAAGCGGCCGGCCCTGTGACAATCGATCGGTGAATGGTCTGTAAACTACACGAAGTCACGTTTGCAATGCATTGAAACCAATTTTGCGACACAACCTCAGCGTATAGAATGATGATTCATGAAACACCACTGCACGGACTGGTGATTGCTTTATTGATAGTTTCATAAAGAGAACTAAAAACATAAAGTAGTTCCAGGAGGGAAAGATGAAAGAAATGATGTGCATTCTGTAAATGTCTATGTGAAAATATTCATCTAAAATTAATAGAAGTTTCAAACTTTTCCATAAGTGTAAATATAAGTGAAACATAAATGAATTTATATTGTGAACACTTTTCAAACAGTGGAGATGTAAATGTAAAACATATTATATTTGTCCGTTTAACCTATTCATTTAAATGTAATGTAAATCTAAAGCTATTCAGTTTAAATGTAAAGAAAGTTTTATCCCGAGGGATTAAATTTAATTCTCATCGAGGGTAAATTCTGACATGGGATAGTAGAATAGAAGAGAGGGACACATAACTGTGTCGGAAAAACGCCATACTCAGAAGAGCGTTTCGCTTCTATTTCTGTTACCACTTATTGGTGTTACCAGCAGAAAGTACAATCTCTGAAACCAAGTGAAGGTAGAAGTGGACTGACGTTTTGCAAGACGCCATCATAAGAGGGTCGTATAGCCAGACGCAGAACCAACTTAGCCGTTACTCTTTGACGTTCTGAGAACGTGCGGCGCCTGAACTTTGATCAGAGACGAGCGCGAGCAGAGTGAAAGGAACAGACCCAGTGAGAGAAGAAACTACCATTGGCAGCTAAGTGAAAATATCCGCTGCCAAAAGTGACATCCTTTATTTAAATTTTGTTATTTGTACTGTTACAAATTTAACTTCGATTCAATCCTTTAAATGTACTACATGTTTGTCTCCGTCAAAGTTACTAAACACACACTCTAAACAGAGCTATATATACATTATAATAATAATTCTACTGATTAACTCAGCGGTGGAGGCTTAACGAGGTAGAATAAACCATTGCTAAATTCTTCATAAAAGGCGTCGGCAGATTACAGAATTAACGTGCTTAGCGACAGCCAGCATTGTTTTCGCTTATCTGAATATTGTAGTGATATCCTCAATTCAAATCGATAAATTAGATAAAAAATTATAGGGTATCTAGTCAAAATAATGTAGAAATAAAATATTAGGTTGCGATTAGCTTCTTCACCTACGCCTGCAAACGTATCGCTTTCGATAGGCCTTACTGGCGAGAAAATAAATATAACATTTTTGGAAAATAATCAAGGCGTAAAATTTTGTTGTAGACGGAAGGAGAGACAGGAAGGAGGGGAACGGAGCGACCGAAGAATACCATCGACACGTGTTGTTTGGTATCAAAAATTGTAGCGAACGGGCGATATTTGGCTTTGGCAGATTTGAAAAATACGACACAAGTCCAATACTGGTAACGTCTTATAATCATGCAGTGGAAATATATAAACACACACACAACCCTCTTTTCTTGTAGGGTAACGTAAATTCTGACGAAACAGACATGGTCGTTTTAGTTTGAATCTAAAGATAGAAAGAGAGGGGGCAAAGATGGTGTATATTTAAAAGGAATATGGCCATAAAACTTAGATAGCTTTGTGTAATAGGGTCTCCTGATCAATAATATATTTTAATTTACAAAATAGTCCAACTAATAAACAAGATATTGAAATAATACTGCTTATTCTAGGACAGACTGACGAACACACATTCATGCCTGCTTATCTTAGCCATAACATATTTTGAACGTGGTTTTGAAATGAGGCAGAAGAGGGCACATGTAATACGACTGGGTGTAGTAGAATGAGGGATAGATATTATTGGTTGGCCCAAAACTAAAAAGATATTTTTTGAAAAAGTAAAGCCTAAGGCAGACTAACCAACGTACCGAAAAACACACAGTATTTTTGTAATGGGGTTTTTTTTAACTTTGAATTCAAAATTTGCTAGACGCCGATTTCTATTGGCCAGAGTAGGGAATATTGAGGAAAAAATTGGAAGGCTGGACGCCATTTGTAGAAAGTCGTTCCCTTAATTAGGTACACCAGAAGTTTGACTTGCTTCACAATATATTGAAGAAATAAGCAAAGCAGTCATAGTCTAGCAGCGGCACAGCTAAATTTGTGCCAAAACATAGTACCTGCGTGTATTTCATTGAATTTGTGGTAATAACGAAATTATTACTATTTTATTTAAAAATTTGAGTGTGAGATACTGCCATATGAAAAATAATTTACGACTGTAAGTACATGGGTCCCTAGCAGACTTATGCAGGGCCTAGATGTTGATCCACCATCTTAACAAACTACCAGAGAGGTAGAAACAAAAGATTACATAGATTGTCAGCAGGGATCATATCTCCTATCTTATTTTATGTAAAAAGATCAATGATAATGGCAGAGGTGTTGCAGCCATTAGGGGAGAGGAATGTGAAAACTGGTACAAGTTGTTACTTCAATCTAGATTGGATGAGCTGGGTTGGTCAGAGAGATCTGAACCGGTTCTTTTATTTTGAATGTGTTGTTTGTGGAAAAGGTAGCATAAATACTATGTAAAGAAGGAAACATAAATTTCATATTGCAGGGTTTCTTACTGGCACTAGTCAAGTGCCAGTTTTCCTGAGAGAAGAATCTGTATGATTGTAGATGTGTCTCTAGTGGTACATAGCTTTCTACCACTGGAGGAGCAACATTGGTACACGCTCTCTACCATATTATTTCAGGACAAGTGAGACAGTGGCCGTTGGCCGGAAAGACAACTATATTTCAACTACACGTGCCAGATAAGTGAATATGTTCTGGCACGCAACGATTCATCAACATAGTATAATATAAACAAATTGTATTACTAAAACACCATTTCCACCCAAGAAAGTAAATCAAAGATTTGTGAATAAAGACATGGGAATGATGCAAATATCCCAACCCGCCATCTCATACCAGTAATAAGTAGTTAGATATTAAGCAACACCATTATTATATTTCATATTATGCTCTTGGACAGAAGGTCCTTTTTAGTTATTTGATTTTGCCTATATATATAAATATATAAATATATAAATATATATATATAAATATATAAATAAATATATAAATATATAAATATATAAATATATAAATATATAAATATATAAATATATAAATATATAAATATATAAATATATATAAATATATATATATATATAAATATATATATATATATATATATATATATATATATATATATATATATATATATATATATATATATTTATATATTTATATATATATATATTTATATATTTATATATTTATATATATATATATATTATATATATATATATATATATATATATATATATATATAATATATATATATATATATTATATATATATATATATATATTATATATATATATATATATATATATATATATATATATATATATATTATATATATATATATATATATATATATATATATATATATATATATATTTATATATATATATATATAATATATATATATATATATTATATATATATATATATATATATATATATATATATATATATACACATTGTTTTCATTTAATTTTGACAGTCCTGACCAAAATACTATTCGGTTCAGGACTAAATAAATTGTAAAAAAACAAAAGATTGTTTAATCCAAAATTTAAAACACTCTGTAAGTTGAGTTGATCATAGAATTTAATATCTGTGTGTGTGTGTATTGGGTTACCATCACACCACACTTGCATTACCCTAGACATTTAGACGTAGTCACCATACATAATAGTTCTAAAAAAATTCATCTGAGTGAGATCTTAGGGTGGTAGCAGAAAGATCCCCTGTGGACACACCCCATCAAGTGTTAGACTCAGGGGCGTTCACCGCTTGACCTCAATCAGTTACAAATTAAGTACAACATCAACATTCACAACATCAAAACCCACCACAAATATCTTATGAATGCTCCCATGTGATAGAAGCTTTACTACTCTTCTATCTACATTTCTGCCAAGAGTAATCTTGTGTAAAGATAGACTCCATTGAAGCCTATAATAGACACTCTTGAGTTTTGGCCACTGTTGGACCACTACTGCAAAGCAGGGGAGGCAATACCGTCACAATAGTCTCACCAGAAAAACGACGTTATACAACAAAAAGTTAATATAAATGTTGGTCTCACCAGAAAAAGGACGTTATACAATGAAAAAGTAATAGAAGTGAATTGGAACAGTGATTCGAACAGGGAAGCTAGCGACATTTTGGGTGATGAATTGGTTGTACATCTTTTCACATTCACTCACGCCGTTGGGATGGTTCATAATGAGCTTATCACTTCTACTACTTTTCTGTTGTATAATTTTTCCCTTCTTTATTTCTCTTTAACAAGTTTTACATCATCATTTTCTTTTACGTTCCTGATGGAGCAGCCACTGATGTAGCCCCCCCCTCCCCCGCCCCTCCTCCCCCCCCCCCCCTTGCAGTAAGCATGCAACAAGCATTTACAAGCTCTTGCAGCAGTGATTTCTGTAGCAAATTGTTTTACATAATGAGGTTACCAACCTCAAGCACAACCTCATTAGTCGCCTGTTATGACATGCTTGAAGTTTTTACCACATATCAGTGTTCGTATATTATTTACTGCTGTAAAGTTACCCCGTTTACTCCCCCGGGGGTCTCTGCTGAGACACACTAAGAATACGACACTGCTGTCATTAACCAGTCATAATAGACGATTAATGTCATTTTGTGCATGGAACTCGCAACCTATATACAACTAAATGTTACAGGAAACATTACTGCAAAGTACCAGTTGCAAAGGTGGTCCCATGATTCTCAAGGATTAAAAACAAAATTAGAAAGAAGAAGAAGGATTGCTAAAATTAAGTTTTAAATTTTTCACACGTGTTTCAAAATCAATATTTACTTAAATTTAATCCTATATTTTACTCAAAGGAACACATAATGCATCCATTTGTGGCCATTCTTCCACGCCTACCCACAACCTTCCATCGCATAGACTTGTTGAATACTTTATGAGTTCTGATTATCTGCCGCCCTAATGTGATTATTTTTCCGATTATATCGAATGTAGGTTTGATGATGATGTTTAAACTTTTCAACATATTTTATTTCATTGTGATACTTAGTTTGTACTTTTCAACATATTTTATTTCATGTTTATAATTAGATAATGTGAATGTGAGTATGCTATTATTTTACCGTTACAACGTTGAATTCTTTTACATTGATGGGTAAAATTTATGTGAGAATAAATGAAATCAGTATAAAAGACGAGAGAAAGGAAGGGCAGAAAGTCAGACTGGCCTTCGTGCCCAATTCTCAACCCTTTGAAAATAAAGCTCGTTCGTTCGTTCGTTCTTAGGTGAAGGTAGTCTCATAGCGGATACTGATGTAGTGAAATGAAGTTTTAGAGACTTCTTTTATATTAATTTAGCTTCATGAGATGGGGTTACTAGTTTCCTTCCTCGATGCCTTTGCTTTCCCTAACTCAAGGGCAGAGTAATGCATGCATTTACAGATAATTTGTCTGGAGCATGGTGTAACTAGGTTTCGAACCAAGAAACTTTTAATCAAGAAAAAGCATCCCGTTACACGCCTATTGAGGCATATTGGGAATATGGTATTAGGCCCATATTTTCTCGACCATCGGCACACTAGGGATGATGTGGTCAAAATCACGCCAGCCGCCTTAATTAACAATCCCAGAGCAGATCCAAGCGTTGCTCTGGTACTCAATTCATGAAGCTGGGTCGATCCCGGAGCCGTTTACGGTCTAAACAATCCCAACTCAACTGGGGATCGAAGCATGGACAACCACGCTAGTAAGCCAGTGCACTGCGCTAATGCGGATCCTTTTTAATCGAGAAGCAAGCACTCTACGCACGCTATTGGTCGACGCTTAATGGTTTGCACAGAGATTATAAATTCTGGAGCGTGTTCATTTCCTTACACGTCAAGATCAACATGCAAATATAATCCAACCACCATTTTGTTAAACCTGTTCAACATCATCGCCCCCGCATTTGACATCTCTCTGATAGTCATTCTATCAAATGGAAGTCTCAGCTGTTTCGAATTAGTGTGAATAAATCATTACGTCTGATGGTCTGCAAATGTATGTGTGTTCCTTTGTTCAATAAACAGTGTATCAACAAACAAATATACGTTATTTAGAAGCCGATCTATCTATTTGTTAGCGTAATGTAGTTGACCAACATCATATTTTTCAGTCAGTAAGTAAAATGGTTATTTAGCGCAATATTTAATCTGAAATGACACGACACAACAAGCCGGTGGCCTAAGGGTACATAAACCCAGGTCCTGTTGAACCATTACGTAAACCAGGCTGTCGCCGAGGGCTTAATAAATTGGAAGGTGGAAAAATCTAGTGAATTAAAATAGTGGTATAAACAAAACAAAAAGTCTAAGTTTTCAAGAAAACAATTTTCTTTCCCGTGCCCATTATACACCACGGAAAATAAATGTTGTACATATATATCTGTGATAGCACGTTTATGATCTTCTACATCATTGTAAATAAGCGTTATACATACATTTGTGCTAGCATACTTATGTTCATGTTTTATGTGTCACTTGCTTGAGTGTGAGTGTGTGTGTGTGTGTGTGTGTGTGAGTGAGTGATCAAATTATTTGGGAGTGGCAAATGACCAAGTCGCCTAGAGCGTCAAATATAATGTTTGAAGAAAGGCGTCAAATACCCTGTGACGAGACCAATTGCCGTGACAACCCTTTTTGCTCATGGTGCCAAAATCCCTGTTTGCCAAGGGCGCCAAATACAATGTTTGCCTTGAGCGCTAAATACCCTGCTTACCAAGGGTGCCAAATACCCTGTTTGCATGGAGTGCCAAATACTCTGCTTACCAAGGGTGCCAAATACCCTGTTTGCCTAGAGCTTCAAGTATCCTAGCACCGACATGTTACAAACCAAAGTTACATATCAAACCGCTGGGAGCCATATTGTAATGAACTTTACATTGTTGTAGCGTGTTGTGACTTTAAAAGACTTACGCATTTATTTAAATACCGGATGCGTTTTAATTAGAAAAACACTCGTGGGCGGGAGGAATGTCCGGATAGTATATAGTTCATAGTTAATATCAGTGGTGTCATTTAGCCGGTTCGCACCGGTGCGCACGATCTTGTTGTTAGAATTTGCCGGGCTTACAAAACCACTTGAGCTTATTTAGGTCACTAAGTTAGGCAAATATACCACGGCCAAATATGAAAATATAACAATTTAAAAAAAAAATGTACCTCGTTTAAATAAGGGCGCATGTTCACATATAAAAGACAATTAGGTCTGATAACAGCTATTTCAATATACATTCTGTACATGTCCTAGTAAGTATACTATAATGATGGAAACACACCCATGCCAGTAAAGAAAATGTCACTATCGTGTCCATCTGAGCGCCAGGATCTCCATTCGTGGAAGTCGTTATAAATTATCTCTCTTTTATCTTAATGATATACATTTTCTTATTATTTTATTGTACAAATAGGCATTGATTTCATTAGTTTTTTTTCAGAATCAGATACACGGACAAATGGGATACAGAGCATCCAGGCCACACATAAAATGATGCGTATTTCCAGCTCAGTAGAAGAAAATAAGTGGTAATGTTCAGACTCTGCATGGACCATAATATATTGGGATACCATACCACCTATTCAACAAACTAAGATAGGAGTTACAGATGAGTGTAACTGTGGCACAGATAAAATGACTGCTGAACATCTGCTTCAAAGATACCCAACATATGAGGAACAGAGAAAGCACATATGGTCGTCGTCAGTCCCATTCCTGGAATAACTCTATGGAGATACACATATTCTCAAGCTGACCACTGATTTATTTGAAAAAATTCAACTAGACGTATGAGAATGTACAAAGAAGATGAAGAAGATATCGCCTGACGTTAACTTTTTGCAAAATAAGGCCAAAATCTGACAGAACCAATTGATAACTAATTAGAATGAGACCACAGGTTGTAATGATGTTAAAAATAATTAACTATCCTTCCGTTATCCACGAAATCCTGATTAAGTTCGTTGAGTGCCATATTCACGCAGGAGTCATACAACACACTCGTGACACATGACAATGACTTGACGAAACAATGTTGAACATTGTCTGTTCCTAAAGTGTATGTGATCAATGACAATATATAATTGTATTAAAGTGTTTTTAAAAATAAGAATAGAAAGACACATGATAATAGATCCGGTTAACAACTAGTAATCAAGCTGACGAGAAGTAGTCGCGTATACGGTAAAGTAGTCAAGTCGATGCATTGTACTAACATTTATAACACATAAAGAAGGGAAACCCGAGACCTGTAAACAGTAAATAAATATTAGACAAACATAAAGGTATGTTTTCAGGCACTCGTAAGAAATAAAGAAGTAGAACACTAGACAACAGAAAAGCAACAGACGTGAATGGCTTAGCCAGGACTCGAACCCAGGACCTTCCGTGCGACAACCCTGCCTAGCTATGCAAGCGAATCACCTATCCTTCCTGCCATCTAGGCATCACCAAAAAATGATGCTTCGATGACGGGTCATTAGTACGACACGCAATACATAACACCGGAAATTTACCATAGGCAGGGTAAGCCGCTCAAGTCTGTTGTTTTCTGTTGTCTAGTGTTCTACTTCTTTATTTCTTACGAGTGCCTGAAAACATATCTTTATGTTTGTCTAATATTTATTTACTGTTTACAGGCCTCGGGTTTCCCTTCCTTATGTGTTATAAATGTTTATACAATACCAAAAACCTACCCTCTGTCCTGTACTTACTGTTCTTAGTCTTCTATCATTTACTAGACACAGTATTAGGGTCTTTGTCTTGTATAGACTGACCGATACTGTATAATATGGGAACAACAGAAGTGATTGCGTCATTAATAGGCTGAAATAGTTTTGGTAAGTACAGTTTAATTTTACACGTTGAAATGTTTCTCATATATCGTTGGCACATACTTGCTCACCAATGAAATTGGTGACGCACAAGCCAGGAAAAGACAACATTAACCAATCAGTAAAAAAGAAAAAAAAGACCGCTGGACGCCCTTGATCAGGTCTGCTAGGAATATATAAGAAACATTTATGGAAAAATGCTAAAATTCTATATAGCTACATATATGCATACAGACGGGGACAAGACGATCTCTTATCCACTCCGTCAGTCCTGATTAAATTTAAAAGGCACACGGTGTCTTTAAACTACCCTATCGCCCGTCGCTAGCGCTGAGTTTTCAGGTTGGAGGGAGTTATGCAACTCTCCCCGATCTTTGCTCGCCCCGGCAGCCAGCGTACAATATTATCTATTATTTAATTATCCATATGCGCACTTACACAGTGTATCGCCTGTCGTTAATAGCTATTAAATTCGTCGGCGTCTGATAGTTTAGTAGTATGACATTAAATAATAGGCACTTATAATAAATACGCACAATTAAATAAAACGTGAATTCTTTTCTGTCACTATCAGTCGCGCCTAGCATTTAAACCAGTCAGCTAACCGTCTCTTCTTGTGTGAGAAAGCGTGTGGTAAAATTTAACATTATAACTGAACATCTGGTATGAAATAGCTTCGCGTTATTTTATTTCACTAGTTTTAACGCTAGAAAATGTAAGTGAATTATAATGGTAAATGCTTAACACTTTTATACACGTAAGCTCTAATTTCTATTACAGAAAATCAGGATGACAATCCCCACGATTGTTATTAACACATTTTCCAAAATGGTTCTAGATCTACGTGCTTAGACTATCCAAAAATTCTGAGTGACAACTGACATCATCATCATCATCAGTTGCCATCTCCACAACGAAGGTTGGCTGTAATGGATCTCCAACGTCTTCTGTCTCTTGTCTTGATGGTGCACTCTGACAGACTCTTTCCTGTCCATCTCTTGATGTTGTCTTCCCACTTATAGCGCTGTCTTCCCCTTGCACGTTTGCCTTCAACTCTCCCTTCTGTTATGGTCTTCTGCAGACAACTGACAGCAGTTTTTAAAAAACCCAGTTTATATATCATAGATCTATAGATGATGTTACTTTTCGCACTATTGTGTGAGTAACGGTGAATTAGAAACATGAGTTCCCCAGATAAACGCTTACGGTCGGCCTTTCTCGGGCGTTCGACCGCCATCAAAGACTTATAATCGTTTAACGGAGTTCTCGAAGATTTTTGCCCGTGAATCGACATCAATGCGCACTCGGGAAAATCTTGGATCTCCCCTCGTATACTTCCTAGACTCTGTGTTTTTCACGAGCAGTCTGTCAAGTATCGTATGATTGACAGATAAGCTCGCGTGAGAAAACTAGGTAAATAAACCTGATTCGCTACCTGTTATGACTGACAGGTCATGCAGTTTGTAAACATTGCGTTAGCTCATGGTCACAGAAAAAGGGATGGGACGAAAAGTACGCTTGTGTAAGTAAAACACAGGTAGAAAAAATGCGTGGGTTTGCTAGCAAATCATAGAATGCTACTAGGTTACAAGCCAGTCAGATTATTGTAGGCTCCCTTTCCATTATACGTCACAGTGGCCCCTATCGATCTTTGTTTTTCTCCGGCAGTATCGGTGCATTCGTGGTACTGATTTGTATTATGTGATTCCAAGTATCGCACTTTCCTTTCTTTCTTTATTTCTTTCGTCGTTATTTTTCTGCTAAGTAGCAGACATTTGATTTTATCAAATCATTCGACACTCCTCTCTGTGATGTCACCTGTTTGTTACCCGGTCATCCTGGTTTGCGGTGAGCAACTGAGATAAGATAGTCGGTGTCATGTTTAGATTGAACCGCTGATAAGACGACTCGTTTGGTAATCCAGATGGGCAGACACGGAGTTTTTGCGTACTTATACGACAAATAACAAGATTATGGCCTGTGTGAAACATGTGGGCAGACAAGTGTGACATGATCGCTTCCAGGCCGACTTGTTATGACAACATTAATAATAATAAATTCTTTAAGCACCAAACACGGCGCATAAGGCAGAAACCAGTGCTCTCCAGGTTGTTCGTTGTAACGCCACTCCTCTTAGCCCTTGCACATTATTTAGGCCCAACGTTCTTCCTTCTCTTATTATTGTTCTTTTGAGTGTTTCTTTTGGTCTTCCTTTTTTCCTCTTACCCTCAGGAACCCAAGTGAGCGCCTGTAGTGGTATTCTGTTGTTTTGCATTCGTAGGACATGACCGATATATGACCATCGTCTTTTCCTTATATAGTAGGAGACATATTTCTGCCTAGAGTCTTCTCTTATTTGTCGATTAGTCTTGAATTCTTTCCAACTGATGTTCATGAGTTTTCTAAGACATTTGTTCTCGAATGTATTCAGCTTGTTCTCCAATGATTTTGTTATTTTCCAACTCTCACAGCCGTGTGTTAACACTGAGATAACATTTGAATTAAACAGACGAAGCTTGGTATGTATATTCAGTGATCGTAATTTCCAAATGTTCTATTGAACGCGCTAGCTGCCAAAGCAATTCTAGTATGGATTTCTCTTGTTGTGTCACCATCCTGAGTCATTTTACTGCCTAAATAATTGAAACTTTCAACTTTCTGTAGTTTCTCCCCGTTCAAGATGATATCAAAGGTCTCGTTAGAAAAGTTCATAGCTTTAGTTTTAGAGGCATTTATTTGGAGACCTATTTTAACCGAGAGATGACACAAATTATTTACTGCTTCTTGGGATTGTCTGGTTGTTGAACTTAAGAATGCTAAATCATCCGCGAAATCCAGGTCCTCCAGGAATTTTCCATTTGTCCATTTTATACCTAATTGTTCATTGTGGGTATAGTTTCTCATAACCCAATCAATAGCTATTCCAAAAAGTAGTGGTGACATAATACAGCCTTGTTTCACCCCTGTTTCTACTGTAAACCATTCTGTATTCCCTTTCTTTGTTCTAACACAACATCTTGCATTGTCATATAGCACTTTGATTATATTCACATATTTTGTTGGACAAAAATAGATTGTAAATATCTTCCACAATGATGGGCGGTGTAGACTATCAAAGGCTTTTTGAAAATCGACGAAGGTGATAATAAGTGGCGATTGCATTTCCACTGATTCTTCTATAATTGTACTTAGCGTGAATATTTGATCAATACATGATCGTTTCGGCCTGAAACCCGCTTGTTCTTCTCTGATCTTTTCGACAGCATGCAATTTAAGTCTTTCTAACATCATGCAACATAATAATTTTCCAGGTACTGATAATAGAGATATACCACGCCAGTTATTACAGTCTGATAGATCACCTTTCTTCGGTAACTTTACAATAATTCTGTCTTTCCATTTTTGTGGTGGTTGTTCTTCTCTCCATACTTCATTTATAATATCTAAATATCTCAAGAGGTTGTTGTCATTAACTGCTTTAATCATTTCCCCTGAAATTTCGTCAACTCCAGCAGCTTTAAAATTTTTTAATCTTTTAACGGCTTGTTTGATCTCGTCCAGCGTGAATTCATCGCAAGTTACTGGCAAGGTGGTTGTGGGTGTTTCATTATTAAAATCAGGTGTTAACGTTGGTGGTGGTCTGTTTAGCACCTCTGTCACGTAGGTCTTTATATCATTAAATTGCCTACATCTTCTTCCTATTCTCTCACCCGCATCCCTTATTTTTTTATCTTTCCTTACTTGTTTTTCCCCGTATTTTTCGCATCACTTGTTTGCGAAAAATATTTTCTTCAGTATTCTCAAACTTTACCTTGTGTTTTTTTCTCATACTGGGATAGTGATTCTATTACATAGATGTCAGTAGACGAAAGGTGTGATTATGTTTCATACCCAGACTAGAGCAGACTTTTGGTCTACCATTTTTCCCCTGACACTAGGGTAAGGTGTCAAACACGGCATCCTCACAGTGCAGGAACGAGACAGCTGTCTGCAGTTTCCCCGGAGACAGTGTTTTCTACGGCTGAGTTCTGGGCCGGTAGTGTGAAAATTCACTCCACGGGACATGGCACGCGGACCGAGTGTCTGCATTTTTCAGTAAACCGCGAGCGTTTCGTCAAATAGCTCCATCGAAAGCGTGAAAATCGCCCATGTCTGGTAGACGGTTGTCTGAGATTTGCAACTGTCACGCGCATCTCTCGGTCACTGATGGCTGTTACGACATGAGGGAAGCTGACGTAGGGTGTTAGAGAAGGGAGAGACGGGCGCTGTTTCGTGGTTTCAAAACAGTGGGATTCTTTGTCCGTTTCATAGATATTAACCCTAGTTTGAAACTTTATTTCATTTCACTCAGTAACTTGGCAGTTAGACTAGAACAACCTTCGTTCGATTTCTAAATAATCTCTGTTAATAGAGATTGCCTTTAGTTTGGTCGAAGTGGTTTAAGTTCTTAGTACTTCTGTGTTTGAGTGAAATACTGGGGTGACCCGAACTTTACCAGCATTTAATAAGAGTTCACACTTGTGAAGAAATAGACAGTCCGTATTTTGAACCACTTGGGTTTCTCAAGTAACACTGATCTGACAGTGCAAGTTAGACAGAAATACTATATCCCACTAACGGGTTTTCAAAGACTGTAATGATCAATACTGGGCCTGTGAACCAGACCTTAATTTCTTCCATAAACTCTACGTAAATTTTCTGCCTGGCGGCGAGAATAATTACAATCAATAACATTAACTTTCCGACATTGTTGTCAAGTGAGTGGGGAACTAAGATTTTCTGTTTGAGAGAAGTTGGCCACCGGTCATCTTCCTAATTAAGGGAAACTTCGTGTTCTGATATTTTGTGCTCGTGAGCCTAATTCTTACCTCGTGAGTTAAGTGACATTAACTTTAGTCTGAAATAACTATCGCCTGAAGCAGACGCTCCCCAGATCCATTTTGATGAAACCAACAAACAAATCTGCAGAGCTGGGATCTGTTTCATTAAACGACAGTAACAGATAAAAAGTGTGGTGAGTGTCCAAAATTTGCGCCAGCCGGCGAAACCAGCACACGATTGTAAGTATATCAGGGCCCTGATGAAAGAACCGAGTGAAAGTGACGGAAGGATGTTCGTTGTATAATACACTCACTTGTTATATTTGTTTTTTCCTTAGGCGAGATTTGCTGCTTAAGTAACGTGTTCCTTTAGAATAGATACTGCTGTCACTGTCAGTCTATACCTTCAAAGGGGAACAATATTAGACCCTAACCACATGCATCTATAACTCTTTGGGCCATCATCTGTCATCCTAACGGGGCTGTGGGCTAACCCTAGAGTTAAGATCATAACGGGGCTATCATTCTTGTAGCATTTTCCTTGAATTTTATGACTATTTGTATATGTTTTCCTTGATGCATATTTTTTTTAAGTGTTGTGAGAAGATTTTTTAACTGGTAATAAAAATCTCTCTTGAACTAAATCAGTGCGTTGGTCAGCTCGTTCCAATATATATATATTCATGGTTATAGATTTCCCACGTCTGTGTGTGCAACCGTCGTCACGTGTATGTGCGTGTCCGTGAGTAGATAGAAATATATGTAATATGTATTTGTTGTGGACTGTCTGACTGCTTAAAATCTGTCGTAGAAGATAGGTGAGAGAGAGAGAGAAGACTTTCTCGCATCTCAGAGACAGCCTCTATCACTATTCTATCATCTCACTCGTGGAATCTATTTCTTCGACTAACTCTCACACTGTGACTCTCACTCATTCCAATCTATTCAGAAGGGACCAACCCAAGTCTTAATTCTCCTATCTAAAAATCTACGACAAATTGGGTCTCGCCCGACGGATTTTTGAACTTAGAATAGGAAGACGAGTACGACAAAGGTAGACTCGTCTATCTGGATTTTGAACTTAAGATTCTTTATTCTGAAATAGAGTAAGAGTGTGATGTCTTGTGAGTTTTGTATCTTTTAAAAAATAATTTATCCCCTAGACTAACGATCTATTTACGGGCGTGCTGCCCACACAAACTGATAAGTTTTTTTCCACAGCATTAAGAAGCATTATACATTTGGTTTACAGGTTGATTTTGTCGGAATACATGTTAATTAATGCTGATTGTAATACTAAACGCTGATAAAGTTTTGTGAGTGTATAACATTCACAAGGGTTCTGAAGCAGGAAGGTGTTTGAACTAAAGTAAGGAGTGCGTTTCGGACTATTTGTCCAGATTAATTGCCTCCCTCACCCTAACTGTCTTCAGGGGTAAACTTGATAGTGGATTTTAAAATTAAGGGATTATTTTTCTCTTTAATTTTTACAATAATCATTGTGTTTTCCACTGTAGAAACTTATTTTTCAGAAGTAATCTTAACTACCATTTAGTTGGCGTAGTCGTGTTTTGCATTAGGTGCTTTATTGCCGATTAATAGCAGCGATAGTTAGATTTGTATTTTTGGAGGAGGTATCCCAGGGTTAAATATATCATCTTTTGATTTTTTGGTAATTTTTTTCTCGTAAGTGGTAGAAACCAGTGTATCTTTTTTCCTAGTTTATTTCTCCACTAGTCTCAGTCACTGACATAATATGGCCGAGAGGGCAAAGCTTAGACAACTTCTCAGGGACGAAGCGAGAGAGGAGGGACTGGAAGGAGAAGAAGCGAAAGCTTTTGTCAGGGACGAACTTGAGAGATATGATGCGGAGAGGAAAGAAGAAGAACTAAAGAGGAAAGAAGAAGCAGCGGAGAGGAAAGAAGCGGAAGACCGTCTATTACAGCAGAAGAAGATGGACGAGGAAATGGAAATTCGCAGGATGCAGCATGAGGAAAGAGAGAAGGAGAGACAGCATGAGGAAAGAGAGAAGGAGAGATAACTTGAGGAAAAAGAGAAACAGAGACAGCATGAGTTGGCTCTTAAAACACTAGAATTCCAAAGTCGTGGTGCTGCCTCTACCTCCAGCAATGGAGAGTCTTCTCCTCATTCCTCCTTAACTGATCTTTCTAACACTCAATCTCTTCAACTCAACGCTACGTCTTTCACTCTAGAATCTTTTCCTTGTCCAAAGGAGAAGATTGACACATGGTTAAAAAAATTTGAGAAAATTGCAACTCTGTACGGGTTAGAGAGGTCGCGTTGGAATATGAAACTTTCCCAGGCACTAAAAGGTTCTGCTTATGATGTTTATTCTAAGCTGGAAAGTAGCCAACAAGACAACTATGATGTGTTGAAGAAAGCGTTACTGGAGCGCGTTGAAATGAACGCTCGAAAATTTTTGCAACTGTTTCGCAACAGCCGGAAAGAGAATTCTGAAACTTTTCAGCAGTTCTCGTCTCGTTTGAAGGGTTATCTGACAAAGTGCCTAGAGCTCTCGCAGCTCCCCTCTACCTACGAAGGTCTGGAGGAATTTGTTTTAACAGAACAAATAAAGAACACATTGTCTGCAGATACCTTGAGATTTCTAGCTGAGCAGGGGGCAGAAAAACTTGAAGACATCTTAGAGAAGGCTGAGCGTTATCAAAATGCGCTGGCTGAACTACCGGCCACAAAACGGAAACCGACAGAGGAGCATTTTCGAAAAAATAATCTAGAGCAATCTTCTCAGGATTCTAATCAGAATAACCACAGAGAAACTGGACATCAAAACCCCCCTCCTGTAAAGACCAAGTTCTACAAGAACAAGTACCCCAACCACCCCAAACAGTCTGATCAACCCGACCGCCCTGCATGGCAGCGTAGCCAGAAAAGACAAGGTGGCAAAGGGAGAACCCCTGAGCACGGGACGTATGATCAGACCGAGCACACCGAGCCGAAACGCATCGGATGCTTATTAACAGTCTCGCAAGGCGGAATTATTGACAGTGATTCCCAACCTGCTGGGGATACACCCTCAACGCGAGGTACTGTTACTTTGAACGGTTCTCAAACTTCTTGTTTATTTGACACGGGGCTTTCTTATGATTGCATTGTTGCCAGAAACCTGGTCAAACCCGGTCAAGAGACAGGAGAGACCGTCCAACTTTGTGGAGTTCGTAAGAGTGATGCACCTACAGCGCTTCCCATTGCATTGGTGGAGATCTACTCTGATTTTGTCAGAGGTGTGATCAAAGCGGCTGTTATGGATGATCCCATCTACCCAGTCATAATTGGCGGGAGATACGTGTGTATCGGAAAACCGGAAGAGCCGATTGTAGCAGCAGTAACTACAAGAGGGCAAACCAAGAGGGAACGGGAGCCTGTGCCGAATTTATTACCCAAGGAACATTAAAGAAGCGCAATACAAGGACCCTACTTTGGCACCCTGCTTTAGGAAACTGCCCATGGCTAAGGAACCCAGACAGCACGGGGACATTTTTTCTAAGGATGGCGTACTTTATCGCAGAACGGGCAAGCCTGACCAAGGTTATAACCAGCTCCTAGTACCGAAACAGTACAGAAGCCAAATCCTAGAAATGGGGCACTCTCTTCCCTTCAGTGGACATATGGGACAGAACGCCACAAATCAACGGATAACCACTCATTATTGGTGGCCAGGAGTAAATATTGATATTATCAGATATGTCAAATCCTGTGCCCAGTGCCAACGTGAGCCACCCAAGCAACGGGCACCCCCAGTCTCTTTGGGTGAAATGCCAATAGTGGGAACACCATTCGAACGGGTTGTGATCGACATTTTTGGACCCTTAGAAAGGACTAAATGAAGGAACAGGTTTATCCTGACCTTAGTCGATACATGCACTTTATGGACAGAAGCTATCTTGCTAACATGCGCAGATGCCAAGCATGTCGCAGAAGCCCTCGTGCAGATTTTCACTCGGTTGGGATTCCCTCAGCAAGTGTTGACGGATAACGGATCTCCATACCGAAACCTGTTGATGGATGAGATCGTTAAGATCTTGAGGACCCAACACATCCACACTAAGCCATATACTCCGGCCGGAAATGGGCTCGTGGAATGTGTTAATGGAAACCTCAACATGATGCTAAGTAAGCTGGCACAAGTGAAACCTGAAGATTGGGATCTTTGTATTCCTGCAGCATTATTTGGCTACAGAGAATCTCCTCATACTTCCACAGGATTTCCGCCAGCTACACTCTTATTCGGCAGACCCATTAAGGGCCCGCTCGAAGCCTTACATCAGTCTCTGACAGACGAGAAGGCGGATGAGACAGTTGTCTCAGCCAGTAAATATGTTTCGGTTTTAAAGGAAAGGTTAAAACTAGGGTGGGACCTAGCAACGACTAACTTTAAGCGAGCACGCACAAAGCACGCTAACCGATACAGGAAAGTCGCGAAAGGAAGAGAACTGGAAGCAGGAAAGAAAGTTTTGGTGTTACTCCCTACCGGAAACAACCAACTGAAGATCGGATGGCAAGGGCCGTTTACCGTCCTGAAAAAGATTTCTAAGGCTAACTACCAGATCTCTATTCAAGAAAAGGAGAAGTTTTTCCATTTAAATCTGTTAAAGAGATACTTGGAAAGACCAGTGCCAACCTCCGACCATCTCCTGACGATCGCCAAAGCTGACGAAGATGATGATAGTGGCAGGGATATTCCACCGCAATCACACGAAATCTTTCAAAAATGTCAGAAGCGGCGACGCTCTTTCAAGCGCGCATGGGAGACATTCCAGAGGAAGGAAACTTTGGGGAGTAGACTGGAGTAGATATTGGAGAGAGATGGAGGGGAAGATGAGAGGGAAGAAGACAGACACCCCGAAGCTACGGTTATAGGAAATTTAATTCCATAACGTAGACATGGAGTGCTTCCATATCTTAAAGGGGGGACGTCCTGTCACGTAGGTCTTTATATCATTAAAGTGCCTACATCTTCTTCCTATTCTCTCACCCGCATCCCTTATATTTTTATCTTTCCTTACTTGTTTTTTCCCGTATTTTTCGCATCACTTGTTTGCGAAAAATATTTTCTTCAGTATTCTCAAACTTTACCTTGTGTTTTTTTCTCATACTGGGATAGTGATTCTATTACATAGATGTCAGTAGACGAAAGGTGTGATTATGTTTCATACCCAGACTAGAGCAGACTTTTGGTCTACCATTTTTCACCTGACACTAGGGTAAGGTGTCAAACACGGCATCCTCACAGTGCAGGAACGAGACAGCTGTCTGCAGTTTCCCCGGGGACAGTGTTTTCTACGGCTGAGTTCTGGGCCGGTAGTGTGAAAATTCACTCCACGGGACATGGCACGCGGACCGAGTGTCTGCAATTTTCAGTAAACCGCGAGCGTTTCGTCAAATAGCTCCGGCGAAAGCGTGACAATCGCCCATGTCTGGTAGACGGTTGTCTGAGATTTGCAACTGTCACGCGCATTTCTCGGTCACTGATGGCTGTTACGACATGAGGGAAGCTGACGTAGGGTGTTAGAGAAGGGGAGAGACGGACGCTGTTTCGTGGTTTCGAAACAGTGGGATTCTTTGTCCGTTTCATAGATACTAACCCTAGTTTGAAACTTTATTTCATTTCACCCAGTAACTTGGCAGTTAGACTAGAACAACCTTCGTTCGATTTCTAAATAATCTCTGTTAATAGAGATTGCCTTTAGTTTGGTCGAAGTGGTTTAAGTTCTTAGTACTTCTGTGTTTGAGTGAAATACTGGGGTGACCCGAACTTTACCAGCATTTAATAAGAGTTCACACTTGTGAAGAAATAGACAGTCCTTATTTTGAACCACGTGGGTTTCTCAAGTAACACTGATCTGACAGTGCATATGCAAACAGAGTTAGTCAGAAATACTATATCCCACTAACGGGTTTTCAAAGACTGTAATGATCAATACTGGGCCTGTGAACCAGATCTTAATTTCTTCCATAAACTCTACGTAAATTTTCTGCCTGGCGGCGAGAATAATTACAATCAATAACATTAACTTTCCGACATTGTTGTCAAGTGAGTGGGGAACTAAGATTTTCTGTTTGAGAGAAGTTGGCCACCGGTCATCTTCCTAATTAAGGGAATCTTCGTGTTCTGACATTCTGTGCTCATAAGCCTAATTCTTACCTCGTGAGTTAAGTGACATTAACTTTAGTCTGAAATAACTATCGCCTGAAGCAGACGCTCCCCAGATCCATTTTGATGAAACCAACAAACAAATCTGCAGAGCTGGGATCTGTTTCATTAAACGACAGTAACAGATAAAAAGTGTGAGTGTCCAAAATTTGCGCCAGCCGGCGAAACCAGCACACGATTGTAAGTATATCAGGGCCCTGATGAAAGAACCGAGTGAAAGTGACGGAAGGATGTTCGTTGTATAATACACTCACTTGGTATATTTGTTTTTTCCTTAGGCGAGATTTGCTGCTTAAGTAACGTGTTCCTTTAGAATAGATACTGCTGTCAAAGTCAATCTATACCTTCAAAGGGGAACAATATTAGACCCTAACCACATGCATCTATAACTCTTTGGGCCATCATCTGTCATCCTAACGGGGCTGTGGGCTAACCCTAGAGTTAAGATCATAACGGGGCTATCATCCTTGTAGCATTTTCCTTGAATTTTATGACTATTTGTATGTTTTCCTTGATGCATATTTTTTTTAAGTGTTGTGAGAAGATTTTTTAACTGATAATAAAAATCTCTCTTGAACTAAATCAGTGCGTTGGTCAGCTCGTTCCAATATATATATATATATTCATGGTTATAAATTTCCCACGTCTGTGTGTGCAACCGTCGTCACGTGTATGTGCGTGTCCGTGAGTAGATAGAAATATACGTAATATGTATATGTGGTAGACTGTCTGACTGCTTAAAAACTGTCGTAGAAGATAGGTGAGAGAGAGAGAGAGAGAGAAGACTTTCTCGCATCTCAGAGACAGCCTCTATCACTATTCTATCATCTCACTCGTGGAATCTATTTCTTCGACTAACTCTCACACTGTGACTCTCACTCATTCCAATCTATTCAGAAGGGACCAACCCAAGTCTTAATTCTCCTATCTAAAAATCTACGACAACCTCCATGAAGTGCTCAGCCCATCTCTTCATTTGTTCTTTTTCTGTTGGTATTGAATTCCATAATTTACCTTTAACAGGTGTTTCCATAGCAGTAGGCTGGTGATATAGTTGTTTTGTAATTTGATAAAGGCACCTACTATTACCAGTTCTTACAGCATTTTCAGCTTCTACGGCCAGTTCATTGATGAAATGTCTTTTATCTCTTCGAGTTTTTGTCTTCACTTCTTTATTTAACAAGTTATAAGTTAGTTTGCAAGATTCAACTGCATTATGTGTACTTGCCGCTAGTAGTTTAGGTTTTGCTGTTTTCCTTTCTTGTATTTTATCAGAAGTATCTTCTCTCATCCATTTTTTCTTTTTATGTACTAGGTATCCGGTGGTCGCTACAGCAGCTTCTGTCATTGCTGTTCTCAGTTGTTCCCATTTAGTATCGATTGTCTTGGTGGTGATATCGTTGTCAATTTTGCCTAAAGCATCGAAATAGTTGTTCATTTTGACATTATATTCCTCCTTTATATCATTTGATTGCAGTCTGTGTACATCTATTCTTCTATTTTTATTGGGTTGGTATAACTTCTTCAGTTTAATTCTCAGTTTAGCTATGCAGAGGTTATGATCGCTTCCGATCGCTGCGCCTCTGTATGCTCTGACGTCTTGAACTGATGAGCGAAATTTTGCGCTTATGCAGAAGTGATCTATCTGGTTCATAGTTCTGCCATCAGGTGAATTCCATGTTATCTTGTGGATATTCGTATGTGGAAAGATGGTGTCTGCCACAACGAGGTTTGATATTTCACAAAGTTCTAGAAGTCTTTCGCCATTTTGATTCATACAGCCTATGCCATGAGTACCGAGATATCTTTGTACTCCATCGTTGTTGTCACCTACTTTGGCGTTAAAATCGCCCATGACAGTCATGTTTACTGTCGAGCCTACTTCTGTTTCGGTAACAATCGCTTGTTTTACGATAGTGACTTGCTAACTCTCTGACCAACCCTCCTATCCAACCGACCGATTCGAGGGTTTCGAGGTCAGTTATAGGAAAATATCTACACCACTAGACCACATTAGGATAATTATACAGAGAATTTCAAAGGCAGTAGACTACAAACTGAGGAAAGAACAAGCAGGATTTAGAAAGAACAGAAGATGTGTAGACCATATATTCACTCTCAGGAACATTATAGAGCAGTGCTCAGAATGGCAAAGACAGCTTTACATAAATTTTGTTGATTTTGAAAAGGCTTGTGACAGCATACATAGGGACAGTTTATGGAAAATACTGAGGGCTTATGGAATTCCAAGCTGCATAGTGTCAATCATAAAAAGCCTCTATGCCAACTTTACGTGTAGTGTTGGGCAGAGCAACCTAACCTTCGAAGTGAAGACAGGAGTACGACAGGGATGCCCCTTATCAACCACTCTATTTTTAACAGTCATAGACTGGGTGATGCGCCAGACAACAGAGGGCAGTCCAAGAGGAATAAGATGGACTACATTTTCAACATTGGAAGATCTGGAATATGCAGATGACATTGCACTGCTGGCACATTCACATCAACACATCCAGGAAAAAACGGATAGACTAAATAAATTTAGCCAGCAGGTGGGCTTGAACATCAATTTAAAGAAGTCTGAGGTCATGACGCTCAATGTGAGCAACCCTGAGCCCATATCAGTAAGGAATCAGCAACTGGTACAGACAGATACCTTCACATACCTAGGAAGCATAGTAACACCAGACGGTGGGGCAGGCAAAGACATCAACATCAGAATGAATAACGCAAGAACAGCCTTCTTTAGCCTAAATAACATCTGGAAGTCCTCCCAATACAGCACAAGCACAAAATTAAGATTATACCAGAGTTGCGTGCTTTCTGTGCTTCTCTATGGTGCGGAATGCTGGAGAGTCACAGAGAAGGAAATGTCAAAATTGTCCTCTTTTCACACAACATGCCTAAGAAAAATTCACCGAATCTTTTGGCCGAATACCATCACCAACCAAGATCTGCTTACTCGTAGCAAGCAAGAGAACATGCATACCATCATAGCTGGCAGACGCTGGAGCTGGGTTGGTCATGTCCTCAGAAGAGACCCCGATGCCATCACAAGAACAGCTATGCTTTGGACCACTGAAGGAAAGCGAAAGAGAGGCCGACCAAAAACAACTTGGCGGAGGACTGTGGAGGCTGAGATGCAAAGAATGAACCAGAGTTGGGGCACTGTACGAAGGATGGCCACTGACCGTGCAAAGTGGAATCAATTTGTTGTTGCCCTACAGGACGCCACTAGGCGTGATGGCCACTGACTGCTTTGACGGTCGGTGGTTAAGGATCGAAGAAGAAGAAGAAGAAGACTAGACCACATTACTTTCTAATAAAGTAATAAGTATTACAGCTTACCCATGTTGTCATGTGTGTTTACCAATCTGCCTGTGAGAGTGTTTGCAAAGCATCAGATGCCCATATATGGTAATACGTGAATTTTTGCTTCACGCACATTATTTCACGTGGAATATTTTTGAAATCATCACACCCTAAATGCATAATTTAAAATGATTGGATCTTTCTGATTAGATTCATAACAACAATGCGTGGGAAGATAGGAATATAATCTGACCATTTCGCAGTTTTAGTTCACTGTGAATTTCACGCTCGCCAAGACAACATCAGACCTCACCAGAGTGAAGACTAGATTAATAATTCTTTTTTTTAAACCGGATCTTTTATTGGAGAACCAAATAAGACTTACAAAGCACAGAACATCTCTACATTTTAATAAAGAACACCGGGACTAGAAAAACTGAAACACACGGAGTCAGAAAGATAATCAATTGCCAAATTAAAGACACCCCAGACGCGTGAAAGAGCCGACTCGTCTCTTTTATTCATCTGAGCAACAAGTCTGCAACCTAAATTGGCTTATTGGTGCGATCAGCAGAAAGTACTATCTCTGGAACAAGAAGGGAATCGTGGCGTAAGCTTTAAGACGAAGGATCCACGTGGTAGACTCTCCTTGACGTTTCTGGGAAACGAGCTTCCCCCGACAACCGTGATCAGAGACGAGCGTGAGCTGAGTGAAAAGAACAAACCCATTATAAGGAGCAAAACCGTCATTAGCAGCTAATTTCAAATCTATGCTGCCACTTGAACTTCTTGTAACATCTCACATTCCATAAAGAGTGTGATGATAACTTTTCTTGATCCATAACTATTCAAATTATTTTCCAACTGTTAAAACCTAAAGTGATGATTAAATTTTGTTATTTGTAATGTTACAAATTTAACTTCGATTTAATCATTTTAAAGATACTGCATGTTTCTCTCAGTCAAATTTACTACTTACTTACTTAGTCCTTCCCCTTCTACCGTGAGGTTAGAGGTTTGGAAGAGAGAGCTCCAGACTATCCTATCGGCTGTCTTCCTCCTTGTCTGTTTCCATTCTAGTCCTCGGTCCTTCAAAGATTGTCTAATGTTGTCTTCCCAGAGGACACTGGATCGTCCTGGATGTCTGGATTCCTGGCTATTTGTTTCCCATGATTGTCGTGGTAGCCGATTAACTCCCATTCTGCAGTCATGGCCAAACCATCTGAGTTGGGACAGTTCTTTTGGGTCTGCAGGGGGTGGGATTTAAGGCTTTGACGTATCGTGGGTTGCGGACCATGTCTCTTCTTGTTACTTCAACCACCTTCCTCAGCTACCTCCTTTCTGAGGTTTGGATCTGGCTTTTGTGGGTTGTAGTAATTGCCCATGACTCGCACCCATATGTCAAGACTGGGACGTAGGTGGAGCGGTATACAGCCATGTTCGTTCTCTTACCAACCTCTCTCTTGCTGAAAGTGTTCCAGCTGCTGCTTTTCGAGTGGCCAACTCTTCCTTGATGCTTTCTTTTCGGTCTATAATAGCGTCGAGGTATTTAAAGTGGTCGACCTGCAACAGGGCCTCTTCTACCAGCTTAATCTGATGTCTTCTTTCTTCTCGTGATATCACTTTGGATTTTGTTTTAGAGCTGCTTATGACCATCCCTCTCTTCTCCAGCTCTTCCTTCCAGACTTGCAGGTTGGATGGGAGATGTGCCTCTGATTTAGCAATCAGGGCAACATCATCATCAAATGCTAGCTCTGAAATACAGACCTTGTTGAAGACCAGTATTTGGACTGGTCACTACTGTTGCATTATTTACTGTTACATAATTGAGTGGTAACAGGAAGATGATAACATCAGCAGAATCCGTCGGGCTTACTGGTAGCCGACCAAGTGTGGGTGTATAGCTGTCTATGAACGCGAATGCCGTGTAGTATTAATGTAAGTCACTAATCATCCACCCACATCGTTGCACACATTTAAGTAACTACTGGAATGTCTACACACTGTTTATTGTACAAGACAGGTCACGTGAACATCCTGGCAAACAGTACCCAGGTACATAGTAACAGTTCACTGTCACGAGTTACAGTTTTAAAGAACATCAAGGAAACACCTCGTATAACTATACTCTCCACCTTCTCTTCTCTGGCAATACAATAAATGCCATATACAGTTTTCTGGCTCTAGGCAATAACAATAATCTTTTCGCCTTCCATGGCGCTACAACAGATGCCGTATAATGTTTTTCTGGCTCTAGGCACTAACAATAACCTCTTCGCCTTCCATGGCGCTACAACAGATGCCGTATAATGTTTTTCTGGCTCTAGGCAATAAGTCATGTAAATCTTTGGCAAGATAACAATATCCATATACTCATAAACTCTCCTCCGCACCGGGAGAAAGTCACCTCAATGTCAGCCAACCATCTTGGGCTAGTAGCATCATCATACACAGTTTTTGGCTATAAAAAATAGTTTAAAGGGTATTTTTACCTTCACTGACATCCAAGAATAAACACAAAAACGTACACCATCCTTGGCTCTCAGAAATATGTCAGAATTATCACGGGGAAGAATCTCAAAACATTTTTATATCACACAGAGGACTTTCTTCCCCGATTACACACTCTGAAAAACATGGCTGACCTCCCTGGTCAAGCGCCCGAGCAGAACTGTCACGAAATAGCGCATATCAGTTCCCGCTCATCATTCACGCATGCATCGATCAACGCGTGACGTGAATTTAGCTCACACGAGCTAACGTTTTTTAAAACTATTCACGAAAATTCTTCCAACGGGAAATCTTAAGTAATCAAATGGCAAGTCAAGGGAGACAACAACAAAATCAGACCTGACCCAAAAAGTATACAACCTGTTAACTCCCTTAGACCAATATAAAAATGTTTACATCGAAAGCTTAAAACAAACTGACTTTAACAGTTTACTGCACCCCCTGGAGAAAAAAAATGATAACTTTTTTTTGAAAACATACATCGAATAAATAAACAAATGAGGGCGGTAGCATATGAATATCTAGACATAAGTATACGCTAAATAAAGTCATAAACACTAGGCGAATAAAAGAAACCAAAAATGAATGCAGATAGAACGCCATAATATCATAAGGACAAGTAGAAAAGTGATGAGTGAACAAGATGGGATACGAAAGTAAATAGTAAAGATGTAGGAAGCAATGCTCTAAGAATGAAGAAGACAAATTATTACATGGTAATCAAAACTAATGCATATCATAAATGAATAATATAGAAATATAGCAGCGTACATGACACTCTAAATTCACTTACACACAGCAAAAATTAAATAATGAGCATGATAACCCAGACAGCGGGCTCATAACATATAAATGATGCGCTTGTAAAGGGCAACAAAATATACAACGCCACATACCAGGCTATTACTGACGCACAAATGAGCGTCGGAAGATAAAAAATATCTCACAAACTAAGAGAAAATATTTTCTCATAGTACTAATATTATAAAAAAAAGGAGCTGCCGCAATCACACAATAAAGTGCTGGCAACATACAATGCTAGAAAAAATCACATACATGTGTCCTCATAAAACCCAAACAAAAAATACAATATCAACATGTCTCGCAATGATAAATTACAAAAATAGAGGTGTCATTACCATATTATACTTACAGCATAGTAACCTACAATAATATCGTAACAGTAACATATTATACCACATCATAAAATAATATCTTTTATCATAATATCGTATACAAATGTACAATAACGTAATCTAATTAGCAAGTACAAATAAGAGATGACTTCCGAAGTCCCAGAACATTCTGTATTCAAGAGGGCACCACAGACATCTAAAGTAGCGTCAAATGCCAAAAAGGTAAATAGGGACGTCAAATCTTGAAATATCTGGTAAACTGTTGAGACTCTCCATATAACAGCACGTATTCGCTGGGAAAGCTTACGCTGTGAAACAATACAAATGAGAATCTCTGTTTGATAACCGTAGGATTTTATAATATACAATAGTTAATTTAAAACTACTTATCAAATGTGGCCATGTAAACTTCCGGCCTTTATTTGGTGATAACCAAACCTTCCTCCGTTACACCAGAGACGGTAACCGAGAAGAAGTAATACAAACCGTTTACAATTATGTATTAAATAGAGTCAAGCAAATGTAATAACAGAGTGTTAATGTATAACAGTGTCATGGGAATATAACAAACACAGAAATCAATAAGAAGATCTACCGCCATATCGCGGTCTATCACAAGTATTATCTCTATTGAAATCATTGCTATTTCTCTGATTTGAATCCCAGTTTGCATTGTCGCGATTACTGTTTCCCCTTTGATGAGAATATCTATTAAATTAGTTTTGTTGTTTCCGGGAAGAATTATTATAAGGTTGGTAATCTCTATCAAAGTTCCTATAGTTACTGGGACCAAAATGTTGAGGACCATTAAATTGCCTCCCGTTCCTTGAAGAAGAACCATTACGTGATGGACGCCTTTGGTACTGTCCGCAATCACGATTATCTCTCCTAGCAAAATTGTTTTTATTTTTGCCTGTGGCAATGTGCTTAACAGTTGCATCATACTGGCTGAGCTGAGTACGGTGAGTAACAGGCATAATAGAATCTTGATTGTTATAACCATAATGGGTATTATTCCGGGAATTAGCACTAATAGTTTTGTTCTCAGTTATAAATTTATTAGAAATTTGAAAAGTCGATGCTCGGTTTGTCTGAGGAATCTTGTCATGACATTTATCAAAGTCCTCACCGTGATCCAAAAGACTGACACTTGATTTACTTTTGTTGGCCTGACCCCAAGAATCACTCCTATTAAAGGCAGTATCGTTATTACGTGGGAAATTATATTTGCCACGAAAAGATTTGTTTACACTATAATTAGTGTTACTGTAAGCATTTAGTGCATGTGGCTGACTCTTTGTATTTGTAACATATTGACCATCAGCTTTATGTCTAAATCTATCCACCTTGGTAGTAGACAACATCTTGTTGTTCAAAACAATATCTAACAATCCATCATCATAGACCTATGTAGTACCTATATGTAGTTCTTGTCCTTGTCACCTGTTCGTAACTGTGGCTGACGAAGGGTAAAACACGAAACGTCCCTTGTCTCATGTGTACCGTTTACTTGTTTAACTGATTCCATACCATATTATTTTTTAATTTATATATCTGATTTAGCAATCAGGGCAACATCATCAGCAAATGCCAGCTCTGAAATACAGACCTGTCTCATCTTCCAGTACCTCACTGAATACTTTCTAGTTCTCTCCTTACATGCCTTGATGACATCGTCCATGAGGAGTATGAAAAGATAAGGTGACAGGATAACCCCTTGTCTTACAACTGTGGTGGTCCTGAACTTTTCTGACTTATGGTTTGCTGTCCTCACATAATTTTTGCAAGACTTGTAGAAGCTCTGTATAGCATGAATCAGAGGTGCTGGAATGTTCTCCCTTGCAAACAGTCCCAAAGTTTGCTCCAGTTTGCTCAAACGCCATTTCCACATCTATGAAACAAAGATGGATCTCACTCTTATATTCAAGGGCCTTTTCACTCAGCTGTCTGAGTGTGAAGATTAGGTCTTGAGTACTTCGGTTTGCTCGGAATCTGTACTGGACCTCATCCAATTGTGGATCAGCTAGGCGTCGGAGTCCCTGCTCTAGGATTCTATAGTAAATTTTACCAGAGACACTGAGAAGGGATATGCCTCTATGGTTTCCACACAGTCGATTGCCACCTTTTTTTAAAATTGGTGTTATGATGGCAATCTCCCAATCCTTTGATATGGTCTTGTTGCACCACGCTGCCTGTAGGACCCCTAAAAGGAATAGGTCGCCTGATGCTCCTATGTACTTAACCATTTCTGGTGTTATACCATCATGCCCTGCTGCTTTGCCCATCTTGATTTTCCCCAGTGCTGCCTTCAGTTCTTCCATCTTTATATCATCTTCACCATCATTGGTTTTCTCTTCTATGCTAGTGGTTATCATTTCTGATGCTTCACCGTGCTCACCATCCAGGACTTCTGAGAAATATTCTTTCCATCTTTCCATTAGTTCCTTCGAGGCAGTAAGCAATTTGCCTTGCTTGTCCTTTATAAATTTGAGAGGGCATTGTTTTTCCTTCCTCGTGTTCTTTAGGATCTTATAGAACAATTTCTTCAAATTACTACACATACTCTAAACAGGGCTATACTAGAATAATAAAATTCCACTGAGTAAATCGGGAATGGGGGCTTAAACGATCTGAAAGTATTAAGTGCTTAAATCCTTCACAGACGCGTCAGCAGAATTACAGAGTTAACATACTCAGACAAAGCAGTATTGTTCTCGCTTATTCTGAATATCTTGTGAAGACTTCCTTTGTAATTGAAGTGTCATCACCCTTCTATCAACATCTCTGCCAAGAGTAATCTTGTGCGAAGGTAGATACATTTGAAACCCATGTTAAATACTCTTGAGTTTTGGCCACTGTTGGACCACTACTGCAAAGCAGGGAAGGCAATACCGTCACATATCTCGCGTGGATAAGATCCACGCTTCTAGAAACCACTCGATTATAAATTTCCCCTATCAAGTGGATAGAACCAAACTTGGAGTATACTCTCCATTATACATAAAATATAGAAAATTGGTAGGATTCATGCACCCAGCATCTCTCCATTATGCATTTAATATCTCGCGTGTATAGAATCGATACCTAGAACTTATCTCCATGTCACGGGTTGCCTCCCAGAACTTATCTCCATGTCACGGGTTGCCTCCCCTTAGCTCTGCAGTAGTGGTCAAACAGTGGCCAAAACTAATGTGGATCTTCAAAGGTGTTTACCTTTGCACAAAATTGCTCTTGGCAGAGTTGTAGATAGAAGGATAATGATGCTTCTACATCAAGGGAGTTTAGTAAGATATTCAGAAAAGCGAGAATTATGCTGCATGAGGCTGAGCAAATGTTAATTCTAGTATCTGCCGTCAATTTTTGTAAAGGATAGGGTTATCTTATAATTCGTTACCTCGTTCAAGCCCCCAGCTGAATTAATTCAGCGAAATTCCTCTTATTATTATACAGATCTGTTTAAGTGTAGTTAAGAAATGGTCTGAGGCATACGGTTGAGGTACATCAAGATGATTAAATTAACTTTAGATTTGTCTTTATAAAAGTAACAAATATATTAATCAATTATGTTTTAACAGTTATAAACATGAATAATTCCTTTTAGGAAAAGTTATCATCACTGTGTGATGTTATGGCGATAAAATTTGGATAGCTCACTTGGCAGCTTTTATGTTTCTACTTAGCTGCCAATGAGTTTCTTTTCTAGTTGGTGTTTGTGTCTTTGCAGGTAGATGTCTGGATCCTAGTCGTCACTGGTCAAGTTTGAAAGTTATAGCACGTTCCAAGAAGTGTCAAGGAGTAACTACCAAGCTGGTCTTGCGTCTCTAAGCCCCGTCTGATGATGGTGTCTAGTGTTGACTTCCGGCCACTTACATCCTCACTTGTTCCAGAGATAGTACCTTCAACTGGTACCATCAAGCCAATCATTAGGCTCACAGACTGCTGGCTCAGAGAAATAGTTTAAGGCAGCTTGACAATACCTCTTACACGTGGTCTTGTATGTATTTTAGGGGTTTTTTTTTTTAGTCGTACGCTCGCTTATACTCGAGGCGAAATCTCTGGTTATTATTAATTTCTAACCTGACATTGATTTTTACGTGAGGATGCCTTTTTTTCTTGTACAGAGACAGGTGTCCCTCGCCATTCAGGCAGATACTCGCCAATTTTGGAGGTACCCATTAGAGCTGGGTCGGCTCAGGAGCCGCCAATCCCTGGTTGACGACACTCCTTCAAATGATCTCGCCAGGTCTCGAGTTAATCCAGTCCAAATCCCGGTCGACGAAAAATTCTCAAATGCCGTCGCCCGGGTTTGATCCTGCATCACCCGGTCGCTAGAGCGGTGTTGTAACCACTTCGCTAGCGCGGCTCCTAGGTGTATTGTTATTTTAGCAATAAGTTTCCACTTTGACTTTGTGTTACAGTTTCCTCAGATTCCGGTTTTCCGTGTTAAGATAGTAGTCTTCCTGGGCTCTAAGTCCTCAAGCTACTCAAACAAGGTTCGTTCTGGTAAATGAAATCTCCTGCTATTCTTAACTCTGGCAAGATCTGGTTGTCTTCTTGGCGCGAGTTGAATTTTCACAGTGTTCTTACTGACTAAAGTGTCAGGTTATATTACACTTCGCTCCCCCCGCAGTACTTTATTACAATTTAGGTAGGTTCTAATCAGGAAATTTGTTCTTCCTATGTTTCGACTGCCCTCCAATCGTTTCAACACATGTGTGTAATTAAAAATTTTTCCACTAGTAAATTTCTGTGCGTTAATGCAAATGCCATGTCTTCCAAATATGGAAGAGAGATTTCCATACTATTCTCGTTAGCAATTACAAATAACTTCTTACTTTTATCTCAAGTAATATCTTCTTAATACTTCTGTCCGGATACTATTACCTCATTCCGTCTTCCCGGTGCATTGTCTGTAATATGTCCGCAGACGGATAATTTATCTCCTCGTCCTTGTGCAAACACCAACCCTCGTGTAACCATCTGGGCTGTGACTCCACACGATAGTAATTAGGGAATCCCAATTGCCACATCAGCGCTAAATAAACTGGCGGGGCGTACGTCGTGCTAATCCGGCGCGGCCAGGGTTTGGTAGACGAGAATTTTACCAACATAACTGTCGGTTAATATTGTATCACCTGTCTAGTCTCTCAGCAGGGATGGTTAGGTAAACAGACAACACGAATTATTACTGAAAAGTGTAAGGTGTTTAGAAAATAGCTAATATCGGCTTGATAGCGGAGACAGAAATGTGCCGACCACGGAAATTTCACGTAATCAGTACTCACAACAAATGGAACTGACTAATGCCGGAGAGGACAAGAGACCGACCCAAAAAGTATGTGACACTCCATTTCCACTACTCTAATTATCTGTGACTTACATCGCAAATAATTGGGATCCTTAATTTTCTTTCATCAACTCATCCACACTACTTTAAGCTGTCCTGCCATGGATAATATTACTCAAGATTTATTTATTTTTAAATTGTTTTTAATATTGCTGCATAAAGTTTATTTTACTTTTTTTTAATGGGAGGGAAATAGTGGAGCGTTTACATTTCCTCGTTTTCTTCTATCTTGGTGATCGCAAAAAGGGGTCTGTTTTGTGATGTTAGGCGGTGATGATGTCACTGTTGTTACATTACTGAAAAAGAAGGGAAAAATAGTTACGACCGTCACATCTTAGAGGGGTTACATTTTCTTTGAATACACAAATCGGATGCATTTTGTAGGTAGTACTGTTCTGTGCCAAAAAGATTTTATTTATTGTTTTCTCTTTTACTTTGGTCTCGTTTTCGAGTCTCGCAGCCCGATCAATCTAGACACAATCCTTCGATTTTTTAAAGGCCCGTGTCCAAATATGAAGACCCTGTGGTCTGGCAAGCTATTTAAAGCGCTGCCTTTGGCTTCACTAAGAGCACAATCACGTACCAATTGACAGCTGAGTATGCTGGAGCTTGCCCCGTATAGTTCCCCGTGGGGTCTCTGAAGAGACAAAGAAAGAACAGATTTACTGCTCACTCAGGCATGCGACTAAAATGAGTTGTGCCCGTGACTGTCAACATCAGCATGTGCAACATATCGCGATAGAAACCAACGCTGCATAAACATGTGAAGCTAGATGCAAGCTTCCTGTTAGGGAACCAGCTACAACGGTGGCTCTATGCTCCGTAAGGAGAACAAAGGAAAATGATGATGTTGATACTGGAGTTGGGCGCTACCATGTTTTATATTGGACGCTACCATCTTTCATGTTGGACGTTACCATGTTTCATGTTGGACGCTACCATGTTTCATGTTGGACATTACCGTGTTTCATGTTGGGCGCTACCATGTTTCATGTTGGACGCTACCATGTTTCATGTTGGACGCTGCCATGTTTCATGTTGGACGCTACCATGTTTCATATTGGATGCTACCATGTTTCATACTGGACGTTACCATGTTTCATACCTGTTAACTGCCTCAAGAAGATGTTGATACTGGAGTTGGACGCTATCATGTTTCATATTGGACGCTACCATGTTTCATACTGGATGCTACCATGTTTCATATTGTACGCTACCATTTCATACTGGACGCTTCCATGTTTCATACTGGACGTTCCCATGTTTCATACTGGACGCTTCCATGTTTCATACTGGACGCTGCCATGTTTCATATTGGACGCTACCGGTAGTATAGCCATGATGTACTGTGTGAAGGAATACCATTTGTGAAAGGATACGGCTAGGCATAGACAAGGTAAGAATTAAGTTGAAATAGACAGACAGCTTAAGCTAAACAGGGAGTTGGATGGAAAGAGTAAACAGTGGTTTTGTTGAAACTGAGAATTTATACATGTCTGAATAATATGTACAGTAATACTCGTATAACATAGCAGATAGCGAAAACTAGTTCGAGATAAGAAAAAAGGTAAAGGATCCCTTTACACGCCTATTGAGGCATATTGGGAATATGGTGTTAGGCCCATATTTTCTTGACCATCGGCACACTAGGGGTGATGTGGTCAGCATCACGCCGGCCACCTTAACTTTTCCAGAGTTGCTCTGGTACCCAATTAATGACCCTGGGTCGACCCCGGAGCCGTTTGCTGTCTAAAAAATCCAACCTCAACTGGTGATCAAACAGTGGACCACCGAGCTACGAAGCCAGTGCACTAACCACTGTGCTACCGCTGCACCAGTTCGAGATAAAAGTTATTCCGTTAGGTCGTCTTGACATACCTCGTTTGTTTCTTAAAAACTGAACACGGACAATTACTTACTGAGGAAAATATTTATAGACTTGTTTCCGCAAACATGTAACACCCAAGATTTGTGTTCTACCAACCGCATACGAATAACCGTAGTTAGGAAGTTTAGAAGTAAATATGTACTTAAACTGTTTTCTAAGGAGAGATATCTACTTGACCTTTGCATTAGCCTTAGAGAACAGATATGAACTTTCCGGGAAATCAGTGCTTCCAAGAAATGATATCATATTTAGCTCCACAGTAGAATTCAGTGCTTACACGTAACGTACTAAATAAACAAGAAGATCCGTGGAGGCGACATACTGGGTTTACATATGAATTGTATTATTAGTTCCCTGTTGTTGTTGAACATGGAGCACGGTACGACTGTTGTAGTTGGATGTCTTGTAGAAAGCCTGCATCAAAGAACTCTTGTTCCCTTGTAGCTGTGGTTTATGTAGCAAGTTTTTTACATGAAAGGTCTCCAGTTCCATACACAACAACATCATCATCATGTGACGTATTCTCTCCAGAACGTTGTCTCCATTACAGCTGCTCTGAACGCATCACGATTCTGGGCAAGTCGACCTGCATCAGCCAAAGACAAGTTCAGACTTTCTGTGATGTCCTGGTCTGGATGTAGGGGTCCTACTGCCGAAAAAAAGCCGTCTAGGTCGTACCCCCTTCCCTTTTTCCAGGGACCATAAAACTTCCATTACTAAGAATATTTTTTCCAGACTATTATGTCTTTTTATATGACCGAAAAATGTAACCACAATTTTGGTCTGGGTCCTATAGTTCACGAGAAGAAGAACACCTTCCATATTATTGCGATGGTATTTATGAGCCAATTTACCTCTACATTTAGTGAGTGCAGTACTTCTCTGATGGTCTTTTTTGTGTGTCCAGGGTATTCTCAACATCCTTCTGTAGCATTTCATTTTGAATGATGCAATCTTCTTTGCAACTGTTTTATCGAGTGTCCACATTCCTTGTCGGAGCCTTCTCGCAGTCAATCGTTACACTATACTACACCAGTATTTATCAACTGTGGACATTCACACGGTGATTGCTAGCCAGGAGAACAAACTAAATAGTTTTTAACATTGTGTAATTGCTAAGGAAATTTTCTGTGCGTTAATTGGCCGAAATGATAGGAAGTTGTACAAATAACTTTTTACTTACTTCTGTGCTTATTACCTCATTTCCGTCATTCCCGGTGCTTTGTTTCCGCATATGGGTTTTTTCCTTGTGCAAACACCGATCCTCGTGTAACCATCCTATTAGTTAACACAATACATCAGCGCTAGATAAACTCGCGGGGCGTACGTCGTACTAATCCGTCGCGGGGCCAGGGGTTTTGGTAACGGGGGGCTACAACATTTATAATATTGCATCACCTGTCTACTCTCTCAGCAGGGGAAAAATAGGCACAGAAATGTGCCCGACCACGGAAATTCTGGACTTGCCGGAGAAGGAACAAGAGACCGACCCAAAAAAGTATTGGACACTCCATTTTCCACTACTTCTTATCTGTGAGACCAGGATCCTTATTTTCTTCAATAGACTCATCCACATACTTTAAAGCTGTTTCCTGCCATGGATAATATATATCAAATATTTGCAGCATAAAGTTTATTTTTGGAGGGAAATAGTGGAGCGTTTACATTTCCTCGTTTTCCTTCTATCTTGGGGATCGCAAAAAAAAGGGGTCCTGATTTGTGATGTTAGGCGTGTGAATGTCACTGTTGTTACATTACTGAAAAAAGAAGGGAAAAATATAGTTACGACCGTCACATCTAAGAGGGTTACATTTTCCTTTGAATACACAAATCGGATGCAGACTGTTTCTGTGCCCAAAAAAAGATTTTATTTATTGTTTTTCTCTTTTACTTTGGTCTCGATTTTCGAGTCTCGCAGCCCGATCAAGACACAATCCTTCGATTTTTTTAAAGGCCCGTGTCCAAAATATGAAGGACCCTGTGGTCTGGCAAGCAATTTAACCTTTGGCTTCACTAAGAGCACAAACTCCACGTACCCAATTGACAGCTGAGTATTGCTGGAGCTTGCCCCCGTATAGTTTAATGGGGTCCTCTGAAAGAGGACAAGAAAGAACAGATTTATGCTCACTCAGGCATGCGAACTAAACTTGAGTTGTTGCCCCGTGACTGGTCAACAAGCATGTGCCAACATATCGCGATAGAAACCAACGCTGCATGATCAAGCTGCCAATTTAAGGGAACAGACCGCTACCATCTTTTCATGTTGGACGTTACCATTGAGGAAAAATGATAGTTGCGATTCGCTTCCGTAGCTTAGGCGGTGGTATCGTTCGGTTTCAGGTCTAAGGTTCGATTCATTTCTGGTAAATTTTTCTTTGGACTTCATGTTTAACGCTTACCATGTTTTTTTTTGGATGTTATCTAGTTACCATGTTTCTACCTGTTCTGTATTTGGACGCTTATCATGTTTTTCATATTGGACGCTACCAATCCCTTTTTTCATATACTTGATGCTTAACATTCATTTGTATATTATTTATTGGGACTGTTTACAGGGGACGTTCCCATGTTTTTTGGGTTTCATACCTGGACGCTGCCATGTTTTTATTACCATGTTTTTATACTGCCTCAAGAAAGCGTGGGGTTAAGACTCTGAATAGGCATGCAGAAAGGGGGATTGGGGGAGGGGTATATAGCCATGGATGTACTGTTAAACCATTTGGAAAGAAGAGGACAAGGAAAGAATTAAGGAATATAGACAGACAGCTTAAGCTAAAAACAGGGAGTTAGAAAAACAGTGGTTTTGGAAACTGGGAAACATGTTTGTACTCGTATAACATAAGGGCGAAAACCTAGTTTCGAATAAAATTCCCTTACAACGCCTAATGAGGCATATGGGAATATGGTTCCATAGACCATCGGCAAAGGGGTGATGTGGGTGTACCCAATTAATGACCCTGGGTCGACCCCGGAGCCGTTTGCTGTCTAAAAAATCCAACCTCAACTGGTGATCAAACAGTGGACCACCGAGCTACGAAGCCAAGTTGTGGAGAGGTCGTCTTGACATACCGTCGTTTGTTTCTTAAACTGAACACTGACAATTACTTTGAGGAAACATTTAAGAGCAGATGGTGATAAAACATGGGATTAACAATCTACGTACTTACTTACTTAGTCGTGTCTTTCCTCGTTTGTTTCTCCGTGAGGTGTAGAGGTTTGGAAAAGAGAGCGTTCAAATAAATATGTACTTAATCTAGATATGGTGACATAAGCGAAAAGGAACTTTCCGGGAAACAAAAAAAGGCGAGTGCTTACCACGTAACGTACTAAATAAAAAGGCGTAGGTGCTGGCATGAATTGTATTCATATAATTCCCTGTTGTTGTTGAACATGGACACGCTTTGGGATGTCTTCATCAAAGAACATTACTAGAAGTCTTTGTGTCAAAACTCTTAGTAGAGATTCCAGAAATAGATGAACAAGTATGACATTTCTTCCCCTTTTTCCAGGAACCATACTTCCAAAACCAGACTATTATGTCCTTTTTATATAGACCGTAAAAATGTCACCTTCCTTAATTGAATTTTGAGAGCACGAATAAAGGCAATAATGGAGGACATCGAGGTCTCGCAGCCGTAATTTTTAATTCATTTATTTCATTTGATAATCTCTGCCGCGTTACTGTAGTTAGTTTATTTACGGTGATATGTCTTTCTAGTTTAGGATTTTTATTTAATAGTTTTTATAGAGAAAAGAGAGAGAAAGGTGGAACACTGATGGAATAAAATGAAATTGTAAGTGAGTGAAAACGAATTTTTGTTTAAGGTCTAAGGTTCGAATGCAAGCGAAGAACGTTTCTGCCAATCGTCTTTCTTCTTTTCTTATTAGTTCGATTACCCTTTCTAATGTTTAGTTTCTTCATTTTTCTTTCCTGTTTATGAATGGTTTTCCTCCGAAGTATAATCTCAATTGAGGGCGTTAAAAATAGGGATTAGAGGAAATTTGAAGGACTCCCAAAAAAATCTTTACTTCCATAAATGGGTGATTGTGGGAGACAGAGTGGGATTAACAAAAAAAACAGAGAGGTTTGGAAAACGGAAATTAAAGAGAGACAACGAGGAGAGATAAAGGAGATCTTCTAACATTAAGAAGTTCCAAAAAAGAGAGATTAAAGAGAGATTGTCAAAACCAGAATTGATGAGAGGGAGGCAAAGAGGAGGGTAATTATTTTAAGATTTGAAAGAGAGAGAGAGAGGCGAGAAGAGGATAAATAGCGCGAGGGTACACATCCCAATCACCGAAAAACGAAGTATTTATATGAAATGGTGATTACCCACTCCGGGAAAGAATTCCTGAAAAGGACGAGAAACATAATAGCGCAAGCTCACAAAAATGTTTATGAATGGTGAAACTGAAAAGGGACGGAAAATCTAGTTCACCATAACGACGATGTTAAAAATACCCAGGTTTGTTGCTTGAGAATTCGAAAATTCATTGTATGAGATATTTCAGAACGGTTAAATTCCCCGAATTAATATAATTACAGAATATGTAACACACTAAGCGTCTTGCCTAAGTGGCTATCAATACTTCGTTGGTATCGCTTTGACTGATTAAAAAAATAACCTCTACGGCTATTCTTAACTCTTACCCAAACCCTGTTTCGTGCTTTTCCCTCGCTAATAATCGTAACATCCGTCTAACATTGTTTATTAAATAACAAAAAACGAAATTAATGCCCATGAACTTTGCAAATCTATATAAAGTTATCACTATGGCGAATCTACTCAACCAGACTCATGATTCTCTTACAAACACTCTGAACATTCATAAAGATTCGTAATGACACCCTCGCTGATATTTAAATCATTCTAAGGGACACGAACAACTTATCGGTAGCCACTTGTGCAATATGCGAAGTTTCTACTACTCGCTATAATGTGACCAATTGAGATAGAAAAAGGAAATGATGAGAACAACACAATGCATCACCTGGATAACAGATAAGGATAGTCCCATTGTAGATACTGCCGCAGGGAGTGAAGTGTTAGAGAACTCACATATTCTAGGTCTCAGCTTTATGAGGTGGGTAATCAGTTCTCTTCCTCACCACTTTTACTTTCACTAAATCACAAGCTGAGTCCCGGTACTCATTTTTTGCTGCTTGGTGGACTGGTGCTTCACTAGTCCTGATTTCGAACCCGGTTCCTTTTTGATGAATCAAGCGTTCTAACTACTCAACCACTCAGACGCCAATCAACTGAGTAGAGATACAAAATGAATTAAGAGCATCTTTAAAGCATGCACACTGTCGTAGATTTTGGATAGGAGAATTAAGACTTTCGTTTGGTCCCTTCTGAATAGGTTGGAATGAGTGATAGATACTGTGAGAGCTGGTGGAAAAAAAAAACACAATAGAGTTTCCCCACGTGAGATGATAGGATGTGATATAGAGGCTGTCTTTGAGAATCGAGATAATCTTCTCTCTCTCACCTATCTTCTACGACTGTTTTTTAAAGGCGTCAGACAGTCTACACACAGATATATATATATATATATATATATATATATATATATATATATATATATATATATATATATATATATATATCTCTATCTACTCACAGGCACACACATACACGTGACGACAGGTAAACACACAGACGTGGGAAAACTATAACACTGATTATACAGATAATTGGGATCGAGCTGACCAACGCACTGATTTTTTTGTTCAAGAGAGATATTTTAATTATCATATCAAAATTTCTCACAACACCAAAAAATTACATCAAGGAAAAACATATACGAATAGTCATACAATTTAAGAAAAAATGCTACAAGGATGATAGCCCGTTAAAATCTTACTCTAGGTTTAGCCCACAGCCCCGTTAAGAGAACAGATGATGGCCCAAAATGTTATAGATACGTAGGGTTGAGGCTAAGAGTTTTTCTTCTTTTCTCGTAAATGTATGCACAGAGTTGAATAATCTGATTTAGCCTAAGAAGTAAAAAAACTCTAGCAAATAGTAACAAATTCTGCAGGTTAAACACAAAGACTTAAGACAGTAAATGGGTGAAAATCTATAACTGTAAAATAACACTCTGATCTGCGTACACTCATTCATTCAGCCATGGCCATGGGTACACAGTTATACTCACAACTTTGCTCGCTGCCTCTGGGAAACATGCTCAATTCTAGGACCTTCACACAGACCCGTTATAAAAATGCAGTCCTTGACCAAGAAAACACCAGGTCCAAAAAGACGTACTAAACTCTCAGGGAACGATTCCTTGGGTGTTCTAATTTTTCGAATGTCTGATTAAGTCACATAAAATATTGTCCAGGCACGAAAGTTAGCAGAGCACAATGTCATTAGCTTTGGTTTCTAGAATTTAAGGAATGTCAGATCGGTGTCTACTTTCAGGAAGTTACTATATTTGGTCATTACAGTACTAGTCAAAACTCTGTCGAAATGTTTCTGATCTTTGCTTGCCACAACGGGCTGAATTGTACTGAAGAGTTATTCTGGAAGAATTAATTCTGGCGCGAAGGCCTCTTACTTCATTTAACTGTTACAGTTCAGGTAATGAAAGTGATTTGTTTCTTCCCAAATAAAGTTCACGTACTAGAACGCTGGTAAAGTTGGGTACCACCGTTTCACTATATAAAAGAAAGAACACATATCAAATAATTTTACAATATGTACCCACTATAACTTACATTATGAAACCGCAAGTGTACTGCTTGACTTATCATTTAAATTTCCCGTAAAGTAAGTTATATCTTAAAAAAAATCATCAATCCCCATGAATTTAGGAACACGTGCGTGTTCCGTCAACATCTCATGAGGTTTCTAGCATTTTTAAGTTAGCTTAGAAAAATATCATCTCGTCTGATTTCTTAGCAGTAAAATTAACTTCATTATAGCTACATTATTGTTTAGTAAGCTAAGATATAATTTTATTTCTGCTATCCACTGAAACACGTCCACTAGAAAATAATACAGACTATATAAATTTGGCACTCTGCGCAAAATCTAACTAGTGAAATATGAAATAAGCGACTTAACACTTTATCATTCCACAAAATACTAGATATAGTATATATATATTACCTCACACAGAACTACAGGTAGTCGCACAACTTAAGAATTATATGCTGAATATTTAAGGAAGTCTAGAAGTTCGACAAATTGCCGAAACAAACTGAGAAACTTCGCTAACAGCTATTCTGTTTCGAACAACCTGTCTACTGCGAATATAGGAGCGAGAATGAAATTAAAGTTTCAAACTCGGGCCAATATCTTAAAATCAGACAAAGGGCCCCAACTCTTTCGCCAAGCGAAATTATCTCCCCTTCTCTACCCCCCCTGCGTCAGCTTCCCTCATGTCGTAGCAGCCATCAGTGACCGAGAGTACGAGTGAGTTGCAAATCCCAGACAGCCTGTCTCCAGTGCGGAGCGATTTTCCACACTACGCCGGGTTTTTCTAACGAAAAACCTCATGCGTTTCTGCAAACTGTAGACAGCTGTCTGTCTGCCATGCCCCGATGGAGCGAATTCTCACACCCCCCGCCCGGGGACACTGGTCAGTCAGCGCTCTGACCGGGGAAACTGCAGACGTATGTCTGGCGAGAACTGTATATTCACAGCTATCTGCGCGACTGACATCTGATGCAATACGGTTACTAGTCAGTATGAGAAAGAAAAACGATGATGGGAAAGAAATATATTTTTCGCAACGAGTGATGCGAAAAAAATACAGGAAAAACAAGTACGGAAAGATAATAAAATAAAAGGATTTGGGTGAGAGAATAGGAAGAAGATGTAGGTAATTTAATGATCAAAACCCATACGTGACAGTACGTCCCCCCTTAAGATATGGAAGCACTCAATGTCTACGTTATGGAATTAAATTTCCTATAACCGTAGCTTCGGGGTGTCTGTCTTCTTCCCTCTCATCTTCCCCCTCCATCTCTCCAATTCCTACTCAAGTTTCCTTCCTCTGGAATGTCTCCCATGCGCGCTTGAAAGAGCGTCGCCGCTTCTGACATTTTTGAAAGATTTCTTGTGATAGCGGTGGAATATCCCTGCCACTATCATCATCTTCGTCAGCTCTGGCGATCGTCAGGAGATGGTCGGAGGTTGGCACTGGTTTTTCCAAGTATCTCTTTAAGAGATTTAAATGGAAAACCTTCTCCTGTCCTTGAATATAGATCTGGTAGTTAGCCTTAGAAATCTTTTTCAGGACGGTAAACGGCCCTTGCCATCCGATCTTCAGTTGGTTGTTCTCGGTAGGGAGTAACACCATAACTTTCTCTCCTGCTTCCAGTTCTCTTTCTTTCGCGACTTTCCTGTATCGGTTAGCGTGCTTTGTGCGTGCTCGCTTAAAGTTAGTCGTTGCTAGGTCCCACCCTAGTTTCAACCTTTCCTTTAAACCCGAAACATATTTACTGGCTGAGACAACTGTCTCATCAGCCTTCTCGTCTGTCAGAGACTGAAGTAAGGCTTCAAGCGGGCCCTTAATGGGTCTGCCGAATAAGAGTGTAGCTGGCTGAAATCCTGTGGAAGTATGAGGAGATTCTCTGTAGCCAAATAAAGCTCCAGGAATACAAAGATCCCAATCTTCAGGTTTCACTTGTGCCATTTTACTTAGCATCATGTTGAGGTTTCCGTTTGCACGCTCCACAAGCCCGTTTCCGGCCGGAGTATATGGCTTAGTGTGGATGTGTTGGGTCCTCAAGATCTTAACGATCTCATCCATCAACAGGTTTCGGTATGGAGATCCGTTATCCGTCAACACTAGTTGAGGGAATCCCAACCGAGTGAAAATCTGCACGAGGGCATCTGCGACATGCTTGGCATCTGCGCATGTTAGCGGGATAGCTTCTGCCCATAAAGTGCATGTATCGACTAAGGTCAGGATGAACCTGTTCCTTCTTTTAGTCCTTTCGAAAGGCCCTAAAATGTCGATCACAACCCGTTCGAATGGTGTTCCCACTATTGGCATTTCCCCCAAAGAGACTGGGGGTGCCTGTTGCTTGGGTGGCACACGTTGGCACTGGGCACAGGATTTGACATATCTGATAATATCAGTATTTACTCCTGGCCACCAATAATGAGTGGTTATACGTTGGTTTGTGGCGTTCTGTCCCATATGTCCGCTAAAGGGAAGAGAGTGCCCCATTTCTAGGATTTGGCTTCTGTACTGTTTCGGTACTAGGAGCTGGTTGTAACCTTGGTCAGGCTTGCCTGTTCTCCGATAAAGTACGCCATCCTTAGAAAAAATTTCCCCGTGCTGTCTGGGTTCCTTAGCCATGGGCAGTTTCCTAAAGCAGGGTGCCAAAGTAGGGTCCTTGTATTGCGCTTCTTTAAGTTCCATAGGTAACAAATTAGGCGCAGGCTCCCGTTCCTTCTTGGTTTGCCCTCTTGTAGTTACTGCTGCCACAATCGGCTCTTCCGGTTTCCCAATACACACGTATCTCCCGCCAAGTATGACTGGGTAGATGGGATCATCCATAACAGCCGCTTTGATCACACCTCTGACAAAATCAGAGTGGATCTCCACCAATGCGATGGGAAGCGCTGTAGGTGCATCACTCTTACGAACTCCACAAAGTTTGACGGTCTCTCCTGTCTCTTGACCGGGTTTAACCAGGTTTCTGGCAACAATGCAATCGTAAGAAAGCCCCGTGTCAAATAAGCAAGAAGTTTGAGAACCGTTCAAAGTAACAATACCTCGCGTTGAGGGTCTATCCCCAACAGGTTGGGAATCACTGTCAATAATTCCGCCTTGCGAGACTGTTAATAAGCATCCGATGCGTTTCGGCTCGGTGTGCTCGGTCTGATCATATGTCCCGTGCTCAGGGGTTCTCCCTTTGCCACCTTGACCTTTCTGGCCACGCTGCCATGAAGGACGGTCGGGTTGATCAGACTGTTTGGGGTGGTTGGGGTACTTGTTCTTGTAGAACTTGGATTTTTCAGGAGGGGGGTTTTGAGGTCCAGTTTCTCTGTGGTTATTTTGGTTAGAAGCCTGAGAAGATTGCACTAGGTTATGTTTTCGAAAATGCTCCTCTGTCGGTTTCCGCTTTGTGGCCGGTAGTTCAGCCAGCGCATTGTGATAACGTTCAGACTTTTCTAAAATGTCTTCAAGTTTTTCCGCCCCTTGCTCAGCTAGAAATCTCCGGGTATCTGCAGACAATGTGTTCTTTATTTGTGCTGTTAGAACAAGTTCCTCAAGACCTTCATAGGTAGAGGGGAGCTGCGAGAGCTCAAGGCACTTTGTTAGATATCCCTTTAGACGAGATGAGAACTGGTGAAAAGTTTCAGAATTCTCTTTCCGGCTGTTGCGAAACAGTTGCAAAAATTTTCGAGCGTTCATTTCAAAGCGCTCCAGTAACGCTTTCTTCAACAGATCATAGTTGTCTTGTTGGCTGCTTTCCAGTTTGGCGTAAACATCATACGCAGAACTTTTCAAAGCCTTGGAAAGCTTCATGTTCCAACGCGACCTCTCTAAACCGTACAGAGTTGCAATTTTCTCAAATTTTTCTATCCAAGTGTCAATCTTCTCATTTGGACAAGGGAAAGATTCTAGCGGAAAAGACATAGTAGTGAGATGGGTAGACTGAGTGTTAGAAGGATCAGTTAAGGAAGAATGAGGAGAAGACTCTCCATTGCTGGAGGTAGAGGCAGCACCACGACTTTGGAATTCTAGAGTTTTAAGAGCCAGCTCATGCTGTCTCTCCTCCCTCTCCTTCTCATGCTGTCTCTCCTCCCTCTCCTTCTCATGCTGTCTCTCCTTCTCCTTTTCTCTTTCCTCATGCTGTCTTTCCTTCTCTCTTTCGTTCGCCCTGCGAATTTCCATTTCTTCCTCAATCTTCTTCTGCTGTAATAGACGGTCTTCCGCTTCTTTCCTCTCCGATGCTTCTTCTTTCCTCCTTAGTTCTTCTTCTTTCTTTTCGGCGTCATATCTCTCAAGTTCGTCCTTGACGAAAGCTTTAGCTTCGCCGCCGTCCAGTCCCTCTTGTCTCGCTTCCTCTCTGAGGAGCTGTCTAAGCTTTGCCCTCTCGGCCATATTATGTCAGTGACTGAGGCTAGTGGAGAAAGAAAATATGAAAAAGGATACACTGGTTCCTACCACTTACGAGAAAAAAATTACCAAAAAAATTCGAAAGATGATATCCTTAACCCTGGGATACCTCCTCCAAGATAAAATCTAACTATCGCTGCTGTTATCGGCAATAAAGCACTTAATGCAAAACACGACTACGCCAACTAAATGGTAGTTAAGATTACTTCTGAAAAATAAGTTGCTACAGTGGAAACAAAATAATTATTGTAAAAATTAAAGAGAAAAATAATCCCTTAATTATAATCCACTATCAAGTTTACCCCTGAAGACAGTTAGGGTGAGGGAGGCAATTAATCTGGACCAATAGTCCGAAACGCACTCCTTAACTTTAGTTCAAACACCTTCCTGCTTCAGAACCCTTGTGAATGTTATACACTCACAAAACTTTACCAGCGTTTAGTATTACAAATCAACAATAACATATATTCCGACAAAATCCACCTGTAACTCAAATGTATATTATTCAAAATGCTGTGGAAAAAAACTATCAGTTTGTGTGGTCAGCACGCCCGTAAACAGATCGTTAGTCTAGGGGATAAATTATTTTTAAAAGATACAAAACTCACAAGACATCACACTCTTATTCTATATCAGAATAAAGAATCTTAAGTTCAAAATCCAGATAGACGAGTCCACATTTGTCGTACTCGTCTTCCTATTCTAAGTTCAAAACTCCTACGGGCGAGAACCCATTTGTCGTATCGCCTTAGGATTTTGGGTTCAATTCCCGGTAACGAGCGACCATTTGTCGTAGATTTTGGATAGGAGAATTAAGACTTTCGTTTGGTCCCTTCTGAATAGGTTGGAATGAGTGATAGATACTGTGAGAGCTGGTGGAAAAAAAAACACAATAGAGTTTCCCCACGTGAGATGATAGGATGTGATATAGAGGCTGTCTTTGAGAATCGAGATAATCTTCTCTCTCTCACCTATCTTCTACGACCGCTTTTTAAAGGCGTCAGACAGTCTACACACAGATATATATATATATATATATATATATATATATATATATATATATTAATATATCTCTATCTACTCACGGGCACGCACATACACGTGACGACAGGTAAACACACAGACGTGGGAAAACTATAACACTGATTATACAGATAATTGGGATCGAGCTGACCAACGCACTGATTTTTTTGTTCAAGAGAGATATTTTAATTATCATATCAAAATTTCTCACAACACCAAAAAATTACATCAAGGAAAAACATATACGAATAGTCATACAATTTAAGAAAAAATGCTACAAGGATGATAGCCCGTTAAAATCTTACTCTAGGTTTAGCCCACAGCCCCGTTAAGAGAACAGATGATGGCCCAAAGAGTTATAGATACGTAGGGTTGAGGCTAAGAGTTTTTCTTCTTTTCTCGTAAATGTATGCACAGAGTTGAATAATCTGATTTAGCCTAAGAAGTAAAGAAACTCTAGCAAATAGTAACAAATTCTGCAGGTTAAACACAAAGACTTAAGACAGTAAATGGGTGAAAATCTATAACTGTAAAATAACACTCTGATCTGCGTACACTCATTCATTCAGCCATGGCCATGGGTACACAGTTATACTCACAACTTTGCTCGCTGCCTCTGGGAACATGCTCAATTCTAGGACCTTCACACAGACCCGAAAATGCAGTCCTTGACCAAGAAATCCCCAGTTCCAAAAGACGTACTAAACTCTCAGGGAACGATTCCTTGGGTGTTCTAATTTTTCGAATGTCTGATTAAGTCACATAAAATATTGTCCAGGCACGAAAGTTAGCAGAGCACAATGTCATTAGCTTTGGTTTCTAGAATTTAAGGAATGTCAGATCGGTGTCTACTTTCAGGAAGTTACTATATTTGGTCACCACAGTACTAGTCAAAACTCTGTCGGAATGTTTCTGATCTTTGCTTTCCACAACGGGCTGAATTGTACTGAAGAGTTATTCTGGAAGAATTAATTCTGGCGCGAAGGCCTCTTACTTCATTTAACTGTTACAGTTCAGGTAATGAAAGTGATTTGTTTCTTCCCAAATAAAGTTCACGTACTAGAACGCTGGTAAAGTTGGGTACCACCGTTTCACTATATAAAAGAAAGAACACATATCAAATAATTTTACAATATGTACCCACTATAACTTACATTATTAAACCGCAAGTGTACTGCTTGACTTATCATTTAAATTTCCCGTAAAGTAAGTTATATCTTTAAAAAAAATCATCAATCCCCATGAATTTAGGAACACGTGCGTGTTCCGTCAACATCTCATGAGGTTTCTAGCATTTTTAAGTTAGTTTAGAAAAATATGATCTCGTCTGATTTCTTAGCAGTAAAATTAACTTCATTATAGCTACATTATTGTTTAGTAAGCTAAGATATAATTTATTCTGCTATCCACTGAAACACGTCACTAGAAAATAATACAGACTATATAAATTTGGCACTCTGCGCAAAATCTAACTAGTGAAATATGAAATAAGCGACTTAACACTTTATCATTCCACAAAATACTAGATATAGTATATATATATTACCTCACACAGAACTACAGGTAGTCGCACAACTTAAGAATTATATGCTGAATATTTAAGGAAGTCTAGAAGTTCGACAAATTGCCGAAACAAACTGAGAAACTTCGCTAACAGCTATTCTGTTTCGAACAACCTGTCTACTGCGAATATAGGAGCGAGAATGAAATTAAAGTTTCAAACTCGGGCCAATATCTTAAAATCAGACAAAGGGCCCCAACTCTTTCGCCAAGCGAAATTATCTCCCCTTCTCTAACCCCCTGCGTCAGCTTCCCTCATGTCGTAGCAGCCATCAGTGACCGAGAGTACGAGTGAGTTGCAAATCCCAGACAGCCTGTCTCCAGTGCGGAGCGATTTTCCACACTACGCCGGGTTTTTCTAACGAAAAACCTCATGCGTTTCTGCAAACTGTAGACAGCTGTCTGTCTGCCATGCCCCGATGGAGCGAATTCTCACACCCCCCGCCCGGGGACACTGGTCAGTCAGCGCTCTGACCGGGGAAACTGCAGACGTATGTCTGGCGAGAACTGTATATTCACAGCTATCTGCGCGACTGACATCTGATGCAATACGGTTACTAGTCAGTATGAGAAAGAAAAACGATGATGGGAAAGAAATATATTTTTCGCAACGAGTGATGCGAAAAAAATACAGGAAAAACAAGTACGGAAAGATAATAAAATAAAAGGATTTGGGTGAGAGAATAGGAAGAAGATGTAGGTAATTTAATGATCAAAACCCATACGTGACACACACCAACATTGCGGGCAGACGCTGGAACTGGGTTGGCCATGTCCTCAGAAGGAACACCATCACCAGAACTGCTATGCCATGGATCCCAGAAGGACGGCGAAAGAGAGGCAGATCAAAGACAACCTGGCGGAGAACAGTGGAGGCTGACATGCAAAGTATGACCCAGAGTTGGGGCACAGCACGAAGGATGGCCACCGAGAGAGCAAAATAGGGCCATTTTGTTGCTGCCATCCAAGACTCCACTTGGTGTGATGACCACTGACTGCTTTGTTAGTCAAAGGCTAAGGATTCATAAAAAGTCATCATTAAAACTCAGCCCCTGGTGCCTACTCAAGCAAGCCACCAACAACTTATCTACAGCGAATTACCAAGTCAAGGAACGCATCTGAAGACGCATAGACAATAGGTATTAATGAGATTATAACAGAAAAAAAGGATCCCGTTACACGCCATTGAAGCATATTGGGAATATGGTGTTATGCCCAATGAGATTATACAGAAAACATTAATTCATTCATTATCTTTTAGCTCCCTGAGGAGCAACACGTTCACGTAAAGGTCTCCTGGCCTGTACCGTCCGCTCAAGATCTTTCCATGCCTTCAGTGTCCCTTTTATTCCATGTTTTGCGTCATCAGCCTTCCTTAATATAGGACGTCCTTCTGTCTTGGATGACTGAGTGCTTAAAGTAATTGTTTTGGTTCACTTATTTATATTTGGTCAAGCTTTGTTAGCTTAACGTTTATACAATACTGGATAGACAGCCCCAAGTCCAACCCTCCTTTGTTGCAGCGAGGATAGTGTGATTCGCTTCCGTAGCTAGGCGGGGGCGCCGTTCGGAAGGTCATTGGTTCGATTCTCCTATAAGCCACATACTTCTGTTGTTTTTCTATTGTCTAGTTTTCTATTTCTTTATTTCTCACGACTGCCTGATACATACCTTTATGTGTGTAATATTTATTTTTTACTGTTTACAGGCCTTGGGTTTCCCTTCTTTATTTGTTTAAATGTTTACGATTTACTTGGTAGATTTATCGTCATCAAATGCCATCCTTACATAGAAGCTCGGCTGCAAGGGATTTCCAAGTCTTCTGTCATTTGTCTCGATGGTGTATTCTGCTAGACTCTTTCCTGTCCATCTCTTGATGGTATCTTCCCACTTATAGCGCTGCCTTCTTTTTGCACGTTTGCCTTCAGCTCTGCCTTCTGGTATGGTCTTCAGTGTCCGGTGTTGTCTTTTTCACATGGCCAAAATACTTTAGCTGTCTAATTTTAATCTCATTCATTAATTCTCTTTCCATTCTTAGATTTCCGATGACCTCTGTATTTAGTTTTCGTCTCTTTCCATGAGACGTGCCCCATTACTATGAATATTACAGTGTTACTATTCTTTGCTCCTCTTTCGGGCTCCGGCAACTCTCGGGCGGAATATGTCATGAGGTTAACAGAGGCTGGACTAGATTATGCATATCTCCCACAACACCACGGCGCAGAGGAAAAAACCAATAGCCCCACATAAGTTTCTATGAACCTAGCGTTGCTCAAAAACAACAGGGCAGATAATCAATATAGCGAAGCACACTATCTCCCTGTCACCACTAAGCGAGCGCGATTAATACAAGCAAGTAAAAACACTCACCAACTACGTCATTGTCAGACAGCGATGCCACATCAACGAGTCCCTCTTTACCCTGGACCTGGTTTCCTAATAAAGGTACAAGCGCCATTATATTGTGCCTGTAATGCAGCAGTCTTGTCTGATGTTTCCTCTGATATGGAGCTTTCATACTCTGTTCGACCTTTTTCAATCTAGAAAACAGAGATGTTTATATAGGGTTAACACAACGGTTCAGTTACACACTCTATAGTGTGCCCACGATACAGCGCTGAGTCATGATCCGGTTAGCAGCTGACCTAGTTGTTTATATGAAAAGTGGGAAAAGTCTGTCAGCTGACTGCAAACATATTAATTTATTTTATTTATCTAGAAAATGCAGTGCACGAGACCTTGATTCAGCAAATCACCGTTTTCGAGAACGTTCGTATTAGATCGCGGCGGATCGAAGATTGTAAGTAATCAATGCCCGCACCAGAGTAGACATTATTTGGTTGAAATGAACAACAGTGTGATGTGTGTTCTATTTCAGCCAGACAAGTTGCGCGCGCCGTTAGGGTAAGGATTAAAGAAAGGCAGGGGCGTAGGTAAAGCATTTGGTACCCGGGCCGGATCTTACCTTTGGCACCCCCTCCCCATAAATGAACACTTAAGTTACCATTGTGACTCGACTCGACCCGAGACTTGACAAGTTTGGTGAAACTACTCGCCGTCCTCATTCATACTGCACTTTTTGTTAAGTAGAAAAGTAAAAATGCTCGTTTGTTAAGCGATATCACCCAAACATTACAAGAATTCCATTGTGAAAACACATTTTACTTCATATTATCAGACATAATTGGACACTGTTGCTACAGATAAATTTCAAGACATAGCGGCCGTCAGAACAAAAGCATTCGTTGTTTTTGTAAATATTAACATCCCGCCTTAGGGGGAAATATACCGCGCGTATTTATTGACGGGGAAAAAACTAGAGCATGTGTCCTTAACCTGTAAATTCGCTTAAGCTTAAGATTTAGTGCTTATTGTCACAAAACGTTTTGTGCATGTACTTTTGCGCCCTTCTCTCTCGCCTTCATCGTCTTATTATTTGACGTAATTTATGCACCTACATTTTTTGCCTAGACGCTCCCATATTTGTTTGCATTTCACCAGGTGAACCGTAGTATTATCAGGCTAATTAGACAGGTCAGAGCTGAATACTTTTATCACGTAAGTCGTTTAGCCACATTTGATAGAGTCGATCTTTATTGACACAAGGTGGTAGTGCACTATCGATGAAAAGAAAACCATATTGACTGTCTAAGAAATCCGTCAGGGGGATTTACGCAAACAAGAGGATAATTAGATAATCGCATCCGACGGACGTTCTGTATCAATAACACAGATAACCCGTCTTGGGAAATTATGTTGGGCAGGAAATGAGTTCACAGAGGTGTTTGTAAGGTTACATAAGGTGCAATCGAAAGTATTACTGACATATCTGAAAGAGGTCACGCGTTTAAATTTTTATAAGTGATAAATTTAAAACACGCGGGGGATAGTTAGGATTTAGCTCCCCGACTCACCTAGTTCTAAAGAGATTGGATTGGTTGAAGGTGAGAGACGAAATAGATATTTGGATTTCATTTGCAAATTCGTCGGAAATACAATTTGGGACTTGACCTCAGAAATGAAAATATAATCTAGCGAAATCGGAGACACAAATCAGACTGCATTGCCACGCCACTCTAGCAATTCCCAGAAACTTCAGGAATCATAAACAGAAGTCATAAGAGAAATAATAAAATTACCGAGACAAGTGATTCGAAGCATCGCATCAACATACTGTGACCCTACATCTGTGCCAGGAGATTGTATTCCCAAAAGTTACTTTGGGGTACGGATAAACATTTATTTTACCATGTCCGTACTTGTTAAGTGGTTATACAAGTCGTAGAGGGCTGGCAAACTCAACATATGAAAATAGTATATTCATAAACCACTACAGCAAGTGCTGGTTTTTGTTTTATGCTAATTCGCTCAGAAAAGCGAAAGCAGCAGCAACCATAGACTCCGAATGGAGCAGTGATGATTACATCCCTTGTGCATCAGGTGTATCGTATCATTTTGTGAGATATATGTACCTTGTTAATTTTAGTTCAGGCACAGATCATTACATTCGCGCTGTCCAAGCACATATTTTCCCAGTTTAATACCCAGAAGAAAATTGGTGATTTCTAATGATCTTCTCTGAGCTACGCTATGTATACTCAAGAATTTCTTCTTCTTCTTCTTCTTCCTCGTTCACACTGAAAAGGACGGTGGTTGCGTTGTGTCTGTTTACGCCGTAGCTGTGATATCTGCACCTTTCGGTCGACACATCCGACTTCAGCACGGCATTTTTTAGGGACCGGGTTTGCTTTCCCATTGCGATCCGTGCTCGCTCAGCCAGACTGCCCTGCTGCAGACTGTTTCCAGGACCACCACGTGGAGGTGGAACATGGTCTTGACCAGATCTGGTTCGCTGGTCCTGATGCAAGCAGTCGAGCTATGGGTCGCTGACTGCATTCACTATTGCTGCATCTTTCGATCCCACTCAAGAATTTAATTATTCAGAGAGGCTAATATTGGTGCGTGGACAGCGAGACAATGCGCCTGTTAATCTTTCAACTATTTCTTCTATTCAGCTTAATTTATGTAGTCTTTTTTTGGTGTATCTTAGAGAATACTGGCCTACCGCCAGTGTTGACGATTTTCCAAGTCTCTTATTTCCTACTTCTCAGGACTAGCTGCTGCCCATTGTTCTTCTCATTATTTTAAACAGTGTATCTTATGTTGGCAAAAAGTCAACGTACCTGTTTGTCTTGAAATATGCACTTTTTCTTGTACTGGCAACATCGACAATCTTGTCCACAGAATAAATACAGATAACTATCATTGTGGCGTACAAAAACGATTGAGTGTCTGAATGATAGGTGTATCTTTTCTGTGACCACAGAAAACCAACCAAAATCACGTTGGCTTATCATTCGATGAAAACTCTCAGTTCTGTTTGACACTTCATAATCATTTTAACACTTGGGAGAAAGCCCAAAACTAACAACTGAACGCTATTGCGTTTCGACTCTGACTGACTTAATTTAGAACCAATATTTATAACTATAACTATTTCCGAACATTCTAGAACAAAATAGTTCACCCAAAATATAAATATCCCGTGAAAGGTCTCTTCGCTGAATTCTCCAAACAAAACAGAAAAACTAAATTCCGAACGTAACTTTATAATTCTCAGTCAAGGTTGGCTTAACTAAACACTGCACAAGGGATGTCAACCCTACACGTGTCCCCTTGCAGATGTATCATGGATTATTTTCCCGTTTACTGTATTACAATTTTCCATCTATTTTACCATTTACTGTAAATGTTGGAGTTGCATTGGTGAATTATAGTTGTCCAGAATGCTAAATTACTAACATCCACCCCATCTTTCTGTCTATCAACTTATTAAAATCTAATGTAGCTCCTTGCAATCTATATCAGTGAGCGAATGAGTGTAACAAAGGCAAGTGTCGCCAGAAGTAATTATAATTTAACATTTATCAAAATAATTACCAGCGCACAGCCCTTACAGTGTGTTCACATGGGCCTACCTGTTACTTTTCTGTAACCTTGTTTACACTTCTCTTCAACACAATAGTGTCCTACTGTCTTCTGCTAGTCTATCTGGAGCGTAACTCTGAGCCTGTCTGCCTGATGTAGACTGAATTTTGAAGTGGTACAGAACTGAATCACCACTTTTCTCTACCTTAATGCGACAGTATAACGAAAATAGGAAAGTGAACCAAAAGAGCATAATACAACAGGAAAACAAAAACATCCTAGAAGAATCTATCAATAAACATGTTGAGGTACTTTTACCATACTTAGTGAAAAATGTTTTAGAGAAAATGACAAGCCTGAATGAAGAATTCCGTGAGAACATGGTAGATAATGGGCCCATGAGATCAGGAAATACAGAATAAGAGCAAATTTGATAGTTTAACCAAAAACAAAAGGGATACTAGATACTTAAAAGGATTTAAAATTATACAGTGGATTTGTAGGGTATCAAAAAGAATTTTGCACCCCTACTTGCAGAGACAGGAGGAACTAACACTATATATGTTCTTCAAGAGACACTTTTAAACCCAAATAGTAGATATAGTTGTAAGGGCTTTAAGATACTTAGGCATTCAAATTAAAGAAGTTAGAAAAAACTTAAGGCAATCAAAGGGAACAATAAGAAAACAATAATGCCAACAATCAAACTACCAAAGAGAGCAGAAACAGATAAAGAGAAAGCTAATGCCCTTGCTGAGTATTTCTATAAAGTCAGTGCCAAAAGTAGTCTAGGACAGGAAAAAAATGAGAGAAGAGAAAGACTTAGGATACAGTTTTTAAAGGAACTACCAGACCAGATAGATGAAACAAACTATTTAGATGCTGATAGAACAGAGGAAGAAGTAACTAGTGCAATAAAAGAGAAATCTAATACTGCCTGAGGGCAAGATTTACTTAGTTATGAAATCCTTAAGAAAGTACCCAAAAAACTATAAACATAATAACTTCCCTTTATATCAAAATCTGGAGCTTAGGAAAGATACCAAAAGCATGGAAACTAGGCAAAATACTGAAAACTGTGTTAACAAAAGAGTTAAATTCTACGTGGAAAAAATCAGTTATATAGCCCAACCCAAACAGGGTTTAGAGCAGACAGAAGTACAGTAGACCAGCTTGTAAGATTAAAACACGCTGTAAAGCTAGGGTTCAAGAGGAAAGAGAACACAATGGCAGTCTTTTTGGATGTCGCTAGAGCATATGATGAATGCTGGAGAGATGGAGCTCTTTACAAAATGAAAAAGATTGGCATTACTGGTAAAACCTATAGGTATCTAGAAAACGTTTTACAGGACAGGTATTTTGCTGTACAGGTGAACAATGATAGGTCAGGAATATATGAACAACAGAATGGGATACCTCAGAGATCAGTGATTTCACCTTCAATTTTCACTATGGCTGTAAATGATTTAGCAGATGAATTTAACGACATTAAGAATGCAGTATCACAATTTGCAGATGACTGTGCCATTTGGCGATCTGGAAAAAACTTGGACCATGTTTACCAAAAACTTCAATAAACAAATAGACAAAGTTTCAGAGTGGATAAAAAGTTGGGGCTTCAAAATTAATGTAAACAAAACAGTAGGTATGATATTCAGGAAATGAAATTTAAAAAAAAAAATAACAAAATCAATATAACCATTAAAGGACAGAAAATATGTACCTCCTCAACAACTAGATTTCTGCGCATAACTTTAGATAAACAACTAAATTGGAATACACATATAGACAATTTAGTAGAAATCTGTAGGGGACCCCTAAATATACTAAGGATAGTAAAGAGTAATGGATGGGGGGGGGGGGGCAGCAATAAAATAATGCTTATGTTCTACAAGTCTTTCATCAGGGGGAAACTAGATTATGCCAGCATAGTCTATGACTCAGCTGCAGCTTCTAACAAAGCAAAACTAGACAGAATTAAAAATGCAGCTATGAGAACCATTACAGATGCATTTATATCAACACCAGTAGAAGCACTAGACGTAGCTCTTTCTTGGCATACCGCCCCTTGGTCTGAGACGGAATGAACTAAGATTAAATTATTGGAGTAAAGTAGCACAAGAAGGGACCCACCCAGCACATTAAGCATTTGTCAAAAACCAACCATGTGTATGGGGCGTCCCCTTAAAAAAAAGATATCCAACAGGGTGGAGAACTATAGAAGATCTAACACAGTTCAAAGAACTGTCAAACGCAATTAATAATAGTAATAAATATAGAAACACAATACCACCCTGGGAACTAAATCAACTTACAAAACAAAGTCTGGCCGTCTACACTGATGGATCCAAGGGTGATAGTGGGCAACTAGATGCAGGAGTAGTAATACCACAGTGGGGAATTAAGAAGAGCTACAGTGTAACTGAAGGGGCTTCGATTTTTACCGCAGAGATGGTAGCCATTCAAACAAGTTTAGAAATAATCGAAAATAGCTCACCAGAAGCTGTTAAGATATTTACAGACTCACTATCATCACTACAAGCACTAGAACACCCAACTAAATGCAGCCGGTCAGACATAAAGGAAGAAACTCTTGCAATTAATACATCACTTTGGAACAGAGGATGTACTTTGGGGCTAGTGTGGGTTCCAGCACACATAGGTATATCTGGTAACGAGTTGGCAGAGCAGACTATCAAATATGGAAGAATAAGTAAATACAATATAAGAGCAGGACTTGGAAAATCGGAGATTAAGAGCCAATTGAAGCTAACCACAAACCAGGGAATGAAAGACAACATGAAAGGACAATAGTAAAGGCAGTCACGCATTCAAACTTCTGAAAGAACCACCAAGGACGTGCCAGGTCAGAGAAGAAGTAAATATACCATCGAACAAAAAGCGGTTGCGTCTCCATCTCGGTGCAGCATACTTTATGATAGAAGAACCACACTGCCAAGAATGTCAGGAAGAGAATGACATAGACCACTAACTGATCCACTGTAAAAAGTATGAACAACAAAGGCTTGAATTAAAAATTTACTATAGAAATCACAATATAGACTTGACAGGTGATAAGGTTTTAAGTATAGATGCCCCAAGAGATGCCCAATCAATACTTAACAGATATATACATAAAACAAAGGAAAACATATAAGGTTAGTACTTCAGAAAAGACATTCAATTAACTAGAAATTAAGCAACAAGAACTAAATCATTAAAAAAAAGAAAAATTAGCAAACTTACTAACTACTCATAGGACAAGGAAAGACAACGAGGTTTAAACAAACAACTAAAAAAGAACAAATACTAACACAAATTAAAACCGAGTGTAAAGGACATTAGTTATCTATAAACAATACAAAAGAGAAAATAAAATGGCAAATACTAATATAAATTAAAACCAGCAACTGCAAAAGACAATAGTTATTTAAATTGAATACAAAATTAGTAAATAAAATGACACTAAATACCCCAATTATAACCAATTTTCAGGTTGAACAGGGTAGACCAAGATGGAACGAGAAGATGCAATAACGGGCAGCTGTTAAGTGCCCGCTCTCCACCCATCACCGCTTCAAAACAACAACAACAGCTGACCAGGTCAGTTACTACTGCACCAACAGGTCGTGAGAAATAATGTGTGGGAACGGAACGCGAATCTGGTGGTCTTGTGAATGAATAAAGAAACTACAAAAAAATCAAAATGTCAGCTTAACCCACGACAACTACAAATCATAAAAGTCGATCTCATAAAAATATAATCTCACCCGGATTTCTGTTACCGACACTACCTGTTCCATTGATATCCTTTGTGAGGAGATGAACCATGCAAAAAGAGTAGGCTAATAAAATGAACAAAATAAACAAATCCTCAGAAAAAAAAATCGTTCGCTACTAAAAAAAGATCAATGTCCATTAACTGATCACGCTAAGAGTAATTACAACTTGCTGAGCACAATAACGAACTCTGAGCAATAGATAATAATAATTTATATGCAGGCGTTCCCAAAGGCCTGAAAACTATTTCCAAGCGTTCCTCCACGATAAAAAAGGTTGAGAAATCCTGTGCTAGAGCGTAGACAGTTTGACATCATGACATGGAAAGTTGTCAACAGAAATGATAAAAAGTACTAGGAACTGAAGTTGTAGAGGTATGTTCTCTGCTAGACATGAAGTAGTAAAGGTATGTTCTCTGCTAGACATGAAGTTGTAGAGGTATGTTCTCTGCTAGACATGAAGTTTTAGAGGTATGTTCTCTGCTAGACATGAAGTTGTAGAGGTATGTTCTCTGCTAGACATGAAGTTGTAGAGGTATGTTCTCTGCTAGACATGAAGTAGTAGAAGACACTTCCACTACGGAAGCTACAGACTACTTTCCTCTGATTAGAGGGGAAACGTACTTGAAGAGCAGCTTAATAGAAGGTAGTCTTATTTTACTTACATCAGATCTCCTGTAATAAGATCTTCAATATGATATAAGATTTTTTCAAGCTCACCAGTATCTCGGGTTACGACCGCGGAATACAAGTTTATACCTTGGGGTTTCCTAACCTTTACCCCTTTATATATATAAAGGGGATTCTCTTAAATATCTCGTCAAATCGCTGTGAACCCAAAAAGAGCCCACTGTGAAAATATGCGCTGGTTGACAGGGCAGAAAACAACTGACAGTATGTTGAGCAACAACTACAGACAGACAGAGAGTAGGTAGATAGATAGGTAGGTAGAAACGAACGAACTTAATTTTGAAAGGGTTGAGAACTGGGCTCGCAGATTTGTCTCTGGCATCGTACCCTCTGTCTTTCATCCTGTACCCTGACACTATCTCCTGCGGTAAAACCGTCAACAATTAATCTGCATTTTTGCATTAACATTAATATTAACTGCAATCAAAGGTATCTATACCTTGTAGCGTTTGGCGGCTTGCATATCTTAACAAACCCCAGAGCTGTTTACATGTGTGCACGGGCAGGAGTCAGACAAAAGCTGGTACTCTGGTACGCATTAGTTGGGTTAACTACGTCAACAGAAGAGACCCCGATGTCATCACAAGAGCAGCTATGCGACTGTAACGTACTGTTTATGCGTGATGTGAAAGCTGGCAGAGTGAGCGTGTCGTTTATCACCTGGACGGTGTAATGTTGCTTTGTTGATTTAGGACACCAGCGTGAGGCGCTGCCAGGGGTAATATGGTCACTCACACAAAACAGCATACATGTTATCAGATGTGTGGTACTGGTATTATGATGTGATGAGTGTGGGTGTAGACGAGAACGCGAATGCTTGAAGCTCTTGATAAAGTCGATAATGCACCCATACACTCACATGCAGTAGACAATGATGTTTGAAGACTGCTAGCCCGTTTCAAACATTTATTCACGAAACTGACAGTAGCATCAATAGGAACAGTCAAACTGACAAAATCAAAGACTTCACATAAATACGGAATGACTGTTAAATGTCTGGTAATCTAAGGCTTGAATCATACATCGATTAGGACATACTCAATCATCATCTGTCCTGATGTTACAGTTTATAATGTAGCTTCCGTACCATTGACTCAGCGCGTCAGGTACTTAATTAACTCCGTCGTCCAAAAACGAGCTCCTAAATTGCGTAGCAATAATACTTAAGGCTGTTATTCAACTGGCATAGCCCGCCAGGTATATTTCCTCTTGCTGAAAAATATTGGCCGTAATACAGGGCCTCAATATGTAGACAGCTGTGTATCCTTCGTTAGCAGGCACGATCAAACCATGCTAAACCTATATACCGCCAACCTGCCCCGTCCACAATAATCTATCATCATCATTAGGCTTCTGTTCAATAGAAGACACATAGTCTCATTTGGCTAACACAAGAAGCAAGAAGGAATTCTATCTCTCAAGATCTGTGAGCTTCACTCGCAGATAGGTAACTTCAAATGTTCTGCAACCAAAGGCATATTAATAAGAATGTCTCTTTACCTTTTACAGAATCCTCCGGATACACAATTAATAACTGTCGTCATTCTTGACGAACAGGGAATCTCTGGGGAAAACATTGACATTTCAGTCATATCGAAGACTTTCCAATCCCCACGATGATATAGAGAAAATCACAACGGACATCATGTCCGACAGCCCAAAAAACCCTCTTCCTGACGGAAGTTCCCTCAGTTCGCGCTCAGAACTTGCGCATGCCCAGACAGCATAAATCTGAGTATCGTTAAGACAGATCAACGACAATGATTGAAAGAAAGGGAAGATAACCCTCAAACAACCTGTCATAGAAGTTGAAACCCAGTTCTCCAACTTTGACCAACAAAAGTATTAGATAGATTTACCTTTTATGACTCCGTCAAAAACGACAGCAACAGCTACCCCTGAAGATAAGCGAAAAAGAGGCTGACCAAAAACAAATTGGCGGAGAACTGTGCAGGCCGAGATGCAAAGAATGAACCAGATCTGGGGCACTGTACGAAAAATGGCCGCCGACCGAACAAAGTGGAAGCAATTTGTTGCTGTCCTATATGACGCCACTCGGTTTGATGGTCACTAACTGCTTTGACAGTTAGCAGCTAAGGATCAAGGAAGAAGATGAATATATATATATATATATATATATATATATATATATATATATATATATATATATATATATATATATATATATATCACGGGTTGCTTCCCTTTAGCTCTGCAGTAGTGGTCCAACAGTGGCCAAAACTCAAGAGTAACTAATGTGGGTCTTCACCGGTGTCTGCCTTCGCACAAGATTACTCTTGGCAGAGTTGTAGGTAGAAGGATAATGATGATTTTACCTCAAGGGTGTGTTAACATGATATTCAGAAAAGCGAAAACAATGCTGCATGAGGCTGAGCAAATGTTAGCTCTAATATCTACCGTCAACTTTTGTGAAGGAAAAGGTTTTCTTATAATTCGTTAGCTTATTCAAGCCCCCAGCTGAGTTAATTAAGCAAAATTACTCTTATTAATGTTGTATATCGTCTGTGCAACACATTTTGAACAGACATAAATGACAAAATCGTTTCCAGTCCGACTTTCACGTAGACATTACTTTGTATGAAAGTAATAAGTTGTTACATCTGACACAAATTGCCGTATAAGCTTACAGATGTGTTGGTGAGTTTACTGCCCGGTAATCGGATGTTTTATTACTAAATATGGGAGAGATGACCGTAATCTGAGGAAACTGAAACACACGGAGCCAAAGTGGGGAAGTATTGCTAAATTAACCATCCCCATAGAACACGTGTAAAAAGGCATCTGCTAGTGCCTTAACTTTATTCATCTGGGCAAAAAGTATGTGAGCCAGGATTGGCGTAAGTTGAGCATTTTACATTTTATATTTTTTCATTACTAAGATGTGAACTAATATGTATATATTGCCATGTACATATTAATATGTTTTTTTTTTTTTTTTTTTTTTTTTTTTTTTTTTTCCGTTCGCCCGCTAATACTCGAGGCGAAATCTCAGGTTACCATTTATGTCTAACCTGACATTGATTTTACGTGAGTATCCCTTTATTTCTTGTACAGAGACAAATGTCCCTCGCCATTCAGGCAAATACTCGCCGATTTCGGAGGTACCCATTGCAGCTGGGTCGGCTCAGGAGCCGCCAGTCCCTGGTCGACGACACTCCTTCAAATGTTCTCGCCAGGTCTCGAGTTAATCCAGTCCAAATCCCGGTCGACGAAAAATCCTCAAATGGCGTCGCCCGGGTTTGATCCTGTATCACCCGGTCGCCAGAGCGGTGTTGTAACCACTACGCTAGCGCGGCTCCCATATTAATATGTGAAAATCGCTAGTGGATATCCAAGTCATTTGAGGCTGGCAACCTCAGCGTATAGAATGATGATTTCATGAACCACCACTGCTAGGGCAGGTGACTGATTTATCGATTGTTTCTTACAGAGAACTAAAAGCATAGGTAGTCCCAAGTTCCATATGGAGCAGGGAGGGAAAGATGAAAGAAATGATGAACATTCTAAGTGTAATATATACATTTTCAAACCAGTGTAATTGTCTATGTAAACATATTCACTTTAAAATTAATGAAAGTTTCAAACTGTTCAACAAATGTAGATATAAATGGAAACATAGTCAATTAATATTGTGAACACTTTTCAATTAGTGGAGATGTAAATGCATACATATTCTCTCTATACTATTAACCTTTTCATTTAATAGCAAAATAAAGATAAAGCTAGTCAATTTAAATGTAAAGAAAGTTTTATGTCGAGGGAGTAAGTTTAATTCTCATAGAGGGTAAATTCTGAGGTAGAGGGGATGGTGGAATAGAGAGAAGGGGACCCATTCGCATGGTTGGAAAACGCAATACTCAGGAGAGCATTTTGTTTCTATTCTTTTACCACAGTTGTTGGTGGTACCAGTTAAGGTTCCTATCTCTGGACCAAGAAGGGAACATTGGCCTGAGCTTTAAGACCAATGATCAACTTCGTAAACACTCCTGACACAACTTTCTGTTAAATCATTATTCAAATTTTCTAAAACCTTATTAAACCTAAATGATTATTAAAGTTATTATTTGTAATTATACCAATTTAACTTCGATTTAATCATTTTAAATGTATTGCATGTTTGTCTCAGTCAATTTACTAAATACGCTCTAAACAGAGCTATACCTTAATAATAAGAATTCCACTGAGTAAATCAGGGTGGTGGCTTGATGAGCTGAAATTAATAATTGCTTAATTCTTCATAAAAGGCGGCAGACCGATATAAAGTTAACAAATGCCCTGCCAATGCAGCATTGTTCTTGACTTCGGAAATATCTTATGAATACTCCATTGAGATAGAAGCATTATTATCCTTTTATCTACCACTCTGCCAAGAGTAATCTTGTGCGAAGGTAGACACATTTGAAGGCCAATATTAGATACTCTTGAGTTTTGGCCACTGTTAGACCACTACTGCAAAGCAGCGGAGGTAACCCGTGACATTCCCGACACATACTTATGTGTCCCCCTCTTCCTTTTCCACCATCCTTTCTATTTCATTGCTTTACCTCGTGGAGAGTTAATATTAATCCCATTGAGCGAAAACTTTCTTTACATGTAAATTGAATAGATTTATGTTTAACTTTACATTTGTTGAAAAGGTTAATAAGATAGATTTAATATGTTTTCATTTACATCTACACTGGTTGGAAATGTTTATAATATAATAAGTATGTACATCATTTCTTTCATCATTTACATCCTGCTCCACATGGAACTTGGGACTACCTATGCTTTTAGTTCTCTATAAAATACTCGCATAAAGCAGTCACCAGCCGTTGCACTGGTGGTTCATAATATCATCATTCTATATGCGGAGGTAGCCACCCTCAAATGATATGGTCATCCACTTAGCAATTTTCACATTTTAATATTCACATGTCAATAGTATACATATTATCTCATCTGTTAATAATGCAAAACATAGAATTATAGATGTACAACTTACCACAAATTGACTTTGGGATCACAGACTTCTGGCTCAGAGATAGAGTTAAGGCAACTTGTTGAAGATGGCTCTTACAAGTGTTCTGGGGTTTTGTTACTTTACAGTAGGTTCCCACTTTGACTCCGTGTTTCAGATTCCTCAGATTCCGGTTTTCCTTGCTAATAATAGTAGAGTTTTCCTCGGCTTTTAAGTCCTTGTGACGGTATTGCCTCCCCTGCTTTGCAGTAGTGTTCCAACCGTGGCCAAATCTCAAGAGTATCTATTATAGGCTTCAATGGAGTCTATCTTCACGCAAGATTACTCTTGGCAGAAATGTCGATAGAAAAGTAGTAAGGCTTCTATCACATGGGAGTCTTCATAAGATATTCAGATAAGCGAAAACAATGCTGGCTGTTGCTGAGCACGTTAATTATATAATCTGCCGACAACTTTTATGAAGAATTAAGCAATGGTTTGTTCTAGCTAGTTAAGCCTCCACCTCTGATTTAATCAGTGGAATTATTATTATAATGTATATATACCTCTGTTTAGAGTGTGTGTTTAGTAACTTTGACTGAGACAAACACGCAGTACATTTAAAAGGATTGAATCGAAGTTACGAGTACATTTGTAACATTACAAAAAACAAAATTTAATAATCACTTCACCATCCCATGTCAGAATTTACCCTGGATGAGAATTAAATTTAATGCCTCGATATGAAACTTCCTTTACGTTTAAACTGAATAGTTGTAGCTTTACATTACATTTAAATGAAAAGGTTAAACATACAGATATAATATATTTTACATTTACATCTCCACTACTTGAAAAGTGTTCACAATATAAATTCATTTATGTTTCCTTTATATATACACTTGTTGAAAACTTCTATTAATTTAAACTGAATATTTCCACATAGACATTTACACTAGTTTAAAGCTTGAAAACTTACATTAATTTTAAAGTAACTCTGTTTATAGGGATATTTACACTGCTTTGAAAATGTAAGTATTATGCTTAGAATGTACATCATTTCTTTCATCTTTCCCTCCCTGCTCCATAGGGAACCTAGAACTACTTTACGCTTTTAGTTCTCTTTCCGAAACTATCATAAAGCAATCACCAGCCCGTGCAGTTGTGGTTCATGAATCATCATTCTATATGCTGAGGTTGCCAGCCTTAAATGACTTTGACATCCAATAACAGTTTCACGTATTAAACTTCACATGTTAATATATATATATATATACGCTTTCGCACATATCGGCACATCAGGGAAAAAAACTATTTTCTTTCATATTGCTATAGCAGAAAACCATCTTCAAGCATTAACAAACATTCTTAAAGAAATAGTTGTTGTTAACTCTTTAAGCCCCAAGAGCCAGTATACTGTACTTCCCGCTAGACCCATTTGGCCCAAGAGCCAGTATACTGGCTTTCGTATCTCTTGATCCTTTCTAGGGCTGTTTTCTAATTTTGACAACTCAAAAACACTATCTTCTTAAAGTATAGCCATCCATTATGGACTTTTGTTATTTTTGAATATGAACATTTAAAAAAAATTATTTCCAAACAAAAACTATAAAAACATACTGGTATGGCCATTTTTGTTTGGGCCAAACCCACCTTTTTGCTTGGGACTGAAAGAGTTAAATAGGTGTTTGAAAAGGGCTTTGTTGAATGCATATAAGGTAGAACTGGTTTTTATATGGTGGGGCAGGTGAGAAGGAAGGTAGGTTGATACATAGGTAAATAGATAGATAGATAGATAGATAGATAGATAGATAGATAGATAGATAGATAGATAGATAGATAGATAGATAGATAGATAGATAGATAGATAGATAGATAGATAGATATGTAGGTACATAGGAAATAGATAGGTGTGTGGGTAGGTAGATAGGTTAGTAGGTAGATACATAAATAGATGGACAGACAGACAAGCAGATAGATAGATAGATAGATAGATAGATAGATAGATAGATAGATAGATAGATAGATAGATAGATAGATAGATAGATAGATAGATAGATAGATAGATAGATAGATAGATAGATAGATAGATAGATAGAACGAACGAACGAACGAACAAACTTTATTTTCAAAGGGTTAAGAATTGGGCACGCAGGCCCGTCTGACATTCTGCCTTTCCTCTCTCTCTCATCATGTATACTGTATCCTTTCATCCTCACATTTACTTTAAGCATTATTAAGGCATTTATCATTATAAAAGTAATATAACATCAAACATTTGCAATAACAATCATAATTAAAGTATGTTTTAAAATAAAGAAGATAGATAGACAGACAGACAGACAGACAGACAGACAGACAGACAGACAGATAGAACGAACGAACGTAGGAATTTTATTTTCAAATGGTTAAGAATTGGGCACGCAGGCCCGTCTTACATTCTGCCCTTCTTCTCTCTGTCATCTTACATACCTTATCCATTCAATCGCACATGTATTTTGAGCACTATTTAAGCATAGATAGATAGATAGATAGATAGATAGATAGATAGATAGATAGATAGATAGATAGATAGATAGATAGATAGATAGATAGATAGATAGATAGATAGATAGATAGATAGATAGATAGATAGATAGATAGATAGATAGATAGATAGATAGATAGATAGTGTAACAAGCACTGTAACAAGTCTGTATTTTACTCTGTATTGTAAAAGATCTGTTTTACTGTAGAGTATTGGTTCCTTGATAAGGAGGACTGTGACGTGCGTTGGTTGAAGCAATGGGTGAGTGTAAACATTAACGGTAACACACGCGAATGGATGACAGTTCGATAGCTTTACAGGACACTCACTCCAGCCACAGGTATAAGTCAAGGTTGGCTTGAACCCCAGCTGACGTTTCAATGGTTTAATAAAGGCACACACACTTGGACAGCACGGATACAGTCATGGGTACATGTTGACATACATTCATTGGGTATTTGAATCGTGGATCATATTTTCATGTAGCATTCAAATATAATTCGACATAAGGTAGCATTCACTGTTCTGGTAAATAATCGCCGTATCCCCTACTAACTGAACGCGTCAATGAGGATCGGTAAACATATAGAGTTCATATGACGAACCTTCATTTCTTGGCTAAGTCCTTACGCTGAATATGTCCAATGTTTGTATAATAATAATAATACCACGATAGTGGGTTTTCACATCATAACAAGATCTCTATACCACTGCCCGATAGTAAGATGCAAAGTCTGTTCTCTTGACAGTGATCCAAAAATGATGACAGGAATTCAAGATGGCTACCTTTTTGAGTTGTCGCTCACTCACTCAGGAGAAGGGTAGAGATAAGCCAAAGTTAATTTAGAATGTGAATATAAGTAATTTCATAAAGTTTCCATACAGCTCCACAGTAATGACGTTGCTTCATGTAGACATAACTGCTGTAGGAAAGCCTGTCATCTTCGTCGATACAAGAACGACCCTAGAGATACGAAGCACAATGTTTCATCTAGGTCTAACCGACTCGAGATCATCAAAAAGGGTCTGGCATTACCTGGAGTCCGAATCAAACACAATAAGGTATATGAGGAGGATCTCTGACAAATAGACTCTTGCAGAGACACAAACTTCTCCTGGAAAAAACATCCATAAATCACTTTTTAGTCCGTAGCAATCCAGGCAGGTTCAAATCCTGGACTCACAGCATCAAAAACACCAACCGTGTCACAGCGAAATATTTGACATCTACCAAGAGCAGATGTGCAACACTGTCTTAATTCCTTTAATACTGGGAACAGTCACCAAAAACACACCCGACAATATGTGTCACAGCGTTCTTCTTCCTCTGGTTTGATCGTATAGTGGGTACCTGTTGTGATGTAGTGATTTGATGTTCTGCTGGACCGTGGTGGGGTTTGTGGGAAAACGAATTAACTCAAATTCCACGTTTAGACCAATGAAGCAACGATACGACTCCCATCGGAGTATATAAGGAAAACTCTGTTTCTTAAAAGTCAAATTCCTTTATTCAGTTTCTGTCATGATTAATTTGATTCACTCCAAAACCAATCCCTCACAGCATTGACACCATTCATTCCAAGGGTTTCTCCTTTCCTCAGAATCTCTGGGACAGTGTTCGAATTAATAACGTTTTGACCTACAAGTCCGATTTCTTATATTTATAATGCCAACACTTTTTAGTCTCAACCGGACTTACCGCTTCTAATACGTTCATAATCGTTGTAGATGGGGTAGTTCATTACATAATCAGCGACTATAACATGTGATTCTTTCCTTCGGTTCCTTTTATTCTGGTTCTTTTCTACTGGGGTTGATGGAACGACCTTCTTGATCAGGGGACATGTTGTAACTCTCCTGTCCAATGTGTGACCTCATCCCCGTTGTTCTGTATATGACGTCGTTGGTCTCTCGATGACTTTTCTTTTCCATAGCTCGCATCGAGAGTATTCTTTTCTCCTCCTTATAGTTAGTCCTTTATTCCTTTTTATTACGTCATTTTGTTTGTATGTCACGGCTCCTGTGACATATTCACCCCAGGGTCCCTCAAAGAAAAATGATGTTCTAAAGCATCATTCCTCTCCGACTCTATCTCCCACAGATTTATTTTATACCTTTTCCTACAATTCCCTTAATTAATCATAATCACTCAAATCTTTACAAATGTTAATACTTAAGAAATAACATGATTAACTTCTTAATTATCAATTAAACCTACAACTTTAACAAGTTTTACCTTCTTAAATTATATACCACAATCAACACTCAATTATGGTTCAGCCCTCACCTTACTCTCGTTTCTCACCACGACTGCAATTCAGCCTTTCAACTTATACTCGTTTCCCCCCAATAACTTGTACCTCTACTAATAACAAGACCCTCGCAGGTCTTCCCTCTCGTCTTGTTTCTTAATTCTATAGTACCTGTCGTTCCGCCACTGCATCCATGACACACCCCTTGTTCTGCCGTAATGCATTATAGTTTTCCCCAACTACAGCATCACGCATAAGTCCGTTGGGACTCTATTTACCCCTTTATACAAGAATTAGCTATCGCCTCCATCTTGTACATATAACTGCTATGAGCAGCTCTCAAAGATTCTCTCTTTTCCTCCTTTCTTTCTTACTCCTGTTTGCTATCTCATTTCATTCTCTATACTCTTCTCATAATTTTACTTATCTCTGGGTTTCGGAGAAGCCTATCTCCCTACAAGTCTCCACAAGACTTTAGCAATCACCTAAACATCTTTGCTCTCCACACTACCTATTAATCTTGTTCCCTCTCTGGAACTATCTCTCACCATTTACCTTATTCCCTAAAGTTCGGAGAATCCCATCTCCGCATAAATCTCAACAAGAGTCATTCACTCGCCGCAGCATCTCTGTTCCCTCGCACTACTTCTTAAACTCGTTCCTTCTCTGGAACTATCTCTCACCATTTACCTTACCCCTAAAGTTCTAGGTTCGTCACCCTCTGTGACTTCCAAGTTACTCATGATTATCTTAATCATTCTTTTGTACATGCCATCTCTCATGACCCTTCATACCTCACCGTCCAATCTCTCAATTACTCACTCTTGATTTCGCCATCTCCTATGGCTCTTCTACCTCTCATATAATATCCCCGCCATTCTTCCATGGCCTTAACCTACCTTAATTATTCATTATCTCCACATTTTCATCATGACCGCCTCTCTACTTCACTTACTCATTGCTCCACTATTTCGCTATAGTGACCTCCTTGTCCCTATATCCTTCCCACGAAATCTGTTTAGCAATTTCTATATTTGCTTCTTCCTTTATTTCTCTGACTTCGATCACAATTTGCTTGCTCCATCCTTCTCTGTCGTCTCACAATCCTTTCGTCATCTAACATTTTTGTCAGAACTATATCTACTTCATCTCTTGTTCCAGGGAAGTGTGTATGATACTTCCCTTCCAGCATCCGCCATACTACGGATCTACAGAGGTTAAAATCAGGCTGTGTTATGATGGCCTGTATCACCCTCTCCAGCTCCATCATGCTTGGTTCATCCACTTTAATTATTTTCTCCCTCTTGTCATTTCCCTCTTCTCCCACTTCTTCTCTCAATTTTTCCACCATTTCGCATCTCTCCGTGGACCATACTTCCCTCATGTGACTCTCTTTATTTCTACTTCTTACATTTTCTTCTGTGTCCTCGTCCCCTGAAAATTCTAAATTATCTTCTTCCTCTGAATAACTTGACTCCGAATCAGAGAACACGTCTCTATCCACTATTTTGATTCCCCAGTAATTAAGTTCCTCCATTACTCTCCTTACCAGCCTGCGAATTTCTTCTTTTCTTTCTGATAGGTCTGTATCAAATTTTCTCTCCAAAAATTTCTGTACATACTTTAGTACTACGGTGTCGGGTCTAGCTCCTTTCAGTTCATCCTTTATCGCTTTCTTCATCTCCTCCATGCCTGGCTTAGCCATTTTGACAACTTTTTTCATCTCCTCCACTCTACTGTTAACTCTCCGTTCTCTCCTCTCTTTCTCCCGCTCTCTAATTGTTGTGTCGTTATTGACACATTGTGCTGCTAACTCTTTCTCATTCCCTCTTCTACTAATATTCCTTGAGTTCTCCTCAACCTCGTCAGCTTCTCTGGCACTTCTCTTGTCTCTTGAGCTTTTCTCAGGTTCTGTACTCTTTACCGCGCAGCTACTTCGTCCTCTACTTATAACATCCTCTCGCTGTGTCCTTGTTACACTCCGTGGTATCCTGGATGCTCTGACACTGCCACAATTTGATGTGTCTTTGCTTCTATACCTCCCTTTCCCGTTTTTCACTGGAATTCTGGATTTTCTTATTTCTCTTCTGCTGCTACTACTGTTCCTCTCTTCCTGTCTATCTGTCTTGCCGACTGTTCTGGGTCTCTTATTCTTCCCACAATCTCTGATCCCTCTAACCTTCATCTCAATTGGGGCAAATTCTCTCAATCTGGCGAGACGCTTCACATAATCAGATGAATCGTCCGACGACACATCAGACCTGTTATTATCCCCTCTTATACCTGTAACGCCTAGCACTTCCTGTGTCTCCGAAGTCCCTTCTGTCTGATTCACCAAGTCCTGCAGATCTCCCTGCTCTTTCTGTTGAACTGTGGTCCCTTCTGGTTCCGTGTCCTCATTCCTCTCTTTCCTATTCGTCAGAAACTTCTTCTTATATTCCATCAACGGAATATCATCTTCGCTCTCCCAATCATCTGTCAGAAATCTCCTCTTATATTCGTTCAACGGAATATCATCCTCACTCTCCCAATTGCCTATTCTTCCATCGATCTCCCTACCACTATTTTGGTGCTCCCTACTTTCTTTTCTCTTTTCCATTTCTGAATTGGTTTTTGTCTTGTTCTTACCAGTTTCCATTCCTACTCTAGTATTTAGATTACTAAAAGGGTTTTCCATCAACGAATAATCTTCTGGATTCCTTACTTCAATATCGATATCCGGTGTTGTTACAAGGGTGGCTCTCCTTCCTTGCTTTTCTCTCTCTCTCATGCCGGGCTTTCCAATCCAGGGTCTATAGTCATCTCTCCGTTGTTGTTTACATCTTTTGTTATTCTGTTTATTGATAAGTTCAGACACTAAGTCCGTCCCTTCAGTCTGCGTTGCAACAGTGTTTGTTTTCTTTTCTACTTTAATCCTATTATCATCAAGTTTTCTCTTCAAGTTCAACTTTGGTCTCTCTCTTGTACAATTGATCTCCGCTCCATTTTTAATCTTACTGTTCGTTGTTCCTTCCATTTTACATACTTGTATCTTGACACAGTGTCCATTTTCTGTCTTAACATTAAAATCATTTACTTCGAAACACCTTCCACCTTTTATTTCTTGAAGAAAATTCCGTACGGCCATCCTATTGCGTCTCTTATTTAAGCCTTCCCAGTGTCTAGGTGCTTCCGAAATGTTGCACACTCTGCCCTTGTAAATAGTTCTAGGTCCGTTATCTTCCTTTGGTAATCTACGTTTTCGAAAATCGTTTTCTCTAACGTTTCTTTCTCTATCCCATCGTCTGTTCATAAACCTGGTTCTAATTCCACAAATTCTTCCTATATCCATACTTCTATGTTGTCTAACGAGGTTCTGCGGAGCATAGTTTTTTCGATGAGTCTGTTGAAGTCCTCTCGAAGGAAATTCTCCCATTCCTTGTCTATCCAATCTTCTTCTCTCCTCAGGTCCCCATCTATCTACTCTAGGCGGAACATTTTCCCGATTGAAGTTCCATTCTGGATTTCTACCTCTGTAGGTGGACCTATGGTTGTACTCTTCATCCACTATGTTTCCACGGTTGTATTCAATGCCTCTTTGTGGTTGTCTAAACCCCACGGAAGCATCTCTCTCACTTGTATGCCTATAATTTCTATCTTCTTTCCACTCGTTTCGTCGTCCGTTATGACTCTCCATTTTTCGCTTTTTACACACAGCTGCCACATGTCCCTTGGCATTACACAAATAACATCGTTTTTCCTCTGCTATCTGTATAATTCCCCTCCGGTTTTCTCTGCCATTGTCACTTCTATCCTGCTTGCTCTGATACGCAAGATAATTTCTTTCTCTTGGTCTATCTCTAACTGTCTGTCCAGTCCATCGAACTTCATTCTCTTTCCAATTCTTTTCTTCGTGGTTGCTCCCTGATCTTAACTGGAACCTCTTCAACAAATCTTCTTCTGCCAATGCTATCCGTATAGCATCATTCAAAGTCCTTGGACTTTTTCTTAGGAGAAGTAGTCTCATTCCGTCCTTGTATAAGGCATCAATAAAAATTCCAACCAACTGTCCCTCGATATCTGGACTCCGTATATCTTGTTCCCTAAAAACTTCTTCTGCCAGATTTTTCAATCTGTCGCTGAACAGCTGGATTGATTCTCCTGCTTCCTGTCTCACTCTTCTAAGTAATCCCCATAGGTAATGTTGATCCGCAGACTCTCCGTAACTGTTTAACAAACTCCTCTTCAGCTCTTCCCAAGTTTCATGTGGCTCTTCTTCAAACCTTCTCCTCAAAAAATCATTTACTAGATCATCACTAGTTAAAAAGGCCAATCGCTTCTTTTCCTCCTCACCTGCCCCTATGGAGTAAGCGTACCGCTCTATTTTGGCGATCCACTTTTTACAACCTCCTGCTTCTCCTCTATAGGTCTCAATATTTTGTCGCAACCCAGTCTGCCTGGTTTCCATGCTCCACCTCTCTAGGGCATTCGTGACATGTAACAATGCCAACGTATTTGGATCCAATCCTTGTCCTTCCGCCATTTTCCAAACTAATCCTTTACTCTCCTAAATTTAGTCAACTTTCGCTTACTACCACTTCTTAAGTCTTCTCTAGGTATTAATTAACAAGAACAGAATCTCTATATATATTTTAAAAAAATACATAATCTCTGACAGACGGAAACTATTTGCACTTATAAATTAGTTTAACTAATTATTTTTAACTGGCGTAGTCCTTGACTTAGGCCTTGCTGCCACGTTTCCGGAATCTTGATGGCTTTCAGAATCTTGATTGAAGACAACGTCTATGCTTTCGGAATCTTGATTGAAGACAACGTCTATGCTTTCGGAATCTTGATTGAAGACAACGTCTATGCTTTCGGAATCTTGATTGAAGACAACGTCTATGCTTTCGGAATCTTGATTGAAGACAACGTCTATGCTTTCGGAATCTTGATTGAAGACAACGTCTATGCTTTCGGAATCTTGATTGAAGACAACGTCTATGCTTTCGGAATCAGAATCTTGATTCTCGGATCTTGATTGGAATCTTGATTGAAGACAACGTCTATGCTCTCGGAATCTTGATTGAAGACAACGTCTATGCTCTCGGAATCTTGATTGAAGACAACGTCTATGCTTTCGGAATCTTGATTGAAGACAACGTCTATGCTTTCGGAATCTTGATTGAAGACAACGTCTATGCTCTCGGAATCTTGATTGAAGACAACGTCTATGCTTTCGGAATCTTGATTGAAGACAACGTCTATGCTTTCGGTCTCTTGATTGAAATTGAAGACAACGACAACGTCTAAGCTCTCGGAATCTTGATTGAAGACAACGTCTATGCTCTCGGAATCTTGATTGAAGACAACGTCTATGCTCTCGGAATCTTGATTGAAGACAACGTTTATGCTTTCGGAATCTTGATTGAAGACAACGTCTATGCTCTCGGAATCTTGATTGGAGACAAACAACGTCTATGCTCTCGGAATCTTGATTGAAACACACACCATCCACGTGTCACAGGTCATTGCGGTCCTTTATGATTACCTGCATCCCTCTGTCAGTTTGAGAGTAAGAATATTAGACCAGACTTCCTTTATTAGTGTCTCAGCGAAATTTTGAAATCCGCGACAATCCCAGCGTGATCAGAATCCTGGTCACTGGGACCAATAACACCACCCGTGTCACAGCGTATTGTTTGAAAGTCCGTAGCAATCCAGGCAGGTTCAAATCCTGGACTCACAGCATCAAAAACACCAACCGTGTCACAGCGTATTGATTGACATCTACCAAGAGCAGATGTGCAACACTGTCTTAATTCCTTTAATACTGGGAACAGTCACCAAAAACACACCCGACAATATGTGTCACAGCGTTCTTCTTCCTCTGGTTTGATCGTATAGTGGGTACCTGTTGTGACGTAGTGATTTGATGTTCTGCTGGACCGTGGTGGGGTTTGTGGGAAAACGAATTAACTCAAATTCCACGTTTAGACCAATGAAGCAACGATACGACTCCCATCGGAGTATATAAGGAAAACTCTGTTTCTTAAAAGTCAAATTCCTTTATTCAGTTTCTGTCATGATTAATTTGATTCACTCCAAAACCAATCCCTCACAGCATTGACATCATTCATCCCAAAGGTTTCTCCTTTCCTCAGAATCTCTGGGACAGTGTTCGAATTAATAACGTTTGACCTACAAGTCCGATTTCTTCTATTTATAATGCCAACACTTTTTAGTCTCAACCGGACTTACCGCTTCTAATACGTTCATAATCGTTGTAGATGGGGTAGTTCATTACATAATCAGCGACTATAACATGTGATTCTTTCCTTCGGTTCCTTTTATTCTGGTTCTTTTCTACTGGGGTTGATGGAACGACCTCTTGATCAGGGGACATGTTGTAACTCTCCTGTCCAATGTGTGACCTCATCCCCGTTGTTCTGTATATGACGTCGTTGGTCTCTCGATGACTTTTCTTTTCCATAGCTCGCATCGAGAGTATTCTTTTCTCCTCCTTATAGTTAGTCCTTTATTCCTTTTTATTACGTCATTTTGTTTGTATGTCACGGCTCCTGTGACAATAACAAGCAAAATTAATCTACTTTCTGGTCCTAACAAACGAGAACTGACATGAATTCAATATTCATACGCCGAATCAATATCAAGAGAGATTACTCATATAATCAAAAGTGTAAATCAATCATGTATTATCTAGCTTTCCCAAAGGAAGCATTTTCATACACAAATAAATACAAATATATATTTTCCATATTAAATAGACATATCGTATTTTTGTAATCTGTGCGTCAAAAAATATGTGCGCAACAGATAGATAAATAGATAGATAGATAGATAGATAGATAGATAGATAGATAGATAGATAGATAGATAGATAGATAGATAGATAGATAGATAGATAGATAGATAGATAGATAGATAGAAAGATAAGTATGTAGGTAGGTAGGTAGTAGGTAGGTAAGTAGGTATGTGTGTATGTAGGTAGTTAGTAAGGTATGTGTGCAGGTAGGTCGGAATGTATGTAGGTAAATAGTAGATAAGTATGTGTGTTGGTAGGCAGATAGATATATATGTGTGTAAGTAGGTAGATAGATATATATGTTTGTAAGTAGGTAGATAGATATATATGTGTGTAAGTAGATAGGTATTTAGGTTTGTATGTAGGTAGGTATTTAGGAAGATAGATGTGTGTGTAGGTAGGTAGATAGATAGGTATGTATGTAGGTAAGTGGGTAGATAGATATGTGTGTAGGTAGGTAGGTAGGTATGTGTTTAGGTAGGTAGGTATGTGTTTAAGTAGGTATTAGGAATGTGTGTAAGTAAGTATTAGGTTGCTATATATCTGTGTAGGTAGGTAGATGGATATGTGTGTAAGTAGGAAGCAGGTAGGTATGTGTGGATATGTAAGTATTGTGAAGGTAGGGAGGTAGGTAGATAGGTATATATGTAGGTAGATATATAGGTATGTAGGTAAGTAGGTATGTGTGTATGTAGATATGTGTAGGTAGGTAAGTAATAATGTGTGTAGTTAGGTACATATGTATGTGTGTAGTTAAGTATGTGTGTAGGTGGTAGGTAGGTATGTTGGTAAGTATTGTGTAGTTAGGTAGTATGTAGGTAGGTATGTGTGTAGGTAGGTAGGTATGTGTGTAGGTAGTTAGGTATGTGAGTAGGTAGATTGATAGGTATGTGTGTAGGTAGATTAGTAGGTAGGTTGATGAAAGACTTGTTTTAAATCCTGATTTATTCATTACCATCTAGCTCCCTGTGGAGCATAATCCTTCAACAACTTCAGATGAAAGAACAACAACATTGATAGTCTTTATAGGACACGGGAAAAAGAGATGGTCAATGTTGAGGCCCAGCACGAAAATAAGAATCTTCAACTCAAATGTCAAGTCAGTCCTATTGTATGGCTCTGAGACATGGAGAGCAACAAAAACAACAACTAAAAAGCTACAGACTTTTATAAATGGGTGCTTGCGTAGAATAGAAGGACTGAAATGGTATGAAAAAGTCACAAATTTGGAATTGATGACAAGAACCAGACAAGTGCCAGTGAAACAAGAGTTGAGAAGAAGACGCTGGCGATGGATAGGACACACATTGAGGAAACCTGTTGATAGCATTACAAGGCAGTCCTTGTTCTGGAATCCACAGGGAAAGAGAGGTAGAGGTAGACCAAAAAAACACATGGAGAAGAGAACTGGATACAGAGGTGAAAATGATGAGGAAAACATGGAAAGAACTTGAACGGATGGCACGGGACAGGAAGAGTTGACATGTGTTTGTTGAAGGCCTATGCTCCTCGGGGAGCTAAAGGGTATTGACTGATTGATTGAATGTTAAGGCCACATGGTTTTCTTCAGGAGTAAAGGCAAGAAAACAGTAAAGACACGAAAGTGAGAGCTTATGTAAACACATAACACCCCATAAAAATACACACACACACATATATATATATATGGGGGGAGGGGGGACCGCTGGCGTTACTCTGGTAGTTAAAATCAAGCTTTTCTGTCACATGCCATCCGTTCAAGAGCTTGCCATGCCTTTCTTTTAATTTTGGTTGACCGTCAGACAATTATTTATAGGTCGTGAAGTGTAATGGAAATAAATCATTCAGAGTAGCAATATCGCCAACCTACGTGCAAATTTTACTGTCATCTTAGTGACACGTTTGGCCCTGACCGTCACGCCCTAATGAATAGTCGTTGTGGGAGTGTTTTTAAAGACAGTGCGACAGATTGGATGAATGAAAGAATTCAATCTATGTGATAGTCTATGAAACTATCTTAGGGAAATCTACTAGAAATCCCTAATGCAAAGAGAATTCTGGCAAGTAAACAGGATATTTTCTGGACGATAAATTCTTTCTCAGGAATCCTACAAAAGGACTATGTAAAGCACATAATGTTGAGAAAGGAAAATTGATGTGCAGCCACATTGAATAAAATTTCCCGACCCACTGTAAGTTATTTAATTATGGCTCAGCCCCCAGGGGGTAGATTTATGTTTAAAAACAAAATACAGCCCAATTAAAAGTAACAAGAAAAATGAACAACAGACTCTGATATTGAATTTAAAAAAAGATGATAGATTCTCACAACTTTTAAAGATTTACAAATGAACAAAAATGTGTAGGTTCTTATGTTTAGAAAAACCAACACTATGGTCATCGTATGGACTAGGAGATCTTTTCTATGGTAGTTTTGCTGATAGGTGTTATACTCATCTCCTCAAGGACTGTAGTAGCTGCTGAGATGATTGGTGTTCTAACTCTTGGTTTTGTCTGTCCCAGCACTGAGATACAGTTAAACAGTTCTTTGGTTTCAGAGGGTGGCAGAGTTTGCTTTCCTGTACACGGATCACAAACACGGATGGAGTAAGTCGGCTCTGCTGAATACCTTTTCTGCTTACTGGACTATGACTCAGGTTGGAGCCACCTGGTATGACAGCCTAGAGTTGTACTCTGGTATCGGATGGTTGGTAAGGAATGGGTTACCTGGTTGGTTGGGTATGGTTTGGTTTGGTATGGTAACTCGGTTGATAGGGTATGGTTGGTAGGGTAACCTGGTTGATAGGGTATGGTTGGTAGGGTCCGTGGACTCGCAACCTGGTTTGTACCATGGACCCGTACCCTGATTTAGTACCTTCAACTCTTAACCTGGTTTAGTACCTTTAACCCGTAACATGTTTGGACTGGAGGATGACATAATTATAGTTCCATTAGTGGTGTTTCAAGAGCAATCATCTCCAATGTCTGATGGGCGATAAACATCCATCAGAAATAAAATTAAAACAATCATAGCTAACATTCAATAACAAAGTGTTATCTTGTATCTATGAAATACTCCTTCTTAACTAACATTAAAAGCGTATCTGGAGTTCTCAGCCTTTATATGGCTGTCTGCTTATTTACAGCGGTGGTTTTCCACATGTGGCAGTTAGTTTCACAAACTGTGATGTTTGGGGATAAAGTCAATAAATGGTTGAGAACCACTGGTTCACATTGTGCCCATAGAGCAGCATTCATTTTGTGGTCACTGACAACAATGGTTTGAGAACCACTGAGTAATAGTTTTCCATAATGTAGTGAAACCTGTTGGGGTATCATTGCTGCCGAGGCTTGAGAACTTCTAATTTACGTCTTTACTACGTGAGCAGTAAATCATTTTGAGGGCAATCATGGCCTCATAGGCTTGAGAACGAACCGCAGGCTTACATTTCATCAGTCAAGTGGTAAATTCATTAAATGACTAAATAATTGTAAACATTTATAATCATAGTTCCTGCCTAAAATATACATATAACTGACAAAATAGTTCTTAATCATCAACCTGGTATATGCATGGAAGTGCACTGCACTAAATACATATAGAAAATATTTAATGATGAAATCACTAATGTGCAGTATGAGACAAAGAGATAAGAATTGTGACAAAGAACACTGGAACATATAAGAAATAGAAAGTACAAAGATCACGTTTACACTTTCTGTTCTGCTTAGTTCAGTAATACAAATCCCAAAGAACAATACAATTATACATCAACTATTTAATCCTGTCTTATTTCTGCCGTGATGTGAGAAGAAGATCAGTAATTAATTATGACTTCAGTCTTCTTCTTCTGCTTCCTCGATCGTCCTGAAAATGACGTTGCTTGCGTTGTGTCCGTTTACAGCTAAGCTGCGATATCTGCGCCTTCAACCGACACATCCGACTTCAGCACGGCATTTTTTGGGACCGGGTTTGCCTTCCCCCTTCGATCACTACTCTCTCGGTCAGACTGCAGTGATGCAGCCTGTTTCAAGGATCACCGCTTAGAGATGGAATAGGGTCTTGGTCAGCTCTGGTTTGCTGACCCTGACGCAATCAGTCAAGCTATGAGTCGCTGACTGCATTCACACATGCTGCGTCTTTGATCCCAGTGAACTCATAGATTAGAAATAGTTGAGTAACATGTAAATATGCAAATAACAATTTATGTCACTGAAATGAAAATACATTTAAAAAGGTATCTGTTAGATCATCTACTCGCTCGAACGATGAACTACGGATTTTGCAAAGGAAACCCCGCTCCGGGGCCCATTAGTTCACCTCTGCTGCACTGGACAGTTACAAGTAGAATGTCTCAAAATGCCCCTTCAAGAATTTTCCACTTGCCTTTCTGTTGACCTGTTGGTGGCATCGTTCCACCTGCACTCACACACACAGAAACGTTTGTGTGGGAACATGGTCGCAGTTAGATTCAATTACTTCATTTTAAACTGGTCCGAGTATTCACAGTGCAAGTGTACGGCCGAGTATACCTCCCACTTGATTTACAAGCTTTCCGTTAACGATGCAAAATGTCCACTTCCGGGCTTACCGTCCCTGGCTTTAAATACTATACATATGGAATGGCCCATCCAGTTACCGAGTGGATAAATTATCTGTGTAAGTAAATAAATTAAGGGGCTGCTGTAAAACTGGTAAGGAATATAAGTATTTAAACCAATAAAACGGTATTGAATCAGTTTTACAAATAACGGTTCACGGTACTTGTGAACCGTTATTTGTAAAACTGATTCAATACCGTTTTATTGGTTTAAATACGGATAATTTATCTGCCTTGGCGGTGTGAAAAAGCGATGTCAGCAAGTACTAGTGTAAAGAAGACTAGGGAGAAAAAGACTTTTCTCATTATAAGGAAAAAAAAAGTCTGAAGAGAAATGGTTTCATTTCTAGCGATAGGAGAGGTTTGGAGAGGAATAAAATAATAGACAAAAGAAATAGTCGGTGAGAAAAGCGGAACGCTACTGTGATCTTCTCGAGTGAACAGAGAGATTTAGAGAAAAGATTAGAAAAATTGAGAATCTTCAATAGGAGCAAAGCCACCTGTACGAGCAGCCTTTTCATTTCTCTGGCTCTTGTCAAGTACCTAGTTGCAGCTGGGTAGACTCGAGCGTGTCGGTACTCGATTCGAACCCGGCACCTTTGCTCAGAGAGACCACTGCTCTAACCACTCCGTCAATCGGACGCTCACCCAGTACAGTACAAACACTAACTTAAAAAATATATACGTATATATATGAGAGCTGTGTAATTTCTTTACTTCTGTACGGTGAAAAATGGTGGTGAGTTTGTTTGTTTTTTTTGTTTTTTTTTTTCGTACGCCCGCTAATACTCGGGGCGAAATCTCAGGTTATTATTATTGTCTAACCTGACATTGATTTTTACGTGAGTATCCCTTTTTTCTTGTACAGAGACAGGTGTCCCTCGCCATTCAGGCAAATACTCTCCGATTTCGGAGGTACCCATTACAGCTGGGAAGGCTCAGGACCCGCCAATCGCTGGTCGACGACACTCCTTCAAATGTCCTCGCCAGGTCTCGAGTTAATCCAGTTCAAATCCCGGTCGACGAAAAATCCTCAAATGCCGTCACCCGGGTTTGATCCTGTATCACCCGGTCGCCAGAGCGGTGTGGTAACCACTACGCTAGCGCGGCTCCTGCTGGTGAGTAACAAAAAAAAAAGAAATGTCCATATTGTCACCTTTCCACACAATCTAAGGAAAGTACTTCAAATTTTCTGGCCGAATACCATCGCCAACCAAGAACTGTTAACTCGTAGCCACCAAGAAGACATGCGCACCATCATAGCGGGTAAACGCTGAAATTGGGTTGGCCACATCCTCAGAATAGACCCCGACACCATCACCATTGCTGCCATGCTATGGACTCCAGCATAAGCAAGGACGGTCAAAAGCCACCAGGCGGAGAATTATGGAGGCAGAGAGGCTAAGCATGAACCAGAGCTGGGGCACCACACGAAGGATGGCTGTTGACCGAGCAAAGTGGAGACCGTTTGTTGCTGCCCTACAAGACGCCACCAGGCGTGATGATGACTGATTGCTTAGGTCAGCTGCCAAGGACCAAAGAAGAAGACACGATCTGCTTTCTGCAATTGTTTTATCAGAGTGGTAGAAAATTCAAACTAAATAATATTTTACAGAATGTTAACTTCACTTCGGGGAAAAGATCCCATATCTTTCTTATACAATTCACGAGTAACGTGAATTTTAGTTAGCAAGCTCGTGGGTTGTCCCTGGGAACATAAACAAATACTTTAAATCCTAGGGTTACCGTGCTTTCAAATTCCGGCGAGAGAGGGCTGGCCTGAAACTTCCCTAGCCTAAAAATTATTCCCTCCCTCCATTTCCGTCTCCTAAACATCTATCAAATCATCCACCATAATCTACCAGTATATTAAGATCGACTTTGTTTTCATATCCTTGGCAAATACCCTGTATTGTAAATGTTTTTACTTATGTCTGTGATTTTGTTTACACCAAAGTCGTCTACGGGTGTCTATCATTTCTGTACTTTCTTGTCCATGTCTGCTGATTGTCCTTTTCTCTTCATTATTAATTATTTCTCTAATTCTGATCTGAGAATGCTTGATCCTTTATTAATAAGTAGTGACAGTTTTCTGCCCCCGTTGTCGTCGGATAGCTCTCTTGCATATTCTACCCATTTTCTGGATATATTTGTCTCATCAAATAAAATGTCGCCTTACTTGCCTTGATACTGCCTCCTCGTTGATAGAGTGGACGGAAAAAAAAAATCGGTGATACGTCTTACTAGACCAAAGGACAACAAAATAACCTACGTTGTGGCCATGAGGCCTTCGTCAGTGACAGACGAACAAAAACAAAATGAAACAAAGTGATAACTAAGTAGAAAACATAAAAATAAAAGCAAAAACTCCCTGATTAGGATCACGTGGCTGAACCACAATGGCTGTCACAGCTACTGAAAGTAGAGATACAATTTTAAATTTAAAAAAATAAAATAAAAAAATACCGGAAAACTAAAAGAGGGAGAAAAAGGTTGGGGAAAAAGGGGGGGGGGGAATCAATAAATATTTGGGGGGGGGGGAAGGGAGAGAAAGAGAGAGAGATAGAGAGATATAACTTTCATACAATAACAAAAGAAAACAGAGAGGGAGAGTACGAGAAGAAAATAACTTTATAAAATATATAAATAAATTAAAAAATAATAATTTTTTTACACGATACATGAGGTGCAAATAAAAGAGTGAAATGAATCAGTTTTAGAAATATGACTGAGTATTAAGTGATGCTTCAGATAAAAGAATGTAGGTTGTGCAAACAGTTGGGTTTAAGGGAACCTAAAAGTGCATGAGGCGTTGTTTAAGGCGGAACCGACTGTTGGCATTAGAGGAACAGGTTCTGATTGCTGTGACCTGGATGTCAGTAGCACCGCGGTGGTCGGGACCATTGAAATTGAAAGATCCATGTGTGGGTTCTATCCGAGAGCTGTCGTAGAGGTGTCTGAAAAATCGGTCTCCAAGTCGTTTACACGTTTCGCGAACGTGAGTTTTTCTCTCACCACTCAACCGTTTACTACCGTCTTCTTAAAGTTCTCCCCAGTTTCCTCCACTTTGGGCAAGCTTTGTCTTATTTGATAATTTCTTTATTTCTGACACGAGTGGCAAATGGAAAATTTGTCATTAGAAAGTTCTTCGCGTGCGAATCCAGAAACCTGATTTATGCTATCATCTGCGAGAGGTGTGGCATTACCTATATTGGTGAAACTGGCAGACGTTTGGCAGACAGGTTTCGTGAGAACTTAAATGACATCTATCATGGTAAACATTTACCGGTGGCCCTTCATTTCAATAGGCCTGACCATTCAGGTAATTCCGATATTCATGTCACTGCCCTCCTTTTATGTGTCGGTGATGACCGGACTCGCTTTTCGTTGGAGAATCGCCTCATTTTTCAAATGGGCTGTTTATCTTCATAAGGCCTTAATGTCCAACATCATTTTGCATAAATTCTGGTGGCTTTTCTCTCTTTTTCATTATTCGTTGTTTTTTCGATCTATCTTCTTATGTTTTCGTTTTGGTTCGTTTCGTATCCTTTTTGTATCTTTTTAATTTGTCGCTCTTATACGTCACTTCCTTAGACGATTTCTTGGACAAGGTACCTCATTGTTCTATTCCAAGCATCTACGGATCTAGCTACGTGCGTTTACTTGTTCCGAAGTTTTGTTCATTCTGTTTTTTTTTTTCGTTTCGATGATTATTTACTTTCTTGTTTCGTTATTTCTTTCAGGTTTTACGATTTTCTTGTATTATTATTGTTCTTTTTTCGCTCATCACTGTGGGTGTTTGTGGTAAAGTGGGATGATATAAATATTTATAGGGGACTTAGTGTACTGACTGAGATCAGCGGTGAAGGTATCTGTATCTAATAATGTGGTGTATTACAGATGACCTTACTTGCTACCACATATATATCTCAATCAGACCTATTCTGGAATATTGTGATGACTACGTTGAATGTCTAGGGTTATGCAAATGATGAAGTGTAAGTCACAACAACAACAGACAGATAAACAATTTAATTTATTTCACAGCACTTTACAACACTGTGACACTCACACACATGTAACACTCTATAAGACTATCTTAACTGAGTCAGTTGTAAAATTTCAGATATATGTATTAATTCCTTTCACTAATAGATATCCTGATTCAACTACACAGTGAACCAGGAATCAAAATCAAATGTAATTACAAGTAGTATGTACACAGTTCATAAATATAATCTTGGTATTGACATATTTTATTATTCTTATCCTATGTGTGTAAGTTGTGAAGTAGTAATATGAGTTAATACTGGTTTTGTTTTCAAGCTAGATTGTTGTGTGTCATCATGACTTCAAGTGTTTGATTATCGTGGAAATAGTATTGGGAAAAGTTCACAGTTCCTGTCAATTGAAACAATTTATTGTCCCTCTGGGGTTAATATACTGTCAATTTTAGAGGGGGGGACATAATGTTGAGCTCCTCTGGCCACATAAGCTTATCTTTCGTGATGGCTGCAGGAAAAGACTCCTCTGCTCGATTGCTTCAATGTGTTCTGGAGACACCTCACTGGTCGCTATCTGGACCAAGGAGTATGCTGTCAGCCTCTAGATTCAGCAAAACTCAGACCAGGTGCTGCTTCAATAACTTAGGACCACAGTCCCTGAAACAAGAAGGTTGTACCTCCTATTTCAAAACTAATTTATAATCTATTTCCACACTGAACACAATACATGACAAACACTAAGTTCAGAGCGGTAGGCCACTGCTAGCTTCATCTGAAACAATTTACACCAGTATACTCCTCCCTAATGGTTACTACGCCTCTGCACTTCCAGCATTAGTTCCTTCTAGTCAATAATATAGGTGTCAGTGTACTGTTTGGCAATTCCATGCAGTTTTACTTTTCTCCGACACCTCCTATTCAGGTTGGAGCAATATTTAGGCTTTTCCTCATGTTGGCTACTGAACCACACACATATACAGACATAAATTATCAATTCACATTCAATTTTCATTAAAAAGATATCGAATATTTCAAGCTTACCACAATTCATGGAAATAATATACAGATACGTTGACCGGCGATGAATATGGCACAAATTCCGATCCGCCTCTGTCCCAGGCTTTATTTTAGAAAAATATGCACTGGTATCTCAACGCACTGTTTCTTAGTAATTGTATTTCAAAATGTGGCACGGAACAGACGCTCTGAATTGACTATATTGGCGGGTCTAACCAATCGGGCCATGTTAACACAGCTTTTCAAAAAAAGTACCCCTATTATTCGTTTCCCCGAACAACAAAAAATTAGTATTTGTAGTCCAACTAATCGTGTTTAGCGTTACATATCATTCCCGCCAATCAAATAGGATTTAAATGGTGGCCTAACTCTCTAACGTAATGTTTTCCAAACACGCTATAAAAAAAAAATTATGAGCAGAAATGATTTTATGCTGTCAGGCACCCCCACTATAGTATTTTGGCCATAATTATTTTATTAATAGACTAAAGGCGTAACACATAACATATTATTTGTCAGTAAGTCCTACTGTACAATAATATATAAGTTTAATGTGTCAAACTGGCCTCGTTCAAAATATGTGTTTTTCGAAGATAGTCGTATATTGGTTTTTACTACACGTTCAATTCCCTGTCATAGGATGTCTTCTGTACTGTCAGACTAATGTCAGGAGCTTAGATGTAAATCAGTATTGTGTCATGTTTCCCAATAAGCATTTTACAGGTTTTTAAACCTAACTCTCGTAGTGGTAGTGTTTTTTATCACTGTCTATTTGAAAAAAAATTAGTGCTGCTGGCCTTACGCGGGGATTTGCGTTCACTTTTTCATCGCGAGACGTGTGTTAGTGTTGCATGCGTTCTTGCTTTCAGCCCTCCCTCTCTCTATCCTAAGTTCATCTGTCTTTTCATCACGCAGTGTACAAAATGAAATTAATGGAAGTATTAATCTAGGTCATCACGCGATGTGTCTATCTCAAGGTTTTCTAAGAAATGCAGTACACGTTTTATTTTTTTGAAACGCGTGTATGCTGCTGTAGGCTTTACTATCAAACGTGAAAGCGCTACAATTTGCAGACTAAGTAGAAAAAAAGGGGGATTTTTGTACGCCATTGTGACAGCACTGTTCTCTTATCATTTATCTTTCCTTTTATTGAATTAATGCGTTAGGCTTTACATTTACCTTTTAATTTATATATGTGTATTTAGAATGTCTCACGACAGTGTTTACTTTTTCCATCTGCTTGTACCGCTCATTTGGTGTATGTTTCTCATCATCGTATGTTTTTGTCGTACCTAAATGTAATTCTTGTCCTTGTCACCTATTTGTAACTGTTGCTGACGAAGGGTAAAACCCGATACGTCCCTTGTGTGACAGCGCCATCGCCATTTTGTCGGTTGTTCTGTACCTTCTACCACAACAAAGTATGTGGCAGCCATTTTTAGCTCACACCTAAAAATAGAACATTAGTGATGCCGCTGAAGGAGCAGCAGCCAATCAGAGAAGAGAAGAGTCCAGGCTACCGCGTCAACTAAAATTCTGTATAATTCTTATTGCCGGTCGCTGAGAGAGAACAAGCTTTGAAAGCTGAAGTTCAAGAACATGCATAGGACTTGTAAGTAAATATATTATTCTCCAACATTCTAAATTTCTTTATAGTGTTAGAAAGTATATACGATCACCATCTCTGTGCCGTAGTATTTTAAATAAGTATATCTTTAATTCTGTGGTATTTATTTCGCGTGCGGTTAATGTTAGATCTAAATCTGTACGGAAATGGCGTGGGTCCATGTTCAGGAAATATAACACGTGGCCGGTACTAGAACTGGCATATTCAGTTATTACATTTGTGTAAATGAAATTTAATGGTTAAGTATTTCCATATTGTTTGGGGTTCAGGAAATTTTCCATGAGTTTATGTAAATCCGACACGTAGTTGATTTGAATAATATTTAATTGTGGCGCGATTTAGATTGTTATATTTATTAATTACGTTGCTGATGCCAAAATAGTTTATTTTAATGTGGCGAGAGCTGCAATTTAATATGTTACAACTTACTAGAATAAGTCATGTGCTTCTTCAGTAATATTAGACTGATAATGTGGTTGTAGTGGATTTGATGGTATTGTATGGTTGTGATATTACCTAGTGTGATGCATGAGGTCAGCTGTGAAGGCTCCTGAGATAAATGTAGCTGTGAATTTACAGAAGGCCCTTCTTTCTACCACTTACGACCTCACACATATCTTTTTTACTAATGAATGTGGCTACGTTAAAAATCTAGGGTACTGATATGGAATGTGTTGTGGTAGATTATATATACACACACACTGATAATTAATAAGTCTAATAATATTAATAAAACTTATAACACACTGAACTAACTCAAGCTGTTTAAAATTTTGATATTAAATTTTCTTTAAGTTTATTTGTTCTGAACCAAGGTTTTATTTTGGTCAGAACATATGAAAGGTTTTGAAATTATGAATGAAATGCATGAATATATGGCATAATAAATGAAAGGTGTGTACATATGTAATTTACAAGACTAGTTACTATTACTACTGTTTATATTAGTAATTTCTCTGGGAGAATGATTAATGGATGTGCTGTTGGGGTGGCTTCATCACTCCCAGTCTATGACTACCAAACATTGTCCATTACTGATGGGAGGAATACAAGTTTTATTTCCCAACATGGTATGTTCTAGTTGATGTGAATATAGTTGGTGTGTTATTTATAAAATAAGTTGGTGAATGTCCAGCAGGCCAGACGCTCACGTATCTTGACTGAGTAGTTCTGGTGCTGGAATCTGGTGGCCCCACCTCTCCGTGCTTGGGGGCAATTTAAGGCTGCTCTGACAAAATACCAGGCTGCACGGGTCCACACTTGTATTTTCAACACAGCATTTGACACCACTTTGGTGCCAAATAAAAAACTCACAGTTCAGAATTATGAATAGAGAACACAGTTATCTGCTAGCAAAACTCAGCTGAGCTGCTGGCTCTAGTATGGCGTCCCTCTAAATATTGCAATTAGCTTTTGGGAAATACACCACTGAAGAATTTCTGTGTCTACTACTTGGACAATTTATGTTGAATGGCCAAAAATGCGCGTCTGAGCGCCGATAATATGATTATCTGTGGCCAATCACCGCCTTTCCCCTTTTCAAATTCAAACCTCCTACCAAAAGTCAATTCAGTCATACCTCAGTCAAGTATGTATATTTGTCTGTTGGTCCGTCTGTCTCTACTTGCGTTTTTTACAAAAACACACTGGTTTATACATGCATTTCCTAAACGAATCTGCCTCTAGAGTTATTTTTAGCCACAACTTCCACTAATTCCCCTTCTCTTTCCTTCCAACTAGATTTTAGCACTTGAGTCTCAAGGTCGCAATTTTTTGAAAATTAGTGACATTTTTTGTTTCAATGCAGTCGCTCGCTGATATGAACAACACAGTCTTTTGTCAATATCTTCATTATTATCTATCCGTCTGTATAAATGAAAGCATATTATTTCACTGCTCAAGATGGGCTATCAAACTAGCTAGGTTTAATATTCCTAACATTATTATTAAGAAAAAGTTACTTTTCAAGGTTAGTTGTTTTTTTTTTAAATATGTTCGAGCATCTTCTGTAATGCGTTTGCCGCTGAATTCAAATAAAAGGACTAAATATCGTAAAAGCGTCCAAGAAATGACTGTTTCGTACAATAGCTAAGGTCCCTTTTGTCCATTTCTTTACCTTGTGTCAACTTGGGGACGTGAATTTTTTTCCTTCCCCCACCAATTGCGTCTTTTTAGCCTTGCTAGTTTCAAGCACGTGTTCAGTCATATTTTTCTTTTTGATCGCCGTTCTCATCCCGTCTACAAGGGTAAACGTTTTGCCTTCACGTCTAACAAGTTAGTTTCCATGGCGGGTGATGACCCGCGGCATGGGCGATCATGTCTTCTAGTAGCTTACGCATTATTTTTATCCCTACATTTTATCTTTGGAGATATTTTAACGTTGTATCACGGTTAATTTTATCACAGTGGTGTAAGTAATAGTATGATCGGCTATAGCTAATTGGTGTTAGCTTTCTTAGTTTCATAGTTTTACAGTGTAAAATCTCTATTGGTTATCTGTACCACCTTAAATAGATTTGCTAAGCCATTATTTCTATAATATTTAGTATTATAGTGTAATGTTACTGTAGAATGTACAACCACGCAGCTTGGCTGGGTGTTAGCGTGGCTGTATGCCGTTCTCGCAAAATGGCGTAACCATAGAGCGCGTGGTATAAATGGGTACCTGTAGCTGATTGATCATGGCTGACTGTGGTGGGCACATGTTTTCTGAATCGTAAGTGTTATTATTTATGGTAATGAATTTCACTTTGACATTGTTTTTAAATATTGTTTTTTAGAAAGTCTACGAACACTGTGTAGGTGTTCGGTAGTATTAAATGTTGATCTGTATAAGGCTTTGTGTTGCTTGAATTGCTAAGTCTGCTGCTGAGAGGGTTGCAAGCAACCAATAATTGCAACCCCTGTCAAACAATCCTTAATAAAAATTTTCTTAGTGCATGAGTCTTGGGTTTGAGATAGCCACATCGACATAAGTTCGCCTCAACCACACCTAGCCCCTGTCACAAGTGGCGTCGTTGACAGGATTGACAGACAGCACGAAGTGAAGCAACTCTTCAGTAATCAGAGTAACAACAGCCGAAACAGTAGAACACCCAATTCAGTTTAAAGCAAGGGGCGGGATCATCCAGTTTGTCAATATTTCCAGTCAACTCTACTAGCAACAAGATGGCGGCACGCAGCACACGCGCTTCTGGTAGATATGATAACGAAAATGTGGCTGAAGTGGATGACCCTGTAGTGGGACTGGATCGTAAACGAGAATGAGTACGGTACATAATGGAACCTACTCACAAGAAAGTGCCGTGCTTTGGGGAACGCACGGGTCCTACGGACGAAGAAAATATCAGAAATGTGAGAGCTGCATGGAGAGTAGGAGTGATGAGCAAAGAGGATCAGGCGGATGTTATTTGGGACAGTGTCACCCCGAGTGTCCGCAGGGAGCTGAGGATTCAGACTGAGGATGCCGACCCAGAAGCGATGCTACAATCCATTCTTATGGTGTATGGGGAGCTTCGAACCATCCCAGAGCTAATGGCCATTTTTTACTCTACTACCCGGCAAGGGGCAAGGGAATGTCTTTGGGAATTCTCCCATCGCATTCACGAGGTGTTTGAAAGTGTTGTAAGAGCACAAAAACAGAATAATGTCACTCCTTTGGAGCCATCCTTCCTTCGTGACCAGTTTGCTGCTTGTCTGAGAGATGATCTATTAAGAAAGTTTGCAAAGGAAATGATCATTAAAGAGCCTACAGCATCGTTTAAGTCGGTGAGGGACTACGGTTCTTAGAGACTGAACACGCTTCTGGGGCTGGTGTTGCCAGTGTCGGAGTAGTAAATACAGAGACGGTACCAGATACATATGCATTAAACGCAGAAGTGGAGCGGCTGAGAGCCACAGGTGGCTCGATTACAGGCTAACATTGATGCGATGTCTCAGGAGCAGGGGAGACGTACCAGGACAGTTCGCTGTTTTAGATGCAGAGGACGAAGGCCCCGTGCAGAATCGATGTCCACATGCATTAAACTAGACACCTCTGCGGCTGGGAGTCAGGTTACAGAAGGGGAGCAGAATGACTCAAAGATAAAAATGGTTGGTGGTCGACCGGAATGTGATGTACTATTAGCAGGAAAGAAAGTCAGGTGTATTCTTGACACGGGGTCATAAGTTTCAACTGTTACGGAACAGTGCTTTTTGGAGATCCGGCATTGGATGAAAGTAAATGGGTACGACTAACTGCTGCCAATGGTGTCACAATTTCATATGCTGGCCATCTAGTGGTTGACGTCAAGATTGGGGAATGCCATGTCAAGAACTGTGGCATCTATGTCGTTAAGAGTGTCAATGGGCCTGACAAAGCGCCTGGTATAATAGGCACCAACATACTGGCGGAAGTAAAAAACATCCACCGCTTCCTCAAATGGCAAGCTCCAAGAAAAGGTACACAAGAGGCAAGGTTAGATAGAGTGAAGGTGTGGGTTGCAGGAGGAAGAAAAACCCACATACCAGCTCGCTCGATTGCTACTATACAGGTGAAATGTAGAAGAGGCTCCAGATCAGAGAAGACAGTGTTTTTGAACCCTCAAGAGACTTAGACCATAAAGGGCTGTTTATATGTCACACACTAACTGTTCTCAGAGGAGGTTTCTGTGAGATCCAAGCAGTAAATCTTGGAGATGAAGACCTTTTATTGGCTAGGGGTACTCAAGTTGGAGAACTTTCTGAGGCATGCGCGGACTATGAGAGACACTTCAGCGTTGTTGGAGCCCAGGAAGTGGAGATATCTGCACAGCCAGTATGCCCAGCCACGGTACCTGTATGCAGCCCAGTTAATTTTAATGGGTTTGAGGGCAGTCAAGACGAAAAGCGCCAACTACAGAAGTTACTACAACAATATGACAGCCTGTTCGCTAAAGATGAGAATAATGTAGGGTATACAAGTAAGGTCTCTCATTCGATTCAGTTGACGGATGATACTCCAGTAAAACAACCCTACAGGCGAATTCCTCCAGCTTTCTACAAAGATGTGCAGGACCGCCTGCGAGGTCTCCACGAGAAACAAATTATAAGAGAAAGTTCAAGCCCCTGGGCTTCGCCTATTGTGCTCGTGAGGAAGAAAGATGGCAAACTGCGATTATGTGTAGACTTCAGAGATGTCAATGCCAAGACCAAAAAGGACGCCTGCCCTCTTCCCCGTGTGGAGGAATATTTAGACGCTTTAGGAGGAACGAAAATATTTTCTTCACTAGATCTAGCAATTGGCTACTACCAGGTAGCTATGAGGGCAGAATATCAAGAGAAAACAGCGTTCACCACACCATTTGGAGTGTATGAGTACACTAGGATGCCCAAGGGACTAGCTAATTCAGCCAGTACTTTTCAGCGACTGATGCAGAGTTCCATGCATGATATGATGTTCCAGCTGTTACTGGTCTATCTAGATGACATTCTTGTGTACTCAGCCGGCTTTACAGAACACCTGCAGCGGCTTGAAAAAGTGTTCCAGCGGTTGCAGCAACTAGGCCTGAAGTTAAATGCGGCTAAATGCCATTTCTGCAATGCAAAAGTGGAATTTTTAGGTCATACGCTATCTGAAGAGGGCATTAGAGCGATGGAAGATAAGATACAGGCTATTAAAGAGGCATCAATACCCAGAACACAGACAGAGTTACGTGCATTCCTCTGTCTTGCCAGTTATTATCGGAGGTTTGTGACCGGATTTGCCACTTTTACACGCCCACTCAGTTAAATGAAGACCAAGATCCACAGGGTAAACGGTGGTCCAGGAAAACTGCCGTAGGAGAACTGTGGACCCTAGAATGTGATAGCAATTAAAAGCTATGCTTACGTCTACTCCTCTTCTTGGTTTCCCAGATTTTTCTGTGCCCTTTATACTGGAAGTGGATGCGTCATACCAGAGATTGGGGCCGTGCTGTCACAAGTGCAAGATGGCAAGAAAAGGGTGTTAGCATATGCCAGTCGCACTCTGCGACCATCAGAGAAAAATGCCAACAGGAGCATGAAACGTGAGTTGCTAAGTATGAAATGGGCTATGACGGAAAAGTTCAGGAGTTATCTGCTCGGCGCTCAAGTTGAGGTGTTTACCGACAACAGGAGTTTGGCTCTGGGGCAAAAGTCTAAGCTTGGCGCCATCGAACAGAGGTTGATAGCACATATGTCGATGTTCAATTACTCTATCAAACACAAGGCAGGTAGAGCGAACGGAAATGCTGACTACCTCTCTCGGTATCCTATTAAGAATCCAGAACACACCGATGAAGATGATGATGTCGCCATCAGTCACATAGCATTAGTGCCAGCCCGACCAACAGCTATACCCCCAAGGTTAGGTTTGCTGCAGAATAGGGAGTTAATGGCCATGTGTGGAGCAGTGGAGATAGAGATGCAACAGATCCAGGCACAGATGCGGCGCTAACATTTCCATCCTATTCTCTTGAAGAACTGTTAGCACTGCAGGAGGCTGAAACTGATATAATGACAGTCTCCAGGATTATAAGAAATGGTACTAGATTGCCCATGGAGGAAATGAGGAGATTATCAAAGCCAGCAAAGAAGCTACTAAAGCAGCGTAGGCGCTTGCCACTAATCGGACAGTATCGGACAGTAAGCGGACCAAATGGGACTAAGACCGCGCAGCTTATGGTTCCAGAATCTTTAAAAACGAGAGTTCTGGGGGCAGTGCACAAAACTGGCCATCAGGGTCGTGACCGCATGTTGCAGATACTGAGGAACAGGTGTTTCTGTGATGGCATAACGCATGATGTAGAGAAATTCGGCAGAAGGTGCAGTAGATGCAATATAGCAAAAGCCCCGCATCTCAAGATCCAAGGTCCATCGGGTAACCTGCTGGCATCCAAGCCTTTTGAAGTAGTCGCCATGGATTTTACGCTGCTTGAAAGAGACGCACGAGGCTACGAGAATGTACTCATTATAACTGACGTATTTAGCAAGTTTGCAGTTGCCATCCCAACCAGAGACAAAAAAGCAACCACCGTGGCCCGAGCGTTGGTAGAAAAGGGGTTTTGGTACCTAGGCGTGCCGCAGAGGCTTCATTCCGACAAGGGTAGAAATTTCGAATCGGCTGTCATATCTGAACTGTGCAGAGTATATGGCGTCGTGAAAAGTCGAACGACGGCATACAATCCTCGTGGAAATGGCCAGTGTGAGCTGTTTAACAGGATATTGCATGATCTCTTAAGGCCAATGTCCACCAATGAGAAACGGAGATGGTTTGACCACCTGGCAGAGGTCCTTGCAGTCTACAACGCTACTCCCCATGCATCTACGGGTTACTTCCCTTACTATCTTTCGTTTGGGAGGGAGCCAAAAATGTACATCGATATCATATTGGACCATTCATCAGGTGACGAACAACCAGTTACGGTTGACCAGTGGCTTGAAGGGCACATTTCCAGGTTACGAGAGGCGCACGTAAAAGCAGAGACACAGTTGCAGAAGTTGGCAGCAGTCCGGAAAAAGAGATGTTACAAGGTGCAGTGTTCTATTCCACTACAGGTGGGAGAATTGGTGAAGAAAAGAATACACTAGCTGACAGGTCCAAAATTCGTGACTTGTGGTCAGAAGAGGAGTACATTGTTGTTCGTGCACCCACAATGACAGGTTGTCCATATGTCATCCAACGAACAGATAGAGCGAGTCCGAGCATTAGAGTCAGTTGCAACGAACTGAGACGAAGTGAAGACAAAGATGTTTCTCCAGATTTGGTAGATACGACACTAGGCCTACCTGAAGCACCAGCTTTGCCAGATATTACATCATCCTACCAATATGTGAATGAGCTGACCACTCGTTTAAAAACTGGCTGGAAACTTGCCAATGAAAATTTGAGACAAGCCAGGAAAAAACATGCTGCCTATTACAACAAGAAAGCTAAAGACAGAGATTTGGCTGTGGGAGAGAAGGTACTGCTTCTTCTACCCGGTAGGCAGAATAAGTTGCAAATTGGATGGCAAGGTCCATATACAGTTCTAGAGAAGGTGTCTAGAACAAATTATAAGATAGATAAGAAGGGGAAAGAAAAAATCTATCACGTGAATCTCCTGAAGAAATATTTGGAAAGAGAAAATCAGGAAGAGACACATTTTCTGACCTTGTCCATTGCAATGGAGAAGAAAAAAGAACCACTTTCATCATTTTAATATCCATTACACCCCTGTGAGACCGCTGCACAGGTGAAAATCAGTACACATTTAACGAAAGATCAGAAGGAGAGAGTGCAACAGGTTCTAGATGATCATACAGAGGTGTTAACGGACCGTCCGGGGCATACAAACTTATTGGAATATGATATGAAACTTATAGACCCAACACCTGTATGTATGAAAGCATATTCGATTCCTTTCGCTAAGGAGAAAGCTTTGAAGGAAGAGATAGACTATTTGTTAAAGGAAGGAATCATTTCACACAGTGAATCTTCGTATAGTTCCAGTGGGGTGCTCTTAAGAAAACCCTCTGGAGAACATAGACTCTGTATAGATTACAGGAGACTGAATGCTATTACAGAAGGTCAGGTGGATCCATTGCCGAATACAAATCAGCTGTTTGCCAGGCTGAATAAAGCTAAATATTTCTCAAAGGTGGATCTGAGCAAAGGCTACTATCAGATTCCAGTAAAGCCTGAGGTTAGACCGTATCTAGCTTTTAGTACCTCAGAGGGACACTATGAATTTAACAGATTGCCATTTGGATTGAAAAATGCGCCCAGTGTCTTCTCTAGAATGATGAGAAAATTGTTGGATCCTCTGAATAATCCATGTATCACAAACTTCATGGACGATATCCTCATAGCGACAGAAACATTTGAGGAACACATTGACTCTCTGAACATATTGTTTGATCGACTTAGAGAAGCGAATTTGACAGCCCGACCAACCAAATGTTGCGTTGGATGTAAAGAATTATAATTCTTGGGACACACAGTCCATCAGGGAAACATGACCCCTGACCCAAAGAATTTGGAGAAACTAAGAAAAGCCCCGAGGCCACAAACAAAGAAAGACGTGAGATCTTTTGTCTCATTATGTGGTTTCTACCAAAAGTATATCAAAAACTTTAACTCCATATGTGCACCGTTAACTGATTTGACACGCAAGGGAAATCCAGATCGAATTACCTGGACAGCACAGTGTGAATTAGCATACCAAGAATTGAAGGAAAAGCTCACAAGCAAACCTATTTTGAAATTACCTGACTTAAGTCAAGAATTCATTGTGAGAACGGATGCGAGTAATATCGGTTTGGGTGCCACCCTGTTACAGAAGTCAGATTAACTGGATGGGGAATTAACCCCAGTGGCATATGCTAGTCGTAAGTTGAATACAGCTGAAAAAATTTACTCCACTAGTGAAAAAGAATGTCTCGCTAGAATATGGGCTATCAAGAAATTCTATAATTATCTGTATGGGAAGGCATTCAAGTTACAAACGGATCACAAACCCCTGGCTTTTCTAGCACAAGCTAGACATGAAAATTCTAGGTTACTCCGCTGGTCATTGCTTTTACAGCCATTTCAGTTCAGCATCGAATATATTTCTGGAAAAACTAATCTAGGTGCTGATTTTCTAAGCCACCATCCGTGCGATGAGAATCAAAGTGATCACCAGGCATAGATAGAAATTTATCTATGTGTATATAGAATTATGGACTGACATATGATGTCTGTTTTAAGTGGGGAGAATTTGTGGTGAAAAATTTTTATACCCATATATAAATTATAACATAAATGTAAAGCCGAACGAAATAATACAATAGAAAGAAAGAAGAATGGTAAAAGACCAGTTCTTTCCCAATAGCGTACGCCTGCGTTGTAGAACGCCATAATGGCTGAACTAAAAAGATATCCACTTTTCCTACTTCGTTTGTTTAGGTCTAACGATACAGCGATAGTAAAAGCCTACACGCGTTTCTAAAAATAAAACTGGTACTGTATTTCTTAGACGACCTTGATATGCAAACTGCATAATGACCTATATACAAATACTACATTAATGTAATTATACACACAAAGTTAACCTAAAAAGACAGACGGGCTTAGAAGAAAAGAGAGAAAGAGAGAGATGCACGGAGGAACGCATGCAGTTGAGCCACTCTCTGTGTGTCGCATCGTAAGCCATCTCGCACTTCGCGTGTATGGCCTGATTTTTTCAAATAAACAGTGTTGCAAAAACTAAAGATTTAACAAAAGGTCCCGACTCAATCTTAGCTCTGATCAGGAAACTTGACATTCTACTGTTTTACGTCTAAGCTCCTGACTTTATACTGACAATACAGTTAAAAAGATGTGGACAGTGATAGTTAAAAATAAACAATTAATATCGAACAAAAGATAACATTTTAACCACGCCACTTAGCCCTTTAAAATCATATATTCGGGTACCTGGAGACTTATGGACTGAGAATATGTAATAAAATATCTAAATAGTCCATTAGATAATTAAATATTGGTAATAAAACATATAAAGAACGTGGATACTGTCAGGTTTGGTCATATTTGCTTTGGGTGGAACTCCCTGAATTTTGTCGAAATATAGTAGTGAAAGAAAGGTTAAGATCTTACGAAGCAGCGGATTGGCTGAACTTTGTAGTTAGACCATTGGTTGACCTCTGCATAGCTAGTAGATGCCTAGGAACGGATAAAAAATGAATGAAGAGATTTAAATAACAGTGTACTCGTTTGAATATAGTCAAACGATTGGTCAATGCTGTCGATATTGACAGAAATAATCTTGTAGAGGACGCCATATCGTACATATTGATCGAGATGAGAGCAGGACTGTAATTTTATAATATAACTATAACAGAATGGACTTTACCGCAGATTGAAACTCTGCCAAGTCATCTTTAGTGTGTTTTCCTTACAAATTGTGGGGCCATGGTACTGATGTTAATATAGCAGCACATGGTCTGAGCATTGCTTGATCCAGAACTCTGGCAGCAGACTCCTTGCCCAAGATATCGGCCATTGTTGATTTTCTATCAATCTAAGAAGCAAGCGAGCAGAGGATACAGTTTTCCTGCAGCCGCTATTTGAGATAAGAGATTGTCAGCACGAACAGAGCTCAACTTTGAATAAAAATCCTCCTGAACTGACTTTAGTATAATAAAGGGGACAGAAACTTTAAAACAGAATCTGTGAATCCTTCAATAATATTTCCACCAGTGCAAACATATCATGTCATGATGACAAACAACAACTTAGCTCTAAAAGCCAGTATTACTTCATAATACTACATCACAACACTACACTCATATTATAATAATATTATATGTCAGGACAAAGATCCTTTGTATAAAATTTTGTACATAAACATTGTGATTACATTTGATTGTGATTCCTGATTCACTTTGTAGTCGGATCAGGATATCTACATATTGAGAAATTCAATACATTTGTTAAAATTTAACCCTTGACTTAATAAGATAATCTTCAGAGTGTTAAGTGTTTGTGACTGTCATATTGTTGTTAATTGTTGAGGATCTTGACTTAGATGTTTATCTGTTGGTTGATTGTTGTGTAATTACAATTCATCACTATCATAACAATAGACACTTAACGAAGTTATTAGTCATTTATTCCAGAATAAGTCTGATTGAGGTTTAAATGTGGCAGCAAATAAGGTCCTCTGTAACACACCAAACTAATTAGATATAGAGACCTTCACAGCTGATCTCAGTCAGTACACTAAGTCCCCTATAACCATATTTATATAATCCCAACTCACCACAGTTACTATAGAATGTACAACCACGCAGCTTAGCTGGGTGTTAACGTGGCTGTATGCCGTTCTCGCAAGATGGCGTAACCATAGAGCGCGTAGTATTAATGGGTACCTGTAGCTGATTGATCATGGCTGACTGTGGTGGGCGCTAGTGGCGTATTCTCTATGTGTGCTGTGCGTGCTGCGCACACCTATGCCCGAAGGAAAATAAAAATTTAATTTATTGTTGTATAAAATATTTCTCTTCTAATGTTCTGTTTTTGGACCGCACGCATCAAGATAACGGATTTTCCCACATAGAATCTACGAGTATATCTAATTTCAGTTTCCCAGACGCGTTTTATAGTGCAGTTTTTATTGGTTGGTAGCAATCGCCCAAAGTTTCTCGAGTAATTCCGTCACAATGCGTGCTGTACCTTTCGGTTTTCCGTTTGAAGACTGGTTTGTGTTGATCGGGGTCATGGCCAGATACGTCAATACAATACGAACATGCGTGCAGTCGTCTTGTAGCTCTCGAGTTGTAAAAATCGGCTGTGTCCAAGTCCAGTGTTTTTTGTGATTAATTTTTGATAGTTGCCGGGAGTGCAGATTATTACAGTGACAGTGAGTTTCAAGTTGTAAGTTAATTAGTATTTCGGAGATAATTGACATATACCCAAAATGCAAGTGCTGGACGACATCGCTAAAAAGAAGTTTTGTTCACTTAGTTTTAGTGAAAAACTATCAGTTGTGAGTAACGGTAAACCATGTTCTGAGTTACCACTCTTAAAAACAGTAAATAAAACTAAGACAGAAGTATACACACGTCATTTTTCAACAGCTCATTACAAGACGGTGGATTGGTTAACTGGTTGTGAAAAGAGGAATAAATTGTTCTCTTGGCTTGGTTTTTTATTTTCTTCAGAAGGCAACGTATGGAGTAGAAACGGTTTTGATTATCTTAACCACTTAAGTACAGCTGCACAGAGACACGAAAAGACTAAAAGCCATGTCCAATGTTTTTTTCAGCTGAAAATGTTTGGCCGACAAAGAGTGGACGCCTTGCTTAATGATCAGCTCGATAAAAGTATCAGCCAACATAATGAACTTGTAAAAAAGAATCGAGATATCTTGAAACGTCTGATTGATGCGGTTTGCATCCTTGGTAAACAGGAGCTTCCTTTCCGAGGACATGACGAATGTAATGACTCTTTCAACAGAGGCCTCCATTTAGAGTTTCTGGATGCACTTCAGCAATATGACCCTCTTTTTGAACATCACCTACAGAGCTCTACAGTTTTCCGCGGAACCTCTCCGGCTGTGCAAAATGATTTCATTCAGGCTATCTTTGAAGTCCTCATTGATAAAATAAAGAAGGAAGTCCACGTTTCAAAGTTTGCTGCTATACTTCTGGATGAGAGTTGTGATATCACGTGCAAATCCCAGCTGTCAACCGTCTTAAGATATATATTAGATGGTGTTGTTTATGAAAGGTTTGTCGGGCTTACCGACGTTAGTCAGGATAGAACCTCAGAAGATTTGGTTAAACATGTAGTTAGCACGGAACAAGAATACAAACTTAAAGATAGGTTAGTTGGGCAAACTTATGATGGAGCGTCTGTGATGGCAGATCAATTGGATGGCTTACAAAACAAGGTTATTGATGTTTACCCAAAAGCACTCTTTACTCTCTGCTGTGCACATGCATTGAACCTCGTCTTGCAACAAAGTTTGATGAATATCAAAGACTGCAATATTTTTTTTATAACTCTCAATGTTCTTTCTGCATTTTTCTCAAAATCGTCTAAGAGAAAAATAGCTCTTCAAGAATTTCTTTCTAAGAAGTTACCAACTGTAGCACCTACCAGGTGGAACTTCACTTCCAGATTAGTACATACAGTGAACGATCATTGGTTAGAGCTTATTGACTTTTTTGAAAATGTCATTGATTAGAATGGGATGCTGACACAGTGGTTAAATCGCAAGGCTTTTTGTCTTTCTTGAGGAGCCTAAATATAATTTTCCTACTTCAAGTATTTTCAAGATTATTTGCATATACAGATGTTCTATACAATTTACTTCAAACAAGAAATTTCGATATTTTGTACTGCTGCAACAAAATAGAAGAGATCAAATATGAACTTCAACGAGCAAGGGATACTGCCTTTAATGAGATTTGGTATTCTGCATTGGGAAGGAGGGGAGAAAAATTTAAATCACCTACAAATAAACGACGCCGTGGTTGTATAGGAAAAGATGCATGTTGCCAACTGTATTTTGAAATCATTGATAACATTAGTAATCACACAGAAACACGGTTTGCAGCTTTAAAAAAAAAACTTGAGTATTTCCACCTTCTTTATGAGCAAAAGTATACCAATTTCAAGAAGAATTTTCCAGAGGACCTCATCAAAAAATTAAAAGACGTTTATGGAGAAATGTTCAACTATGTAAGATTGAAGAATGAACTTGTTGTACTTTACTGTTCGGATGAGTTCTGCAACAAGTCAGTTCATGAGTTACTGCAGTTCTTAGCTGAAATATGATCTCAGTTCAGGCTTTAAAGAAGTGTTCAAATTGGCAGAATTGATAATGACAATTCCAGCAACTACTGCTTCTGTAGAAAGATCGTTTTCAGCTTTAAAGCGAATCCACAGTTACCACAGATCTACACAAGGTCAAGATCGACTCTCCAGTCTCAGCCTATTGTCCATTGAAAAGGAACTTCTGAGCAAGGTTAGAATGAAGAATACATTTTACGATGATGTAACAGGGAAATTTCTGCAAAAGGAAACAAGAATAGATCTGATCTTCAAGTGAAACCTGTAAGTGAAAATATGTATTTTTTAGTTAGTGTTTTCTTCCAGCCGAATAACTATCGTTGCGTAATTGAATATAGTTGGTTTTTAAATTAAGAGGGGAAGGAGTTAAATAGTAGGCGTACATAATCATTTTAAGTAGCAGCACGCCTAGCTCGTATTACCAGGATACGCCACTGGTGGGCGCATGTTTTCTGAATAGTAAGTGTTATTATTCATGCTATTGAATTTCACTTAGACATTGTTTTTATATATTGTTTTTTAGAAAGTCTACGAATACTGTGTGGGAGTTCGGTAGTATTAAATGTTGATCTGTATAAGGCTTTGTGTTGCTTGAATTGCTTAATTTATTTACTTGAAATTACGTCATTGGCGCATATTGTGTTAAAAAAACAAGTTGTATGTTTTTATGTAACAAGAGTTTTACTGACACTTTAAAGGACAATATCATACATACTTGTACTATTTAAACTACAGCTTGAATTGCTAAACGAACATGTGTTAAAACTTTCAGATTTACAGACAAATGGTCAATTGACGCAGTGATGCGACGTATTTGAACGTACGGAAGTTTTACCTACGCGTATTATACGTACTTGATCGTCAAAAATGCAATACGTTTCATACGTACGGTCGAACATTGTGCCAAACCCTCCTTAGTCTGTTTTTACGACATGCCTGGAAGGTACAGTATTACTATTCTTATCTCCCCTTTTGGGCCCCCGTGTATATACGTTTATATCTTTTTATTTTTCTATTCTCAGTGGGCGTCATCTTTCCATTGCCACACTTAAATTATCTACTTCCTTATTACGATCGTCGGCGTCTGTGGCCTAATGGATATGAACGCAGTTTCATAATCCAGATATACCAGGTTCGAAACCTGCTGCAGGAGGTTTGGTAGCAGATCGCTTTGTGTGCATTTTTAACAATGGTATAAGCGCCGTACCGTTCAGAAAGCAATGGCAAACTACTGAATGAAAAAATTGCCTAGAAAAATCACAAACAGCCAATAAAAGCTGGGGTTGATTGCCACGTCCTGTAAAGGATAAGCAACTAACTTTTTTTTTTATTACGATCACTGAATATACATACCAAGCTTCGCCTGTTTAATTCAAATGGACGCTGATTTATTTCAGTGTTAACCGGAATTTATCGAACGGTTGTGAAAGTTGGAACGGAAATAACAATCACTCATTATGAGAACAAGCTAACTTTCTTAACTTTTTCTGTGTTTCTAAATGGATTACCCTGCACAAATAGAGCAGTGAAACTGTATTGTGATACATTCGAGAACATCCAATGTACTTTAAACTCATGATTAGACACACATTGTCAGTAAACGTAAATTATGTATGTTGTAAATTTTTGGCCCTAAAATTATTCCGTCCAGAGCTGAAAAATAATTCTATGTACGGAATTCAGTTGAGTTGACTTAGAAACTTAACTCATTATTTGACACTCATTGTCAGTAAAACGTAAATTATGAACATAATCCGTCCAGAGCTGTGAAAATAATTAACGTGTTGTGAAATCACTCATTGGAGCTGAAGAATCCAAGTCTAATCGACAAATAAGAGAAGATTCTAGGCAGAAATATGTCTCCAAGTATATAAGGAAAAGACGATGGTCATATATCGGTCATGTCCTACGAATGCAAAACAACAGAATACCACTGCAGGCGCTCACTTGGTTTCCTGAGGGTATGTCGTGAAACATTATAAATCCACATATATAAATTAAAAGGTAAATGTAAAGCCTAACAAATAAATTCTATAAAAGGAAAGAAGAATGGTAAAGAACAGTGCTGTCACAATGACGGTACTCGAGATCCCCCTTTTTATGCTCCGTCTGCAAATTGTAACGTTTCCACGTTAATAGTAAAGCCTATAGCAGCATACAAGCGTTTCCACAACACAATAAAACGGGTACTGCAAATCTAAGAAAAACCTTGAGATACGCAAGCTGATTAATGACCTAAATTAATACTAGCATTATTTACACTACGTTACCATAAACGAACGGACAGATGGACTTAGGATAGAAAGAAGGGAGGGCTGATCGGAGGAACACATGCAACACTAAACACGCGTCTCGTGATATTAATGCCACCCCAACAAGCGTAAGGCCAGACGCAATACTTTTTTTCAGATGGACAGTGATAAAAAACACTACCCATATGAGTTAGGTTTAAAAATCTGAAAAATTCTTATTGGGAAACATGACATTATACTGGTTTACGTTTGAAAGCCTGACAGTACCCAGACACCACATCGATCGAAGTGAACGGGACGTAGAAGAAAATACATATTTTGAACGCCGCCACTTAGCCCCATAAAACTTATATATTTGGGTTCCTTAGGACTTGCTGACAAAGAATATGTTAAGTGTTATGCAAATAGTCTAGGAATTAACAAGTTATAGCCAAAATAAAATAATGGTGCTGTCAGACAACACCAAAATCAGAATCGCTCAGTGGCAGATTTTTAAACCACCATTGTACGGGAAATAGGTCCCCATGTTAAATCCTATTTGATTGGATAGAACTAAATGTAAGGCTAAACACGATTAGTCGGACTATAAATACTAATTTTCGTTGTTAGGGGAGACGGATGGAAGGGTACTTTTTTTCAAACGCTTGGGTAAACATGGCACGATTGGTTAGACCCGTCAATATAGTCACTTAGACGCGTCAGTTCAACACCAGATTTTCAAAAATACTTTCTAAAGCAACAGTGCGTTGAGAATCAGCTTATATTTTTCTAAATAAAAGCCTGAGACAGAGGCAGATCGGAATTTGTGCCATATCTTGTGCCATTATTCTTCACCAGTCAACGTATCTGTTTATTATTTCCATGAATTGTGGTAAGCTTGAAATATTTGATATCTTTTTAATGAAAATTGTATGTAAATTAATAATTTATGTCTGTATATGTGTGTGGTTCAGTAGCGAACCTGAGGCACGGCCTATATAGTGCTCCCAACCTGAACAGAAGGTGTCGGAGAAAAGTAAAACTACATGGAATTACCAAATAGTACACTGACACCTATCCTATTGTATAGAAGGACTTACAGATGAAATTGCAGAGGCGTGGTAACCATTAGGGAGGAGAATACTGGTGTAAATTATTTCAGATGAAGATAGCAGTTGGCCTACCGCTCTGAACTCAGTGTTTGTTATGTATTGTGCTCAGTGTAGACATAGAGTATAAATTAGTTCTGAAGTAGGAGGTACAACCTTCTTGTTTCAGGGACTGTGGTCCTAAAGTTATTGAGCAGCACCTGGTCAGAGCTTTGCTGAATCCAGAGGCGGACAGCATACTCCTTGGTCCATATAGCAAACAGTGAGGTGTCTCCAGAACACAGGGGAGCAATCGAGCAGAGGAGTCTTTTCCTGCCGCCATCACGAAAGATAAGCCTATGTTGCCAGAGGAGCTCAACATTATGTACCCCTTCTTAAACTGACAGTGTATAAAAATAAGAGGGGAAATTAATTGTTTTAATTCCAGGAACTGAGAACATCTCCAATACTAGTTCCAACAGAAACAAACACTTGAAGTCATGATGACAAATACCAACATAGCTTGAAAACAAAACCAGTATTACCTCATAGTACCACTACACAACTGATACACATAGTATAATACTAATAAAATATGTCACTACAAGATTCATATTTATAAATTATGTACATATAAATTGTGATTACATTTTATTATAATTCCTGGTTCACTGTGTAATTGAATCAGGATCTCTATTAGTGAAAGTACTTAATACATATATATTTGAAAATTTACCAGCGACTTTTTTAAGATAGTCTCATAGAGTGTTATATGTATGTGAGTGTCAAACTGTTGTCAAGTGTGGTGGAATAAATTAAATTGTTTATCTGTCTGTTATTGTTGTGACTTACATTTCATCATTTACAAAACCCTAGACATTCAACGTATCATCACAACATTCCAGAATAATTCTGACTGAGGTATAAATATGTGGTAGCAAGTAAGGTCATCTGTAATACACTACACTTATTAGATACAGATACCTTCACAGCTGATCTCAGTCAGTACACTAAGTCCCCTATAAATATTTATAACATCCCACTTTACCACATATATTGGGGGCTCGTCCGGGATTTTGAATCTTTCCCTATTATAAATATTGGGGGTAATTCACTTCAGGGAATAATACAATTTAAAAGGTATCCTTGGGTGAAAATAAATAAGGTTGCGCTCTCAGTGCCTGTGTGTCCTGAGTTAATTAGTCATAGAGAAAATTGTTTAGTTAAATATTTTAGACATTTATCTGTTAGAAAATGGCGGACCTGGCCAAATTTCGATCTGCGGCTGTGCAGACTGCAAAAGAGTTAGGAATGGACGGGCAAATTATGATTGCTTATGTCACTGCTGAATGTGACAAATATATTGAACGCGAAGAAAGAAGATTAGAAAAAGAGGCTGAAAGAAAGTTAGAGGCTGAAAAGGAAATTAAGAAGTTACAATTTGAGGCTGAGGTTGAGACTAAGAGGCTCCAATTAGAAGAACAAAAGGCAGAAAGAGAAGAAAAGAGATTAACTGCAGAAAGGGAAGACAAGAGATTAGCTGCAGAAAGGGAAGCAGAAGATAAAAGATTACAAAGGGAACATGAGTTATGACTAAGGGAGTTTTAGTTTCAAGGCCATGCTCCTGAAAATGGTGCCAGTCCCTTTACCTCTGATGCTACTGCTAGTCAAGGAGCCTCAACCTCAGCTATGAACTTTCATTTAGATCATTTTGTTGAGAAAGACGATGATATTGAGAGCTATCTAAATAGATATGAACTATTAGCTACCACCTATGGGTTAGAGAGAGAAAGGTGGAGCTTAAAGTTATCTCAAGGTCTTCCTGGGGCAGCTTATGAAGTTTTTGCCAAAATGAACAGAGATGATCAAGAAAATTATGACATGCTAAAGCAGGCTCTTTTGTTAAGATACGAAAAGAACGCATAATTTTATAGGAATAAATTTAGGAATGCTAAACTACTGGCAGGTGAAACCTATCACCAGTTCTCTGCACGGATAGAGACATACTTGGAGAAATGGACTTCTCTGGGGAAAACCCAAGATCTTAAGGAAATGGTCCTTATCGAACAACTAAGAGAGTCCATGGCTCCAGACCTGAGAAAGTTTCTCATGGAACAAGGTGCAGAGAGGCTGGGGGAGTTGCTAAATGTTGCAGAAAGGTATCAAGCAGCTCAGGCAGAGGTATCAGGTAATAAAAAGAAACAGGTGGATAATTTTAGGGCACCACAGAACTTTAATAAATTTGATCCTAGAGATCAAAACAAAGGTAAGCACCAATTTGATAGGCCACGGTATGACAATAAAAATAAAACCCCACAATTCGATGAAAGGAAATATGATGAAAGAAAATCTTTCAACCAAGGGAAAAGGTGGTGTAAAAATTGTAAGATGAACAATCATGACACTGACCATTGCAGAAGGAACCCTATAGTTATGGCCAACCTTCAGGCCAGGTCGACCTCAAGAAAGGAGGAGGATATTCTATTAAATACCACTCCAGAAGAGTTGAGGAAGGCACAGGCTGGGGATAAGACCCTCAAGCCTTGTTTCAGGAAATTGACAACTTGTCATACAACTCCAGGCAAGGGAGATTTTTACATGAAAAACAAGTTGATGTATAGGAAGACTGGAGCTAGATCCAAAGGTCAGGGACAGCTGGTACTTCCTAAAAGATATAGGGCAGAATTAATAAGGAGCCTACATGTGAAACCAGATGGGGACCATGAGAAAATAGGTACCATCAACCAAAAGGTGGCTCACAATTATTATTGGCCCAAGGCAAGATGGGACATTGAGAATTTTGTAGAAAGGTGTAGCATAGCACATGAGGGAACACCCACAAGTGGGAACAGTGATCAGGACCTGGACACGCCAAGGGGCAAAATTAGGCCTGATAATAAAAAGAAATATAAATTTGATAAAGTGGATCAAATGAAATGGGACGCCCCTTTTCACGGACAAGCTTTAATTAACTGTTTTACAATGGCCACTATGCAGCGAGTGCAAAAAGATGTCTTACCCCAGGATAAGCCGAAAATCCCTCAATCGGACTTAAACAAACTGGAGGAAGAAGATGTAGAGAGGAAATCTCTCATCAAGAATTTTAAGTAGGGAGAAAGCCCCAAGAAAAGAATTGGTAGCGTTCGTTTTGTGCATGAAAATTCTGGGAAGAAAAGTCATCACTGTAGAGCTTCGAGTGGAAGAGACCATACCGGTGCATGGACAAAGAGGTCCACAAAATTAAAGGTCCATATGTAACTCGGTTAAGAACGTGGACGGTCGAAAAGGCAGAGGAAAATATTACATCCTCATACCAATATGTGAATGAGCTGACCACTCGTTTAAAAACTGGCTGGAAACTTGCCAATGAAAATTTGAAACAAGCCAGGAAGAAACATGCTGCCTATTTCAACAGGAAGGCTAAAGACAGAGATTTGGCTGTGGGAGAGAAGGTACTGCTTCTTCTACCCGGTAGTCAGAATAAGTTACAAAATGGATGGCAAGGTCCATATACAGTTCTAGAGAAGGTGTCTAGAACCAATTATAAGATAGATAAGAAGGGGAAAGAAAAAATCTATCATGTGAATCTCCTGAAGAAATATTTGGAAAGAGAACATCAGGAAGAGACACACTTGTTAACCTTGTCCATTGCAATGGAGATGAAAAAGGAACCACTTTCATCATTTGAATATCCATTACACCCCTGTGAGACAGCGGCACAGGTGAAAATCAGTACACATTTAACGAAAAATCAGAAAGAGAGAGTGCAACAGGTTCTAGAAAATCATACAGAGGTGTTAACGGACCGACCGGGGCATACAACTTTATTGGAATATGATATGAAACTGATAGACCCCCACACCTGTCTGTATGAAACCCTATTCGATTCCTTTTGCTAAGGAGAAAGCTTTGAAGGAAGAGATAGACTATTTGTTGAAGGAAGGAATTATTTCACACAATAAATCTTCGTATAGTTCCAGTGTGGTACTCCTAAGGAAACCCTCTGGAGAACATAGACTCTGTATAGATTACAGGAGACTGAATGCTATCACAGAAGGACAGGTGGATCCATTGCCGGATACAAATCAGTTGTTTGCCAGGCTAAATAAAGCTAAATATTTCTCAAAAGTGGATCTGAGTAAAGGATACTATCAGATTCCAGTAAAGCCTGAGGTTAGACCATACCTAGCTTTTAGTACATCAGAAGGACACTATGAGTTTAACAGATTACCATTTGGATTGAAGAATGCACCTAGTGTCTTCTCTAGAATGATGAGAAAATTATTGGACCCTCTGAATAATCCATGTATCACAAATTTTATGGATGATATCCTTATAGCAACAGAAACATTTGAGGAACACATTGACTCTCTGAACATGCTGTTTAATCGACTTAGAGAAGCGAATTTAACAGCCCGACCAACCAAATGTTGCGTTGGATGTAAAGAATTAGAATTCTTGGGACACACAGTCTATCAGGGAAACATGACCCCTGACCCCAAGAATTTATAGAAACTAAAGAAAGCTCCGAGACCACAAACAAAAAAAGACGTGAGATCCTTTGTCTCATTATGTGGTTTTTACCAAAAGTATATCAAAAACTTTAATTCCATATGTGCACCGTTAACTGATTTGACACGTAAAGGAAATCCAGATCGAATTACATGGACACCACAATGTGAATTGGCTTACCAGGAATTGAAGGAAAAGCTTACAAGCAAACCTATTTTGAAACTACCTGACTTAAGTCAAGAATTCATTGTAAGGACTGATGCCAGTAATATTGGGTTAGGTGCAACTCTGCTACAGAAATCAGATGCATTGGATGGGGAATTAAGCCCAGTGGCATATGCTAGCAGAAAGTTGAATAAAGCTGAAACCAACTACTCAACTAGCGAAAAGGAATGTCTTGCGGTAATATGGGCGATAAAGAAATTCAATATTTATCTGTATGGGAAGGCATTTAAGTTGCAAACGGACCACAAACCTTTGTCATTTCTAGCGCAGGCTAGACATGAAAATTCTTGATTACTCCGTTGGTCATTACTGATCCAGCCATATGAGTTTTGCATAGAGTATATAAGTGGAAAAACAAATCTGGGAGCGGATTTTTTAAGCCGCCATCCGTGTGATGAGAATCACTGTAAGCCCCAGAAATAATAATACATTTCTCTATGTGTATATAGAATTATAGACTGACATATAACGTCTGTTTTAAGTGGGGAGAATTTGTCGTGAAACATTCTAAATCCACATATATAAATTAAAAGGTAAATGTAAAGCCTAACAAATAAATTCTATAAAAGGAAAGAAGAATGGTAAAGAACAGTGCTGTCACAATGACGGTACTCGAGATCCCCCTTTTTATGCTCCGTCTGCAAATTGTAACGTTTCCACGTTAATAGTAAAGCCTATAGCAGCATACAAGCGTTTCCACAACACAATAAAACGGGTACTGCAGTTCTAAGAAAAACCTTGAGATACGCAAGCTGATTAATGACCTAAATTAATACTAGCATTAATTACACTACGTTACCATAAACGAACGGACAGATGGACTTAGGATAGAAAGAAGGGAGGGCTGATCGGAGGAACACATGCAACACTAAACACGCGTCTCGTGATATTAATGCCACCCCAACAAGCGTAAGGCCAGACGCAATACTTTTTTTCAGATGGACAGTGATAAAAAACACTACCCATATGAGTTAGGTTTAAAAACCTGAAAAATTCTTATTGGGAAACATGACATTATACTGGTTTACGTTTGAAAGCCTGACAGTACCCAGACACCACATCGATCGAAGTGAACGGGAGGTAGAAGAAAATACATATTTTGAACGCCGCCACTTAGCCCCATAAAACTTATATATTTGGGTTCCTTAGGACTTGCTGACAAAGAATATGTTAAGTGTTATGCAAATAGTCTAGGAATTAACAAGTTATAGCCAAAATAAAATAATGGTGCTGTCAGACAACACCAAAATCAGAATCGCTCAGTGGCAGATTTTTAAACCACCATTGTACGGGAAATAGGTCCCCATGTTAAATCCTATTTGATTGGATAGAACTAAATGTAAGGCTAAACACGATTAGTCGGACTATAAATACTAATTTTCGTTGTTAGGGGAGACGGATGGAAGGGTACTTTTTTTCAAACGCTTGGGTAAACGTGGCACGATTGGTTAGACCCGTCAATATAGTCACTTAGACGCGTCAGTTAGACACCAGATTTTCAAAAATACTTTCTAAGGCAACAGTGCGTTGAGAATCAGCTTATATTTTTCTAAATAAAAGCCTGAGACAGAGGCAGATCTGAATTTGTGCCATAATTTGTACCATTATTCTTCACCAGTCAACGTATCTGTTTATTATTTCCATGAATTGTGGTAAGCTTGAAATATTTGATATCTTTTTAATGAAAATTGTATGTAAATTAATAATTTATGTCTGTATATGTGTGTGGTTCAGTAGCGAACCTGAGGCACGGCCTATATAGTGCTAACAACCTGAACAGAAGGTGTCGGAGAAAAGTAAAACTACATGGAATTACCAAATAGTACACTGACACCTCTCCTATTGTATAGAAGGACTTACAGATGAAATTGCAGAGGCGTGGTAACCATTAGGGAGGAGAATACTGGTGTAAATTATTTCAGATGAAGAAAGCAGTTGGCCTACCGCTCTGAACTCAGTGTTTGTTATGTATTGTGCTCAGTGTAGACATAGAGTATAAATTAGTTCTGAAGTAGGAGGTACAACCTTCTTGTTTCAGGGACTTTGGTCCTAAAGTTATTGAGCAGCACCTGGTCAGAGCTTTGCTGAATCCAGAGGCGGACAGCATACTCCTTGGTCCATATAGCAAACAGTGAGGTGTCTCCAGAACACAGGGGAGCAATCGAGCAGAGGAGTCTTTTCCTGCCGCCATCACGAAAGATAAGCCTATGTGGCCAGAGGAGCGCAACATTATGTACCCCTTCTTAAACTGAGAGTGTATAAAAATAAGAAGGGAAATTAATTGTTTTAATGCCAGGAACTGAGAACATCTCCAATACTAGTTCCAACAGAAACAAACACTTGAAGTCATGATGACAAATACCAACATAGCTTGAAAACAAAACCAGTATTACCTCATAGTACCACTACACAACTGACACACATAGTATAATACTAATAAAATATGTCACTACAAGATTCATATTTATAAATTATGTACATATAAATTGTGATTACATTTTATTATGATTCCTGGTTCACTGTGTAATTGAATCAGGATCTCTATTAGTGAAAGTACTTAATACATATATATTTGAAAATTTACCAGTGACTTATTTAAGATAGTCTCATAGAGTGTTATATGTATGTGAGTGTCAAACTGTTGTCAAGTGTGGTGGAATAAATTAAATTGTTTATCTGTCTGTTATTGTTGTGACTTACACTTCATCATTTACAAAACCCTAGACATTCAACGTAGTCATCACAAAATTCCAGAATAATTCTGACTGAGGTATAAATATGTGGTAGCAAGTAAGGTCATGTGTAATACACTACACTTATTAGATACAGATACCTTCACAGCTGATCTCAGTCAGTACACTAAGTCCCCTATAAATATTTATAACATCCCACTTTACCTTAGGGTAAGAGGAAAAAAGGAAGACCAAAAGAAACACTTAGAAGAACAATATAAGAGAAGGAAGAACGTTTTGATTACATAATGTGCAAGAGCTAAGAGGAGTGGCGTCACAACGAACAACCTGGAGAGCACTGATTTCTGCCTTATGCGCCGTGTTTGGTGCTTAAAGATTTATTATATTATATTACCGTTTTTAGACGGTATTTCCAGAATGCTGCCTTCCAGTAGAAAAGGTGAAGAGTTACACGCTACGGACTTCCCAACACATTGGAAGAGTTTCCTTTCCTTGATATCTTGAACACTAGGTTCCTCTGCTGTTATCTATCTATCTATCTATCTATCTATCTATCTATCTATCTATCTATCTATCTATCTATCTATCTATCTATCTATATATCTATCTATCTATCTATCTATCTATCTATCTATCTATTTATCTATCTATCTATCTATCTATCTATCTATCTATCTTATCTATCTTATCTATATTATCTTACATACTTAATCGTTCCCCTTCAACCGTGAGGTGTAGAGGTTTGGAAGAAAGAGCGCCAGACTATCCTATCGGCTATCTTCCTCCTGGCCTGGTTCCATTCTAGTCCTCGGTCCTTCAAAGATTGTCTAATGTTGTCCTCCCAGCGGACTCTAGGTCGTCCTGGGGGTCTGGATCCCTGGCTCTTTGTTTCCCATGCTTGTCGTGGTATCCGATCTTCTCCCATTCTGCAGGCATGGCCAAACCATCTTAATTGGGACTGTTCTACTTGGGTCTGCAGGTGGTAGGATTTAAGGCCTTGACGTACCGTCTGGTTACGTACCATGTCTCTTCTTGTTACTTCAACCACCTTCCTCAGATACCTCATTTCTGAGGTTTGGATCTGGCTTTTATGGGTTGTAGTCATTGCCCATGACTCGCATCCATATGTCAAGACTGGGACATAGGTGGAGCGGTAAACAGCCATCTTCGTTTTCTTACCAATTTCTTTCTTGCTGAGGAATCCTCGATTTATGGCATGAAGAAGTCTCCCAGCTGCTGCTTTTCGAGTGGCCAACTCTTCTTTGATGGCTCCCTTTCGGTCAATAATAGCTCCGAGGTATTTAAAGTGGTTGACCTGCTCCAAGACCTGTTCTCCCAGCTTAATCTGATGTCTTCTGTCTTCTCGTGATATCACCATGGATTTTGTTTTAGAGCTGCTTATGACCATCCCTCTCTTCTCCAGCTCTTCCTTCCAGATTTGCAGGTTGGATTGGAGATGTGCCTCTGATTTAGCAATCAGGGCAACATCATCAGCAAATGCCAGCTCCGAAATATAGACCTGTCTCATCTTCCAGTACCCCACTGAATACTTTCTTGTTCTCACTTTACATGCCTTGATGACATCGTCCATAAGGAGTATGAAGAGGTAAGGTGATAGGATATCACCTTATCTTACACCAGTGGTGGTCCTGAACTCTTCTGACTTATGGTTTGCTGTCCTCACATAATTTCTGCAAAACTTGTAGAAGCTCTGTATAGCATGAATCAGAGGTGCTGGAATATTCTTCCTTGCCAAACAGTCCCAAAGTTTGCTCCAGGGGACCCTGTCAAACTCCTTTTCCAGATCTATGAAACAAAGATGGATCTCACTCTTATACTCAAGGGCCTTTTCACTCAGCTGTCTGAGTGTGAAGATTAGGTCTTGAGTACTTCGGTTTGCTCAGAATCCGCACTGGACCTCATCCAATTGTGGCTCAGCTAGGCGTCGGAGTCTCTGCTCTAGGATTCTAGAGTAGATTTTACCAGGGACACTAAGAAGGGATATGCCTCTATGGTTTCCACACTGTCGATTGTCACTCTTTTTGAAAATTGGTGTTATGATGGCAATCTGCCAATCCTTTGGTATGGTCTTGTTGCACCATGCTGCCTGTAGGACCCTTAAGAGTAATAGGTCGCCTGATGCTCCCATGTACTTAACCATTTCTGGTGTTATACCATCATGCCCTGCTGCTTTGCCCATCTTGATTTTCTCCAGTGCTGCCTTCAGTTCTTCCATCTTTATGTCATCTTCATCACCATTTGTTTCATCTTCTGTGCTAGTGGTTATCGTTTCTGATGCTTGACCTCGCTCACCATCAAGGAGTTCTGAGAAATATTCTTTCCATCTTTCCATTACTTCCTTCGGGGCAGTAAGCAATTTGCCTTGCTTGTCCTTTATAAATTTGAGAGGGCATTGTTTTTCCTTCCTCATGTTCTTTATGGTCTTATAGAACAATTTCTGGTTTTCTTGTGCATCTTTTTCTAGCTTTTCTCCAAATTCTTCCCAGGACTTCTGTTTTGCTGCTAGCACTTTGTTCTTTGCTTCTGTTCTGAGTGTCACATATTCTCTATATTTTCCATTTGTCCTGTTGTGTTTTTAGCTCCTAAGTATTGTTTCCATACCATTTTCTTCTCTCTTATTTTCTCTTTGACTTCCTCTGTCCACCAAGGTGTCCTCTTTCTTTGGTTCCCAAGTCGGACTTCACCGCATGCTTCTGCAGCAGCTGTCTTTATGATATCCTTGAATTTAATCCAGAGGGTTTCCAAGTCATCGGGTCGTTCTTCTGTGCTTCTCACCGCTGCAGCAATAAGCCCCTGATATCTGGTCTTAATTTCTGGCTCTCTCAGCTTGTAGGACCTAATGCTCATTTCTCCTGCTCGTTTACTTGGTTTCTTGCGTGATGTTGGGCAGTTCCTAGGCTGAGCAACTCTTTCAGTTGTTCGTTTGATTGTTAGCAGGTAGTGATCACTTCCAATCTCTGGCCCCCTCCAGACCCTTGCATCTCGGACATATATGAATGAGCTTCTCCGAACAATGGCATAGTCGATCACTGACTTCTCATTCTTTGTTGGTTCACATCTAGTGTATGCATGTATGCGCTTATGGGGGAACTTTGTGTTTGTAATGATCAGATTCTGTTCACTGCAGAATCTAAGGAGTCGCTTTCCATTGTCATTGAGAGTATCTTCTCCATATCTTCCGATAACTCCACCCCATCTAGCATGGTCATTTCCAACTCTGGCATTAAAATCTCCGAGCATGATAACTTCATCTAGGCAGTCATCCACTGTCCATTGAAGCAGCTCGAAGAATTCCTCCTTGACCTCTGCTCTCTCATCCTCATTTGGCCCATACACTATGACCAGGTTGACTATGGTTTCTCCTTCTTTTAGTTTTACAACCATAATGCGCTTCGAGACAAAGTTCCATCCCTTGATACTATCTTTTTGATTTTGGGCCACAATGCAACTGTTGCAAGTGGAAGTGGTCTGTTGCAAGGCGTGGTTTGGTTAGCTCTGAATAATGTTCCATGTGATATTAATAAAACAGTTATAAATGTCTGGCCATAAACATCTATCGCAATATATTAAATGTCTTAACCTTTATAATTGCACGTCTGGTAACCTTTAGCAGACGGCGTTAATATCATATACCGTAACAGCAACCCACGCCCCATTTAGCTCTTTCAGATATGGGTACACCACTGTAGAGCAGCGTGTTGCCATCGAGATCCATGACTCCTTGTCCTTTTTTCTTTGTTTCCGTTATAGCCAGGATTTCTCGTTTTGCTTTCCTCATCTCTTCCACCAGCTCCTCTTCCTTCCCATTTATACTTCTTGTGTTCCAAGTTCCATAAGTCGTAGTCCGTAGTCCGTTCCAGTTCGTCGCCTTTAGAATCAGTCCAGTTTTCTCTCTTGTATTGCTCGTAATCGTGATTTAAAGCAAACAGGTGATTAGCCTGTTGTGCCTTTGCATGGTGGAGGGGCTGCCTCCTTACGGCCTCCATCCAATCACCCACTCAATTATCTACCTACCTATCTATAGTCCGTTCGGAAATTCGTGCCCACAGAAAGCGTCAATTTTCTCCAAAACTGTTTGTTGTATGGACATGAATTTTTGCATGCAGTCTTAGATTTTCCATGCAGTTATTAATATATTTTTTGCCCTTACAAAACTCATGTCATGTTCGAATTTTATTCTTTACGTTATATAAAAAAACTCTTACTGTTGTCTGGGTTCATTTTTAGTAGTTTTACAGGAAAGTTACAAGATCCGTTCAAAAGTATTTTTGGTTTGTTTGAATTAGTGTAGTGACTACATGTTCGCACGAATGCGCACCTATTGTACACAGTCGCGAGTAACTAATTCAAACAAACAAAAATATTTTTAACGGATCTTGTAACTTTCCTGTAAAACTACTAAAAATTAACCCAGACAACAGTAAGCGTTTTTTATATAACGTAAAGAAGAAAATTCGAACATGACATGAGTTTTGTAAGGGCAAAAAACATATTAATAACTGCATGTAAAATCTAAGACTGCATGCAAAAATTCATGTCCATACAACAAACAGTTCTGGAGAAAATTGACGCTTTCTGTGGGCACGAATTTCCGAACGGACTATACCTACCTACCTACACACCCACCTACCTAATCCCACCCATCTATCTACCTACCTTCCTACCTACCTACCTACTCATCCATTCATCCATCCATCTACCTATCTCTCTGTCTGACTGTCTGCCCGTCCGTCCACCGTCTGTCTATCCATCCATACACCCACACATCTATTTATCTACCTACCTACCAAGCTGACGATCTATCGCTATATATATATATATATATATATATATATATATATATATATATATATATATATATATATTTTTTTTTTTTTTTTTTTTTTTTTTTTTTTAAACCAGCGGCACTTGGGCTTTCAGCCCTTCGGCCCAATGACATGTCATTGCGAGGCTGGGGAACCTGAGGACTTTCCTTCCAACCCGGTCAGGAGCTTCGCTCCTTCCCATCCACAGAGGGTTTATCACAGGAGCCGTTCAGGTTATTCAGTCAAATTTCCGGTCGTAAACATTCCTTCAAACGCTGACGCCCGGGTTTGAACCATGAAAACCTGGACGCCAGTACAACGCCGAAGCCATTTATTATATATATATATATATATATATATATATATATATATATATATAATATATATATAATATATAATGCAAGTTTCATTGTTCAAAAGATCTTTCGGTTACATTATAGTGCATGTTTCACCACAAAAGACGTCGTTGCTAAATATTTGTCTCAAAGTAAGGGACATTTTGTTATTTGCAGAAGTCGTCATTGAGAATACTCCAATGTGAATGTAGAGGACTATGGTTATCATGATCTTGTCTTAAGTCAAAACAAAGACCACGTTCAAAATTAAGGTCAATAGAACTGATAATATTTTTTTTTTATGTAAAGGAGACATATATCCTGTTGAACCCATTATGGATTATAATTAGGACAAAAGTGTCTACATTATTAGACAACACGGTAAAACCTGTTATTAACGTACCTCATAAGTACGGATTTCGGAAATAACGGACGGAATGTGTTTATATAAATAACACTAATGCATACGTAAGATACACAAATATAATTAATCTTGCATTGTATGTAAATAAATGATAATTAAGGAGACATGCCTTTCTCGGTACTCTTTCATATAGTTATTCCTAGCCACTGTTATGTGTTTCCTAATACGTAATGAGGAGGTAGACAAAGAAGAATGTACATTGTACTGTTGAGCATACCCTTTCGTTTATCTTTATCCTTACGTATGTTCCATACAGTTTGTTTCTTGACACTGTACTTATCATATAAGTAACCGATACACAAGACTCCAACTTCTTCGTAAGCTCCAGTTCTTAGAAACGCTTGAAACTAAGCGTTTCCTGGTAGCGCTATCACGTTGTTTGGAATTTAACAATAAGAATAATAAATTCAGGATATGGGTTATGAAAAGAGCAGTACCCCTTACTAGTGTCTGCCGAACAACGGTCCCTTCCTTAATTAACAGCCATGCCCGTTATTTTAATATATTCCCATTGCGCACAGTAACATTCCATCTATAACTTAACTCTACGGTACATGAAAACTTGAGTTTCCACGAATAAATGTCCCTGAATGATTGTATGGATGATGTTTATATTTATTTAGGACACACACTGAGGAAAACTGTTGATAGCATTACGAGGCACTCCTTGTTCTGGAATCCCAATGGAAAGAGAGACAGAGGTAGACCAAAAACACATGGAGAAGAGAACTGGATACAGAGATGAAAATGATGATGAAAGCATGGAAAGAACTTGAGCGGATGGCAAGGGGCAGGAGGATTTGGCATGTATTTGTTGAAGGCCTATGCTCCTTGGGGAGCTAAAGGGTATCGATTGATTGATTGATTGATTGAAGGATTGCATGACCTCATATCGAATGTCTACAGCAGTGTGACTTGAAAGCCCAATCTCTTGCAAGAATTTGACGCGATCGCTAGGTCCAACGAGGCTTAACTAAAAGTGCGCGGACAAAGTGTACAGGCCTATATTTCGACACCAACATATTTCGTCCGTTACTTCCGAAATCCATGCCTAAGAGATCCGTTCATAAGAGGTTATACAGTTTATAACAATAAATATAAGATTCCATGCGGTGAAGAATTTCAGATTGTTTAGACACCATCATAAAAAATAAAAAAAATTAAAACAAATATCAGACGTCATGTTTTTAGTTTTCCTGGAAGTTGTGAACTAAGAAAATATTTGTGCCTGTTGGACTAGAAATAAAGATCAAGACATCAGAAACAAACGCGATGAAGTTATTTAAGTCAGAAATGAAAGATGTTGAAACAATTAAAGAGTTCAAATATATGAGCGCAGAATCAGCAAACAGAAATGCTATAGTGGAAATGAAACGAAGAATTTAAAAGGGAGGGTGGTGGGGGGGGGGGGGGGGGATTAAACGTCCTTTATGCGAGATTATAAACCCAGCCTCATGAATTGGGTACCAGAGCAACTCTGGGAAGGTTAAAGGCGGCTGGCGTGACGCTGACCACATCACCCGATGGTCAAGAAAATATGGGCCTAATATCATATTCCCAATATTCCTCACTGGGCGTGTAACGGGATCCTTTAAGTTTGTTAGCGTCTCTTTTTCTCCTCAGAGCTCATTGACCCTTCCCCCCCCCCCCCCACCCCAACCCACCCGGGAAATTCATAGGACAACCACATATATACACAAGGGGTAATAACGAATAACACCCTGTTTTTTTTTTTGTTTTTTTTTTGGGGGGGGGGGGGCGGGTTGTGGCTCAGAGTCGTCACCACATAGTGTCTCCCTCAACTGGATTGGACAAGCCACTAACGCCACCTTGCTCCTCTCATGAAGCCGACAGTTTTGGAGCCCATGTTCTACTGTCTGTCTATCCTCCGTTGAACAGATGGTATCTGAGTCTGCAATGGTCGTTTCTCAGTCTAAAAATGATCACTTGATCTCTTTGTGGTAATGTATAGTATGGTTCTCCACTTTCTTGAATGTTTCGCGAGGAAAAGAGCTGGAAAAACAGGAAAGATTGAAGGAAAATTAGATAGAGGAAGACGGAAAGAGCAAAAACGCGACATTTTTACATCATGGCATGGAACGAAGTTAACAACAGAATTGCTAAACAGTACTGGAGACATGAAGAAGTAGAGAGACATGATTTCCTACGCCATTGGGCATGGTCCTTGAAAAAGAAGAATTTGAAGAAGGAGCAGAAGATGAAAAAAGAAGAAGAACAAGAATTGTAATGACCTTTGAAGTTTAGTAATATTTACCTTTGTAGTATTATTTACTTGGAATTTTACTTTCATTTCTTTAACCCAGAGTCCCAAAGTCTCTCGCTGCGTACTTGTAGTGAAAGGTTTTTATCAGTGTATTATTCAGTAGTAGTTAATGAACAGAACTAAAGAAGAATTCAGTCTGACAAGAATGTAATCCCAGTGTCAGAGACGAGCACTGGTATCAGAGGACAGTGTGACAGAGATATTATGATTAATAAATTTCAGATATTTATTTTTTATTCTGCACTTGTCTTGTACCTTTCTTTCGCTCTTTTTACCTTTCTTTTTCTCGCATACGCTCGATTGTTAAGATATACTCTCCCATTCATACCTTTGTCTTTTCCTTTCTAATTTAGCAACGCATTTTATTGCTCTTAAGCTAAATTCTTTGATGAGACCGAATCGTGTTAATCCGTTCTCGACAGTGATAAGAAGTAAGACTATCGTCTAGTATTTTTCTCTGATCTGTCCACCTATAGTTAATTATTCTCGGTGAGAGATTTTAGATGAAAGACATTGATCGCTGAGAAACGGCCATATGAAGCAGAACGTGTAAAACGCACACTGTGAGTTTTATTGCCGAGGTCTGATCAGATCGAGAGACTGTACTGTAGGTGTTAAGTCTGGTTTCGGTCCTGGGTGAGAAATCTCTCTGATTTGTAGAATGAGCAAGGAAATATGTAAATCCGGGCGTAGGTGCGAACATGCGCCAGGTAATCGGGGTTCGATTATAGTGAATCATTTTCCTTTCATCAGAGATATATTTATACCAGAGCAGTTTTAACTTCCTTCATTCAGACTCCGCAGTTTCTCTAGACACATTCTAGCTTCGTTTCTAGATTGCTTTATTAAGAAAAATCTCAGTTTGCGTTGGAGAATAGTCTTAAGTAGTCCTGTGTTGATTTAATAGATTTCACAAGTTAATCGTCTATATATTGACTAGTTTCTTTTGTGCAGAGTGATTTTCTAGAATAGAAAGTAGTTATATTTGTCTAGTTTATTGTGTTACAATGGATAGCAAAATAAATTAAAATTTCTAGCTAAAAACTCATACAACTATAAATAAATTTATATTAATTGCTAGTAACCAGTCAGAGAATATTTTAACTAACTAGTAAATGCACTGATTCATCATTGAGTATTGACGAGATACTTATGTATTTCTAATTCACGATGATTGATTCTTTTAATGACTAGAATTTATTTCACTGAAGTTTAAACGATGAGACAAGCGCTAAGCTTATAGTCTTTAACTTAAAGTTAATAACCGAACTGAATATTATGTTTAAGCGAGGGTAGGATGGGATGTGTATAATATTATGTTTAAGCATTCTGTATGTTTCTTTTTCTTTATACAGTATTCTGGGTAAATCCCATCATCTACCAGTGGTTTCAGTATATAAGAAGAACCTAGAAGAAAGATTTTTGTAATTTAAATAAGTGAGTTTCCAAGTTACAACCTGTCTGGCATTGTGTTTGCATCCAGAAAAAGTCAGAGTACTCATCTCACGAACTTTAATACTAAATGCAATAACTGGGCCTATCGAGCCAGATTATAATTCTTCCCAAGATTCTCATTGTACATTCAGCCCCTGTGGCGAGAGAAATTACAAACCATTAACATTTCCGACGTTTTTTGACTAATTGTGGTGTGACCAAGAATTTTACATTTGAGAGAAGTTACCAACCTGTCATTTTCTAAAGTAGTGGAAACCTCGTGATTCTGACACTGTGAGCCCGAGCCCGTTTAAACTTTCTTACCCAAACTGATTCAAGTGACATTAACAGTAATCTTAAAATATAATTGTAAAGTGAATGCTCCCCGGATCATTGAAAGAAAATTGTATCTACAGCGCTGGGATTCTCTTTATCAAAAGAATACAGATTCACTGTAGACAAGTGTCCTAAAGTTTGCTCCAGACGGCGAGAAACACCACGTGTGTAGGTAAGAAAATATGTCAGGGGCCCCTGCTTAATGAACAGAGAGAAAGCAGAACGATTGATTCTTTTCATTTTGTATATTCATGCACCCACTTTGAAATTTCTTTATGCAATTTTTGTTGCAAATCCTGATTTCCTCTTAGGATAGATTATTATATCAACTCTGTTATTAACTATAGAGGGAAATCCTAGACCATAGTGTATAAATATGTGACTCTTTGGGACTATCACTTTTCTTCTAACGGGATCGTGGTCTAAACAGAGGGGGAAAGGATTACACCTATGGGTCTATTATTCTTTTAGTAATTCATTAACCTATGTGTATTTATATGTGCTTGATAAGCAAACTTTTTTGTTGTGGAAAATTTTCTTTATGTTAACAAAAGTTAAATAAACTTTATTCCAGTGTGTCGGTCAGCTCGTTCCAAAATATCTATATTCCATTGTTATATTTTTTCACGTCGGTGCGTCTAACTATTATCACTTATGTGTGTGTTTGTATGTGAGGGATATATATAGACTACTATATACGATCTAATAGACTGTCTGACTATTCTAGATCTGTTGTAGAAGATAGGCTGACCGAGAGAAGCTTCTCGTGTGGCAGGGACAGACTCTATTAATTTCCACCATCTCACTCGTGAAAATCTATTTTCTTTACATTACCTCTCACTGAGCTATCACCTGTTCTATTTCTATTCAGAAGGGAGCAATCTATGTCTTAATTTACCTATCAAAAATCTACGACAAATGTGGGTTCGTTTTCCGGGAATTGAACTCAAATCCTGAGCAAGTACGACAAATGGGTTCTCGTCCGAAGGATTTTTGAACTTAGAATAGGAAGACGAGACGGCAACTATCAGTTCGTCTGCAGGATTAATTTTCTTTATTCTGAAATAGAGTAAGAGTGTGATGTCTCGTGAGTTTTAATATCTTTAAAAATAATAATATCCCATAGACTAACGATCTGTTTATGGGCTTGCTGACCACACTAATAGTAATTGTTTTTTTCCACAGCATTTTTGAGTATTATACATTTTGATTTACAGGTTGATTTTGTCGGAAGTTATGTTATATGTTGATTTTGTAATACTAAACCGCTGGTAGAATTTGTGATTGCGTAACAATCACAGGGTTTTTGAAGCAGAAGGGGGTTTTGAACTAAGTTAAGAAGTGCGTTTGGACTATTTTTTTCGTCCTGTTAATTGCCTCCCTTACCTTAACTGACTTCAGGGGTAAACTTGCAGTGGATTAAACATTAAGCGAATTTTTTTTTCTCCTTACATTTTTGCAATAATTGTTTTGTTTCCACTGTAGCAACTTATTTTTGTTAGTGATTAATCTTAACTACCATTTATTTAACGTAGTCGCTTGCATTTAGAGCTTTTATTGCCGATTAATAACAGCGATAGTTAGATAACTAATATTATAGGAGGAGGTATCCCTGTACATATTTTGTGTATTTTCTCGCAAGTTGTAAGAAACCAGTGTATCCTTTTTCTTCCTTCTTTCTCGAGTAAGTCTCAGTCTCTTTTTTACTATGGCCAAGAGGGCAAAGCTTAGACAGATGCTCAGAGACGAAGCACGGGAAGAGGGACTACAGGGAGAAGAAGCGAAAGCGTTTGTCAACGAAGAACTTGACAGGTATGATGCGGAGAGGAAAGCAGCCGAAGCTAGAGAGCAGAAGAAGATGGATGAGGAAATGGAAATTAGCAGGGCGAACGAAAGAGAGAAGGAGAGACAGCATGAAGTAGTCCTGAAAAGAATTGTTATTAGTCCTGAAAATGACTGTGCTAGTCCTGATACGGACTTAGTCACGGTGGTTATATATCAGGTTCCAACCTTCAACAATCATACCAAGTAACCAATTAACATGCATGATACTTTCATAACATATAGATTAAACAAATCCTGAAATAAAAGTTGTAATTACTGTATTAATTTACATAGTAACTTTACATACCCTCGCATGATCTAATTAAGATCAGTAAAGACTGGCTTTTGTGGAGTAATAGAACTGCCTGGCTGCAAATAACAAGATATTGGCCTTTACACGTTTCTCTTTCTCCAACCGTTGTCCTTCTATCTTCTTCGCTGTACAAGTGAATTTGAAATCATTTTCGACCGCCTGATAAGGGTGGATTTGAGCTGAAATGATAACTTGCCACCCCTATCGACACCTGGTATTAAAGTGCAAGATGTAGGTGTCTTCTCTGATTTAGAATGTTGCTGTGTGTGTTGCAGTAGAACAGTTCACAGGGTACACCACAGGCAACATGACGTGTAGAGTCATAGAAATGGTAACTTCGCTTTAGTTTTATACCATTTATTGCACGCCACAAAACAGTCATGATATTTATGTCATCATCAGCACAGTATAACGAATGCAGCATTCAAAATCATATTAACTGATAGTCATGTAGGATTCAATACTCCATAGTTGTATGGTAAACAGATATCATAAAGTTCTGGTTCGTGAAGCTTTATAAATAATACATATAACTTCTGCAACAGTGTCAGCTGCAGATCTTCAATGTTCATAGACAATAATAATTATTCCCTTCCTGATGCTAGCCGATCAGATGTATACAATAAGTCCGTTTACTGTCTGCACGTGAATAGCATACATGGATTACAGGTCAGCTCGACCTTTATAACCTTCCTAAGTCTAACCATCTGACTTGGACGTGATCTCTGATATAACGAATCCTGGAACACAGACAATAGTCTTGTTGGTCTAGAGCGACCCATATATATATAACTAGTTCAGGTATAAAGATACCGGTGACTTAATCCTAGTCAAAGTACCTCTCCATTTTGAATCACACAGGCGAGCAAAAAGGCGACAAAATGACGAACCTCTAGATGATAGCATAAAGTTCGATACAAGAGGAATTACCTTATTTCGGAAAATCAACCATGAACATATGCCTCCAGGCAGGCTTGAATAATACTGGGAAATAGTCTAGTTAGCTAACTAACTCACAAAGACAATGTATTTCCCTCAGAAAATCACAAGACGCAGGTCGCGTCTGCTCGCTACTCAGACCATTTCTAAACTGCCCGAGCTGGGCGGAACAACAAACGAAAACCAAGTCGAGACATGCGCAGAGCGACAATCTCTGAGTCGCCGTTCACAATAAGACGATTCTAAGAACATTCGAGATAAAAGTCTTACACAGTCGCGCCTTTTATGGTCATGAACAGAAGCGTTAAGAAAGGTTTCAGGCATCTACAACAGTTGACTGATACTACCAAATAAGGAGATATGGTCACGCTTCGTTCAAGAAATTATAGACCGAACGTGTCTCTATACAAGAGAAGGCAAACTCCTAAAAAAATTGTAGTCTCGATAACTCGGATTATGTCCCTTTGACTGTAAAAAACATAATACACACTTCAGTCAAAAAATGATCATACATACGAAAAATGATCATACAAAGGCTTTGAAAAAAAGTAATTATTTGTGCGTAACATTACCGCACCCTCCCGGGAAAAAAAATGAAACATTTTTTTTTTAAATCCTGGAGCCGGAAAAATCTAGGCTCCTAACGCACGTATGATACGCGGATATATACCTAACAAATTAGCTCAACGCATGGAGCGACACTGAGATCATATCTCAGATCCTTAGAGAAAAAATTTATCTAAGTATACGCTTATATATTCCAGGAAGGTGCCACCAACACACGCCACAATGATGGCAACATCATAATGAAAATCAAAATATTCTTATACCAATATATGAAATTAAATACATTATTATGATATCATACAATGTGTTGTGCAAACAGCGGTGTAATATATTAATATACCGCACTATTTTATTACATTATATAAAGCAACAGTAATTAATAAGTAATACATGTGTTGATCTTCGTTGACATAAAACATTCAATAGAAGAAGATGTGGACATCATCCGCTCCCAATCTAGGACAGGACTTGATATCCTCAAAGTTCCACAATGGACACAATCTCGCATCTTCAATGATGTGCTGCGAATATATCAATAACACAAATCTTAAAGACAACTGGTAAATCTCTTAATACAATTATGCAAATATATTATTTAAATGTGGCCGAGTGATCTTTTGGCCCGTATATCACTAACTAAGCCTTCTTAGATAATTACATGGTACAATGTTATAAATTCCCCTCAAAAAAGTGAGAAAAAAAAAATCTACTAACATGTCATTATAACATTGGACTGTATATCAGGAAATATATATATATGACAGAAGAATCATGTGGAATCGTGTGGGCATCTGGACAGAATGTCTGCCATTACATTATCCGAACCACGGATAGCTCGAACCGAGAAATGAAATGGTTGAAGAGCTATGGCATAACGAGTGGACCTCGAGCTCTTCAAGTTTTTGCTCTGAATAGCAGTAAGCGCTTTCTGGTCGGTTTCCACAATGAAATGTGCGCCTAGAAGAAATCTTTGTAACTTCAGAATAGACCATACCATAGCCAATAACTCACGGTCTAAAACCGAGTAATTCTTTTCTGCAGCATTTAATTTCCTAGAGATATACATCACCGGATGCAGAGTATCAGAATACTCCTGCATTAGTGCCGCCCCAATCCCAGTTGACGAGGCGTCACTTCGAAGAACAAAAGTCTTCTCAATAGTAGGTAACCTAAGAATAGGTGGAGATGAAAATAGGGCTTTAACCTGGTCCAATGAGGATTGACATTCTTTAGACCAGCGGATCAGATTAGGCGACCCTTTCTTCAATAAAGTAGAAAGCGGTGCCATAATGGAGGACAGATTCGGAATGAATCGTCCGTAGAATTGGATCAAACCTAATAGACTCCTTACTTGTTTCTTCGTCTTAGGGACCGAAATGTTAAGTATTTTTGAAACATTGTGGTCCTCTGTCTTTAAAAGACCACGACCAACACGATGACCTAGGAAAGAAATCTCACTAAATCCTATAAAGGCTTTAGAGGGTTTTGCAGTCAAGTTATACTCGCGAAGAGTGGACAGTAATTCGTATAAACCCAAATAGTGATCTTCCCAGGAATCACTGAATAGACAGATATCATCTAGGTATGCTATGACATCTGTACGATATGCGAGAATTCGCCGCATCATGCGTACGAATGTAGCAGGGGCGTTCATAAGACCAAAAGGCATGAAATTCCATTGGAATAAACCCCTGGGTGTAGAAAAAGCTGTAAAAGGTTTGGCACGTTCGGTTAGAGGAACTTGCCAATAACCTTTAGACAAATCTAGTTTGGTAAAGAATCTAGAATTAGAAAGTTTATTGAGTAGCTCTTCTAATGAAGGCATAGGTTCAGCATCGAACTTCGTAACTTGGTTCAATTTGCGATAATCTACGCAAATGCGAATGTTATTATCCTTCTTTCGAACAATAACCATAGACGAAGAGTATGCTGAAGTGGATGGTTCAATGATTTCCAAACGTATCATTTCATCCAATTCTTTTTCGACTTGAGACTGGAAATGGATAGGTATTGGATAGGGTCTGACTCTGATAGGATTATGATCAGTTAGCACAATGTCATGTTCAATGACATGTGTGTGTCCCGGGATGTCTGTAAGAACATCCTGAAATGTTTGCAACATCGAAGAAACTTGTCGATGTTCCTCAGCGGAAAGATTTGGAGAAACGGTCACGTTTTTCCAAGATTCCGTAGAATAAAGTGGGACCATAGAAAGAGGAAGATTGACATCAGAAAAAGTAGTTTCCTCATCCTGTATAACTGACAGCGATGAGTACTGACCATGAGGTACTTGAGAATTGTCCGTTGCCTGGAAAATAGGCTGCAAATAGTCAGGTCTTTCATAAAATTCCGTGAGCATATTTATGTGGAAAGTTTTATGCTTTCCATCAATATCGACAACATAGTCGACATCAGAAATTTTGGAGACTATTGCATATGGACCTTTCCATGCAATTAGAGTCTGTTCTCCCTTGAAGGAAGTAGAACGAGAGCTTTGTCACCTGGACAAAGTTGTCGTAGACATCTATTCTTATTTGCAAACTGCCTTGCCTTTTCTTTAGCAAATTCGGAAGACGAAGTTGCTAGTTTGCATGCCTCGATGATCTTTTGCCTAAGAGCAATGACGTACTCATAAGAAGATTGAGTTTCATCGCTAATATTATCGGCAGTGATTAGATCGTGAAGTAAAGACATAGGGCCGCGCGGTTGCGCGCCAAAGACAAGTTCAAAAGGGGAAAACCCCGTATGTTCATTGGGGACCTCTCTATACGCAAAGAGAGCCGCGGGTAAGACCCTGTCCCAATCCTGAGGATGATCCTCAGTTATCTTACCAAGTAAAGTTTTCAGAGTCCTATTTAAACGTTCGACCAACCCATTAGACATTGGGTGATAGATACTGCTGAGAGACCTTTTAATGTGTAGCATAGACATTACCTGTGACATAGTGTCTGATATAAGTTGAGTGCCATGGTCTGACAATATTTCTCCGGGAAAACCCAAGCGAGAAAATATCAGCCAAAGAGCGTCTGCGATGTCAGCAGTTGAGATGCTCTTGAGAGGTATTGCCTCTGGCCAACGTGTGCACATATCGACACATGTAAGGATAAATTGATGTCCTCTAGCCGACTTAATTCTAAAAGGACCGATAATATCTATTGCCATTTTTTGAAAAGGGCGAATAGGAATGTCAGCAGCCTGGATAGGCGCAGCATGTCGTGGTCCTTTAGATTTGACCTCCTGACATACTTTGCAAGAGCGACAGTACATTCGTATGTCCTTGCTCACAAATGGCCAAAAGAAAGCCGCAAGAACTCTCGACTTTGTACGGGAAAAACCCATATGTCCAGCACATTGCGAGTCATGAGCATGTTGCAATATTTGCAATCTCATGCTCTTGGGCACAAGAATTTGTGAATGAGTGGACGTAGTCGAGTCTTGTACCATACGTACAAGTACGCCGTTCTTCATAGAAATCCAAGATTTTCTATTAGTATTTTGATTAGGATCACCTTTTTTTGCTAGAATGAAGAATTTTTGTAAAGAAGGATCTTCTTCTTGCAATTTGATAAATGAGTCACGTGTAATAGTCAAGTGACTATCTTGGTCATTTACTTCATCATTATTAGTTAATGAAGTTTGAGGTGGATCCAGAGCATGTGCTCTTGTGACCACCGCATTGGTAGCTTCAATGTTTTGCTCTTCCCAAACAGCAATCTGCTGTGGGGTACATTCCCTAACTCCGTGAATACGACCAATAATAAGGTCCGCAATAGGGTTTGGAAGTAGACACGCGTGGACCTCTCCCGTGAAGAAAGGAGTAGCAATGTGTATTATAGCAGTAGGATACTTTTCCAACGTGCCACCAAATGTGACACATTTGATGACCTTTCCTGTAGCACAGGATGGATCTACAAGAGATTGCCTAACCCCGACAGTAGTACATCCAGAGTCAAACAACACTGAGACTGGATTACTATTTACAAGCCCCTTATGTAATATAAGAGAACCTCTCCCATCATGAGCAACATTAGCAGGAAGAGCGGGCAAAGGATGACCACAGCTTAAAGTACTAACGGTCTTTGGGTCAAATAAAGTACTGCATTGGATACATTTATTTGCTCTACCAAAATCAAAAGATGAGCATCCGATAGCATTATGGTCTTTATTATCATTAACCTGTTTATCTACTCCCTGAGATTCTTGTTGAACAGAGTTTGTCTGTTGATATTTTTTTCTCTTATGTTGCGATCTACCGCGACCATTATTGCCTCTGCAATTATCATTAAAGTCCCTACTGTAATTTTTATCCTGGTTTGAGTTCCAGTTTCCATAACTGTCATTACCATCTCTATACTGTTGAGAACCTCTATTATCCTGGTATTGAGGTCTCTGAGAAAAATATTTTCCTCTATACCGATTACCTTTGTGAAAAATTTCTAAAGTTAACCGGAGTAGAATAACGTGTAGTATTAGGATGTCTCCAGTTCTGGGAAGAAGAATCACCCTGGAATTGATTACTATGATTCTGGGCATAATTACGGTTACTCTTTTTATTGAAATTTTGCTGGCTACCCTGAAATTTACGCATAAAATTTTTGCCATAAGGTGCTGCCGAAGCAACTGGCAGACCTTCTTTTACTTTAGAGTTGCTAATGGTTATGTGAGGATGCGCAGTAACATACTGGCTACAGTATTCTTCCATTTCTTTTATGTTTTTAGGCTTACGCTCATGAAGAAAAGAAAGAAAAGCTTCATTAACAGAAGACATAACCTTGTCTCTAAGTAGTAAGTCCATAAGAGCTTCAAATGTACTCTCTGTTTTAGACAACTCAACCCATCGTAAAAAAGTAAGACGGATGCCTGAGATGAATTCAGAGAATTCAACTCCAGTTTCTGGTAACATGTTTTTAAATTTAAGACGATATCCGTCCTCGTTAAGTTGGTACTCTTTAACAATGCCGCCCTGACAACCTCATAGTTGTTCTTGTCAGGCACATCTACCATACCCAACAAAGTCAAAGCATCACCTCTAAGTATCTTGGACAGATGATAAACATATAATGTTTTATCTATATTATGCACCTTACATGCACTTTCAAATCTATCTAGATAAAATGTTATATCATCAATTGAAGCATTGAATGCTGGTAAATTAAGCTTGAAATCAACAGCATTAGACTTATTAGCAGATGATACCTTATTAGCATCATTAGCATTACTAGATAACTTCAACTTTTCTAACTCCAAAGCTAAGAGTTTTTCTTCATGCTCCATTTTTGCTTTTCTCTCATCAGCTTCTCTTTGTAACCTTCTTTCTTCAGCCTCAGCCTGTAACTTTCTTTCTTCAGCCTCAGCCTGTTTTTCTAATCTTTTATTTTCAGCCTCTATTTCAAGTCTCTTATTTTCAGCTTCTTTTTCAAGTCTCTTATTTTCAGCTTCTTTTTCAAGTCTCTTATTTTCAGCTTCTCTTTTTTGTTTTTCCATTTCCATTTGTAATCTTTTCTCATCTACCTGCACCTGCAGTTTTAAATTTTCAGCATCTATTCTCTTTTGTTCAGTTTGTTCTTTCATTTTCTTTTCTTCCGACTTCAATGCCTTGGCATATTGAACAGTCGCAAATTCTTCTAATTTATCACCTGTCTTCCCAAGGGCTTTACCCTGCTCAATAAAGTACTCAAATGTAGACATGATGTCTAAAATGTGAGTACAGAACCTGAAATAATTAATTATCTTATTTCAATCTTAATAGCAACAAGACTTAATAAAGTGCTTGTGTAATCACTATGTTTACCCCAATCTCTGTGGGAAACAAGACTTGACACCAACTTGTATTATCAAATGTATAATAATATCACAGGTCACCTCTTAATTATCAGTGCACTACACAAATCAGTGCATAACCATCAGTTATTTATCATAACTGCACTACAATAGTGCATAAGCAAAAAACCACCAGTTAGTTATGATAAGTGCACTATAGACCAATAGTGCATGAGCATATATGTAACAATAGTGAAAGCTAACTATGCAAGAACTATGCAAACAATAACAAGACAATGTAAACAATAACAAAGGTCACCAACAATGTAAACAATAACAAAGATCAAAGCCAAATGTAAACAACAACAAAGATCAAAGTCAATGTAAACAAAAACAAAGATCAGAGTCAATGTAAACAATAACAAAGATTAAAGTCAATGTAAACAACAACAAAGATCAAACAATATGAAAACATTCGCATAAGTCAAATAAATAAACAGCGAAACTAAAAAGAAATGTGATGACAAAATGCGAAGATATGACAAACAAATGACGCTACAGTGTATACACAAAAATATACGTAAAGAACTGAATAATAGATAGGGGAGACCTACAAATACAAACAATCGAAATCGAAACTAAAAAACAGAAAGAAAGAGAGAAAAGAAAAAGAAAAAAAAAATATACAAGAAACAAAAATAAATCACAACTCGTCACAACTAAACAGATATAGCAACGATTGTCGCTAGCTAATTTCACAGTAGGAAATTCGCACAGTCCCTAACGAAAACGCTAACAGTAGAACCTCTGTGACGTGGTATCTTCTACTGAAAGACACCGCCCAACCGAGAAAACCCGCTGAATATAAACATATAAATATACAAATACAAATAACATATAACATGTAACAAACAGCAAAAAGTGTGAAAGAATTTAGATGGCTCAGCTAGAACATAAGGGCACAGTTCACAAACAAAACAGGCCACTTAACTTCTATGTATCCACAACGTCAGCACAGTTCAGAACAGGATGTGATCAGCATTCTTAGGACAATGATCCAACGTTGATCCATATCTGCTCTCGTAAACTGCCATGACGAAGGAAATGAGCTTCTGACAGGAAACAGCTTCTGAACTTGACCTTCTGAATTCTACAAATTGACTTGAGCACTTGACCTTCTGAATCTGCAACAGTACCTCTGAGACCGGAACAGTTGTTACGGCACTTGTCCTTCTTCTTAACAGATCAGGAAATCCATTCGCTCGGTACTTGTCCTTCTAGTTGTAGACAAACTTCAATACTGCCGAGCAGCGCCGGGACGTTTCAAAATATCAACAACTGTCAGTAATGCCGCGTCTTTCAAAAAAATTTCATCAAAGGTGATGAATAGAAACTGCAACGTTGTCTTGTAGTCTGCTGATGATGTCTGGGTTTGTTGACCCCCTTGATAGCTGGTATCAGAGTAAACCAACATATGGCCACCAAAAATGATAATGGTGCGCCAAAATGCCAGGTTGAACCAACGACTGGCCACCAAAAATGATAAGGGTGGATTTGAGCTGAAATGATAACTTGCCACCCCTATCGACACCTGGTATTACAGTGCAAGATGTAGGTGTCTTCTCTGATTTAGAATGTTGCTGTGTGTGTTGCAGTAGAACAGTTCACAGGGTACACCACAGGCAACATGACGTGTAGAGTCATAGAAATGGTAACTTCGCTTTAGTTTTATACCATTTATTGCACGCCACAAAACAGTCATGATATTTATGTCATCATCAGCACAGTATAACGAATGCAGCATTCAAAATCATATTAACTGATAGTCATGTAGGATTCAATACTCCATAGTTGTATGGTAAACAGATATCATAAAGTTCTGGTTCGTGAAGCTTTATAAATAATACATATAACTTCTGCAACAGTGTCAGCTGCAGATCTTCAATGTTCATAGACAATAATAATTATTCCCTTCCTGATGCTAGCCGATCAGATGTATACAATAAGTCCGTTTACTGTCTGCACGTGAATAGCATACATGGATTACAGGTCAGCTCGACCTTTATAACCTTCCTAAGTCTAACCATCTGACTTGGACGTGATCTCTGATATAACGAATCCTGGAACACAGACAATAGTCTTGTTGGTCTAGAGCGACCCATATATATATAACTAGTTCAGGTATAAAGATACCGGTGACTTAATCCTAGTCAAAGTACCTCTCCATTTTGAATCACACAGGCGAGCAAAAAGGCGACAAAATGACGAACCTCTAGATGATAGCATAAAGTTCGATACAAGAGGAATTACCTTATTTCGGAAAATCAACCATGAACATATGCCTCCAGGCAGGCTTGAATAATACTGGGAAATAGTCTAGTTAGCTAACTAACTCACAAAGACAATGTATTTCCCTCAGAAAATCACAAGACGCAGGTCGCGTCTGCTCGCTACTCAGACCATTTCTAAACTGCCCGAGCTGGGCGGAACAACAAACGAAAACCAAGTCGAGACATGCGCAGAGCGACAATCTCTGAGTCGCCGTTCACAATAAGACGATTCTAAGAACATTCGAGATAAAAGTCTTACACAGTCGCGCCTTTTATGGTCATGAACAGAAGCGTTAAGAAAGGTTTCAGGCATCTACAACAGTTGACTGATACTACCAAATAAGGAGATATGGTCACGCTTCGTTCAAGAAATTATAGACCGAACGTGTCTCTATACAAGAGAAGGCAAACTCCTAAAAAATTGTAGTCTCGATAACTCGGATTATGTCCCTTTGACTGTAAAAAACATAATACACACTTCAGTCAAAAAATGATCATACATACGAAAAATGATCATACAAAGGCTTTGAAAAAAAGGAATTATTTGTGCGTAACACCGCCCTTATATTTGGAGCTTCCAGACGTATGAGAAACAAAACTCACAACTCCAGCCAACTCCCCAAAATACTTCTAACTCAGAGGGGTTTGTGCTAGATGGGTTTCAAACGTAGGTCTCGTGCATCGCACCCTTCTTAATTCAAGCCTTTCGAGTTATAGATTTCCATTCTCAGTGAGTTGACCTTTATATCCATATGTTGTCTTCCTATATCGGTCGTGTTAACGATTTTATCTTGAATTATGAATAGGAAAAACACAGGATTTCTCAATGCACGGACACTGATTCTTGCAAAAATCTTCACAACTATTTACTCTCTCCACATTTCCTTGTACCTACACATACATGAAGATATCCCCGTCAAAGGTAGACCATTCTCATCCTTCTCTGTCATTTCGTTCTTCTTCTTGATCTCTAATTCTAATCGTTTCGGACGATTTTATTCTTCCATATTCAATCGTCGAAGTCTTTCCTCTCTGTCCGTGGGAAACCCCGTTTCTGATTGGCTGCCCTAGATACACACAAGAAAATACCCCTGCATTCATTTTTGTGTGCTTGTATAGGCCTACTTGTGTTCCACTTTTCGGTCTTCAAACATTTAACTAGGCAATTGCGCAACATGCTACTTTTTCCTGTATTTTTCGCATCCATTCGTTTGCGAAAAATATATATTTTTCCCTCCCATTCTCACTTTCGCCAGTTTCGTTTCTCATTTAGAAACGCATTTCATTGCTGATTAAACGAGTAACTTTTTACGTAACGCGTCAATCCCTCGCACCAGACGATTTGGCGGGAGAATGCATTCGGCAAATCGCTGCAGTTTGACGAAATAACTGTGAATATGTTGGCTATCTCAGACATGGGGCCGACATTCCTCTGCATTCTCACTTGTCAAAACGTAGTTTCTCGGTGAGCGCTGAGGTGAGGCGTGAATCCCGACATCTCCCCGGGCGCACTTCCAGACATTTGTCTGGTAATTTTGCATCTGACACGTAGTTTCCTCGGTAGATTCTCAGTGTCAGGGTGGAGATCGCGCCAGCCATGCTCGCTCAGAGCAGACAGAGTGTCTGGCATTTCGCCTCTGACACGCGCGCTCACGGTCAGATAGTTGTCGTAAATTTCGAAGACACGGGTTTGGCACGTTATTGTCATGCGTCTAAGAAGACAGGAAGCGTTAAAGACGGAAAGGGGAGGCTATTGCGTAGTTTATGGAAATATTGGAAATCTTTGTCTGGTGTTTCATATATACTGGAGGGAGTTAGATTTCTTTTTCACTCAGTAACTTCGCAGTCAAGACGAGAACAAGCCTTCGTTCGATTTCTAGAATCTCTGTTAATAGAGATGTCATTTAGTATGATCGTAGTGGTTTAAGTTCTTAGTGGTTCTGTGTTGAGGTAAATCTTGTATTATTTTTCTAGTATTTTGTGAGTGTTAAAGTGTTAAATCGCTTATTTCATTTTGCTAGTTAGATTTGTGCAGAGAATTAAATTATTAAGTCTGTTATATTCTCTAGTCGACGAGTTACAGTGGAAAGCGGAATAAATTATAATTTCTAGCTTAAAATAATGTAGCCATAATGGATTTAATTTAACTGCTAATACGCAGTCGAGAATATTTTAAAACTAACTTATTAAATGACTGCTACATCTTGGGTATTGACGGAATGCGTAGGTATTCCTAATTCAGGATGTTTGATTTTTTTATACAACGTATTCCACGGGAAGTGTTAAACTATAAGACAAGCTACGCTTGCAGTTTAAATTAACAGTTATAGTATGTATAATTAATTGATATGTGTTCTTTCCATTTATATATTGTGAAACTGTGGTACCCAAACTTTGCCAGCGTTTGAGTAAAGAGATAAATCTGTGAAGAAAACAACAAACATTCTTACCTTAAAGATTTGATTTATAACTTGTGCAAGAACGTTAAGATTTTAAAGAAGTAAAAGGCCTATCGCGCCAGATTTAATTCTTCCAGAATAACACTTAAGCACAGTTCAGCCCGTTGTGGCAAGCAAAATATCAGTAACATTCCGACAGAGTTTTGACTAGTAGTGTGGTGACCAAATATAGTCATATACTGAGATAAGGCACCCAACCGGACATTCCTCATTTCTAGAAACCTACGCTAGTGACACTGTGCTCTGCTAACTTTCGTGCCCGGACAAATTTTATGTGACTTAAACAGACATCCGAAAATTAAGAACACCCAAGGAATCGTTCCCTGAGACAGAGAATTCAGTTCGTCTTTTTGGAACTGGGGATTTCTTGGTCAAGACTGCATTTACGGGTCTGTGTGAAGTTCCTAGGACAACACAATTTATGTTCCCAGAGGCAGCGATCAAAGCTATAAGTATAAATGTGCGCACATGGCCACGGCTGAATGAATAGAGTGAACGCAGGTATGAGTGTTATATTTACCGTTGTATTTTGGCACCTATTTACTGTCATAACTTTCTTCATGCAAGTTTGTTTTGCTAACAAATATTTTCCCTTACACTAGATTATAGTATCTGGTCTGTCCATACCTTAAACGGGGGAAAACTCTTAGACTCAATCATATGTATCTGGGACTCTTTGCGCTATCATCTTTCTCCTAACGGGACTGTGGGCTAACCATCGAGGGAAGATCATAACTGTGGGTCTATCAGTTCTTGTAGCATTCCTTGATTTGTTTATGACTTTGTGTATATGCCTTTTTGATGTAATTTTATATGTTGTGACGTAAGTTTACTATGATAAATAAACTTAACAATAAATTAATCGGCGTGTTGGTCAGCTCGTTCTAAATATCTATATAATCATTGTTACAGTTTTCCCACGTCTGTGTGTCTACCTGTCATCACTTGTATGTGCGTGCACGTGAGTGGTTAGAGATCTGTTAATATATATATATTTAATGTACATGTGTTAGACTGTCTGACTACTTGAAATCTGTCGTAGAAGATAAGTGAGAGAGAGAGAGAGAGAGAGAGAGAGAGAGAGAGAGAGAGAGAGAGAGAGAGAGAAGATTCCTCGCTCTCAGAGACAGCATCTATCACAATTCTACCACCTCACTCATGGAAATCTATTGCTATTACTACTTCTCACTGTGACTACCACTTATGCTAATCTATTCAGAAGGGACCAACCCAAGTCTTAATTCTCCTATCAAAAATCTACGACACTTTTCCATCCCTAACTCAAGTGCAAAGACGGGTACCTATTTACAGCTGAGTAGACTGAAGTGTGTCGATACCATGAATCGAACCTGGTACCTTTGCCACAAGAGACCAGTGCTTTAACCCCTCTGTCAATTGGACGCTCCATGAGAGCTTAATTAAAATTAATTAAGAATCGATTACTTCTTCTCAATTAAAGTTAATTGATCAAAAGCTTCATTAAGACAATGGTGCCTGAAGAATGAACAGTAGCGAAGGATAGAAGTCTCAAAGGAAGACATGCACATATGTTGTTCAAAGCTCCAACAAGAATGTGTCATGTATCTAGGGAACTAAAAATTCCCAGAAATAAGAATCTATTTAGACTACAAACTGACAATGTGCTATTTTTGAACAGAAGACCCTTAATGTGTAGAATGTCACCAAGAAACTAAACATTTCCAGAAATAAGAATCTACGTATACTACAAACTGACAATGGGCTATTTTTGAACAGAAGTACTGTAATGTGTAGAATGTCACCAATAAACTAAAAAATCCCAGAAATATGAATCTACTTATTCTACAAACTGACAATGGGCTATTTTTGAACAGAAGAACTTTAATGTGTAGAATGTCTACAAGAAACTCAACATTCCCAGAAATAAGAATCTACTTAGACTATAAAAATGACAATGGGCTATTTTTGAACGGAAGAACTTTAATGTGTAGAATGTCTACAAGAAACTAAACATTCCCAGAAATAAGAATCTACTAAGACTACAAACTGACAATGGGCTATTTTTGAACAGAAGAACTTTAATGTGTAGAATGTCTACAAGAAACTAAACATTCCCAGAAATAAGAATCTACTTAGACTACAAACTGACAATAAACTACTTTTGAACAGAAGAACTTTAATGTGTAGAATGTCTACAAGAAACTAAACAGTCCCAGAAATAAGAATCTACTTAGACTACAAACTAACAATGGGCTATTTTTTAACAGAAGAACTTTAATGTGTAGAATGTCTACAAGAAACTAAACATTCGAAGAAATAAGAATCTACTTAGACTACAAACTGACAATGGGCTATATTTGAACAGAAGAACTTTAATGTGTAGAATGTTTACAAGAAACTAAACATTCCCAGAAATAAGAATCTACTTAGACTACAAATTGACAATGGGCTATTTTTGAAAAGAAGAACTTTAACGTGTAGAATGTCTACAAGAAACTAAACATTCCCAGAAATAAGAATCTACTTAGACTAAAAACTGACAATAAACTACTTTTGAACAGAAGAACTTTAATGTGTAGAATGTCTACAAGAAACTAAACAGTCCCAGAAATAAGAATCTACTTAGACTACAAACTAACAATGGGCTATTTTTGAACAGAAGAACTTTAATGTGTAGAATGTCTACAAGAAACTAAACATTCGAAGAAATAAGAATCTACTTAGACTACAAACTGACAATGGGCTATTTTTGAACAGAAGAACTTTAATGTGTAGAATGTCTACAAGAAACTAAACATTCCCAGAAATAAGAATCTACTTAGACTACAAACTGACAATAAACTACTTTTAAACAGAAGAACTTTAATGTGTAGAATGTCTACAAGAAACTAAACAGTCCCAGAAATAAGAATCTACTTAGACTACAAACTAACAATGGGCTATTTTTGAACAGAAGAACTTTAATGTGTAGAATGTCTACAAGAAACTAAACATTCGAAGAAATAAGAATCTACTTAGACTACAAACTGACAATGGGCTATATTTGAACAGAAGAACTTTAATGTGTAGAATGTCTACAAGAAACTAAACATTCCCAGAAATAAGAATCTACTTAGACTACAAATTGACAATGGGCTATTTTTGAAAAGAAGAACTTTAACGTGTAGAATGTCTACAAGAAATTAAACATTTTCAGAAATAAGAATCTACTTAGACTAAAAACTGACAATGGGCTATTTTGAACAGAAGAACCTTAATGTGTAGAATGTCTACAAGAAATTCTACTGTCTAATTCAAATGTCTACAAGAAACTAAACATTCCCAGAAATAAGAATCTACTTAGACTACCAACTGACAATGGGCTATTTTTGAACAGAAGAACTTTAATGTGTAGAATGTCTACAAAAAACTAAACATTCCCAGACATACGAATCTACTTAAACTACAAACTGACAATGGGCTATTTTTGAACAGAAGAACTTTAATGTGTAGAATGTTTACAAGAAACTAAACATTCGAAGAAATAAGAATCTACTTAGACTACAAACTGACAATGGGCTATTTTTGAACAGAAGAACTTTAATGTGTAGAATGTCTACAAGAAACTAAACATTCCCAGAAATAAGAATCTACTTAGTCTACAAACTGACAATAAACTACTTTTGAACAGAAGAACTTTAATGTGTAGAATGTCTACAAGAAACTAAACAGTCCCAGAAATAAGAATCTACTTAGACTACAAACTAACAATGGGCTATTTTTGAACAGAAGAACTTTAATGTGTAGAATGTCTACAAGAAACTAAACATTCGAAGAAATAAGAATCTACTTAGACTACAAACTGACAATGGGCTATATTTGAACAGAAGAACTTTAATGTGTAGAATGTCTACAAGAAACTAAACATTCCCAGAAATAAGAATCTACTTAGACTACAAATTGACAATGGGCTATTTTTGAAAAGAAGAACTTTAACGTGTAGAATGTCTACAAGAAACTAAACATTTTCAGAAATAAGAATCTACTTAGACTAAAAACTGACAATGGGCTATTTTGAACAGAAGAACCTTAATGTGTAGAATGTCTACAAGAAATTCTACTGTCTAATTCAAATGTCTACAAGAAACTAAACATTCCCAGAAATAAGAATCTACTTAGACTACCAACTGACAATGGGCTATTTTTGAACAGATGAACTTTAATGTGTAGAATGTCTACAAGAAACTAAACATTCCCAGACATACGAATCTACTTAAACTACAAACTGACAATGGGCTATTTTTGAACAGAAGAACTTTAATGTATAGAATGTTTACAAGAAACTAAACATTCCAAGAAATAAGAATCTACTTAGACTACAAACTGACAATGGGCTATTTTTAGAACAGAAGAACTTTAATGTGTAGAATGTCTACAAGAAACTAAACATTCCCAGAAATAAGAATCTACTTAGACTACAAATTGACAATGGGCTATTTTTGAAAAGAAGAACTTTAACGTGTAGAATGTCTACAAGAAACTAAACATTTTCAGAAATAAGAATCTACTTAGACTAAAAACTGACAATGGGCTATTTTGAACAGAAGAACCTTAATGTGTAGAATGTCTACAAGAAATTCTACTATCTAATTCAAATGTCTACAAGAAACTAAACATTCCCAGAAATAAGAATCTACTTAGACTACCAACTGACAATGGGCTATTTTTGAACAGAAGAACTTTAATGTGTAGAATGTCTACAAGAAACTAAACATTCCCAGACATACGAATCTACTTAAACTACAAACTGACAATGGGCTATTTTTGAACAGAAGAACTTTAATGTGTAGAATGTCTACAAGAAACTAAACATTCCCAGAAATAAGAACCTACTTAGACTACAAACTGACAATGGGCTATTTTTGAACAGACGAACTTTAATGTGTAGAATGTCTACAAGAAAATAACGTAGTGTACTTTCTACTAGAGCGTCCGATTGATAGAGATGTTAGAGCTCTGGTATCGCGGCAAAGGTGCCCGGTTTCGAATTACGGTATAGACACACTCCAGTATACCCAACTGTAAATGGGTATCTGGCTCTGCTCTCTGAGTAAGGGAAGGAAAAGGCAGCGAGGAGGGGAACTGGTCACCCTACCTCTCTATGCTGGAACTAGAATTGTGAAGTCTCTAACACTTCATTCCCCTACGGCAGTCTCTGTTTTGAGCCTACCTTTACTTGACTTTCTACTAGATTGTAAGAAGTATGAACAATTGAGAATAGCAGTATTAGGTTATTCAGATGCATGCAATTGACTTATAAATGTAGAATAAATGTTGACAACAGACAAACCTAGAGAACTACAGTATATAACTTACTTACTTTTACCTACTTACTCGTTCCTCTTCTACTATGAGGAGTAGAGGTTTAGAAGAGAGAACGCCATGCTATCCTATCGGTTGTCTTCCTCCTGGCCTGGTTCCATTCTAGTTTTCGGTGTATCAGAGATTGTCTAATGTTGTCCTCCCAGCGGACTCTGGGTTGTCCTGAAGGTCTGGATCCCTGGCTCTTAGCTTTCCATACCTGCAGTGGGAGCCGATCTTCTCCCATTCTGCAGACATGTCCAATCCATCTTAGTTAGGACTTCTACTTGGGTCTGCAGGAGTTGGGTTCTTAGGCCTTGAAGTATCGTCTGGTTGCGGACCATGTCTCTTCTTGTTACTTCAACCACCTTCCTCAGATACCTCATTTCTGAGGTTTCAGTATATAACAAAAACCAAAAGAAGATATTAGGTCTAGAGAGGGTATGGCAGGAAATTGGAAGACTAGAGAGGTTCTTGTAATACATATTGATAATGAAAAATAAACAGTGACTTATATGTCATCCTTAACGCCCTAGGCTTTCCCACCTTCCACTGCCCCCCCCCCCTTTTTTTTAACGACATGACAGGTATCAGAGGACTACCATTTTAATATAAAGGAAAACTCAGACGTGCACATTCACACAATTTGACACTTTTAATTCACACTGTTTACACTAATTGGAAAGTCGAAATGATAAAATTATCAGGTAGGCCTATACCATGATCAGATATCGGCAATTAGAGATGTATCTGGAATTAGAGACACTACATGACCTAATTATAACTCATCAGAAATTAAACTGTATATTGTTCTTCATAAATTTAGAAAGAAAAAAAAGAGAAGAAAACAAAACTAACAAACAAACAATATTAGGGACTTCTTCTTCTTCGTACACTCTCAGATGTCCACTTGAATGTTTTCAAAGAAAGCAGTAGTCAGTTTGAGGCTTTTTGAATATCCGTAGAACTTTTCCACGAATGGTACAAGGTGTCGGCCAAATGCGCTTTCTCTGTTCCGCATATGTTGGGCAAATTTGAAGCAAATGTTCAGCAGTCCTTTTATCAGTGCCACAGTTACACTGATCGGTAGTTCCTATCTTTAGCTTGTTGAATAGATGGTATCTCAATCTGTTGTGGCCAGTGCGGAGTCTGAAGATTGCCACTTGTTTTCTTCTGTTGAGCTGGTAGTATGCATCATTTTGTGTGAGACCTGGTTACTCTACATCCCATCTGTATCTGTATATGACTCCCATTGAAGGCAGATGTGTCACGTGAGAACTACGAACGGAAGAGGATATGAAACATTTGGAGGGAAGGCAGTCTAGGAGATGTCATCGTTCCTGTACGGACGCTTGTTCCCTTTGTCAGTGGTTTTGCTGGGATTACATGAATGCCATTTTTGTTCATTGCTTGCCGATTTTTTCAGGTGTTCAGGATTATTGTTAGATTACTAGAAGGATGATGTGATTTCTGGTGGTTCTTTCCTGGATATTATTTACGGTAGAATCTTGCAATTATGTATTGCCGTGTTTCAGTATTGGACGTCGCCTGTGAGCGATAGTCATTATGTAGTCGCTGGTTAGATTATGTTGATGACTGTTTTGCTATTATGTTGAGCTGGTAATTTTGGCAAGTAGTTTGACATTTTCATTACATTATGTATTGCATTTCATATATTGCTAGCCGTGTGTGGCTCATATGTGTGCACCGTACTTATTAAAGGGTTATTACCTGATTTAGGTGTTATTGGATTATTCATGTCACTTACTGTGTACTGTGGTCGTACCTTTGAGACAGCGAGCGAAGTGTATAGTGTGAGTGTGTCTTAAATCCATAGTACCAGTAGGGGGTTTGTTCACACAGCACCAGTAGCCCGGTGTGCACTGTGTGTGTTCTGTGTAGCATTAGATACATATAATCTATTCTGACATCTGGGGTAACTCGTCGTGTTTAGGCGTGGAGCCTGTATGATTTAATAGTTTAGTTCCCAGCTAGCTGGCAGTATTGTTTCATTTTATTTGATAGTACGGCCTTAGAGCCTGCATTGGTGGTGATCAGGCCATTATGGTGCACACAGTATTCTAGAAGGTGGTAGGCCACTGTGTTGGTGCCTTCATATTTTTTCGTCAACTCACAGCAGTGAGTTGTTTTCTTCCGTCCAATGAAAGGTTAGTGTGTGTGTCGGTCTGTTAGTGTGTTGTTTACGGTCGTGTGACCTGACCTCGTTTACGGGCTCTGACCTATTGTCAGCGTCCAATAATGGCTACGTGTCAGTGGATTTTTGCAGTCTATTATCGATGAAATATTGTACTGTTCAGTTCCAAGTTCTTTGTTATGGTATGGTTGTTCGCCCATCACGGGTGATGAAGACCACTCTGTTCATCCAATTATTTAAGAATATGTTAGGTTAGTCTGTGGGTACGAAGGTGACTGAAGAGCCCGATGCGGGCCTGGAAAGATCTTGGACAGTGTGGGCAGGGAATGTTTGCTTCATGTGAAGGTTTTATTTCACCATCCTTTCTAGCTTGTCTCCGCTGTTCTGCTGCTGCTCTTCTGGATGATTCGCATGCTGCTGCACCTTTACGAAGAGATGTGCGCCAAGCAGTTCGGTCTTGCGCAGCAGCTTCCCATGTGTCTGGGTTTATGTCAAAGGTTTTCAATGACGTCTTTAACGTGTCTTTGAAGCGCTTCTTTTGGCCACCATGGGAGCGTTTACCCTTCTGCATCTCACCATAAAAGAGTATCTTTGGCAGTCGATGGTCTGGCATGCGGACTACATGACCTGCCCAGCGAATTTGTGACTGCATCAGAATAGTATCAATACTAGGGATACCAGCTCTGTCAAGAACGGCGGTATCCGGGATCTTGTCTTGCCATTTGATGTTCATTATCTTCCTGAGACAGACTGTATGGAAGTGGTTTAGCTTCTTTACGTGGCGCCTGTATACAGTCCATGTTTCACATGCATATAGCAGCACTGGAAGCACCGCAGCTCTGTATACCTTCAGCTTTGTCTGTAGACTAATGCCACTTCGATGCCAAACGTTGGTGTATAGTCTGCCAAATGTGCTGCTGGCTTTGGAGATCCTGGTGTTCACCTCATCATCAATGACAATGTTCTGGGATAGTGTGCTACCAAGGTATGTGAATCTGTTCACAACATTCAGTTTCTCACCATTAACCTTGATGACTGGCTCAGTATAAACTGTGCCAGGAGCTGGTTGGTACATGATTTCTGTTTTCTTCGTGTTGATGGTAAGCCCAAAGTTGGCGCAGGCTTCGGAGAATCTATCCACACTATGCTGCAGATCAGCCTCTGAGAAGGAATTGAGGGCACAATCATCAGCAAACAGAAGATCTCTGATGGTGTGTGATTTGACCTTGGTTTTTGCTTGAAGCCTCCTAAGGTTAAACAATTTTCCATCAATACGATAACTAATGTCGAGTCCTGTGTCCCCGTCTCTAAAAGCATCAGTCAGCATAGCAGAAAACATGATACTGAACAGAGTCGGTGCAAGTACGCACCCTTGTTTAACTCCATTTGAGACGGGGAAAGGCTCTGATAGCTCACCGTTTTCCTGAACTCTAGCCTGCATTCCATCATGCAGTTGCTGCACTATTGTGATAAATTTCTTTGGGCAGCCGTATTTTGCCATGATCTTCCATAGACCCTCTCTACTGACCGTGTCGAACGCCTTTGTCAAGTCGATGAAAGCTGTGTACAGGTCACAGTGCTGTTCTTGGCATTTTTCTTGTAGCTGTCTTGCAGCGAACACCATATCTGTGGTTCCACGTTCTTTCCGGAATCCACACTGACTTTCAGGTAAAAGACCTTTGTCAAGATGAGCCGTAAGGCGATTCAAAAGGATTCTGGCGAATATCTTCCCAGCGATTGATAAAAGAGAGATGCCTCAATGATTGTTGCAGTCTTGGCGATTACCTTTACGTTTATATAGATGTATAATTGAGGCATCTTTGAGATCGTGTGGGATGGTTTCACTCTGCCACATTTGCTGGAAGATCATATGAAGTTTCTCTATCAGAACTGCACCGCCATCTTTATAAACCTCAACAGGAATTGAATCGGAGCCAGGAGCCTTTCCACTAGACAGTTGACGAATCGCTTTTTTAGTTTCCTCCAGAGTTGGTACATCATCTAATGCTTCATTTATAGGAATTTGGGGCAGGCGGATGATGGCTTCGTCGTTAATAGATGATGGCTGGTTCAAGATATTATTAAAATGTTCAGCCCAGCGTTGGAGAATTTTTTCCTTGTCTGTAATTAGTGTTTTTCCATCTGCATTAAGGAGGGGAAATGATCATGATGATGTTGGACCATAGACCGCTTTGAGTGCAAGGTAAAAGTTTTTCAAGTCATGGCTGTCAGCAAAGCCTTGGATCTCATCTGCTTTATTACTCAGCCATGAATCCCGCATCTGGCGTAGTTTATGTTGGACGATTCTACGCATGTTGTTGAAAGCGTCTTTCTTGGATGTAGATTTTGGATCATTTAAATATGCTTTATGGAGATGGTGTTTCTCAGCCAACATCTGCTTTATATCATCTGAGTTCTCATCAAACCAGTCATTTTGTTTCTTGATGGAAGGACCCAGGACCTCTGTAGCAGTGTTGTAGATCTGCTCACTTAGGGCTGCCCAATTTGTTTCCACACTTTGGCCGTCTAGCGTGATAGATTTGAGACGGTCTTCTAAGGTGTCAGTAAATGACTGTTTGATTGTTGTCTTCTTTAGTTTGGTGACATCCAGCCTCTTTTGAGTTTTCTTCCCCTGAGGGCGCCTGGCTGGTTGGATACGAACTTGAAGTTTAGATACAATGAGGCGATGATCAGTCCAGCATTCGGCACCACACATGGACTTGGTCACCCGGACATCTTGCCTGTCCTTCTTCCTAACAATTACATAGTCAATTAGGTGCCAATGCTTTGAGCGAGGGTGCATCCAGGAGGTCCTGTTGCGGGTAGGAAGTCGAAAAATGGTGTTGGTGACAAGGAGGTCATGTTCTGCGCAAGTCTGGAGGAGACGAAGTCCATTACTGTTACAGCGACCCACGCCGTACCTACCAATAGTGCCATTCCAGGAGATGTTATCTGAGCCTACTCTTGCATTAAAGTCACCAAGAATGATGAGCTTATCTGCTTTAGGAACTGATGCAATGACTGCATGTAGTTCTTCGTAAAACTTATCCTTGACATCATCCTGGTTTGTCATAGTTGGTGCATACGCGCTAATGATGGTGGCATGTTTTCTTCCATAGAACAGAGGGATCTTGACCGTCATGAGTCGGTCATTTATTCCCTTTGGGGGCCCCGCTAACTTGCTGACAATTGCTGTTTTGATTGCAAATCCAACCCCTGCTTCTCGTCTTTCTTCAGTTCCTCTTCCGCTCCAAAAGAATGTATAACCTGCACCCTTTTTGCAAAGTTGGCCCTCGCCTGCAAGTCGAGTTTCACTCAGTGCTGCTATGTCAATGTTGTACCTGGCCAGTTCTCTCCCAATCAGGGCAGTTCGTCTCTCAGGTCTGTTTGCATTAAAGTCTTTGTCAAGTAAAGTGCGCACATTCCATGCGCCTAGAATGAGGGGGAAAAATCTGTCCTTTCTTTTTCTTATATGTCGACCGCCGAAGTAGGGTACCCACCAACCGCGGTAAGCTGGTTAGGTAATGGTGAAGCAGGCAATGTTTAGGGCACCTTTTCTAGCCCCTTCCTCATGCCATGGAGGTGAGCAGTGCTTTCCTAAAGAGGGCTGCTCAGACACTCAGGGGGCTGCCGAATCCCACTGCTGCTCCGATCAGTGGAAGACGACCATATGGCCTGAGCCGCCTGTGTGTAGGTCTGCGACTACGACTGCCAGCGTACCCACGCCTGCCGCTTCGCCGCTCGCCCATCGCCACAGGACTTGTTGTGAGTGGATGGATGAATGGATGAAAGAGTGACTTGCGCGGTGATTTGGATTAAAGTGAGGAAGAGTTGCGCAATTCGTCGACCTCACTCTCTCGCCTGGGTCTATCTCAATCCAGTGGCAAGACAAGTCAAGACGACTGGAGATGAAGTCAGGTGCAGTGGATGACCAGGGCTTTCTACGTGCCTTGCCGTGCTCCTTACGCTCCACAGCGCGTTGCTGGTAATCGCCGTCATGCCCGTTGAACCAACAGGTGGTTTCTTCCGCGCAGTCTATCGAATCCAGTCTTCGCATGCATGGGTAGGCAGACCCTAACTCACTGAAGGTTTATAACCATTCGGCTACCCTCACCTAGTTTAGCCGGCCTGTCAAAGCCGTTGTCCGGGGGTGGCCGCTGTCGCATGCTGACAGCTACGAGGAGCCACAGGTGAGAGCTGGATGCCAGGTTTGGACCAAAGGTGGCTGAGCTGCCCTAAAAAGGGCATGACAGCTCCTTCACCAGAGGTACTACCAATACCAGACTTCCCAACACATGTCTAAGTACGAGTGCCAAAGTACTATACTAGTGGTACAGGGTGCGTCAGACGGGTCAGTTTGACACATCTCTGAGTCATTTTGGTGGTTGGCGACACTGATGCAGGTAGAGCAGCGGAGCTTGGGGTGTTGGTACCATTTAGTTAGGGCCCAGACGGCATGTGGAGATGTCAGATGGGAAATAGCTTGGTCAACCTCGGTATAGGGTGGAAAGAGATGGTGGTTAGGTGTTTGTTGTTGCTAGGAGATTGATAGATTGGATGGTACCTCAAGTCATCGAGTTGAGCTTCTGGTCCTGTCCGTGCTACTCAGACGTGCCCAACCAAGGGTGAAGGTCCTTGCTACACAGACGTGCCCAACCAAGGGTGAAGGTCCTTGCTACTCAGACGTGCCCAACCAAGGGAGGAAGGGTGGTGAGCCTAATCCATTCTTGGCCTCTCGTGGGAAAAGATTGGATTAGACCGATTCTTATAGGGTGTGGCTGTGATTGTTTTGTGGTGGAGTCTGGCAGACGAGATTTCCAGCGACTGCCATGCTTAACATTCCAAGCCCTGTTGGTGTTAGGTGTATTCGTGTAGTGTGTATTTATATTGTCGTGTACATTCAGTAATTCCTTTGTTGTGTTTAAGTGGTGTTTTCTCTTGTTGCATCTTGCTATCTTGTAAATACATTTACAGGTATCCCTTGTTTTCTTTTGTGTGCAGTCACGCATTGTATATATTAATCTGCTTCTTCTCTTCTTGGTCTATCATCATGTTCCTCGTGACTGGAATTTTGTTTTCGTAATGTGATGTATGTGTTTATTTCATCTGTGTAGTGCTCATTTTGCCATAGGTAGTACTTGCATAATATAAATTATTGAGATTAATGATAAGTGAAGTATTATCTCAGTATAGCACCAGTGTGGGTGCCAGTAACAGACTTTGAGGTAAAAGCTACTGAGTATCAAGTTGGTATAGTGGTGTCAGAGCACCAGGAAGTTTTATCAGTTGTTATTATACAACTGTCGACTATTGTAAGTTTGTTTGAGTGTATTTCAGAGACTAAGTGGTCAGTTAGACGAAAGTTTCACAGTGATGAGACAGTAGCCAAGTGGCAAAGTAAAACTATATTCTACAAGAGATAAAGGTAGATGATGTGTATACAGTGAGAGGTGAGGTGTGATATACTTACATACATAAATATATATCTGTATATTGGAGTAGTGATATCGATATTTACTGTTATTACTGCATATTTTGCAAGCAGATAGTTATTTGGTGATATAAGTGAAATATATACGACTGAGTACTTCTATAGCAAAATCTTTAGCCAGAGATAATAGTGAACATTCTGAGTGTACACCATGGACCTACAGGCTTTCATTCAGATAGGCAAAGAATGTATGTACACCCAGAAAGAACTCATGGATTTTGCTGAAGCAAAATTTTACGCAGCTTTGAAAGAGAAGGAAGAGAGGGAGAGGATTGAGAAACAGAATGCTCTAAGAGATGCTCGAGCTGAAGAGCTAGAGATAAAAAGAAGAGATATTGAATTACAAGAAAGGAAGATGAAAGAAGAAAGTGAGTGGAAAAAGAGAGAATTCGAGTTTCAAGAAAGGAATATGAGAGAAGATAAAGAGTTACAGTAGGAAAAAGAGAGAATGAGAATAGCTCTGGAAGGGAAAATGATGGAGAAGGAAGTACAATTGAAAAAGTTAGAAGTGGGTGCGAGTGGTCAGAACTCAACTTCTGGTGGGGCTCATCGTCCTTTTAGGCTGCGTCTACCAAATTTCAATGATAAAATTGATAGCTTAGATTTCTTCCTTGAAAGATTCGAGGCCGGATGTGTGTCCTATAAGGCTGATAGGGATCAGTGGCCATCTCTTTTATCGACACTGCTAGTTGGGCCCGCGATAGAGACTTTTATAGCCTCCCTGTAGAGGAAAGGGCCGATTATGACAAAGTGAAGGAGAGATTGCTCCGGAAGTTCCGTCTGACTGCTGGCGGCTACCGGACGCGTTTTAAAAACGCGATGCCAAGCGCAGACCAGGACTTCGAGGAATTTATCTCAAAGCTAAAGCTCCTGCTGAATAGATGGATTGAAATGGAGTTAATCCCGAAAGACTATAATGCCTTGCTAGACTTGGTGCTACGAGACAAAGTGTTGTCCTCGTGTTCCAGTGAGTTTGTTGCGTTTTTCCAGGAACGTCAACCAAAGGACATTGAGTCCATTGCCCAACTGGATCACCATTATGTCCTTGCCCCCCCCCCCCCCGGGCAAACCTATCCAGAAGTCGGCTTTTTCAGAGGACTTAGTTGCCAGTGTCGGCAAAATTCAGCGCCATCATTGGCGAAACCAGTCAGGCAATGTAAACAGGGGCCAAGAGCAGAAGTATGAGAAGCCTTCCAGCCCCTATCAGCCGCGTAGAGGTAGCTCTGGGAATTTTCGATCTCATAGCAATGGTCGGCCGAGGTGGCAGAACCGACAATATGATAGTTTTAGCGACAGAGGGGAGCGCCAAACGCGAAAGCAGGTACGCTTCGAGGACTCTCGAGACGAAGACCGGTTTTGGTATAAAACCAAACATCACAAGCAGAGGAGTGGTTCCTCAGAGAGTCGATCGTCTGACTCTGATGCAGGGTCTTCGTCATCGAAGAGCTCCAACAAAAGTACACGCGATGAGAAGAAGAAAGAGCGCATGTGTGCCAATTGTGGTGACAAGAATCATTGCGCTGACAGGTGTCCCACCCCAATAGAACACGCGAATTCCGCGTTTGTGTTGGACACAATTAATAGTGAGGACTGTGCAGGGTGTCGCCCTCTTTTCCACGCGAACGAGAGGGTAGTAATTTAATGCGGGCATGCGGCACCATGTCTGTCAGCAGTCTATGAGACTGGCAAGGTGATCCTCCACGAAGGCAAGGTGGAGAATAGACCAGTCCGGGTGTTGAGGGACACCGGATGCACCACAATTGGGGTGCGTCGATCGTGCATCGACGACTCCTGCTTTACAGGCAAAACGGTAAAGTGCACCACGTTCTGGGGCAAAGTGGAGTCTTACCCCCAGGCGAGTATTAAGGGGGACACTCCGTTCCTCTCGGGTAGAGTAAACGCGTTTGTCCTTGAGGATCCGATTGCCGATTTAATCGTCTCCAATGTACAGGGAGTGCACAAGGCCATGGGTGACATGAGTAGGAGCAGTAGAAACTTATACGATGGTCCGAAAGCTAGGGATCGCACAGTTTGGGTACGTAACGTTCCCCTTAGTGCGAGTTGGCGCACACTCAGAAGAGTGTTTGATGAGGTCGCGCCCGTTAGATTTGTGGAGGTACTGTCATTGCGCAACAATACCAAAATGGCACGGGTGACTTTTGAGAATAGTTGGGGTGCGCGTAAAGCAGTTAGGCTGAAGCATATGTCCTTGCTTCAGATTCATCTGCTAATAGTCCCGCAATAGCTACGGTTAGATTTCGGGTTCGTGATCAGTAAGATGTTTCGGTTTATACGAACCGAACCTTAGTTGCTCTGACCCACGCCCCCAGTTCGATGTTGATATGAATATGTGTATTTTGTAGACTTGTACAGGTTAGGAAATGCTGTACAATGCATAGTAATGCTGTATTATGCTATGTCGTACTTTGTATTAATGTGGCATGAGGCCATACATGCACACTGTGGGCATGTACACTGTAGGCAGGTGCGCTGTGGGCAGGCATGCTGTAGGCAGGTGCACTGTAGGCAGGCATACTGTAGGCAGGCGTACTGTAGGCAGGTGCACTGTAGGAAGGACTGGCGTGCATTTATCAAAGACCTATAGAATATGATGGTCTTGTAATATTTAAGGGTCATTTTGATACTTTACTATGCCTTGTTATATGATTTATCTATCACTATGCCATAAAGGCAATATAGACAAATTTATATTCAATGTATCTGTAAATCATGGTATTATATATGTATTTTTACAGTATATAGACAGGTTGTTTATACTATGAGATTATGCCTTATTATTGATACCTTGATGTAAATAATTAATTTGTAACATTTATTGTATTTCATAGACCGGATCTGGACAGTCATTATTATTTTTCACGACTACCAGTACCTGGGACGATTAGTACATTCTCAAATTGTATTTGGTGCATGGTGTGAGATGGCATGAACGACAATGGTATGGGACAACTTTGGCGTTCTCCAGGTTGATGAGGAGGTGCCGTCTTGGCATTCTATTCGTCCATACTCCGAAGGGGGTTGGGCGTGACTCCTCCGGTGGAAGAAAACTTCATTTTCTTTCTTAAGGGGGGAGGGGGGTTGGATGTCACAGTATAAATATTATAAAATATTAAGCTGGTTACGCTGTAGAGTGTCGACAATGATACTAACTTAAAACCCGTTTGGTCAGTTATGCCAGAACGGAAGAGGATATGAAACTTTTGGAGTGAAGGCAGTCTAGGAGATGTCAGCGGTCCTGTACGGACGCTTGGTCACTTTGTCAGCGGTTTTGCTGGGATTACATGAATGCCATTTTTGTTCATTGCTTGCCGATTTTTTCAGGTGTTCAGGATTATTGTTAGATTACTAGAAGGGTGATGTGATTTCTGGTTGTTCTTTCCTGGATATTATTTACTGTAGAATCTTGCAATTATGTATTGCCGTGTTTCAGTATTGGATGTCGCCTATGAGCGATAGTCATTCTGTATTCGCTGGTTAGATTATGTTGGTGACTGTTTTGCTATTTTGTTGAGCATGTGATTTTGGCAAGTAGTTTGGCATTTTCATTACATTGTGTATTGCATTTCATATATTGCTAGCCGTGTGTGACTCATATGTGTGCACCGTACTTATTAAAGAGTTATTACCTGATTTAGGTGTTATTGGATTATTCATGTCACTTACTGTGTACTGTGGTCGTACCTTTGAGACAGCGAGCGAAGTGTATAGTGTAAGTGTGCCTTAAATCCATAGTACCAGTAGGGGGGTTTGTTCACACAGCACCAGTAGCCCGGTGTGCTTTGTGTGTGTGTTGTGTAGCATTAGATACATACAACCTATTCTGACAGGGAGTATGACATCATTATAGGGCTACTGGTTCTGATTAAAAAAAAATGCCATAAATTATATTCCTTCTACTGGGAATCGAACCCGGTGCCTTTAGAATTCGAAGCAGACGCCATACCTCTTAGCCACTCCGTCCCCCACACAAGGAAACTAATACTTTATGAAATTATGTATGAAGCCGGCCACCTCATCATGCAAAATAAATTGTTGCAAGAACATATGAATGCTTGATGCAGGTTTCCAATCAAGGGAACTACCTACATTGGTGACGTAATTGTCCATGAGGAGCAATAAGACAAAACAGGTGCTAATTTTTACGTTTACTGATTGACTCGTTGAGACTTAACTGCTGGACTAGCTCACACATAACTTCTGGACTCATTCAGAACTGCTGGACTAGCTCACACATAACTTTTGGACTCATTCAGACTTAACTGCTGGACTAGCTCACACATAACTGCTGGACTCATTCAGACACAACTGCTGGACTAGCTCACACATAACTTTGGACTCATTCAGACTTAATTGGTGGACTCGTTCAGAACTGCTGGACTCATTCAGACTTAACTGCTGGACTCATTCAGACTTAATTGATGGACTCGTACAGACAACTGCTGGACTCATTCAGACTTAATTGGTGTACTCGTTCAGACTTAACTGCTGGACTCGTTCAGCCCTAATTGGTGGACTCGTTCAGACTTAACTGGTGGACTCGTTCAGACTTAATTGGTGGACTCGTTCAGACTTACCTGCTAGACTCGCTCGGACTTAACTTGTGGACTCGTTCAGACTTAATTGGTGGACTCGTTCAGACTTAACTGCTGGACTCGTTCATTCTTAACTGGTGGACTCATTCAGACTTAACTCCTCACTTTGAAGTCAAAAGTGGTCTTTAGACGTGATTAAGAATTAAATCAAATTTTGAGGTCTCAAATTTCCATTCGTCCTTTTATTTTCTAAGAGATAAAACTGGATGAGCCGTTAGTCACGTGCCCTTTCAGAATAGTACGTGTAAAGAAATTCATAATAGATTATCCTAATTTTTTTTTCATTATGTGCGTGTTTCGCAAATTCTTCGCCCAACCTCTTCTATCTCTTTCTCTCTCTTTCCCATGATTTCGAATGCCTATGGGGATTTTCCAGTTCAATGTCGCTTTGTTATTTACCTGAGAGGCCAATAACCCAGTCAGCCGGGGATACCGGCAAGTGACCGGGTGATCTCCGCCCAATGACCCAAATAGTTGGGGATCTCCAAGTGACCGAGTGAGACCGCACAATGATACAGTAGCCGGGGATTTCCAGTTGACCGGGAGGGGAACGCCCAGTGACCTAGAATATCAAGGATTTCCCCGGGGACAACAACTTCAGGATATTCACTCATGGCGCAGGAGATTAGGGATTCCCGACTTGGCTGAGGTCAGTGACCGCTGTTAACTGTATATATGAAAGACTACACTGGTTATTTTTTACTCACATCTGCAAAAGCCCTGAACAGACAAGCCAGTAGCAGGAAATTTCTAGCGTGTAATCTGTCAGACCAGAGGACCAAAGAATTGCTTATACAGTATATGCCGTCTTTGAGCCAAACTCAATATTGTAATCAAAGCGGCTCCCTGGTGGTGACGAACGCAGGTGAACTCGCAGTCATGTAGTGAAACCTTGCAATATACAGCTACGCACTATTCCAGCAATTTGGCCGGGGGAAGAAAACTTGCAGAGATATTGTGAAGTCATACAGCAGCAACAACATTCATGATAAGTGCTTTTTTAGAAAGGACCAAACATTCAAAGATATTGTGTCATACCAGTCAGTGATTAGAAATAATACATAAACCTCAGCCACAGTGAAAGGGTACCCTAATAATAAACATAACTTTTGTGTAGACTATTTTTATCTCCCTTTACCCAGTGCTGTATACATATAACAATATATATATAAATATTTTTATTTTCTCTCTTTCGTGTACCTGTAACCAATTTAGCTTGGTCTAATATATATTCATTAAAAAGAATTTCACTCTTGTTTCTTTCTTTTCACTAAATGTCCTGTATTGCTTGGTAGTTAAATGTTTTTGTTAATCATTATCTTAATTACCAGCTGGTTGTCTCATGAGCCATATCAGTACCTCAGGGGAAGTGTGGCTGAAGACCTAACATACTCTCAGGATCCTTGATGGGATTTGCTTCTTTGCTTAACTGAGAATAGTTTAAATTTCAGTCTCCTGAAACATTTCTTCCTACAAATGTCGGACTATCACCTACAGCAAGCCAAAAGACATTGTGGAAGAGATTGGTACTCTCTTTTATTTCTTCTATCTATCCTTTCTTCTACCCTGTCGCCACAAACTGGGGGGGGGGGGGGAGGGAGGCCTCGTCCGGGATGAACTCATTGCATCTCTATGTTCCTTAGACTACAATTAAATTATTGCTAATATACATTTTACTTTTGGGTAACAAACTTTGGTTAATAGTTTGGTTATCGAGTAATCTTATACAGATTCCCAGTACACTTTGCACGTAACTGGTTTGATCTTATATGCAGTATATTGCACAGATAGAATAGTACACACAATATAATTGGTGACTGGTCTTCTAGTATATGGTCCAATTTATTAGTTAACTTTGTATACAAGGTTTAACTGAGCTAATTAACTAAGAGCTATCCTATAGGTTGAAATTGTTGTTGTTGCAAAATTTTATTTTATTGTTGTGGCAGTAATACACTATATAATTAATATTAGAAGTATTACTTTTACCTGTATTGGTTTGTGAGTAGGTTTCTTCAGGCTCATTCGACTTGATCCAATATTGCAATGGCAGAAATAGCAAAAGTAACAGCTGTGTTAACTGAGAGTGGAAAAGAGGTGAGGCTTACTGGAATAAAGCTTGCAGACAATGTATCATCAGAGATGAAGAGCATCAGAGGGGCAGAAGCGGAGAGGGACAGGGAAATCAGAGCGGGAGAAGCGGAGAAGGATCGTGATATCAGAGCGGCAGAAGCGGAGAAGGATCGTGAAATCAGGGTGGCAGACGAAAAAGAGAAGGAACGACAGCATGCCCTAAAAATGAAGGAACTGGATGTGGAAATACTCTCAAAAAGCAAGGAAGCTGGGAGCAATTCCGAAACTTCATCTTCTCTGCCCTCGCCCCTTCAATCTGATAGTGCATCAGCTCTCCTTACACCACACCTGGGACCGATGGCCTTCCCTCTGGAGCCATTTTTGAAGGGAAAGGATACCATGGACAGCGTTTTGGACCGGTTTGAGAGATTTGCTTCTTCATTCGGGCTGGACCGAAAGAGGTGGAATCTGAAACTCTCGCAATGACTCTGGGGTGCTGGCTATGATGTATTTTTAAAACTGGCTCCACATGAACAGGATGACTATGATTGTCTTAAGAAAGCCCTCTTAGCTCGCTATGAATTGAACGCTGAAGCGTACTGTAAACGGTTCAGAAATTTCCGTAAGGAAAATGGAGAATCGTACGCCCAGTATGCTGCTCGCCTGGAAGCTTATTTGCAGAAATGGCTCACTCTCACGTATTTCGAGGAATCTTACGAAGGGCTGCAAGAATTAATACTAATGGAGCAACTGAAAGAAATGATGAGCCCTGAGAAGAGACGATTTCTGGTAGAAAACGGGGCAGAAAGGTTAAATACTTTAGTTACATTATCTGAACGCTTTTAGAATGCACAGACTGAGACTCTAACCTGCAGACGGAGATATACAGACTACCCAGCTCGGCAGACTGCGCCTAACAGCTCCAATAGTATTACAAGCTCAAAGCCACACTACATGAAAACTAACCATGACAGATCTAACAATGGGCAACCCCACAAGAACACGGAAAAGAAAACTTCCTATACAGCAAACACAGAGAGGGATGTGTGCCAACACTGCCGGTCGCCTAAACATAGTTCTCGTGATTGTAAGCGCCGACCCCTCCCAATGAATGCAGCTTGCATAACAACCAGATTTCACAACCCTGAGCCCTCAAAGGATGACACAGATTCCTCGAAGCGACCAGCTGTCATTGAATCTGTTATGGTTAATGGGGAGAGAGCTCTCTGTTTGTATGACACTGGATTATCTTTTGACGCAATCGTCGCAGCTTCTCTTGTTAATTCTGACCAAATTACAGAGGAGACGATTGAAATGAAAGGACCACCAAATCTGGTGCGCCCATGATTCTACCAGTGTGCAAGTTTCAGGTTCAATCGCGGTATGTGACTGGAGAAATCAGAGCCGCTGTTCTAAAGGATCCCATCTACCCCTGATTTTGGGCTGTAGATATGTGTTCCTAGGAGAACCAGCCCGGCCTCTGTCAGTTGCGGTCGTACAGACCAGGGATCAATGCAGGCAGAACCCTGAGTCTAGAACTCCGACCAACATCTTCCCAGAAGAGTTGAAGAAGGCACAAACAGCGGATAGCACTTTGTCGCCTTGTTTTTAAAAACTTCTAAGTATCATACCTCGCCTCTCAAGGAAGAGATTTATAAGAAGAATGGTCTGTTGTACCACAGAGCAGGCAAAGGAGCGAGCAAACACTCACAGCTGATTGTCCCCTCATCCTATAGGACCCAAATATTAGAAATGGGCCATGCCTTACCTTTCAGCGAAAACATGGGAATTGGAGCAACCATGCAGCGCATTTCTTGCCACTACTATTGGCCAGGGATGAATGCAGACATCAAACGGTATGTTCAGTCATGCGCATAGTGCCACAAGGTGGCTCCTAAGCACTGGGTAGCTCCTGTAACTTTAGGAGAAATGCCTGTAACAGGTACCCCGTTCGAAAGGGTGGCAGTCAACATTGTTTGACCCCTGATTAGGACAAAGAAAAATAAAAGTGTCGCGGGAGGCGAGTAAGTCTGCAATTAAATTCTTAAAACCTATTGGTAATATTTTGTCGATAAATTTCTCAAGGGATGAGAAAGCAGTCCGAACCAGACACCGTCTTAACCAGTCGTGGGAAACCCACCAATTTTGCAGGTATGTTTACATAACTATGAGACAGCGATCGGCGTAAGCTTTGGAAATGCAACAACATTCACCTAGAATGTTTAAACAACAAGGGGACAGTACATCAATAGTCCCTCGACGGACCATCGAGGTAGCCGCCAAACCGACCCCGTTGTGTTTACACAAAGCCAGTAATACCCTGTTAACCAAACATAATGGACAGAGCGCCGAGGCAATTTTACAATGAGTATTGTGTGCAGCCAGATCTCACGGTACGAGCACAGAAATATTGAAGTAACGGAGACACAGAGTCTGAGCGGATAACAACATGAAAGGAATGAGAATACGAAATTATAACGAGAAGAACAACACTGCACAAGACACTCAAAAAACAACACAGACAGATTGTCTGGGAGAGGAAAAACAAGAAAACGATAATAGCAAAATATTACAGGAAATTTACACAGTAATGAGGACTGAATGTCTGACTAAAGGAAAACAAACGAAATTTCACATGACACAAGAAGCGACCCGAAAAATCGCCATAGGCGATTCAGACGAGATATATCCCAACTAAATTTGTCGCTCGGCATTGCAAGAGACTGCATTCCGCCAACCTACTTGGATTCTAGATTTCAGGAGGAAGATTTCAGGACGTGTGTCAGGGAAATTCTTTATATGGACACCAAGGTTAGTGTAATATAGTTTGTACCTTATCATTATTATATCTTAACTTCAGTCAGATAATATATATATATTTTCCATAAATATAACACTGTAAATACCATTCACGTTTATTATAATATTATATTTCATACTCATAAGTACAGGTTGCAATAAACACCATGCAGAGAATTATTATATTTTTAAGATTGCACAGTTTCCAGTAACTATAACGAGGAAAATACAAGACACTTTTATTTTGCCTCTTTCATTACCTGTTAACCGTGCAGTAAACACCGCGCAGTCATTCATTATAGTGATAAGATTTCACATACAAGAACACACTACAGGAGTAACATAGATTACGGGGTACTTATAAGGGTTTGTTATTTTTATCCATCACAGTGGTAGAGACAGAGACCATTTGAGATAACTCATCCATAGTCTTACTACCCTGTTGGCGTTAATCACAGGACAAGTGCTTTAGAGTAGGGCCGACCAGAGATACTGCAACGACACGCATCTCACATGTAATTAACGGCAACGAACCTACCAATACTCAACAGGGGTTTAGAAAGGAACTTGCCAAACGGTGAAGGAGCTTTCTGTCATCGACCACCCACACAGAAAAGTAAGCAGAAAATACCCAGAAAGATTGCTGCATTACTATGGGCTGTCCACGTGAATTTTATGATCAGAAGTTGCAGAAGCAAACGGATGATTTTTACAACAAGTGCCTTTGAGAAATCGTGATCAGAAGTGGCAAGAGAAGACGGAAGATCTTGTAAACCCAGTGCCTACAAAATGTATCGAGATCCTACATTACCTGCAGTAATGGACAGATTCTCCCCGTAAAACTGATGCGCAAACAAATTCAACTATATACCAGATTTTACCATCATCCCCACCTGAGAAAAATATCTTCACCACACAGGGACATCTGCATATCAGACGAAGTCTCCACCACATAACATTGCTTCAACACAATCTAGGAACACGCCACCTCAGACTGCATGGCAATGTCAACACTCGCTTTGTGAAGAACAAAAGAAATGGCCATCGACACCTGACGAAATAAAGTGGACCGTCCAGTATTATTGAGTGCAGACAAAGTCTTGTCCAGTGTATACAAATACCCAGAGTTATATTGACAGTCAGTCAGAGACCCGAAACAAGATATCCTTTTGTTAGTATTTAGGAGTGCTTACATTTCATCATTATCATCCCATAGCAAAGATTTAAGATTCATTTGTGTATTTGCATTGACTAATATCTTTCTTCACAGGGATAATTAATGTCATTCCTAGTTGCATTTGTATTAGTGTAATTGAATGTTGATATATTTAAGTAATTTAATAAATGTTGTAGTTGTGGTTGCATTACCAACCCACGTTATTACATATATAGAGAAGGAAAGAAAGTGTGCGAAAGAGACATCCTGTTCTTCCGGTCTTCCTCTTCTGTTCAATCAGTGTATAGGGGAAGTGGGGGCTCGTTAGCATTATAATATAGAGAGGGGGATAGAGTGGTAGGAGTTACAGTGTCACGAGATTCAGAATCACTGGGACTATCTGCAGGGAACTTATCCCAGAGTCTTTTATTCGCCTTCTTCACTCCTGCTGCCTATTTCCAACAGGTTGCCAGGCAAATCTGAACCATTGACAAAGCCGGCACCACACAGATAACTCTCTTTGGTTACCCTTCGGGATAACCCTGTGACATTAAGTGGAGGCTGTCGTCCTGGATAGTACCTTGGGGCCTGCCCTAGACCAAAACATGAAATAATTCTTTTTTGCAAATTTTGTATAAACCTATGCACTGTCTTCTATACTGTTCCATATTCTACTTAGGTAGAGGGAAAGAATACAGATTAGAATATTAGATAACTAGATATTCATATTTAATTAGATTAGAGATTCATTTTATATTAAATAAGACATGAACATATGTTAGAATATTATACCATTTTATTTTATTTACACTTTATTACTGCATCTAGTTACCACTATTGATTTGTTGTCATCATTATAAAATTTACCTGAACTTTCAGTATATGTGTAGTACCACGTGGGTCACTAACAAAAGGCATTGTTGAAGTCGGACGCATTGAACGAGCGACCCGACATTGTGTAGTCCTTTTGTTCACAAGTGGACAATAGCGGCAAAGCCACTGAGACAAAACATTTTAGTATTGTTTTCTTAAGAGGCAGACGGTTTATAGTCAGAAATATTTGACTGATATCCTCCACAAGTATTAGAATTTTATGGTCAGGTTTTTGTTTAAATATTGGCATATATTGGTACGAGTGTCAATTTTATAGCGAAGTGTACGGGAAAGTTTGTTGTGGTTTCTCCCTTTGGCAAAGGGCTCGATTTTTTTCTCGCTCTAAATTTTGTTTTTCTCTCACATAATTTTGAGTTGCGACAGGCAAATTGAAATCTAGCTTGATCATTGCTGATTGGACGCAAATTCGCGCTGCGCTTATCCAGGAAGCAACTAGTTTAAAACTAGAAAAAGGAGAACTTGTTGAATATGTGGAAAAAGTTTTAAAGTGGCACATGGCAGCTGAAGAGAGGAAACTAGCACTAGAAGATCGACTGGCGGCAGAAGTAGAACAAACAAGATTGAGGTTAGCAGCGGGGAAAGAGGAGAGAAAAGCAGTGAGAGAGGCCGAGAATATGAGAATCAAGGCAGAGGGAGAGCTCGAACTTAGTATAAAGAGGTTGCTTATAGCATATGAACAACCCACAAAAATTAAACCAGAAATATTTAGTTCGGCCCATAACGGGGCAGATGAGCTAACAGATCGCCTAGAAGACACACCCTCTTCGCATTGCATTACGTCAGGTGCAAAGAAACCCGAATGGAAAGCTGATTCTGAGAAGGCAGAAACCTTCAGTCATCCGCACACGTTTGCAGGTGAACATTGCCGAAGTGAGCAGACCTCTACGGGCCCCGTGGAACGACAACTGCAGGATTTCACCCTGCCCGCTTTCCTTGGGTGTGGTTAATTCAGTGGATTCCAGACACCTCTGCAGAGATAATGGAAAGTTATTAAAATGCACAGAAGAACCTACGCTAATTGCAAGCGGTACCTTCGATGGATCTTGCAAGGAGACTTCGAATAAATCAATTTCACCTGGCATCACAGGGAAGAAGAAAACAGGAACTTGTCTCCTGACATCAGGAGGACAACTATTACATCACTCCCCCTGCCTTTCTACGTGGAAGAAAGAGACCGGACAGAAGCGGGCATTCGCTATTATCCATTGAGATAGACAGATGCCCAAGTCGCCTAAGTCTGCCTTTCCCCCGGACGAGGGAAAGCCAGATCCTACCACTTTTAAAACTTACGGAGAGAAATGTGGGCCTTTAGAAGGGATAAATACACATACTATTATCGGGATAGGGTGGACGAAGGACACGGAGGCACCCACGACTCTCTTCAAAAGGAGGTAGAAGAGGATCACGAGGAGAACAGTGTGGTAGAGCCGGCGGGGATACAGCAGCTCAACACCCACGGGACTCCGATTCTATATGTAGGCGAGACAAAAACTAAGCGGATAGACAGAAGGAAAGACACCAGGCGACACAAGAGGAAACAGCTTGGTGTACGCGCTTTAGGCAAGGCACAGCGCCGACGCGCAAAATTTACAACACACTGTACCCGATATAAAAGGACAGATTGGTTGCACCGTATCTTGAATGATGACCATTCCACGGGCAAGATACACAAGATACGTAATAAGGACAAACAATGGCCAACTTTGATCCGTCGTCGGATTCAAAGATCGTCTAGCAAGAGAAAGAAGTGAGAAAACATTGTTTATGTGGACAGAACGAAGAAAGACACCCATAAATTTGATGTCAGTCAGAATGGGTCACGCAAGAGAAAAAAGGAGGTTAAACCTGGCAAAGAATGTTACCAGGACGCTAAGGCGAAAGGGTGGAGAAAGAAAGGTGATCTTTCATGGACGGCAATTAGCGCCTGGATTCCCACGGGACGCAAAGTTGTTAATAGAGAAAGAGTGGAAGAGCTATTCGATTCCAGGCTGGAATTCGATTCGATATTCAGGTCAAGACTGGTTAGACCAGGGCAATTGAGTGATGGAACTGTGGAAATTCCGTTCACAATTAACGGCGATCCTCCAATGACGGCGGTTATCGCCCTGACTCCCATTGAAGGCAGATGTGTCAAGGAAGAACTACGAACGGCAGTTTTAAATGATTATAGGTATGAATTCATTGTAAACTGCAAATATGAGACTTTAGGAGACACTCGTCAATCAAAAGTCACAGCTGCAGGGCAGACAGGTGAACAAGCGAAGGAGAAGAGACAAGGAGACAAGTTTGACTTCCATCCGCAAGAGCTGAGACAAGCTCAAAACAACGACAAATCGGTAGAACTTTGTTTTAAGAAGAGACTGAAGGGAGAAAATTCATCGCAACCAGAAGACTGCTTTAAGCAGCAAGGACTACTTTTGAGGAGAATAGGAAAGCGCGGATATGAGTATAAGCAACAGGTAGTACCAGCACGATATAGATTTTATATCTTAGGTATGGGACATGTTAGTGGTCAAGTCGGACAATGTATCACGATGCAAAGAATCACACGTCATTATCATTGGCCGATAATCGCAAGGGACAGGGAACAATTTATCAGATCATTCCTTGAGTGCCAGAGAGGGGCATTAAATCATGGAAAAAAGTGAGGAAGCCACTAGTGAGGTAAACAGACCACGCATGAGGAAGAGAAGGCGTCAGCATGACAGAGAATATAATACGACTGGTCCCAGATGTGAGCTAGAGATAGGCACACAAAGTTTACTGTGTATGCTTAGCAAACAGAACAGGGTACAAATTGGATAGCACGGGCCATACACAGTGGTCGAGAAGGCATCTCGAACCAATTATAAGATTCCAGTAGAGGATCAGCTGGAAATATATAATAGTATTCTGCTAAAGAGATATTTAGCCAGAGACATAACTGAAGCGGCCAACTTCAGGACACGAGCAGCCACAAAGCATTTGAATAAAGGAAATCCGAACTCAGCACTGCAGCCCAAGGCGGCTAGACAGTCATCTGCAGGCGTGCAGAAAATCACAGCCCACTCTACAAACGTAGTCGAGCAGGGGGACAACGCTTGGCCACGGTCACGATATTAAAACAGGCAATGGATCAGCCATTTATAGCTGATATAGGAGAAGCAACTGAGGAAGATTGCGAGAAGAATGATTTGGACGAGGAGAACGAGGGGGTGAACCAGGATGATGAGGAGGATCGTAATTCTTCTTTCTTCTTTGACTCTCAGCCGCCGACGGTCAAAGCAGTCAGTGGCCAGCACGCCTGGTGGCGTCTTGTAGGGCAACAACAAATTGATTCCACTTTGCTCGGTCAGCGGCCATCTTTCGTACAGTGCCCCAACTCTGGTTCATTCTTTGCATCTCAGCCTCCACAGTACGCCACCAAGTTGTTTTTGGTCGTCCTCTCTTTCGTTTTCCCTCAGGGGTCCATAGCATAGCTGTTCTTGTGATGGCATCGGGGTCTCTTCTGAGGACATGGCCAACCCAGCTTCAGCGTCTGCCAGCTATGATGGTGTGCATGTCCTCTTGCTTGCTTCGAGTAAGCAGATGTTGGTTGGTGATGATATTCGGCCAAAAGATTCGGGGAATTTTTCTTAGGCATGTTGTGTGAAATTTAAGAAACGATATCAATTTGCCAAAAGCCAGGAAAAGACATTGACTGATGATATAGACCAGCATTTTAACACCATTTCAACAATATATAAGGAAAGTAGCAAATCATGCTTAGGATTCCAGGAAAGGAAGAAGCAAGACTGGATAACACCAGAAACACTAAACACCATAAAGATGAGAAAGGAAATGAAAAGAAAGAAAACAGGAGCGAAGTCCCCCAGGTTAAATCAACTATATAGCGAACAGTACAGTCAACTGGACAGGGAAGTTAAACGCCAAACCCGAGCCAACAAAAGGAATTTCCTAGACGATCTTGCAAAACAGGCAGAAGAGGCAGCACTGAGAAATGAACAAAGCACAGTATACAAAATAACTAAATTCATCAGCGGAAAACAAGGTGCAAACAATATTACATTAGTAAGAGATAAGCAAGGTAATCTCATTAAGACAGCAGAGGGACAGGAAACAAGATGGGCAGAGCACTTCAGAGAAACTCTGAAAAAGGAAATACCAGAGACACAATTGAATGTTCCTGAGGCTGAAAACGATCTAGATGTAAATACAGACATTCCACGAAAAGAAGAAATCATCACGCAATCAAAGGGTTAAAGAACGGTAAAGCTCCGGGCCATGATAACTTAAATGCAGAGCTATTTAAGACAGACCCTGAGCGAGCAGCAGAACTATTAGAACCACTATTTGCACAAGTGTGGAAAACGGGGACAACACCATCAGAGTGGAACAAAGGAATAATTGTCAAATTGCCCAAGAAGGGAGATCTTTCAGACTGCAATAATTGGAGAGGAATCACTCTTCTCTCAGTTCCCAGCAAAATACTAGGCAGGATAATTATACAGAGAATTTCAAAGGCAGTAGACTACAAACTGAGGAAAGAACAAGCAGGATTTAGAAAGAACAGAAGATGTGTAGACCATATATTCACTCTCAGGAACATTATAGAGCAGTGCTCAGAATGGCAAAGACAGCTTTACATAAATTTTGTTGATTTTGAAAAGGCTTTTGACAGCATACATAGGGACAGTTTATGGAAAATACTGAGGGCTTATGGAATTCCAAGCTGCATAGTGTCAATCATAAAAAGCCTCTATGCCAACTTTACGTGTAGTGTTGGGCAGAGCAACCTAACCTTCGAGGTGAAGACAGGAGTACGACAGGGATGCCCCTTATCAACCACTCTATTTTTAACAGTCATAGACTGGGTGATGCGCCAGACAACAGAGGGCAGTCCAAGAGGAATAAGATGGACTACATTTTCAACATTGGAAGATCTGGAATATGCAGATGACATTGCACTGCTGGCACATTCCCATCAACACATCCAGGAAAAAAACGGATAGACTTAATAAATTTAGCCAGCAGGTGGGCTTGAACATTAATTTAAAGAAGTCTGAGGTCATGACGCTCAATGTGAGCAACCCTGAGCCCACATCAGTAAGGAATCAGCAACTGGTACAGACAGATACCTTCACATACCTAGGAAGCATAGTAACACCAGACGGTGGGGCAGGCAAAGACATCAACATCAGAATGAATAAGGCAAGAACAGCCTTCTTTAGCCTAAATAACATCTGGAAGTCCTCCCAATACAGCACAAGCACAAAATTAAGATTATACCAGAGTTGCGTGCTTTCTGTGCTTCTCTATGGTGCGGAATGCTGGAGAGTCACGGAGAAGGAAATGTCAAAATTGTCCTCTTTTCACACAACATGCCTAAGAAAAATTCACCGAATCTTTTGGCCGAATACCATCACCAACCAAGATCTGCTTACTCGTAGCAAGCAAGAGGACATGCATACCATCATAGCTGGCAGACGCTGAAGCTGGGTTGGTCATGTCCTCAGAAGAGACCCCGATGCCATCACAAGAACAGCTATGCTTTGGACCCCTGAAGGAAAGCGAAAGAGAGGCCGACCAAAAACAACTTGGCGGAGGACTGTGGAGGCTGAGATGCAAAGAATGAACCAGAGTTGGGGCACTGTACGAAGGATGGCCACCGACCGTGCAAAGTATAATCAATTTGTTGTTGCCCTACAAGACACCACTAGGCGTGATGGTCACTGACTGCTTTGACGGTCGGTGGTTAAGGATCGAAAAAGAAGAAGAATGTTGTGTGAAAAGAGGACAATTTCGACATTTCCTTCTCTGTAACTCTCCAGCTCTCTGCGCCATAGAGAAGCACAGAAAGCACACAGCTCTGATATAATCCTAATTTTGTGCTTGTGCTGTACTGAGAAGATTTCCAAATGTTGTTTAGATTAAAAAAGGCTGTTCTTGCTTTATTCGTTCTTTTGTTGATGTCTTTGATTGCCCCGCCGTCAGGTGTTACTATGCATCCTAGGTATGTGAATGCATCTGTCTGTTCCAGTTGCTGATTCCGTACTGATAAGGGCTCAGGGTTGCTCACATTGAGCATCATGACCTCTGTCTTCTTTAGGTTGATGTTCAAGCCCACCTGCTGGCTATACTTATTAAGTCTATCCGTTTTTTCGTGGATATGTTGATGTGAATGTGCTAGCAGTGCAATGTCATCTGCATATTCCAGATCTTCCAATGTAGAAAATGTAGTCCATCTTATTCCTCTTGGATTGTCCTCTGTTGTCTTGCGCATAACCCAGTCTATGACTGTTAAAAATAGAGTGGTTGATAAGGGGCATCCCTGTCGTACTCCTGTCTTCACTTCAAAGGTTAGGTTGCTCTGCCCAATGCTGCACGTAAAGTTGGCATAAAGGCTTTTTATGATTGACACTATGTAGCTTGGAATTCCATAAGCCCTCAGTATTTTCCCTAAACTGTCCCTATGTATACTGTCAAAAGCCTTTTCAAAATCAACGAAATTAATGTACAACTGTTGTACATTAAAGAGAGGATCGTAATAGGGAGAAGATAACCACAGCCGACAATAAGGAATGTAAAATGCATCCTGACTAGCATGAGTCTTCGCAAGCTAAGACTTGGTGCGGGGGACATATGTCGCGGGAGGCGAGTAAGTCTGCAATTAAATTCTTAAAACTTATTGGTAATATTTTGTCGATAAATTTCTCAAGGGATGAGAAAGCAGTCGGTTGTTTTTGCCCTTGTCCGAACCAGACACCGTCTTCACCAGTCGTGGGAAACCCACCAATTTTACAGGGTATGTTTACATAACTATGAGACAGCGCTTGGCGTAAGCTTTGGAAATGCAACAACATTCATCTGGAATGTTTGCACAACAAGGGGACAGTACATCAATAGTCCCTCGACGGACTATCGAGGTAGCCGCCAAACCGATCCGGTTGTGTTTACACAAATCCAGTAATACCCAAGTATTGTGGCTGGTAACCAAACATAATGGACAGAGCGGCGAGGCAATTTTACAATGAGTATTGTGTGCAGCCAGATCTCACGGTACGAGCACAGAAATATTAAAGCAACGGAGACACAGAGTCTGAGCGGATAACAACATGAAAGGAATGGGAATACGAAATTATAACGAGAAGAACAACACTGCACAAGACACTCAAAAGACGACGCAGACAGTTTGTCTGGGAGAGGAAAAACAAGAAAACGATAATACCAAAATATTACAGGAAATTTACACAGTAATGAGGACTGAATGTCTGACTAAAGGAAAACAAACGAAATTTCACATGACACAAGAAGCGACCCGAAAAATCACCATAGGCGATTCAGACGAGATATAACCCAAATAAATTTGTCGCTCGGCATTGCAAGAGACTGCATTCCGCCAACCTACTTGGGTTCTAGATTTCACGAGGAAGATTTCATGACGTGTGTCAGTGAAATTCTTTATATGGACACCAAGGTTAGTGTAATATAGTTTGTACCTTATCATTATTATATCTTAACTTCAGTCAGATAATATATACATATTTTCCATAAATATAACACTGTAAATACCATTCACGTTTATTATAATATTATATTTCATACTCATAAGTACAGGTTGCAATAAACACCATGCAGAGAATTATTATATTTATAAGATTGCACAGTTTCCAGTAACTATAACGAAGTAAATACAAGACACTTTTATTTTGCCTCTTACATTACCTGTTAACCGTGCAGTAAACACTGCGCAGTCATTCATTATAGTGAAAAGATTTCACATACAAGAACACACTACAGGAGTAACATAGATTACGGGGTACTTATAAGGGTTTGTTATTTTTATCCATCACAGTGGTAGAGACAGGGACCATTTGAGATAACTCAGCCTTAGTCTTACTACCCTGTTGGTGTTAATCACGGGACAAGTGCTTTAGAGTAGGGCCGACCAGAGATACTGCGACGACACGCATCTCACATGTAATTAACGGCAACAAACCTACCAATACTCAACGGGGGTTTAGAAAGGAATTTGCCAGACGGTGAAGGAGCTTTCTGTCATCGACCACCCACACAGAAAAGTAAGCAGAAAATACCAAGAAGGATTGCAGCATTACTAAGAGCTGTCCATGTGAATTTTATGATCAGAAGTTGCAGGAGCAAACGGACAATTTTTACAACAAGTGCCTTTGAGAAATCTTGATCAGAAGTGGCAAGAGCAGACAGAAGATCTTGTAAACCCAGTGCCTACAAAATTTATCGAGACCCTACATTACCTGCAGTAATGGACAGATTCTCCCCGTAAAACTGATGCGCAAACAAATTCAACTATATACCAGATTTCACCATCTTCACTACCTGAGAAAAATATCTTCACCACACAGGGACATCTGCATATCAGACGAAGTCTCCACCGCATACCATTGCTTCAACACAATCTAGGAACACGCCACCTCAGACTGCGTGGCAATGACAACACCCGGTTTGTGAAGAACAAAAGAACAGGCCATCGACACCTGACGAAATAAAGTGGACCGTCCAGTATTATTGAGTGCAGACAAAGACTTGTCCAGTGTATACAAATACCCAGAGTTATATTGACAGTCAGTAAGAGACCCGAAACAAGATATCCTTTTGTTAGTATTTAGGAGTTGCTTACATTTCATCATTATCATCCCATAGCATAGATTTAAGATTCATTTGTGTATTTGCATTAACTAATATCTTTCTTCACAGGGATAGTTAATGTCATTCCTAGTTGCATTTGTATTAGTGTAATTGAATGTTGTTATATTTCAGTAATTTAATAAATGTTGTAGTTGTGGTTGCATTACCAACACACGTTATTACATATATAGAGAAGGAAAGAAAGTGTGCGAAAGAGACATCCTGTTTTTCCTTTCTTCCTCTTCTGTTCACTCAGTGTAATATGGGAGGTGGGGACTCGTTAGCATTATAATATAGAGAGGGGGATAGAGTGGTAGGAGTTACAGTGTCACGAGATTCAGAATCACTGGGATCATCTGCAGGGAACTTATCCCAGAGTCTTATATTCGCCTTCTTCACTCCTGCTGAATATTTCCAACCGGTTGCCAGGAACTCTGAACCATTGACAAAGCCCATTTCATTTTATTAACACTTTATTACAGCATCTAATTACCACTATTGATTTGTTGTCATCATTATAAAATTTTCCTGAACTTTCAGTATATGTGTAGTACCACGTGGGTCACTAACAAAAGGCATTGTTGAAGTCGGACGCATTGAACGAGCGACCCGACATTGTGTAGTCCTTTTGTTCACAAGTGGACAATAGCGGCAAAGCCACTGAGACAAAACATTTTAGTATTGTTTTCTTAAGAGGCAGACGGTTTATAGTCAGAAATATTTGACTGATATCCTCCACAAGTATTAGAATTTTATGGTCAGGTTTTTGTTTAAATATTGGCATATATTGGTACGAGTGTCAATTTTATAGCGAAGTGTACGGGAAAGTTTGTTGTGGTTTCTCCCTTTGGCAAAGGGCTCGATTTTTTTCTCGCTCTAAATTTTGTTTTTCTCTCACATAATTTTGAGTAGTGACAGGCAGATTGAAATCTAGCTTGATTATGGCTGATTGGACGCAAATTTGCGCTGCGCTTATCCAGAAAGCAACTAGTTATACTAGAAAAAGGAGAACTTATTGAATATGTGGAAAATGTTTTAAAGTGGCACATGGAAGCTGAAGAGAGGAAATTAGAACTAGAAGATCGACTGGCGGCAGAAGTAGAACAAACAAGATTGAGGTTAGCAGCGGAGAAAGAGGAGAGAAAGGCAGTGAGTGAGGCCGAGGATAGGAGAATTAAGGCAGAGAGAGAGCACGAACTTCGGATGAAGAGGTTGCTTATAGCATATGAACAACCCACAAAAGTTAAACCAGAATTATTTAGTTCGGCCCATAACGGGGCAGATGAGCTAACAGATCGCCTAGAAGACACGCCCTCTTCGCATTGCATTACGTCAGGTGTAAAGAAACCCGAATGGAAAGCTGATTCTGAGAAGGCAGAAACCTTCAATCATCCGCACACGTTTGCAGGTGAACAGGGCCGAAGTGAGCAGACCTCTACGGGCCCTGTGGAACCACAACTGCAGGGTTCACCTTGCCCGCTTTCCTTGGGTGTGGTTAATTCAGTGGATTCCAGACACCTCTGCAGAGATAATGGAAAGTTATTAAAAGGCACAGAAGAACCTACGCTAATTGCAGGCGGTACCTTCGATGGATCTTGCAAGGGGACTTCGAATAAAACAATTTCACCTGGCATCACAGGGAAGAAGAAAACAGGCACATGTCTCCTGACATCAGGAGGACAACTATTACATCACTCCCCCTGCCTTTCTACGTGAAAGGAAGAGACCGGACAGGAGCGTGGTATTCGCTATTATTCACAGAGATAGACAGATGCCCAAGTCGCCTAAGTCTGCCTTTCCCCCGGACGAGGGAAAGCCAGATCCTACCACTTTTAAAACTTACGGAGAGAAATGTGGGCCTTTAGAAGGGATAACAACACACACTATTATCGGGACAGGGTGGACGAAGGACACGGAGGCACCTCCCCCCCACGACTCTCTTCAAAAGGAGGTAGAAGAGGATTATGAGGAGAACAGTGTGGTAGAGCCGGCGGGGATACAGCAGCTCAACACCCAAAGGACTCCGATTCTATATGTAAGCGAGACAAAAACTAAGCGGATAGACAGAAGGAAAGACACCAGGCGACACAAGAAGAAACAGCTTGGTGTACGCGCTTTAGGCAAGGCACAGCGCCGATGAGCGAAATTTACAACACACTGTACCCGATATAAAAGGACAGATTGGTTGCACCGTATCTTGAATGATGACCACTCCACGGGCAAGATACACAAGATACGTAATAAGGACAAACAATGGCCAACTTTGATCCGTCGTCGGATTCAAAGATCGTTTAGCAAGAGAAAGAAGTGGGAAAACATTGTTTATGTGGACAGAACGAAGAAAGACACCCAGAAATTTGATGTCAGCCAGAATGGGTCACGCAAGAGAAAGAAGAAGGTTAAACCTGGCAAAGAATGTTACCAGGACGCTAAGACAAAAGGGTGGAGAAAGAAAGGTGATCTTTCATGGACGGCAACTAGCGCCTGGATTCACACGAGACGCAAAGTTGTCAATAGAGAAAGAGTGGAAGAGGTATTCGATTCCAGGCTGGAATTCGATTCGATATTCAGGTCAAGACTGGTTAGACCAGGGCAATTGAGTGATGGAACTGTTGAAATTCCGTTCACAATTAACGGCGATCCTCCAATGACGGCGGCTATCGCCCTGACTCCCATTGAAGGCAGATGTGTCAAGGGAGAACTGCGAACGGCAGTTTTAAATGATCATAGGTATGAATTCATTGTAGGCTGCAAATATGTGAGTTTAGGAGACACTCGTCAATCAAGAGTCACAGCTGCAGGGCAGACAGGTGAACAAGCGAAGGAGAAGAGACAAGGAGACGAGTTTGACTTCCATCCGCAAGAGCTGAGACAAGCTCAAAACAACGACAAATCGGTAGAATCTTGTTTTAAGAAGAGACTGAAGGGAGAAAATCCATCGCAACCAGAAGACTGCTTTAAGCAGCAAGGACTACTTTTGAGGAGAATAGGAAAGCGCGGATATGAGTATAAGCAACAGGTAGTACCAGCACGATATAGATTTTATATCTTAGGTATGGGACATGTTAGTGGTCAAGTCGGATAATGTATCACGACGCAAAGAATCACACGTCATTATCATTGGCCGGGAATCGCAAGGGACAGGGAACAATTTATCAGATCATTACTTGAATACCAGAGAGGGGCATTAAATCATGGAAAAAGTGAGGAAGCCACTAGTAAGGTAAACAGACCACGTATGAGGAAGAGAAGGCGTCAGCATGACAGAGAATATAATACGACTGGTCCCAGATGTGAGCTAGAGATAGGCGCACAAAGTTTACTGTTTATGTCTAGCAAACAGAACATGGTACAGATTGTATGGCACGGGCCATACACATGGGTCGAGAAGGTATCTAGAACCAATAATAAGATTCCAGTAGAGAATCAGCTGGAAATATATAATAGTATTCTGCTAAAGAGATATTTAGCCAGACACATAACTGAACCGGCCAACTTCAGGACACGAGCAGCCACAAAGCATTTGAATAAAGGAAATCCGAACTCAGCACTGCAGCCCAAGGCGGCTAGACAGTCATCTGCAGGCGTGCAGAAAATCACAGCCCACTCTACGAACGTAGTCGAGCAGGGGCGACAACGCTTGGCCACGGCCACGATATTGAAACAGGCAATGGATCAGCCATTTATAGCTGATATAGGAGAAGCAACTGAGGAAGATTGCGAGAAGAATGATTTGGACGAGGAGAACGAGGGGGTGAACCAGGATGATGAGGAGGATCGTAATTCTTCTTTCTTCTTTGACTCTCAGCCGCCTACCGTCAAAGCAGTCCGTGGCTACCCCGCCTGGTGGCGTCTTGTAGGGCAACAACAAATTGATTCCACTTTGCTCGGTCAGCGGCCATCCTTCGTACAGTGCCCCAACTCTGGTTTATTCTTTGCATCTCAGCCTCCACAGTCCTCCGCCAAGTTGTTTTTGGTCGGCCTCTCTTTCGTTTTCCCTCAGGGGTCCACCTGCATCGGGGTCTCTTCTGAGAACATGGCCAACCCAGCTCCAGCGTCTGCCAGCTATGATGGTGTGCATGTCCTCTTGCTTGCTTCGAGTAAGCAGATCTTGGTTGGTGATGATATTTGGCCAAAAGATTCGGGGAATTTTTCTTAGGCATGTTGTGTGAAAAGAGGACAATTTCGACATTTCCTTCTGTGTAACTCTCCAGCTCTCCGCGCCATAGAGAAGCACAGAAAGCACACAGCTCTGATATAATCCTAATTTTGTGCTTGTGCTGTACTGAGAGGACTTCCAAATGTGGTTTAGATTAAAAAGGCTGTTCTTGCTTTGTTCATTCTGTTGTTGATGTCTTTGATTGCCCCGCCGTCATTTGTTACTATGCATCCTAGGTATGTGAATGCATCTGTCTGTTCCAGTTGCTGATTCCTTACTGATATGGGCTCAGGGTTGCTTACATTGAGCGTCATGACCTCTGTCTTCTTTAGATTGATGTTCAAGCCCACCTGCTGGCTATACTTATTAAGTCTATCCGTTTTTTCGTGGATGTGTTGATGTGAATGTGCTAGCAGTGGAATGTCATCTGCATATTCCAGATCGTCCAATGTAGAAAATGTAGTCCATCTTATTCCTCTTGGATTGTCCTCTGTTGTCTGGCGCATCACCCAGTCTATGACTGTTAAAAATAGAGCGGTTGATAAGGGACATCCCTGTCGTACTCCTGTCTTCACTTCAAAGGTTAGGTTGCTCTGCCCAATGCTGAACGTAAAGTTGGCATAAAGGCTTTTTATGATTGACACTATGTAGCTTGGAATTCCATAAGCCCTCCGTATTTTTCCTTAACTGCCCTATGTATACTGTCAAAAGCCTTTTCAAAATCAACGAAATTAATGTACAACTGTTGTACATTAAAGAGAGGATCGTAATAGGGAGAAGATAACCACAGCCGACAATAGGGAATGTAAAATGCTTCACTAGTCGTGGGAAACCCATCAATTTTACAGGGTATGTTTACATAACTATGAGACAGCGCTCGGCGTAAGCTTTGGAAATGCAACAACATTTACATGGAATGTTTGCACAACAAGGGGACAGTACATCAATAGTCCCTCGACGGACTATCGAGGTAGCCGCCAAGCCGACCCCGTTGTGTTTACACAAAGCCAGTAATACCCAAGTATTGTGGCTGGTAACCAAACATAATGGACAGAGCGGCGAGGCAATTTTACAATGAGTATTGTGTGCAGCCAGATCTCACGGTACGAGCACAGAAATATTGAAGTAACGGAGACACAGAGTCTGAGCGGATAACAACATGAAAGGAATGAGAATACGAAATTATAACGAGAAGAACAACACTGCACAAGACACTCAAAAGACGACGCGGACAGATTGTCTGGTAGAGGAAAAACAAGAAAACGATAATAGCAAAATATTACAGGAAATTTACACAGTAATGAGGACTGAATGTCTGACTAAAGGAAAACAAACGAAATTTCACATGACACAAGAAGCGACCCGAAAAATCGCCATAAGTGATTCAGACGAGATATAACCCAACTAAATTTGTCGCTCGGCATTGCAAGAGACTGCATTCCGCCAACCTACTTGGGTTCTAGATTTCGAGAGGAAGATTTCAGGACGTGTGTCAGTGAAATTCTTTATATGGACACCAAGGTTAGTGTAATATAGTTTGTACCTTATCATTATTATATCTTAACTTCAGTCAGATAATATATACATATTTTCCATAAATATAACACTGTAAATACCATTCACGTTTATTATAATATTATATTTCATACTCATAAGTACAGGTTGCAATAAACACCATGCAGAGAATTATTATATTTTTAAGATTGCACAGTTTCCAGTAACTATAACGAAGTAAATACAAGACACTTTTATTTTGCCTCTTACATTACCTGTTAACCGTGCAGTAAACACCGCGCAGTCATTCATTATAGTGATAAGATTTCACATACAAGAACACACTACAGGAGTAACATAGATTACGGGGTACTTATAAGGGTTGTTATTTTTATCCATCACATTGGTAGAGACAGGGACCATTTGAGATAACTCAGCCTTAGTCTTTTTACCCTGTTGGCGTTAAATACGGGACAAGTGCTTTAGAGTAGGGCCGACCAGAGATACTGCAACGACACGCATCTCACATGTAATTAACGGCAACGAAGCTACCAATACTCAACGGGGATTTAGAAAGGAATTTGACAGACGCTGACGGAGCTTTCTGTCATCGACCACCCACACAGAAAAGTAAGCAGAAAATACCCAGAAGGATTGCTGCATTACTAAGAGCTGTCCATGGGAATTTTATGATCAGAAGTTGCAGGAGCAAACGGACGATTTTTACAACAAGTGCCTTTGAGAAATCTTGATCAGTAGTGGCAAGAGCAGACGGAAGATCTTGTAAACCCAATGCATACAAAATTTATCGAGATCCTACATTACCTGCAGTAATGAACAGATTCTCCCCGTAAAACGGATGCGCAAACAAATTCAACTATATACCAGATTTCATCATCATCACCACCTGAGAAAAATATTTTCACCACACAGAGACAATCTGCATATCAGACGAAGTCTCCACCGCATAACATTACGTCAACACAATCTAGGAACACGCCACCTCAGACTGCATGGCAATGTCAACACTCGCTTTGTGAAGAACAAAAGAACAGGCCATCGACACCTGACGAAATAAAGTGGACCGTCCAGTATTATTGAGTGCAGACAAAGACTTGTCCAGTGTATACAAATACCCAGAGTTATATTGACAGTCAGTAAGAGACCCGAAACAAGATATCCTTTTGTTAGTATTTAGGAGTTGCTTACATTTCATCATTATCATCCCATAGCATAGATTTAAGATTAATTTGTGTATTTGCATTAACTAATATCTTTCTTCACAGGGATAGTTAATGTCATTCCTAGTTGCATTTGTATTAGTGTAATTGAATGTTGTTATATTTCAGTAATTTAATAAATGTTGTAGTTGTGGTTGCATTACCAACACACGTTATTACATATATAGAGAAGGAAAGAAAGTGTGCGAAAGAGACATCCTGTTCTTCCTTTCTTCCTCTTCTGTTCACTCAGTGTAATATGGAAGGTGGGGACTCGTTAGCATTATAATATAGAAAGGGGGATAGAGTGGTAGGAGTTACAGTGTCACGAGATTCAGAATCACTGGGATTATCTGCAGGGAACTTATCCCAGAGTCTTATATTCGCCTTCTTCACTCCTGCTGAATATTTCCAACCGGTTGCCAGGCAAATCTGAACCATTGACAAAGCCGGCACCACACAGATAACTCTCTTTGGTTACCCTTCGGGATAACCCTGTGACATTAAGTGGAGGCTGTCGTCCTGGATAGTACCTTGGGGTTTGCCCTATACCAAAACATGAACTAATTCTTTTTTGATAATTTTGTATAAACCTATTCACTGTCTTCTATACTGTTCCTTATTCTGCTTAGGTAAAGGGAAAGAATACAGATTAGAATATTAGATAACTAGATATTCATATTAAATTAGATTAGAGATTTATTTTATATTATATAAGATATGGACATATGTTAGAATATTATACCATTTCATTTTATTAACACTTTATTACAGCATCTAATTACCACTATTGATTTGTTGTCATCATTATAAAATTTTCCTGAACTTTCAGTATATGTGTAGTACCACGTGGGTCACTAACAAAAGGCATTGTTGAAGTCGGACGCATTGAACGAGCGACCCGACATTGTGTAGTCCTTTTGTTCACAAGTGGACAATAGCGGCAAAGCCACTGAGACAAAACATTTTGGTATAGTTTTCTTAAGAGGCAGACGGTTTATAGTCAGAAATATTTGACTGATATCCTCCACAAGTATTAGAATTTTATGGTCAGGGGTTTGTTTGAATATTGGCATATATTGGTACGAGTGTCAATTTTATAGCGAAGTGTACGGGAAAGTTTGTTGTGGTTTCTCCCTTTGGCAAAGGGCTCGATTTTTTTTCTCGCTCTAAATTTTGTTTTTCTCTCACATAATTTTGAGTAGCGACAGGCAGATTGAAATCTAGCTTGATTATGGCTGATTGGACGCAAATTCGCGCTGCGCTTATCCAGGAAGCAACTAATTATACTAGAAAAAGGAGAACTTATTGAATATGTGGGAAAGGTTTTAAAGTGGCACATGGCAGCTGAAGAGAGGAAACTAGAACTAGAAGATCGACTGGCGGCAGAAGTAGAACAAACAAGATTGAGGTTAGCAGTGGAGAAAGAGGAGAGAAAGGCAGTGAGGAAGGCCGAGGATAGGAGAATCAAGGCAGAGAGAGAGCACGAACTTCGGATGAAGAGGTTGCTTATAGCATATGAACAACCCACAAAAGTTAAACCAGAAATATTTAGTTCGGCCCATAACGGGGCAGATGAGCTAACAGATCGCCTAGAAGACACGCCCTCTTCGCATTGCATTACGTCAGGTGCAAAGAAACCCGAATGGAAAGCTGATTCTGAGAAGACAGAAACCTTCAATCATCCGCACACGTTTGCAGGTGAACAGGGCCGAAGTGAGCAGACCTCTACGGGCCCTGTGGAACCACAACTGCAGGGTTCACCTTGCCCGCTTTCCTTGGGTGTAGTTAATTCAGTGGATTCCAAACACCTCTGCAGAGATAATGGAAAGTTATTAAAAGGCACAGAAGAACCTACGCTAATTGCAAGCGGTACCTTCGATGGATCTTGCAAGGGGACTTCGAATAAAACAATTTCACCTGGCATCACAGGAAAGAAGAAAAAAGGCACATGTCTCCTGACATCAGGAGGACAACTATTACATCACTCCCCCTGCCTTTCTACGTGGAAGGAAGAGATCGGACAGGAGCGTGGTATTCGCTATTATCCACGGAGATAGACAGATGCCCAAGTCGCCTAAGTCTGCCTTTCCCCCGAACGAGGAAAGCCAGATCCTACCACTTTTAAAACTTACGGAGAGAAATGTGGGCCTTTAGAAGGGATAACAACACATACTATTATCGGGACAGGGTGGACGAAGGACACGGAGGCACCTCCCCCCACCCCCCCACGATTCTCTTCAAAAGGAGGTAGAAGAGGATTATGAGGAGAACAGTGTGGTAGAGCCGGCGGGGATACAGCAGCTCAACACCCAAGGGACTCCGATTCTATATGTAAGCGAGACAAAAACTAAGAGGATAGACAGAAGGAAAGACACCAGGCGACACAAGAAGAAACAGCTTGGTGTACGCGCTTTAGGCAAGGCACAGCGCCGACGCGCAAAATTTACAACACACTGTACCCGATATAAAAGGACAGATTGGTTGCACCGTATCTTGAATGATGACCACTCCACGGGCAAGATACACAAGATACGTAATAAGGACAAACAATGGCCAACTTTGATCCGTCGTCGGATTCAAAGATCGTTTAGCAAGAGAAAGAAGTGGGAAAACATTGTTTATGTGGACAGAACGAAGAAAGACACCCAGAAATTTGATGTCAGTCAGAATGGGTCACGCAAGAGAAAGAAGAAGGTTAAACCTGGCAAAGAATGTTACCAGGACGCTAAGGCAAAAGGGTGGAGAAAGAAAGGTGATCTTTCATGGGCGGCAACTAGCGCCTGGATTCACACGAGACGCAAAGTTGTCAATAGAGAAAGAGTGGAAGAGGTATTCGATTCCAGGCTGGAATTCGATTCGATATTCCGGTCAAGACTGGTCAGACCAGGGCAATTGAGTGATGGAACTGTGGAAATTCCGTTCACAATTAACGGTTATCCTCCAATGACGGCGGCTATCGGCCTGACTCCCATTGAAGGCAGATGTGTCAAGGGAGAACTACGAACGGCAGTTTTAAATGATCATAGTTATGAATTCATTGTAGGCTGCAAATATGTGAGTTTAGGAGACACTAGTCAATCAAGAGTCACAGCTGCAGGGCAGACAGGTGAACAAGCGAAGGAGAAGAAACAAGGAGACGAGTTTGACTTCCATCCGCAAGAGCTGAGACAAGCTCAAAACAACGACAAATCGGTAGAATCTTGTTTTAAGAAGAGACTGAAGGGAGAAAATCCATCGCAACCAGAAGACTGCTTTAAGCAGCAAGGAATACTTTTGAGGAGAATAGGAAAGCGCGGATATGAGTATAAGCAACAAGTAGTACCAGCACGATATAGATTTTATATCTTAGGTATGGGACATGTTAGTGGTCAAGTCGGACAATGTATCACGACGCAAAGAATCACACGTCATTATCATTGGCCGGGAATCGCAAGGGACAGGGAACAATTTATCAGATCATTCCTTGAATACCAGAGAGGGGCATTAAATCATGGAAAAAGTGAGGAAGCCACTAGTAAGGTAAACAGACCACGTATGAGGAAGAGAAGGCGTCAGCATGACAGAGAATATAATACGACTGGTCCCAGATGTGAGCTAGAGATAGGCGCACAAAGTTTACTGTTTATGCCTAGCAAACAGAACATGGTACAGATTGGATGGCACGGGCCATACACAGGGGTCGAGAAGGCATCTCGAACCAATTATAAGATTCCAGTAGAGAATCAGCTGGAAATATATAATAGTATTCTGCTAAAGAGATATTTAGCCAGACACATAACTGAAGCGGCCAACTTCAGGACACGAGCAGCCACAAAGCATTTGAATAAAGGAAATCCGAACTCAGCACTGCAGCCCAAGGCAGCTAGACAGTCATCTGCAGGCGTGCAGAAAATCACAGCCCACTCTACGAACGTAGTCGAGCAGGGGCGACAACGCTTGGCCACGGCCACGATGTTGAAACAGGCAATGGATCAGCCATTTATAGCTGATATAGGAGAAGCAACTGAGGAAGATTGCGAGAAGAATGATTTGGACGAGGAGAACGAGGGGGTGAACCAGGCTGATGAGGAGGATCGTAATTCTTCTTTCTTCTTTGACTCTCAGCCGCCGACCGTCAAAGCAGTCAGTGGCTACCCCGCCTGGTGGCGTCTTGTAGGGCAACAACAAATTGATTCCACTTTGCTCGGTCAGCGGCCATCCTTCGTACAGTGCCCCAACTCTGGTTCATTCTTTGCATCTCAGCCTCCACAGTCCTCCGCCAAGTTGTTTTTGGTCGGCCTTTCTTTCGTCTTCCCTCAGGGGTCCACCTGCATCGGGGTCTCTTCTGAGGACATGGCCAACCCTGCTCCAGCGTCTGCCAGCTATGATGGTGTGCATGTCCTCTTGCTTGCTTCGAGTAAGCAGATCTTGGTTGGTGATGATATTCGGCCAAAAGATTCGGGGAATTTTTCTTAGGCATGTTGTGTGAAAAGAGGACAATTTCGACATTTCCTTCTGTGTAACTCTCCAGCTCTCCGCGCCATAGAGAAGCACAGAAAGCACACAGCTCTGATATAATCCTTATTTTGCGCTTGTGCTGTACTGAGAGGACTTCCAAATGTTGTTTAGATTAAAAAGGCTGTTCTTGCTTTGTTCATTCTGTTGTTGATGTCTTTGATTGCCCCGCCGTCATTTGTTACTATGCATCCTAGGTATGTGAATGCATCTGTCTGTTCCAGTTGCTGATTCCTTACTGATATGGGCTCAGGGTTGCTCACATTGAGCGTCATGACCTCTGTCTTCTTTAGGTTAATGTTCAAGCCCACCTGCTGGCTATACTTATTAAGTCTATCCGTTTCTTCGTAGATGTGTTGATGTGAATGTGCTAGCAGTGCAATGTCATCTGCATATTCCAGATCTTCCAATGTAGAAAATGTAGTCCATCGTATTCCTCTTGGATTGTCCTCTGTTGTCTGGCGCATCACCCAGTCTATGATTGTTAAAAATAGAGTGGTTGATAAGGGGCATAACTGTCGTACTCCTGTCTTCACTTCAAAGGTTAGGTTGCTCTGCCCAATGCTGAACGTAAAGTTGGCATAAAGGCTTTTTATGATTGACACTATGTAGCTTGGAATTCCATAAGCCCTCCGTATTTTTCCTTAACTGTCCCTATGTATACTGTCAAAAGCCTTTTCAAAATCAACGAAATTAATGTACAACTGTTGTACATTAAAGAGAGGATCGTAATAGGGAGAAGATAACCACAGCTGACAATAGGGAATGTAAAATGCATCCTGACTAGCATGAGTCTTCGCAAGCTAAGACTTGTTGCGGGGGACATATGTCGCGGGAGGCGAGTAAGTCTGCAATTAAATTCTTAAAACCTATTGGTAATATTTTGTCGATAAATTTCTCAAGGGATGAGAAAGCAGTCGGTTGTTTTTGCCCATTGTCCGAACCAGACACCGTCTTCACTAGTCGTGGGCAACCCATCAATTTTACAGGGTATGTTTACATAACTATGAGACAGCGCTCGGCGTAAGCTTTGGAAATGCAACAACATTCACATGGAATGTTTGCACAACAAGGGGACAGTACATCAATAGTCCCTCGACGGACTATCGAGGTAGCCGCCAAACCGACCCCGTTGTGTTTACACAAAGCCAGTAATACCCAAGTATTGTGGCTGGTAACCAAACATAATGGACAGAGCGGCGAGGCAATTTTACAATGAGTATTGTGTGCAGCCAGATCTCACGGTACGAGCACAGAAATATTGAAGTAACGGAGACACAGAGTCTGAGCGGATAACAACATGAAAGGAATGAGAATACGAAATTATAACGAGAAGAACAACACTGCACAAGACACTCAAAAGACGACGCAGACAGATTGTCTGGGAGAGGAAAAACAAGAAAACGATAATAGCAAAATATTACAAGAAATTTACACAGTAATGAGGACTGAATGTCTGACTAAAGGGAAACAAACGAAATTTCACATGACACAAGAAGCAACCTGAAAAATCGCCATAGGCGATTCAGACGAAATTTAACCCAACTAAATTTGTCGCTCGGCATTGCAAGAGACTGCATTCCGCCAACCTACTTGGGTTCTAGATTTCACGAGGAAGATTGCAGGACGTGTGTCAGTGAAATTCTTTATATGGACACCAAGGTTAGTGTAATATAGTTTGTACCTTATCATTATTATATCTTAACTTCATTCAGATAATATATACATATTTTCCATAAATATAACACTTTAAATACCATTCACGTTTATTGTAATATTATATTTCATACTCATAAGTATAGGTTGCAATAAACACCATGCAGAGAATTATTATATTTATAAGATTGCACAGTTTCCAGTAACTATAACGAAGTAAATACAAGACACTTTTATTTTGCCTCTTACATTCCCTGTTAACCGTGCAGTAAACACCGCGCAGTCATTCATTATAGTGATAAGATTTCACATACAAGAACACACTACAGGAGTAACATAGATTACGGGGTACTTATAAGGGTTTGTTATTTTTAGCCATCACATTGGTAGAGACAGGGACCATTTGAGATAACTCAGCTTTAGTCTTACTACCCTGTTGGCGTTAATCACGGGACAAGTGCTTTAGAGTAGGGCCGACCAGAGATACTGCGACGACACGCATCTCACATGTAATTAACGGCAACGAACCTACCAATACTCAACGGGGGTTTAGAAAGGAATTTGACAGACGGTGAAGGAGCTTTCTGTCATCGACCACCCACACAGAAAAGTAAGCAGAAAATACCCAGAAGGATTGCTGCATTACTAAGAGCTGTCCACGTGAATTTTATGATCAGAAGTTGCAGGAGCAAACGGACGATTTTTACAACAAGTGCCTTTGAGAAATCTTGATCAGAAGTGGCAAGAGCAGACGGAAGATCTAGTAAACCCAGTGCCTACAAAATTTATCGAGATCCTACATTACCTGCAGTAATGAACAGATTCTCCCCGTAAAACTGATGCGCAAACAAATTCAACTATATACCAGATTTCACCATCATCACCACCTGAGAAAAATATCTTCACCACACAGAGACAATCTGCATATCAGACGAAGTCTCCACCGCATAACATTACTTCAACACAATCTAGGAACACGCCACCTCAGACTGCGTGGCAATGTCAACACTCGCTTTGTGAAAAACAAAAGAACAGGCCATCGACACCTGACGAAATAAAGTGGACCGTCCAGCATTATTGAGTGCAGACAAAGACTTGTCCAGTGTATACAAATACCCAGAGTTATATTGACAGTCAGTAAGAGACCCGAAACAAGATATCCTTTTGTTAGTATTTAGGAGTTGCTTACATTTCATCATTATCATCCCATAGCATAGATTTAAGATTAATTTGTGTATTTGCATTAACTAATATCTTTCTTCACAGGGATAGTTAATGTCATTCCTAGTTGCATTTGTATTAGTGTAATTGAATGTTGTTATATTTCAGTAATTTAATAAATGTTGTAGTTGTGGTTGCATTACCAACACACATTATTACATATATAGAGAAGGAAAGAAAGTGTGCGAAAGAGACATCCTGTTCTTCCTTTCTTCCTCTTCTGTTCACTCAGTGTAATAGGTGAGGTGGGGGCTCGTTAGCATTATAATATAGAGAGGGGGATAGAGAGGTAGGAGTTACAGTGTCACGAGATTCAGAATCACTGGGATTATCTGCAGGGAACTTATCCCAGAGTCTTATATTCGCCTTCTTCACTCCTGCTGCCTATTTCCAACCGGTTGCCAGGCAAATCTGGGCCATTGACAAAGCCGGCACCACACAGATAACTCTCTTTGGTTACCCTTCGGGATAACCCTGTGACAAATAGTTACATCTTGACGTTGGTCGACACATGCTCCATGTGGCAGTCGCAATGCCTTCGTACGTTTCAACTCATGTAGTGGAAGCCTTCCTTACTATATTTACTAGGTTGGGGTTCCCTCTTCAGATCCTGACGGATAATGGATCACAATTTCGGGGGAAATTAATGGAAGAAGTGTTTCGGATTTCCCAAACGCGACACATTCATACCTCTCCATATCACCCCCATAGCAACGGCCAAGTAGACCGGTTCAATGGAACCTTAATTTCCATACTGCGAAAGCTGGAGCAGGAGAACCCAAGTTCATGGGATTTCTACCTGCCAGCGGGACTGTTCGCCTGCAGAAAGGTACCTCATCACCCGACAGGAATTCCACCAGCAACACTGCTATTTGTGCGCCCAATCAAAGGTCCTCTAGAAACACTTCTGAGATCCTGGACAGACGAGAAAGCGGATGACACAGTCATTACCGCGTCACATTATGTTGACGAATTGAAGCAACGCCTCCAAACAGGTTGGAAGTTGGCCACTGCCAAATTGCGCAAAGCCCGTCAGAAAAATGCGCAATATTATAACAGAACAGCTAAGGATCGATAACTGAACATTGGGGATAAAGTTTTATTGCTATTGCCAAGCAGCTATAATAAACTTCAGATTGGTTCGAGAGGACCCTATGCTGTCGTCGAGAAAATCTCCCGCACCAACTATAAGATAGCAATTAAAGGTAAACTAAAAATTTACCACATCAATCTGCTGAAAACGTACAACGAACGTGCATCAGTAGAGTCAGCCCATTTGATGGCACTTGCAGTAGCCAGTGAAGTAGAGGATGAACACAGTGTAGCAGTCGAATACCCTATGTCCTTTAGTGAGACTCAGGCCGATGTGCAAATAAGTTCCACTCTAACCCTGGAACAGCATGAGCAGGTGCAAACAACGTTGGAAAAGTATGCAGAAGTTCTCACGGACAGGCCAGGTCTAACCAGTTTAGCAGAGTTCGATATCAAGTTGACAGATGCAATGCCAGTCCGTGTGAAAAATTACCCTATACCCCAATGCAAAGGCGGATGCATTGAGCGAAGAAATAGAGAAATTGCTCAGTGCAGGCATTATTTCTCCATCAGAATCACCATATAGTGCTAGTGTTGTCCTCCTTCGGAAGCCTACCGGAGAGCATAGATTGTGTATTGACTACAGGAGACTGAATGCAGTGTCGGAGTACCAGGCTGAACCTCTGCCAGATCAAAACTCACTGTTCACTAAGCTAAATACAGCTCGTTATTTCTCTGAAATCGACCTTAGCAAGGGATACTATCAAATCCCTGTGAAGAAAGAGATCCGACCACTACTGGCATTCAGCACCCCGGAAGAACACTTTGAATTTAATGTCCTTCCATTCTGATTACATAATGCGCCTAGCACATTCACGAGAATGATGAGAAAACGTCTCGCACCCCTTCATAACCCTGCTATTACGAACTTCATGGACGATATCCTCATCGCCACTGATACCTTTGAGGAACACCTGAATGCAATAGAGATGCTACTCCGAAGGCTTAAGAAGACAGGTTTAACCGCTCACCCAACTAAATGCCAGATAGGTTTTGACCAACTGGGGTTTCTGAGCCACACCATTTCACAAGGGTACATGTTCCCAGAGGAACGTAATGTTGACAAACTGCGTAATGCACCTCGCCCTATTACTAAAAAAGATGTCAGATCGTTCGTCGCGTTATGTGGAAATTACCAACGCTACATTAAGGATTTCAACACTATAAGCGCCCCACTGACGAACCTTACGAAAAAGAATACTCCTGAAAAAGTGATCTGGACCGCTGAGTGTGAGAATGCTTATAGTACCCTCAAGGAAAAAGTCACAGTGACACCTATTCTGCACCTACGGAACTTAAGCCGACCATTCAAGCTGCGCACTGACGCTAGTCAGATTGGGATTGGAGCCACCTTGCTACAAACTGGGGAAGACAATGCGTCTACATTATTCCCCATAGCTTTCTCTAGCCGAAAGTTAAATGCTGCAAAAAGAAATTACCCCACTATTGAACGGGAATGCCTAGCTTTGGTATGGGGGATTCAGAAATATCAACCATACTTATATGGAAAGATATTCAGCGTTCAATGCGACCACCAACCCTTGATGTACTGAGCGGCTTCCAAAAACCTGAATTCAAGGTTCACGAGGTGGTCGATATTAATGCAACCATATAACTTCAAGGTTGAATATATACCTGGGAAACTCATGTCGGAGCAGACTTTCTCAGCCGTCACCCATGCAGTGGGGAAGAACAGGCAAGTCATTAGCGACCCAATAATACTAACCTCCCTAAAACCTTCCAGGATGATGGGGGAAATCTAACTATGACAGAGAGGGATCGAGAAGAAGATGTCAGTCGAAACTAGTTCACCTTACGATAAACTTTCACAGGGGGCTATTGTCGCGAAATTCATCTCCCAACCTCTTCTATCTCTTTCTCTCTCTCTCCCATGATTTCGAATGCCTATGTGCATTTTCCAGTTCAATGTCACTTTGTTATTTACCTCAGAGGCCAATAACCCAGTCAGCCGGGAATACCGGCATGTGACCAGGTGATCTCCGCCCAATGACCCAAATAGTTGGGGATCTCCAAGTGACCGGGTGAGACCGCACAATGACACAGTAGCCAGAGATTTCCAGTTGACCGGGAGGGGAACGCCCAGTGACCTAGAATATCAATGATTTCCCCGGGGACAACAACTTCAGGACATTCACTCATGGCCCAGGAGGTTAGGGATTCCCGACTTGGCTGAGGTCAGTGACCGCTGTTAACTGTATATATGAAAGACTACTTTGGTTATTTTTTTACTCATATCTGCAAAAGCCCTGAACAGACAAGCCAGTAGCAGGAAATTTCTAGTGTGTAATCTGTCAGACCAGAGGACCAAAGAATTGCTTATACAGTATATGCCGTCTTTGAGCCAAACTCAATATTGTAATCAAAGCGGCTCCTTGGTGGTGACGAACGCAGGTGAACTCGCAGTCGTGTAGTAAAACCTTGCAATATACAGCTACACACTATTCCAGCAACTTGGCCGGGGGAAGAAAACTTGCAGAGATATTGTGAAGTCATACAGCAGCAACAACATTCATGATAAGTGCTTTTTTAGAAAGGACCAAACATTCAAAGATATTGTGTCATACCAGTCAGTGATTAGAAATAGGACATAAACCTCAGCCATCGTGAAAGGGTACCCTAAAAGTAAACATAACTTTTGTGTAGACTATTTTTATCTCCCTTTACCCAGTGCTGTATACATATAACCATATATATAAATATTTGTATTTTCTGTTTCGTGTATCTATAACCAATTTAACTTGGTCTAATATAGATTCATTGAAAATAATTTCACTGTTGTTTCTTTCTTTTCACTAAATGTTCTGTATTGCTTGGTAGCTAACTTTTTTTGTTAATCATTATGTTAATTACCAGCTGGGGGTCTCATGAGCCATATCAGAACCTCAGGGGAAGTGTGACTGAAGACCTAACATACTCTCAGGATCCTTGATGGGACTTGCTTCTTTGCTTAACTGAGAATAGTTTAAATTTCAGTCTCTTGAAACATTTCTTCCTACAAGTGTCGGATTATCACGTGATTAGCAAATTATATACATTCTAATTCAAGTCATCGTCATCATTATCATTATCATCATTGTAATTACCGTTTTGCTCCCTGAGGAGCATAATTTGTCAAATATATTCACGCCAAGTCCTCCTATCCTCCACCGTTCTCTAAGATCCCTGTGACGTATAACGGAAATATAGCCTACAGTATCTGACAGTCTTTCGTGACCTCGTAGCGTTCTGTGATTCGCTAGCAAAGCCACGCATTCTTCTGCCTGTCTTACTCACTTTTATTCCACGCCTCTTTTCCTTGAACGTAAACAAACGAAAAGTTTACCAACTTCTGTGACCTGCCAGTCATAACAGGGAGCAAATCAAGTTTGTTTACCTGAGTTTCTCACGCGAGCTGATCTGTCAAGCATCGGATATCAGACAGACGCACGTGGAATAATACCGGACCCTTTTGAAGTGAGTCGCTCGGGCAAAAATATTTTCCCGAGTACCCTTTGATGTTCGTACAAAGAGGGGGAATTAACTCTGTGATCTCCAGAAGCGGGCTAAATCTACTAGAACCCGTTACACGGTTTTAAGTCTCTGTGGTCAATTACCAACGGCCGACAGAGTGACCTTGAAATAGTTTTATCTGGGAAGTTAGGTTTCTGATTTCTCTGATATGCACAATAGTGTGAAAATTAGCTTTCCCTAGAGAGCAGATAACAAGGATGATATATAAACTATGTCTTCCCAAACCAGTTATCAGTTGTCGCTCATAATTTTTCGGATAGTCTAAACACGTATTCTAGAACCATTGTGGAAGATGTGTTAATAGCTTCGTGGGGATTTCATTCTGATTTTTTCATCGTCTGTCGTCTGATGTCTGTCGTCGGTCCTCTGATGTGCGCTTCTTCGTATGTTGCCTCATTCTGCCCGCTGTCCTCCGATGTCTGCCGTCTTTGTCTGATGTCTGCTGTCGGTCGTCTAATGTATGTTGTCTTTGTCTGTCGTCTGATGTCTGCGACCTGCCGTCGGTCCTCTGATGTCTTCCATCTGCTGTCGGTCTTCTGGTGCCTGCCGTCTTCGTCTGTCGTCTGCCATCTTTGTCTGTCATCTAATGTCTGCCGTCTGCCGTCGATCCTCTGATGGCTGCCATCTGTCGTCGGTTCTTTGATGTACGCCGTCTTCGTCTGTCGTCTTCAGCTCTCCTTCATAGACACCGGTGTCCTATTTTAAGTCCAGTTATAGAGCGTTTACCTTTCAAAGCTACGTTACAGGGTACAAAAGTAGGTAGCATCACGCTCCAGCCTAACCAGCTATGACCATTGGTACCTGACTCTGTTGTTGGGTTACGGAAAATAAAGGCATCGAAAAAGGGAACCAGCCATCCTACCTCATGAAGCTGACACCTAGTAAATTGCAACGATTCAGTGTTTCTCAAACAGAGAGGTATGCCGCCTAATTTTGATTGTAAAAAATATAACCAATATTCCTCCACGAATAAAGATCTGTGTTTCCAAGCAGCTCACACATTTCACATTGAAAAAATGATAAAATTTAAAATCTTTCAAGATTTTTCATTTTTGTCACGTCTTACTGTAAAAATGTATGCTGTAATAAAATTTTAATTTAGTCAGTGCAGTGTAAACTTTAAAATACTATAAATTTACATGAGCCCAGCATTAAGAACACAGATGTGCCGCTACAAAAATTTGCATTTCCACAGACTGGAAAAGTTTGAGAAACTATGCAGTAAGTAACACTTTCCTACGTAGTGCGATACTATATCAAAAGCTTTTTCTTGGTCGAGGAATAGGACTGACGACTGGCAGTCCTTATGTGAACTATATACATATTTTTGGTAACAAGTTAGAAGACCAGGCTGCCAAATATGGACGAATTAGTAAAAACAATGTAAAAGCAGGGCTGGGAAAATCTGAGTTTAAGAGCCAAGTCAAGATAACTATAAACGAGAAATGGAAGACAACATGGAAGGAAAGTAGTAAAGGCAGACATGCGTTGATACTTCTGAAAGAACCAACAAAGACATGCCAGGTCAGAGAAGAACTGAAGGTACCGCTGAAGCCTTATTGATATTAAAACGGTGAATACACAAAACAAAGGAAAAGCTGGTGACAATATTAGTAATAATAATACTACAATGGATAGATGACAGGTGATGGGATCTGCGAGACAGTTCTGTCCATGATGTGACGATTCCTTAGAAGAGGCCAGAACAGGAGTACAGTATTTTAGCTCTGCGTATTTGGAGACCCTTCACGGATGGCGGGTAATGCAGAGCATGCTTCACCTAGCTCTGTCTTCCTGCTAGCTTCTTTGTGATGATTCCAGATGTGTGGATTCTTTAAATACATTCTGGGCTAGGATGAAATGCCCGGGAACGAAACCGGAACTCATAAATCCAACTCAGCAAGTTTGGGACTGACAGAAAAGCCGCAGGAAAACCCTAGATCTACACTGCAACTCAACTTGGCATTGCCTGCAAAAGAGTGAAATCTCCGCAGCCATATTTCAGCAATAACGACAACACCAACAAACCAGTATATTAAATAACTGGACACTAATAAAACAAGATACAAATGAGAGATAAAGACCAAAATAGCCCAAGCTAAAACAATGTTACAGAAAGTGAGAAGCACCCAGCGTAACAACACTGTTACTGTAAATGTAAGGCAGATAAATCTTCATTTTATTCGTTACTGTTCTGTCGTGCTGAACGTAGAAACAACCAAAAAGAGAAAACCCGAGGGGGGATTGGGGGAGGGGGGGGGGGGGGGTGGGGGGGGGGGGGTTGAACACGAGTTAAAAAAAAAAACTTAAAGGGCTTGATTCCCTGGTAATCTCAAACTTCTATTACTTTTCTACTGTCTAGTTTTCAACTTCTTTATTTGTAACGAATGCCAGCAACATACCTATTTATGTCATTTTGAAGTACACAATAGACTCACGTGAAAAAAAAGAACCATACTGGAGACCACACAGAATGTGGTTTTACAGACAAATCTTAAGATTCCAATGGACAGCAAAAATAAAGCCAAAACATATTTAAACACAATAAGTGACAATCACTTTCGATGAGCATAATATATTTGTAAGAAATTTAGTTTGTTCCATAACAGATACGACAGACAGAAATTAAAGTGTTAAAGACTTCATCATACTAGATCCAGGTTTATGATTTGGAGTGACTAGAACCCTTCCTCGCTGATTTTACTTTCTCTAACTCAAGAGCAGAGACAGGTACCGATTTGGTCTGGTTTGGTTTGGTTTTTAATGACTATCTTCACTGCATACGGACAACATCAGTGCTCCGATCACCTCCCTTAAATCACACAAATAGGATCTCAGCACAGTGCAAGAAGTGTGTAGCACCGGCGAGAATCCCAATGTGTGTATTTTTTAATCACACATTCTAAAAAAAATGTTGTGGTGGGGAGGTTTTTAAATTTTTAAGTTTTGCCAGGGCAGCGGCCTTATGGCCTTGTCTTTACGATTTCCAACAGCCGTTGGATTTTTAACGTGCGCAACTTGCACACGGGACATTCAACTTTTTCGCCCTTATCCAAGAAGGCTAGGCACTGCCTGTGCCTTACTTAGCTCAAGTATAGAGTCATATACCCATTTATACAACTGGATAAACTGGAGCATGACCCGACCTGGTTTCGAACCAGTTTCCTTTACCTCTTACCACTTGTGCTATTTAAAAGCTTTGGTTGAGGATACGCTACACTGTTGTTTAATTCATAAGAAAAAAATAAAAACACCAGTGGGAATAAAATGCTAGGTGAGGTAAATGAATTTTGAATTAAAGATATCCAAACCATCATTTTCTTACAGAAGTATGGTCTCATTTTAGCGAGCCATGCACCGTTCAACTGTGACACAATAACCGTCGGTTATATTAGGGTGCATGTCCACATATTAAAGACCTTGAGGTCTAACGTGATTTGAGCTATCCAAATGATCATCCAGATGTTCATATTAAATATACGACAAAGCATCTAAAGCGTGTTGCTTTGCAGAGCAATGTAAGGGAAGTAAGTACAATATATTCAATTTTGAAGAAACATGTTTTAATTATTTCCCTTGCGTAATGGACCTTGTGAAAATGTATTCTACGAACTTATAAAATCTACAATGAGAATACATTATTATAATTATTATTTTTTTTAATCGTCTCCTTGTGCCAATAATCAAGTCCAACACAAGTGAGTCCTTTATTACGGCTTTGTAATATGAAGAAAAACACAAACAACAGCCAAAAAGCTACAGACTTTAATAAATGGGTGTTTGTGTAGAATTTAAGTGATATGAAAAGATGACTGATTTGGAACTGATGACAAGAACCAGATGTCACGAGGAGCGAATGAGTTTGTATTTCGACTTTCTACACTCATTGTCGGCACAGACATCGTTTGTCAACAGTCATGTTACATCGACCAATTTTCAAGGAATGTTTTCACAACTAGTAGACAGTGAGTCAATAGATTATTGAGGTAATTGCCCCAACGTCTCGGTTGTGTTTTCACAAAGGCAGGAAGGTACAAGCAATATTATTGTGGCTAGCCGTAGAATATATGGACAGAGCGCGAGGCAGTTTTACAATGAATAATTTAATAAGCAGGTTCTCATCAAACCGACCCAATAACATTTGAGTAACGGCGACGCAGTGTCTGAACCAGGATCAACATGAAAAGAGTGAGAATATGTCATTATGTAAAGACTATTAAATGCTGCACAGACACTCAAAAGACGAACGCAGACAAGTTGTCTCGGATAAGCAAAATATGAGAGCGACCATAGCAAAATATTACCGGAAATTTTGCACAGTAATGAGAACGGAATGTCTGACTTAAGGAAAACAAACGAAATTTCACATGACACAGGAAGCGAACCCGAAAATTAGCCATAGGCGATTCAGACGATATATAAACTCAACTATATTCATTGCTTGGCATTGCAAGAGAAGCAGTCCGCCAACCAAAACTTGGGGTTCTAAATGTCACGAGGAAGAGTCAGGACATTGTGTCAGTGAAATTCGTATATGGACACCAAGTGGTAGAGACAGGGACCATTTGAGATACTCATCCTTAGTCTACTACGTGGTTGGCGTTAATCACAGGACAAGCTTTAGAGTAGGGCCGACCGAGATACTGCGACGACACGCATCTCACACGTAATTAACGGCAACAACCTACCAATACTCCACGGGGGTCAGAAAGGAATTTACCAGGCGGTGAAGGGTCTTTCTATCATCGACTACCCACGCAAAAAGAAAGCAGAAAATACCCAGAAGGATTGCAGCATTTCTAATAGCTGTCCACGTGAAATTTAATGATCTGAAGTTGCAGTAGCAAACGGATGATTTTACAACAAGTGCTTTGAGAAATCTTGATCAGAAGTGGCAGTAGCCAACGGACGATTTTTACAACAAGTGCTTTGAGAAACCATGATCAAAAGCTGCAAAAGCAGACGGGAGATCTTGTAAACCCAGTGCCTACAAAAATTATTGATATCCTGAATTACCAGCAGTAATGGACAGTTTCTCCCCATACAATTGATGCACCAACAAATACGAATATACAACATATTTCCATCATCATCACCACATGAGCAGACTATCAGCACAACGAAAGAACATCTGCATATCAGACGAAGTCTCACCCGCCTAACATTGCGTTCAACATCACACATGAACAAGACACCTTGGACGCTCGGGACAATGTCAACACTCGCATTGTGAAGGACAAAAGAACAAGCCGTGGACACCTGACGAAACCAAGTGGACCGTCCAGTGTTATTGTAGGCAGACAATGACTTGTCCATTGTGTACAAACAACCAGAGTTTATTGACAGTCAGCAAGAGACCAAGAAAAACAAGATATCCTTTTTTTGTTAGTATTTAGGAGTTACTTAAATTCATCATCATCACATAGTGTAGACTTTAGATTCATTTGTGTATTTTGCATTAACTAATATCTTTCTTCACAGGGATAGTTAATGTCATTCCTAGTTGCATTTGTATTAGTGTACTTGAATGTTGTTATATTTCAATAAGTTAATAAATGTTGTAGTTGTATTTACCAACACACGTTATTACATATATAGAGAAGGAAAGAAAGTGTGCGAAAGAGACATACTGTTCTTCCTTTCTTCCTCTTCCGTTCACTCAGTGTAATAGGGGAGTGGGGGCTCGTTAGCATTATAATATAGAGAGGGGGATAGAGTGGTAGGAGTTATAGTGTCACGAGATATAGAATCACTGGGACTGTCTGCGGGGAATTAATCCCAGAGTCCTACATTCGCCTTCTTCACTCCTGCTGCCTATTTCCAACCGGTTGCCAGGCAAATCTGAGCCATTGACAAGGCCGGCACCACACCGATAACTCTCTTTGGTTACCCTTCGGGATAACCCTGTGACATTAAGTGGGGTCTCGCAGTCCGAGATAGTACCTTGGGGTTTGCCCTAGACCGAGAAATCAAGTGGACGCTGCAGTCCGAGATAGTACCTTGGGGCTTGCCCTAGACTAAAACATTAAATAATTCTTTTTGCAATTTTGTATAAACCTATTTACTGTCTTCTAAACTGTTCCTTATTCTACTTAGGTAGAGGGAAAGAACACAGAATAGAATATTAGATATAGATTAGCTATTCGTATTATATTAAATAAGACACCGACATATGTTAGAATATTATACCATATTACTTTATATACACTTAATTACTTCATCTGGTTACCAATATTGATTTGTTGTCATCATTATAAATTTACCTGAACTTTCAGTATACCGGTAATACCACGTGGGTCTCGAACAATAGGCATTGTTGAAGTCAGAGTAGCGACCCGACATTGTATAGTCCTTTTGTTCACAATTGAACAATAGTGGCTAAGCCACGGACAAGAAGCATTTTGTTAAAGTATTGTTTTCTTGGTAGGCAGGCAGTTGATGGTCAGAAATATTTGACTGGTATTCTTAGCAAGTCTTAGAATTGTATTGCCATGGTTTTCTTTAATATTGTCATTTACCTGTACGAGTGTTTCTCTTTTGACCAAGGGCACGATTTTTATTGTCGCTCTAAATTTTTTGTTTCTCATATAAATTTGAGTAGCAATAGGCAGATTGAAATCTGGCTTGATCATGGCAGATTGGACGCAAATTCGCGCTGCGCTTATCCAGGAAGCAACTAGTTTAAAACTAGAAAAAGGAGAACTTATTGAATATGTGGAAAAAGCTTTAAAGTGGCACATGGCAGCTGAAGAGAGAAAAGATCGACTAGCAGAAGAAGTAGAGCAAAGAAGGTTGAAGTTAGCAACAGAGAAAGAGGTGAGGAAGGAAAAGAGAGAGGCCGAGTATAGGAGAATCAAGACAGAGAGAGAGGCCGAGTATATGAGAATCAAGGCAGAGAGAGAGCACGAACTTCGGATGAAGAGGTTGCTCGTAGCATATGAACAACCCACAAGAGTCGAACCGGAAATATGTATCTCGGCCCATGAAGGGGCAGATGAGCTAACATATCGCCAAGAGGACACACCTTCTTCACATTGCATTATGCCATATGCAAAGAAATCCACATGGAAAGCTAATGATGAGATGGCAGAAACCGTCAATCATCGGCACACTTTTGCAGGAGAAACTGATTACGAGAAGGGCCCAGTTGGCCGGTATCAGGGGAAGAAAGACAACTTGCTTTGCAATCCACATAGACAGGAAACTCAACACAACTCCTTTTCTCAGAACCAGAGGCAATGGGATAAATGGTGCCGGTATTGTCGCATGAAAAATCACTACACCATTGAGTGCCGAAACTGCCCTCCTCTCCATCGCTTGGCGTATATAGAAACCCGAACAATGAAGGACAAAGAGTCCCGGAGAAAAGAGGGGGAAAAATCACACCCGGCTGTAGTTAATTCAATGGATTCCAGACACCGCTGCAGAGATAACGGAAAGTTATTAAAAGGCACAGAAGAACCCACTCTAATTGCGAGCGGTACCTTCGATGGATCTTGCAAGGGGACTTCGAATAAAACAATTTCACCTGGCAACACAGGGAAGAAGAAAACAGGCACTTGTCTCCTGACATCAGGAGAACAATTATTACCTTACTCCACCGGCCCTTCTACGTGGAAAGAAGCGACCGGACAGGAACGGGCATTCGCTATTATCCACGGAAATAGACAGTTGCCCACATCGCCTAAGTCTGCCTTTACCCAGGACGAGGAAAAAGTCAGATCCTACCACTTTTAAAACTTACGGAGAGAAATGTGTGCCTTTAGAAGGTATAACAACACATACGATTATCGGGACAGGGTGGACGACGGACACGGAGGCACCCCCCGACTCTCTTCAAAAGGAGGTAGAAGAGGATCATGAGGAGAAAAGTGTGGTAGAGCCGGCGGGGATACAGCAGCTCAACACCCACGGGACTCCGATTCTATATGTAGGCGAGACAAAAACTAAGCGGATAGACAGAAGGAAAGACACCAGGCGACACAAGAGGAAACAGCTTGGTGTACGCGCTTTAGGCAAGGCAAGGCGCCGACGCGCGAAATTAACAACACACTGTACCCGATACAAAAGGACAGATGGGTTGCACCGTATCTTGATTTATGACCATTCCACGGGCAAGATACACAAGATACGTAATAAGGACAAACAATGGCCAACTTTGATCCGTCGTCGGATTCAAAGATTGGTTAGCAGAAGAAAGAAGTGGGGAAACATTTTTTATTTCGACAGAGCGAAGAAAGACACACTGAGAGTTAGTGTCAGTAAGAATGGACCACTCAAAAGAAAGAAGAGGTTTAAACCGGGCAACGAATATTACAAGGACCCTAATGCAAAAGGGCGGAAAAGGAAAAGTGATATTTTAGGGACGGCAACTAGCACCCGGATTCCCTCGGAACGCAACGTTGTCAATAGAGAAATAGCGGAAGAGGTATTCGATTCCAGGCTGGAATTCGATTCGAAACTCAGTTCTAGACTGGTTAGACCAGAACAATTGAGTGATGGAACTGTGGAAATTCAGTTCACAGGTAACGGCGATCCTCCATTGATGGCGGCTATCGCCCGAACTCCCATTGAAGGCAGGTATGTCAAGGGAGAACTACGAACGGCAGTTTTAAATGATCATACATATGAAGTCATTATAGGCTACAAATATGTGGTTTTGGTAGACACTAGTCAATCAAGAGTCACAGCTGCAGGGCAGACAGGTGAACAAGCGAAGGAGAAGAGACAAGGAGACGAGTTTGACTTCCATCCGCAAGAGCTGAGACAAGCTCACAACAACGACAAAGCGGTAGAACCTTGTTTTAAGAAGAGACTGAAGGGAGACAATCCAGCGCAACCAGGAGACTGCTTTAAACAGCAAGGACAACTCCTTAGGAAAGTAGGAAAGCGCGGATATGAGTATAAGCAACAGGTAGTACCAGCACGATATAGATTTTATATCTTAGGTATGGGACATGCTAGTAAATCTAGTGGTCAGGTCAGACAATACATCATTACGCAAAGAATCACCTACCATTATTATTGGCAGGGAATCGCAAGGGACATGGATCAATTTATCAGACCAGGTCCTGAATGCCAGAGAGGGGCATCAAATCATGGGAAAAGTGAGGAAGCCGCTGTTAAGGGAAACAGACTACGTATGAAGAAGAGGAGGCGTCAACATGACGGAGAATATAATACGACTGGTCCTAAGTGTGAGCTAGAGATAGGCAAACAAGTTTTACTGTTTATGCATAGCAAACAGAACAGGTTACAGATTGGATGGCACGGGCCATATACAGTGGTCGAGAAGGCATCTCGAACCAAATATAAGTTTCCAGAGGAGAATCAGCTGGAAATATATCCGATTATTCTGCTAAAGAGATATTTAGCCAGATACATAACTGAAGCGGCCAACTTCAGGACACGAGCAGCCACACAGCATTGGAATAAGGGAAATCCGAACTCAGTACTGCAGCCCAATGCGGCTAGACAGTCATCTGCAGGCGTGCAGAAAACCACAGCCCGCTCTACGAGCTTAGTCGAGCAGGGTCGACAACTCTTGGCCACGGCCACGACATTGAAACATGCAATGGATCAGCCATTTATAGCTGATACAGGAGAAGCAACTGAGGAAGATTGCGAGAAGAATGATTTGGACGAGAAGAAGGAGGATTGGAACGAGGAAGATGAAGAGGATAGTAATAGCGAGGAAATACCAATAGGAGGCAATAGGGAAAGCGAAATACCCCCTAATTCGCAATAGTTCTCCCATGCTCGAACTTGTTGGGGGGAAGCTATGTCACGAGGAGCGAATGAGTTTGTATTTCGACTTTCTACACTCATTGTCGGCACAGACATCGTTTGTCAACAGTCATGTTATATCGACCAATTTTCAAGGAATGTTTTCACAACTAGTAGACAGTGAGTCAATAGATTATTAAGGTAATTGCCCCAACGTCTCGGTTGTGTTTTCACAAAGGCAGGAAGGTACAAGCAATATTATTGTGGCTAGCCGTAGAATATATGGACAGAGCGCGAGGCAGTTTTACAATGAATAATTTAATAAGCAGGTTCTCATCGAACCGACCCAATAACATTTGAGTAACGGCGACGCAGTGTCTGAACCAGGATCAACATGAAAAGAGTGAGAATATGTCATTATGTAAAGACTATTAAATGCTGCACAGACACTCAAAAGACGAACGCAGACAAGTTGTCTCGGATAAGCAAAATATGAGAGCGACCATAGCAAAATATTACCGGAAATTTTGCACAGTAATGAGAACGGAATGTCTGACTTAAGGAAAACAAACGAAATTTCACATGACACAGGAAGCGAACCCGAAAATTAGCCATAGGCGATTCAGACGATATATAAACTCAACTATATTCATTGCTTGGCATTGCAAGAGAAGCAGTCCGCCAACCAAAACTTGGGGTTCTAAATGTCACGAGGAAGAGTCAGGACATTGTGTCAGTGAAATTCGTATATGGACACCAAGTGGTAGAGACAGGGACCATTTGAGATACTCATCCTTAGTCTACTACGTGGTTGGCGTTAATCACAGGACAAGCTTTAGAGTAGGGCCGACCGAGATACTGCGACGACACGCATCTCACACGTAATTAACGGCAACAACCTACCAATACTCCACGGGGGTCAGAAAGGAATTTACCAGGCGGTGAAGGGTCTTTCTATCATCGACTACCCACGCAAAAAGAAAGCAGAAAATACCCAGAAGGATTGCTGCATTTCTAATAGCTGTCCACGTGAAATTTAATGATCTGAAGTTGCAGTAGCAAACGGATGATTTTACAACAAGTGCTTTGAGAAATCTTGATCAGAAGTGGCAGTAGCCAACGGACGATTTTTACAACAAGTGCTTTGAGAAACCATGATCAAAAGCTGCAAAAGCAGACGGGAGATCTTGTAAACCCAGTGCCTACAAAAATTATTGACATCCTGAATTACCAGCAGTAATGGACAGTTTCTCCCCATACAATTGATGCACCAACAAATACGAATATACAACACATTTCCATCATCATCACCACATGAGCAGACTATCAGCACAACGAAAGGACATCTGCATATCAGACGAAGTCTCACCCGCCTAACATTGCGTTCAACATCACACATGAACAAGACACCTTGGACGCTCGGGACAATGTCAACACTCGCATTGTGAAGGACAAAAGAACAAGCCGTGGACACCTGACGAAACCAAGTGGACCGTCCAGTGTTATTGTAGGCAGACAATGACTTGTCCATTGTGTACAAACAACCAGAGTTTATTGACAGTCAGCAAGAGACCAAGAAAAACAAGATATCCTTTTTTTGTTAGTATTTAGGAGTTACTTAAATTCATCATCATCACATAGTGTAGACTTTAGATTCATTTGTGTATTTTGCATTAACTAATATCTTTCTTCACAGGGATAGTTAATGTCATTCCTAGTTGCATTTGTATTAGTGTACTTGAATGTTGTTATATTTCAATAAGTTAATAAATGTTGTAGTTGTATTTACCAACACACGTTATTACATATATAGAGAAGGAAAGAAAGTGTGCGAAAGAGACATACTGTTCTTCCTTTCTTCCTCTTCCGTTCACTCAGTGTAATAGGGGAGTGGGGGCTCGTTAGCATTATAATATAGAGAGGAGGATAGAGTGGTAGGAGTTATAGTGTCACGAGATATAGAATCACTGGGACTGTCTGCGGGGAATTAATCCCAGAGTCCTACATTCGCCTTCTTCACTCCTGCTGCCTATTTCCAACCGGTTGCCAGGTAAATCTGAGCCATTGACAAGGCCGGAACCACACCGATAACTCTCTTTGGTTACCCTTCGGGATAACCCTGTGACACCAGACAACTGTCAATGGGAGAATAAATGAGAAGAAGATGCTAGAGATGGATGGGATACACACTGAGGAAACATGTTGATAGTATTACCAGGAAATTGTTAATGTTTTATTTTTCCAAGAAATGAGAGAAGACCGGTCTAGCATGAGATAATTATTTGTCTCAGCTCAATCATTATTGTGCTCTATTTTGTTCAATCGATTGGTCGGTTATAATTAGGGTGTTTAGTATCATGTTATTTTCTGTTGTGTTTTATGATATTCTTCTTCCTCGTTCGTCCTGAAAAGGACGTTGGTTGCGTTGTGTCTGTTTACGCCGGGGCTGCGATATCTGCTCCTTTCGGCCGGCACATCCGACTTCAGCACGGCATTTTTTGGGACCGGGTTTGCCTTCCTTCTTCGATCCCTACTCTCTCAGCCAGACTGCAGTGATTCAGCCTGTTTCCAGGACCACCACGTGGAGGTGGAGTAGGGTCTTGGTCAGTTCTGGTTCGCTGACCCTGACGCAAGCAGTCAAGCTATGAGTCGCTGACTGCATTCTCTATTGCTACGTCTTTGGGTCCCTGTTTTATGATATAAATACCTATTGTTATTTAAAATTGATTGCAGTCGGTTGTGTTAATTTATATTAGAATTGTTTGTTTTCACGTGTCGCGTTGTTTGTATTAAGTCATTGTGTTTCCTTACATTTTGAGTAGTTAGCAGTTTTTTTTAATTATTACAGTGTTTATTTTATTTAATTTTTTTTAATGTGTGGTTCCTTTTGTTTAAAATTAGGGTGTTAATTTTTGTTTGTTAATTGTCAGCGCGTTTTGACTATTTTCTGTCATTTCATTTCCTTATATATAGTATTACTTCTATTATTATTACAATTAATACCGTCCCTGTTATTACGCATACGTGAAGAGGGACTTTGGGAATTCTCAACCAGTGTACATAGGACAGGATACCACAAACATAGAATGATTTCAGGTACCTCAAATCTTGTGTATCGGAGTTGGGGACATCCAGATGTTGGGATTTAGAGGCACCCAGCACCCAATGTGTGATCCGGGAGACAGATGGTTGTGCTGCGGATCAGTCCGAGAACCCCGCAGGGTACTTCAAATATCGACCCTTAACTAACTGTCCTTCATTTTACTCTCCTATATTTTTACTTTTTTGGGGTAATTTTTTAGATTGATTTTTGATATATATTTCTCACTTTGCCCTTCTTTCTCATTTACCTTTCCCAACCATGGGAATCTTGAGTGAGTGCACAATATCTGTACTCTTTTGTGATTTCCCTTTTCGTCATTTGCCTTTTTTCGTCTTCTTCGATTCCCGTCTACCCATAGCTTGGGCGTTCTGGGGGAGCATGCTGCAGTGCAACGAATGGGTGGGCAATATTTGTTCTGGAATCCCTAGAGTAAGAGGGGAGGGGGGTAGTGGAAAACCAAGGAACACATGGAGAAGAGAATTGGAGACAGACATGAAAGGGATGAAGAAAACATGGAAAAACCTGGAACTGATTGGACAAGACAGGAAGCCTTGATATAACTGATTGGACAAGACAGGAAGGCTTGATATAACTGATTGGACAAGACAGGAAGGCTTGATATAACTGATTGGACAAGGCAGGAAGGCTTGATATAACTGATTGGACAAGACAGGAAGGCTTGATATAACTGATTGGACAAGACAGGAAGGCTTGATATAACTGATTGGACAAGACAGGAAGGCTTGATATAACTGATTGGACAAGACAGGAAGGCTTGATATAACTGATCGGACAAGACAGTAAGACGTGACAGTTTCTTGAACGCCTATGCTTCTTGTGGAGCTGAACGGTAGGATGCTGAAAATATCTTAACGCTTAATCTTAACTATGGGAGTAATTGTTCAGATGTTGTTTCATGTGATCGTGCAAGGGAAGTAAATATGATATATTCAGTTGTACTGAAAGATGTTTGAATTATTTCCCTTAGATATTGAACCTCACGACGATTTATTCTATTAACGTGGAAAATCTGCTATGGTCGGATTCGAGATTACAAGTACTTTATCTTTTTGTTTGTTTGTTTTCTTTTCGTTTCTTCTCTTTTGAAATCGTCTGCTGCTGCCACTTGAACAATATGTGAGAATAAGACGCTGGCGTTAAATAGGAAAACGCACTGAGAAAAATCGTTTAATAGCATTACAACGCAGTCATTGTTCTGAAATGTGCATGGTAAGATAAAGAGGTGGAAGGAAAAGGAAAAAATAACAAAACAATACAACAACAAAAACACGAGCAAACACAATGAGGATATAATTAGACGTATGTATGAATGCGATAAAGACATCATAGAATGTTTGCTTGACGTATATTTGTTCAAGGCCTATGGTCTATCGGGAGCGGAAAGGTAATGAAGCAGAAAAAAGATCAACTATTTGCTGTTAAGCGTAGTGGGGAGATTTACTCCATTTTACTGAAGCCACACTAGACTGGAGCAGCGGTAGCGCAGTGGTTAGTGCACTGGCTTTCTATCTCGGTGCTCCTTGGTTTCATCCCTAGTTGAGGTGGGATTTTTTAGACTACAAACGGCTCCAGGGTCGACCCAGCCTCATGAATTGTATACCAGAGCAACTTCTGGTTAAGGCGGCCGGCGTGATGTTGACCACATCACCCCTAGTGTGCTGATGGTCAAGAAAATATGGACCTAACACCATAATCCCAATATGCCTCAAAGGGCGTGTAACGGGATCCTTTACCATTACCTCCTTACACTAGACTGACTATTAGCCAGGTCTGTCGCTGCTGGGAGTGAGCCTGATCTTCCGCGTTGAAAGCTGGCTTGTTAACCACTCCATTGACGAGGAACCGAGTTGGCCACACACACAGACCCACTCATACACAAAAGGATATATGCATTTCAGCTGGAAAAGTAAAATTCCAGTATCAAATATACAGTGGGGGGGGGGGGGGGGGGGGGGGGGTGGGGGGGGGAAGAGAGGGAGGGGGGGGGGGGGTTCGTTTTTTTAAAGAAAAAAAAGGGTAATGCGTTTTACTATGACAAAAGACAAAGAAAATTGCTACGTTGCGGCCATAAAGCCTTCGTCAGGGAAAAAGAAAGCTATCGAAAGCTTATTGAGAAAATAGAGAAAATAAATAAAATGAATACGACCCACTAAATGCCGCTACCTTTTGTCTGGTATCTTGCGATGAATGCGAAAAATAGTATCAAATACAGAGAGGTGACCATCACCTTAAATTAACACGTTTCAAGAACAAAAAATACTTTATTGATAAATATGGCTGCTGGGTCATCTACAGGCAACTAGGTCCCTGTCAATACAAGACTGACTTACAGTTGCGTGCATATTTTGACGCACATATTACAAAAATCGATATGGCTATTTAATATGGGAAAAATATAGACATTCATTCATTTGTGTATGAAAATGCTGTCTATGGTAAAAGCGAGAGAATCCATGTTTGATTCACACTTTTGATTATAGGAGTAATCGTTGTGGATATTGATCCGGCGCAAGGATATTGCGCTTACGTTTGTACTTATTTTTTAGGGCCAGAAAATATATTAATTTGCTTATTATGTTTATGGCCTGAATTCATATGTATTACATATTATTAGTACAAGTAGAATCAGTCCTATATTGTATATTTTGGATGGGTAGGCGGGACTAGATTCTTATTATTCCGGTCTAGCGGAAGTATGAGTTGTCTTGACAAGTCGTGATGAGTTCCGATGTACCGTGATAATGGCGAATACGCATTTTTCAAAGGGCTGGTAGATTCTTAAGGAAATACGATGCATGAAGTGGTTTTCTTCTAAAGGAGATGGTATCTCTACTATAGTTTATGTTAGAGACTCTCCTAAGGTACGGTACAATGTATAATTCGGACTCCATGTATTGCCAGACCCTATTTTGATGATCTCATGTCGATTCGACCTAGATGGAACATTGTGCTTCGTATCGCTAGGGTCGTGTTTTGTATCGACGAAGATGACAGACTTTCCTGCAGTGGTTATGGCTACGTGAATTAACCTGATCACCGTAGAGCTGTATGGAAACATTTATGAAATCATTTATATACCCATTATAAATTAACTCTGGCTTATATTCTCCTTCCTATGAATGAGTGAACGACAACTCAGGGAGGCAGCCATGTTAGATTTCGGTCATCATATGTTTTGATCACTGCCAAGCAACAGATTATTTATCCTATTATCGGACAGTGACAGGGAGATCTCAATCTTGCTAGAAACCCCTCTTTCGTGGTTTCATAATATATACTACAAACTATGGACGTCAAGTAACTTTAGTTAGTTACCGATCTGCCTTCACTGACGCGTTTAGTCAGATAGGGGGATGCGGCCATAATATATCATGACAATGAACTTTTGATGTACTGCCCATTATTTCTGAATGTGTCATGACTTCAGATCTGCTATGTATACCTACAAATTGATATGTCAACATACCATGATGTACTCGTATGTCCCAATGTGTACGTCTGAATAAATTGAGTAAACAAAGATTCCAGCAGTCTGCATTGGTGCCTTGTAGACACAAGTGTATGAGTGGTTATATTGGTCAGCACACGAACAGTACACCATTCGCGGTAATCACACTCTACACTTCTACTTCATACATACACCATCCTGCGTCGGTTGAAGTGACCAAGTTTAGGGCCTGCTTCCCCTGGAGCCTTTGCCTTCCCTAACTCAGGACTAGGGTGAGTTACCCATTTACAGCTGGGTAGACTGGAGCATGCCTGATCTCAACAACACACCACTCTTCCTTACAGAGCATACAGACTGACACTTTACAGAGTGGGAAGAAGAAAAGAAACTTTACACTTACCAATAAATATGTCTGCAGTTATGTCTGCAGATCGGCAGGGGCCTTCATGGACAGTTGGGTGTCGGTCAGAATAAGACTAACTTTTGCTACAAATAAATTTGTCTGCAGAGCCATCTAGAGAAAATGGGCCCCCTACCAGAATAGAATTTTCATCCCCCCTCCCCCACCGCAATCACCAAAAAAAAAGCAGACATGTTTCTTTTAAAAAATCAGTCATTCTAAGAATGGGAGCAAAACTCTCATAATTTTAATAGGCGCGCTATTTAGTTCTCAGACCGCAATTTCCCCAAAATGTATAATGGAAAGATTGCAAGTTTGTTCAGAAAATTTGTGACGATAGTAAGTTACCTCAAAGGCAGTTAGTATATACGAGGATTATAATTATACAACGAGATATTCAACTTACACGTACAAGTTACACAAATCAAGATTAACTCATTGCTGATACATAAAGACAAATGAGATTGAGTTAGTTTTGTTAAATTGTTAAAGTGTGATAATCCTTACATACTTATTTATTCCAACCACATCATCACTATTGCGACAACCAACCATAATAGCCCCCTTAAAAGTCCGCTTCAGTCATAACTGACTATTGAAATGCGTCTCTGAGGTGATAGATCTCAGCTGGTTCCTTCCAGTGTGTTTATTTCTCTTCTAAGTGTTGTGAGAGCTTGTTTCACTAAATCTGAGGTGGCACCGTAGCGAGCATCGCCACTTAATGAAATCGGCAGTTTTATCCTCCTAGGTTGTTAGATTTATGTCCAGTGCCTTCATGTCACTCTTGAACACATCTTTAAACCTCAGCTGCGCCCTTCTGTTTTTTTTTTTTTTTGGTGCCGTCTGCCAGTTGTCCGTAGAAAATATCTTTGGAGATGCAACCATCTTCCACGTGGTGGACATGGCCAAGCCAGCGCAGTGTGCGCTGTCTAAGCAGTGTATACGTGAATGAAAGTCCATCACGTGACAGCACCTCGACTTTTGTCACTTAGTCCTTACACGAAATATCCTATCAAGGGCGCGAACTTTTGTGATGAAGCTGTTGTCCATGCAGCATGTTCCCGCTCTACAAGTAGCCGGTAGGTCCAAAGGAACGGCAGTAGCTGATACCGTGTGATACAGTCACGTCGCAAGGGTTGCCAGAATAATGTCTAATCAACATTAGACTGCCTAAGGGACTCGGATTCCAATGTTATCCTCAAGGTATACCCCTGTAGCGTTTCCCGTAAAACGGATATTCCCGCAACGCAGAAGAGATTTGAAATTAGAGTTTACCTTCTCCTAGCCAATAAATATTGCACACACATAAAGGTATGTTTTCAGGCACTGGTGAGAAATAAAAAGGTAGGAAACTAGACAACAGAAAAACAACAGACGTGAGTGGCTTACCAGGGAATCGAACCCAGGACCGTCCGTGCGGCACCCCCGCCTAGCTATGGAAGCGAATCACACTATTCTGCCTGCCATCTAGGTACCACAATTATGATGCTTCGATGACAGGGGTTATTAGTGCGACCCGCAACAAATAACACCAGAAATATACCTAGGGCAATCCAGCTTATTAATGAGGCAATCACTTCTGTTGTTCCCCTATTATACAATATAGGTCAGATTACACAAGACAAAGACTTTAATATTGTGTCTAGTTAATGATAGAAGACTAAGAACAGTAAGTACAAGACAGAGGGTAGGTTTTGGTATAGTATAAACGTTTTAAACACATAAAGAAGGGAAACCAGAGGCCTGTAAACAGTAAATAAATATTACACACACATAAAGGTATGTTTTCAGGCAGTTGTGAGAAATAAAGAAGTAGAAAGCTAGACAACAGAAAAGCAACAGACGTGAGTGGCTTACCGGGAATCGAACCCAGGACCTTGCCAGTCCATTAGAAGATCGATAAACTCTATTTTATTCGTTATGTCAAATTCAGCATGTACACTCTGGAGTCACTTATGAACTTTGTGGAAACGTGAGATGTCAAGTGGTTTCTATTACTCACGTTAGCTCGCACCCGTTCACGTGATGCTTCATTATTACACCATATATACTAACTTTTTATATACACATGAGTGTATATGTTCTTATCTGTGATTGTCAGCACATATGTTTCTGTTTGCCTGTGACTGTGTTATTATACAGATATATATATATATATATATATATAGTCTAACAAAAGAAACATGTCACACCTTGTATTTTGTTCTCAATAAATATGCATCGAGAAATTGATAAAGCAAACATGACAGTTCGTGTGGCAGCGAGGGAACGATTTACAATCAAAGGGAATGAATAACGCGAATTAGGAATGGGAAGGTTCAGATAGAGTATAAAAAAGGGGATGCGCGAACAGGGTTGCGCATGAGAGAGGTGAACGGTGATTTAGGAAATCACGCTTTTCTCAGGGCAGTCCAGAACCGTGAGTCGGAGAGGGAAGCCGCATATACGCGGGCAGCCATTGATAATGGCAGTATTTAAGTAGTTTATAGGATGAATATTTCACGGACAAGAGGTAGTTTTGGGTAATGATTAACCCGAAATATTAAGTAGTGGGAATTCTTGTCTAGAAGGAGAAAACCGTGTGAGTTAGTTATTATTCAGAAAGGAGAAGGTACGTTGGGTGAACTTTATTTCATATAGACAGTAGTCCTGTTCTTCAGTGTTGAAAGGGAAAACAACATCCCCGGCGAGGCCCGGTCTACCAATAGATAACCTGAACACTGAGATGATAGATAACAATAGACATAAGAAACTATAAGGAAGAAAGAACAGAACTAGAACACCTGCATGATCACTGATGGTTAAAAGGTCAGAAGGTGTACATTCGATACTGAGCGAGAGAGAATAAGGAAAGAAAGAACTTACATTGTATATTCTATGCTGGACCAAATGTGGAGGTCAGAGCAGACAGCAATGATCTTCTCATATGTAAAATAAACAGTATTCACATTACCATTGCGTTATCACATCACGTGCTGTGTGTGTGTGTGTGTGACTGTTGTGGTTAAACAGCAATTCAATGCTAACCACAGAGGTAAGCGAACCTGGACAGACATTATCATATATGATTCATAATACAACCACGGGCTGTCACATCTGTATAGAATTTGGTGCCTTGACCAACCTCTAGCAGCACACACACATTGTTCAAAACAGGAGTTCAGAAACTATTCTTTATGCTGTCATCTCTTCTCGCTTCAGGCAGAAGACATAGATACATTTGACGCTGTAACAGATTTCAACAACCACGATCGACAGATAGCCCTGATAATATAGAATAACACAGACAGAAAATATCATAATACATTTTCGGATCTGTGACAGACCGCACCAACTACAGACGGCAGAGTACAACGAAAAAGAAAAGAAAAAATTTCATATTTACGTTTCGATAACATGAAAAAGCAGAGTGACAACAGTGCAAGTATTAAACACAGAACAAAGTGAACAGTATCGGAACCAGCCAATCGAAAACGCCACCCCAGAAACCAAGTCGGAATTTTCTTCTTTCAAATCGACCTGCACGAGAATAAGGCCACAACAAGGCAAAGTACACCACACATTATACAATTCGGGAGCCGAGACCAACCTCAGCCAGCATTGAAAATCAGTCATTCATCAAGACAAAGTACAACGAACAAACTGGTTGATGACAGACTCCAAGAACCACAGACGGCAGATAGAAGGCAAAGTTATAATTTCACAACATACGAAGAAAAACAGTACAGTCAAAGTGTAAACAGAAGAAGTTAAAGGTTGGGAACCACTCAACCAGAAACCCCAGTTCAGAAATCAAGTCAAGATTTTTTTCTTCCTGCACGAGAGGGGTCGAAAAGACACAGCGAGTACAATATTCACTGTCCTGTAACGCCAGCTCAGAAATCAACACGGGGACACTCATCACAGCAGACGACAGGTCGACGTGTTCCGCGCAAGTAGTCTTAAGACAGAGGTCATAGAGTGCAGTACAGTAACCGATTCACGGATAGAAGCGTTTGTGTGTAACAAAACAGTGTGTAGTCCGGATGGTATAAAAATATAACAATAGTGTTTGTGAAAAAAAAAAAAAAAAAAATAGGCGGTTGCGCGCGCAAATTCGCGACAACCGAGTACTCCAACGTAGACATCTTAATTAATTAATTTAATTAGACATTGTTGTATTATTATTCTTGTCTTATTAATTAGACATTATATTAATATTATTGTTATTAATATTATTACTGTTGTTTAATTACTATTCTTATTATTATTAGTATTGTAGTCGCACTAATATTGAATTACCGTATAACAGTGTATGCATAGTCCTCGGTCCTTTTTTTTTGTAACTGGGTCGTAACATTATCCCATTTTTTTTTTCAGCAGAATGGCCCCAAGACTAATAGAACAATTTCCATTCATTTTCAGGTGCAAGTTAGTTTAAGTTAACGGTAGAAATAAGTAACTATTTTTCAGATTGTTACGATGGCACAGGCCGAACAGACACAGTATAACATGCAAGACAGTCAGAATTTGGCCCTCATAAAGACGATTACCAACACATTAGCCAGGGTAGACAACACTGCTAAAGACGCAAATATAAAAGGTAATATAGACTTATTTTCAGGTGACCCACATGCATGCCGTAAGGGGCTTACAGACATTGACAAATATGCAATGTCAATAATAGCAGATGAATTGGAGAAAGTTAAAATTGCGATTTTTTCATCTGTTGATCTGATCACAGACTCTATCAGAAGGCAATTAGACACATTACTTAATGAAAGAGATCTTCAAGCAGAGTCTAAATCGTACGATACGATAGGGAAAGGACATTGTCACACTTGTGATAGAGAAAACAAGGACACAAACAAAATCCCAGAAACAGCGGATGTACGCGCACACTGGAACACACTTAATAAAAGAAAAATAAGAATGGCGGTCAGGAATTTTGTGGCGGAAGTTAAAAAAAGGGAAGTCCATAGAAATAAATAACATCAACATAGCAAACCAACAGAAGTGCCAGATAAGAACACAGAACGGTTGGGAAATGAAGGTAGAACCGCTAGGAGTGTGGAGAAACATAATAGGATCTGGTCAGCAGAATATTACAATAAAGTAAGAAGGTAATAGGAATAGACCATGGACAAGTCAGGTTAAGACAACAGTCGAGAAGCAGGAAAATATAAAGAGAGACAGGGTCAGCGTTGGTACACAAGAACCAGTAAACATGAAAAAAAGATGATTAGTGCCGAAACACAAACTGAGATTGATACTGTAGCGTCACATTTGGGGCCAGCACACAATGAGACACACGTCATGAGAGAAAATGAAACATGGTCACATGGGTTAGACAAAACGAGAAAGTCTAAGATTCCACTCAGTGTAAAAAGGATGAACCTACAAACTGCTAAAGAAGTAGTGATACCACAGCATACGGATAGCATCGAGGTAAACAATAAGAAGGATGAACCGATGCAGTCGACCAGAGAAAAAAGTCGACAGACAGATAATGAAGCAGAATATAGCAGTAGACGGAGATGGTCTTCAGAATTGGTGTCGACTGACTCAGACAGTGTAGGATCTGACGAGAGAGACGGTAGTCACAGACACAAAAGTACTTATAGAAGAGGAGAGAATAGTAGAAGAAGTAAGGAAGAAGGGAGCAAATGTGGAGATAGTAGCAGAGAAAGGGACTTGTCAGTATACAATCTGGAGAAAATAATAGCGGACAATGCAGACATGTGGATGCGACATGCAGCGACAATCACGCAGACTGATTGGAGGGAGGCATATAATCGACAAATTGAAGACTCGGAGAAAAGAAAGACGAAACAGGAAGGTGTAAGTACAGTACAAGAAAAGTACCAGCTTGACATAGAATCAGAATTAGATTCGTCAAGTGGGGAGGATAGAGTTATGGGCCCCGAAGAAATTAGATACAGGTCGGATGAGCTCGAGCATATAACGGACGACGAAGGCCGTAGAATTTATTGGCCGAAAAATGAGAATAGTGATCTTGGACGTATAAATCAGATAAAGACGGAGAACATTACCAAAAAGGTTGAGCCAAATGTGGTTCTATGGCGCTCGGAGAGGTCTAAATTCTTGGAAAAATTGAGAAAGAATCCGATTAAAGCGGATGAATCAAATATCGACGAGGTGAAGAAGGTAATAGAAGCTACCATAAAGCGGTCTGATTTTAACTTCTCGGGAGCCATGCTATGGAGCGTGCTGGAGCAGAAGTATCAGACATACTTTCCACAAACTAAAACTGAGGTAAATATGGTTTTGACGAAAATTTTAAATGACGCAAACAGGAAAAGGTTGATAGAAAAGGCAGAGCAGGCAAATCGTCATCAAGGTCGGAAGAGAAATAAAGGAAGAAGAAAATATAGATATTGATAAACACATTTCATTGGAAAGGCATAGGGACAAGGAAGTCACTATAGCTAACATAGCGGAGTTTATGAGTAAGTGAAGTAGAGGGGGAGATGAGGGATAAAAGGTCATGAAAAATGACGAGAATATTATGTGGGAAGAAGAAGAGCCATAAGAGATGGCGAAATTAAGAGTGAGTAATTGAGATATTGGACGGGGAGTATTAAGGGCCATGGGAGATGGCGAAAACAAGAGAATCACTTGGATAAATAAGTATGGGAAAATTGAGAGTCACGGAGAAGTGACGGGAATATGGAGAAGCCACAGGAAGGATGGCACAGACATATAGAAGAGATAGTTCTAGAAGGAACTTATGTAGAAGTGAGAAGCCATGGAGAAAATGGCAAAGAGAGATTTTTGCGGCAGTAGCCGAGTCTTATGAAGGCTTTGGGGAGAAATCATATTTTTTTTCTCCGTAATACACGAAGAGAAGAGAATTGTGTTGAGAACGTTCCAGGGAGGGAACGAAAAACATATAAAAACTTTAAGTGCGGCGTTTGCCAGACTACAAATGTGAGTCTATGGAGGGTAACCTTCACCGAACATATACAATAGAAATTTAGACATGGGGAGACAGTGTTGTGGAGAAGGGAAAAGGAGATAGCACAAAGAGAAGTTCCAGGGAGGGAACGAAAAACATATAAAAACGTTAAGTGCTTTGTTTATCAGACTACAAATGTGAGTCTATTGAGGATAACCCTCACCGAACATATACAACAGAAATTCAGACACTGGGAGACAGTGTTGTGGGAAAAGAAGTCAAGTGACAGGTCAGCAGCAGAAAAATACGCAAGTAGGTCAAAGCGACAACGCGGTTTAAGATAGGTAGACCAAAGAAGTTTCAGATATTTCTGCGTAGTAGACCAAGGACAGGAGTCTAGTTAGAAAAGGGTGGATAGGAGGATGGCAATTTAGTGTTGCTATGATAGTAAATGGCTCACTCCATTATGAACTATGTATATAGGGAGACATGACAGAAGACATGTTTGGCTTTATACGAGAGAAGAGGAAGGCCAGACAGTTCACACCAGGTGTGTGGTGACAGAAGATAATACTATACGAGGAGTTTACGTGTATGACAACAGGAGTGACTGGATGTGTAAAAGGAAATAAACTTTCTATGGTGAAGTACACAGTTGGCAGAATGTGAGTGAGAAAGACAAGGGTTAAGAACAGTCATAAATGTGATGAGGAAAGGTCACTTAAGAAAAGTGACGGGAAAAGAGTTATTCCTCAGTTTTGTTATGATAATATGTTGTAATGTAAGAAAATAATGACATGTTATGAGAAAAAAATAATAATGACCACTAAGAAAGTGGAATGTATAACATGTCTAAAAAGTATGTTTTTTGAAATAATGTAACGTGAGCAGATAGGACAAAGCAAAGATGAGTGGTCGTAAATGGGAACGAGATGTTGATGAATGTACGTTCCCAGTACAATTTAATTGTGTTGTGTAAAGGGAAATTGTCCTTTGGCACAGATAAGAATTGGTAATGTGCTGAGCTAGGGTTGTAACAGCACATTGATAAAGATTTTTTTTTTATATAGGACAAGTACAATAATAGTGTTGGTACAGTCATGAAAAAAAATTTTTTCTCCTACGGATAAATAATTTATTTTTAAGGGAGAAAGGGAGATAATGTGGCAGCGAGGGAACGATTTACAATCAAAGGGAATGAATAACGAGAATTAGGAATGGGAAGGTTCAGATAGAGTATAAAAAGGGGATGCGCGAACAGGGTTGCGCATGAGAGAGGTGAACGGTGATTTAGGAAATCACGCTTTTCTCAGGGCAGTCCAGAACCGTGAGTCGGAGAGGGAAGCCGCATATACGCGGGCAGCCATTGATAATGGCAGTATTCAAGTAGTTTATAGGATGAATATTTCACGGACAAGAGGTAGTTTTGGGTAATGATTAACCCGAAATATTAAGTAGTGGGAATTCTTGTCTAGAAGGAGAAAACCGTGTGAGTTAGTTATTATTCAGAAAGGAGAAGGTACGTTGGGTGAACTTTATTTCATATAGACAGTAGTCCTGTTCTTCAGTGTTGAAAGAGAAAACAACATCCCCGGCGAGGCCCGGTCTACCAATAGATAACCTGAACACTGAGATGATAGATAACAATAGACATAAGAAACTATAAGGAAGAAAGAACAGAACTAGAACACCTGCATGATCACTGATGGTTAAAAGGTCAGAAGGTGTACATTCGATACTGAGCGAGAGAGAATAAGGAAAGAAAGAACTTACATTGTATATTCTATGCTGGACCAAATGTGGAGGTCAGAGCAGACAGCAATGATCTTCTCATATGTAAAATAAACAGTATTCACATTACCATTGCGTTATCACATCACGTGCTGTGTGTGTGTGTGACTGTTGTGGTTAAACAGCAAGTCAATGCTAACCACAGAGGTAAGCGAGCCTGGACAGACATTGTCACATAACAGTCTTCATAATACAAAGAATCACGGGCTGTCACATTCGATAAGGGATTTATGTCTTGAAAGAAATTAGGTGAAAAAAACAAAAATGTAGTAATCGAGTGTCACGTGGTTGTACCTTAAAGAAGTGTGGTGTCCTAAATAAAAATCACAACCTCAGTAACGATTGTGACCACCATGGACTTGCACCACTGTACTGCAGCGGCCTCTCGTGGAGAGTTCCAAACGTCTGATCTGGTCTTCTGGGATGTTGTTCCATGCCTCAGTAAGCGCTATATACAACTGGTCCAACGTCTTTGGTTGATAATGGAGGGTGGGCACCCTTCTGTCCATATGGTCCCAGAGATGATCAATGGGATAATATACATATATATATATATATATATATATATATATATATATATATATATATATATATATATATATATATATATATATATATATATATATAGTAGTGCAACTGAACCCAAACTCTCTGTGCGTTATTCGCACCGTGAAAAATATCCTCTGAGTGTATTTCTACCGTGAAAAGTAAATCACTGTAAAACCTGCTTCACAGTTACTGCCGTAATCTATGAAGTCATAAGCAATTAAGAAGAATCCGGTTGCAGAACTGCGCTGAAGATAAGTATCTCAATACACGGGACACAACCAAGTAATCAAGCCACTTTAGATGGTAAGAAGGACAATGAATAAGTGACAATTTACTTCTTGAAAAATGTATGTAAAAATTTGTATCAAATTCATTGAAAATCCAATCTTTCATTCAAGTATCATGCCTAGTGGCATAGGAGATCATGTCTCTCCTCATTATTTTCTCCCTAGTATAATTTATCAATTATGTTGTAGACTTCTTTCCATGCCACGATGTCAAACTGTCCAGTATTTCTTATCTTTGACTTCCCCTATCTCGTTTTCCTTCAATCTTACCTGTTGTTACGATATATTCCATATCTCGTTTTCCTTCAATCTTAACTGTTGTTACGGTATATTCCATATCTCGTTTTCCTTCAATCTTACCTGTTGTTACGATATATTCCAGCTTTCCTCTTCGTATAACATACCCTAAAAAAGTGGATTGCTTCTTTCTAACTTGTGAAATAAGTTTCCTTTGCGCTTTGGCCTCTTTCAGGACATCCGCATTACTCTTTTTGGCTGTCAATGGCGATATTTTAAACATTTTTCTATAACGCCACATCTCTGTGACCTCTAGTGCTCTCCCTACTTGTTCACTAACTTCCATGACTTACTCCCATATGTCAGGATAGGTTCTATATAACACTGAAGAACGCTCTTTCATACTTGTACTTCCATTGACAAAAACATTGTTGCATAAAATACTCTTCATTTTAAAGAATGCTTTTTTTTGCCTGAGCTATTCTGCTCTTCAATTCTGAGATGCATCGTCCATCCGTTATTATTAATATGCTCATGTATTTGAATCTATTAACCTGTTTTGAAGCTGTTCCATTTACTTTGATAGTACATTCTGGGGAAGCCCTTTTCATTAAGACGACCATTGCTTCTGTCAGGGGGTCAAACAATAACCTTAAATGGCAATAAAAGTCAAAATCACGTAGTAGACGGTTTTACTACAGATATGTTATGCCCTCCCGCTTGAGGTACTAGTTCGCGCATGCCCGTCATCCTGATGGGAAGTATGACTTCAGCAAACTATAGCCAAGATGGCCACCACCTTGGAAGCATGCACGAGAAAAGAGCAGCGTGCATTATCTAATTTTTGGGTAGTGAGGGTGATAAACCAGCAGACATTCATCGGGGAAGGAAGAGGCTGTATGGGGACGATCGTGTGTCGCTTCAGGAGGTTTATGTGTGGCACAGGAAGTTTCTTCTTCTTCCTCGTTCGTCCTGAAAAGGACGTATGTTGCGTAGTGTCTGTTTACAGCGAAGCTGCGATATCTGCGCCGACACATCCGACTTCAGCACGGCATTTTTTGGGACCGGGTTTGCCTTCCCTCTTTGATTCCTACTTTGACTGGACTGTGTTGTACAGGAACACAGGAAGTTTAAAAGTGGGGTGTCAACTGTGACTGATGCAGCTCGATCCGGCCGGCTTCACACTGCGACTACGCCTGACGCTATCGCTGCAGTGGAACGAGTGAAAGCGGAAAACCGGCGGGTAATAATCGACGAGATGGATGGAGAATTGAAGATCAGTCATGGCTCGGCGCACCACATCATTCACGACGTGTTGCAGTACCACAAAGTCACCGCTATGTGTGTACCAAAACAACTCACCCCCGAACTCAAAGAACGTCGTGCGAATGTTTGTGAAACACTGTTACAACGTTATGAAGCTGAAGGACATGGCTTTCTATACCGTATAGTCACTGGTGACGAATTCTGGGTCCACTACTTCCAGCCAGACACTAAGCGAGCCGGCATGGAGTGGCGACATTCATAATCGCCGAAAGCAAAGAAGTTCCGTACAACGCGTCGGTCGACAAATTGATGCTCACGCTCTTCTGGGACTGTAAAGGCCCAATCCTGGAACATTACATGCCCAGGGGACTCACTACCAACAGCGAATCATACTGTGATCTGCTTCAGAACCACTTGAAACCTGCAATCAGGTCAAAGCATCGCGGCTTGCTCAGTTCTCGTGTATTGTTACAGCATGATAACGCGCTTCCGCACACAGCTCGTGCGACAGTAACGATAATCCCCGAATCTGCGTTTGGAGTGTCTTCCACATCTTGCATAATCACCGAACTTAGCACCGAGTGTGACAAAACGTCCGAACATGCTCTTTTCTGTGATTTATCACACCTTCAGCCCTCCGACAGTATCCTTTCTATTTCTTCATTTTTCTCACTCATCGCTTTTATTTGGCATAAATCAAGCCTTTTCATTCGTTATTTTCACAATTTGGCTCTATGATGGACATAGCATGGTAAAGTCTCTAACACGCCACTCCCCTATTACAGTATTTGCTATGAAAGTATTTGCTATGAAAGTATTTGCTATAGGACTGTCTTTATCTTGTTTGCCACTCCTCAGACGTGTTTACGTTCCGCCAGCTGAACTGTGATATTATCGTAACAATAAACAGTCGTCGGACCGGTCATCCGCTGATCTCTTTGAATCCGTCTGACCATTGTGGAAACGTGTCAGTCAAACATTTGACCCCATTGGAAAGCTGTTGATCATGTTGACACAAGCTTGTACGATGAAAGAAGACAACACTGTCTGACCAGACATATGTCTGGCGGAGGCATGCAGATAATGGGGATAATTAGATAATCTGTCGCGGCAGACATCTGGGCGGAAGTCATTACGCCAGAAACACAGATAGACAGATGTACGCTTGAAGTCTTATGTAACGATTTGACATCACTGTTGTAAGAGGGCACTCGTGTATATTAAATTTAATATTTTCAAATACGCGTGGGATGAGTAATGATAAACTTCCCCACCCAAACAGTGCTAGATAGATTTGATTGGTTCGCCAGAAGCTACAATGAATTGATTGGAACATTCAGCAGGAAATAAACACAGCTGGTATTTGAAACTAAGGATTGTGAGATATACTGTAGAAATCAGACACAGAACAGCACAGACTGCATAGCGGCGTCAACTAAACACCTCCTACAAGCCAGAGGAAAGAGGATAGGACTTACAATTCCACAACTATAAGTACCAGATCGAGTATTGAGCAACTTTGGAATTTACAAGTAAACCCGCAATTTTAATACAAGACTGGAAACTTGGGAATTTTATTACAAGGAGTCAGAAAGGAATTTTAACAAAAGTTTTCCCTGGCAGGATTCATAGAACACCAGCCGTCAGAGGAATTAACTCATATTTCCCAGACCCGGTCATAAGAGGAATTATACACACAGTTTTCGAAGGCCAGGAATTTACAGAACACCAGCCGTCAGAGGAATTAGCTAATATTTCCCAGACCAAGTCATAAGAGGAATTATACAAACAGTTTTTCCAGGCCAGGAATTCGCAGAACACCAGCCGTCAGAGGAATTAACTCATATTTCCAGACTTAAGTGACTCGAACAGCATCTAACTACAGGGCTGTGGGTCCATTCTAATTTGTGCCAGGAGAAGTATGTATTCCCAGAATGTTGGGGTAAGTGTTAACAATTTATTTACGAATGTAAACTCTACAGATTTCTTTCTAAGTGGTTATATATATATGAGGCTGGCAACCTCAACATATGAAAATAGTATATTCACGAACCACTACAGCAAGAGCTGGTGATTGTTTTTGACTAGTCGTGCGGGGAAACCCGACAGCAGAGATGCTCCCAGAACTCAGACGGGTGTAAGGATGAGTAATTAGTGATGATTACATCACATGTGCCTAAAGTGTATAGAATCAGTTTGTTAGATTTATATACCTGTTTAACTGTAATTCAGGCAAATCATTATTTATGCTCTCCAGACGCAATTTCCTAGTTAATACCCAGTAGGATATTGGTGAATCTTCATCATATTCATTGAGTTACATTGTGTGCTCAGGAATTTAATTCTTCTGAGAGCTTAACATTCGTGGATGGAGCGCATGAAAATGGGCCTGTTAGTTTGCAGAGAACAAATGTACTGAACTGAGGCCTTTGTTTCTTTCTAATTTGTCATAGTTCGTGGTTACAAGACATCAGACTTAAGTCCTGAAGTTCCTACGCCACTAGTGTGAGAGAAGAGTATCACCACTAACCGCCTACAGTAGGCGAATTATGTGAAGAAGTGTACTCATCACCAAAAAGAAGTGACGGATACCACAGCTTCATGACTCATCTGGAACTAAGTTGTGTGTAACAGGCTACAGCAGAAAATACGGACATTATTAACGCCCTACCAAAACCTCAATGAGGAAAAATTTAATATAACTTTCACCCTATTTAATTCTTATTTTAACTTGTTGAACTAATGGACTATTAAATTTGTTGTATGTTATTTTAAACTAAACAATAATAGTTGATTCAGTTTATATGTACGAAAGCAAACGTATGAGCCAGTCTTTCTTTATATATATATATATATATATATATATATATATATATATATATATATATATATATATATATATATATATATATATATATATATATATATATATATATATATATATATCCATTACGTATAAGAGGGGATTCGTTGGATTACTCCAACTGGGGGTTTGACGGGCCAGACCCATTGCATAAACCCTTCACAAAAGGCGACGGGCCAGATAATAAGTTAACAAATTTGCTCAGCCCTTAAGCAGCGTTTGTTCTTGATTGCTGGGAATATCTTGTGAAGGCTCCCATAAGGTAGAAACGTCATTCATCTTTTATCTACATCTTTTTCCAAGAGTAATCTTGCGCGAAGATAGATACTTGGACGACCTACTTTTAGATAAGCTTGCGTTGTGACCATTAGTGGACCACGACTGCAAAGCAAGGGGAGGCAATCCCGTGACACCGAGTGATTATCATTTGTTTGAACCCCTCAAGGAGACAAGCGGTGGCAAGAAGTTCAGTACGGACGATGAGGTGAAAGAGGCGCTCCATACGTAGCTACGCAGTCAGTCAGAAGAGTTTTGTTCTCGCGGAATCCAGGCTTTAGTGAAGCGCTGGCACACCTGCATTGAACGTGGTAGGGACTATGTTGAAAAGTGATTAAGTGCTTTTATTCCTGTTTGTGCATATTATGAGAATATATAAATATTAAGGTTGCTTTATGACTCCTCCTCGTATATATAAATATATATATATATATAAATACAAATATAAATATATATATATATATATATATATATATATATATATATATATATATATTTATATTTATATTTATATTTATATTTATAATATATATATATATATATATATATATATATATATATATATATATATATATATATATATATATATATATATATATATATATATATATATATATATATATATATATATATATATATATATATATATATATATATATATATATATATATATATATATATATATATATAATCATTAAAATTTGAATTATTTGTCTTGTAACTCAAGCTATTCAGTCGAATGTGAGTGTTTTTTCTGACACATTTTAGTCAGCTGTGGCAAGTGTAACTAGCTGTATTCATGTACATACAGACATATGTAGAGCATAGGATAGATCTAGCGAGAAGGTGACTTACTTCACAGCTTCCTTTCTTCAGCTATCATATAGACATGAGTTTAACTACCTATATGTCCAGTGCCATCCCACACTTCAGATTTTCACCATTTCTCTTCTCGATTGTCTGAGAACTCCTCCTAATTATCTGTCTCTCTCGCCACATGTAGGATTATGTGTGTGCAATAAGTATGTATGTATTCATATATTGCCTGTAGAGCATAAATGTTCAACAAATAAAGTGAGAACTAACCTAAATTCATGCATTCCGCTACTCAAGGAGCATAACGGGTCGTCCATTTATGGTTGAACGCAATTTTTGCCATTTTTTAGCCCCCTCACCCTTTTTCACATTTCATCGCAAACCCGTCCCCCCTTTCCCCCCTTTTTTTCTCTAGTGTTTTTAACCCACTGAAAGAAAAAACGAAGGATATCGAATGTAATGAAATATCCACTATTAAACCCATCTACACTGCAGACAAGCTTCCAGGGTGGAAAGAAAATCTTTCTCTGAAATTACAGAAAACATTCCTGGAATTGAAATAAAAAAGAGCCAAAATGCAAAAGATAGAAAATCCATAGCGACAAAATACATAGAAAAACACTACCCACGCAACACCTGGACCCATGCATACACAGATGAATCAGCAACAAATGCAACCGAAAATGGAGGTTGGGGTGTCTTCCTGACCTTAAGCACTGGTGCAGAAAAAAGGATGTCAGTGGCAACAGAACCATTCTCAAGTAACTTCAGAGCAGAGGCAGAGGCCTTGAAAACTGCAGCAGAGGGTATATTGACAGAAGAAAGCACAGAGAGACAAGTTGCTTTCTTTACTCATGCACTGTCAGTAATTGCAACTTTGATAAAGCCAAAGTAATACAGAACTGGATGATCTCAGAATAGTGCTCCACAAACTTTGCAAACGATTCAGAAGTGTTGTGATCCAATGGATCTGTCACGGGACGAGAGTAAATTCTGCATTTAAATTCTTAAAACCTATTGCCGATATTTTGTCGATAAGTTTCTCAAGGTATGAAAAAGCAGTCGGTTGTCTATACCCATTGTCTGCACCAGACATCGTTTGTCAACAGTCGTGGGAAATCCACCAATTTTACAGGGAATGTTTACATAGCAATGAGACAGTACATCAACAGACCCTCGTCGGACAATTGGAGGTGGCCGCCACTGAGTCGCGGTTGTGTTTACCCAAGGCCAGTAATCTACAAGTATTATTTCGGCTTGTAACAGAACATAATGGTGGTCAGTCGGACTTCACGGAACAAGCGCAGTAATATTGGATTAACGGCGACACAGAGTCCGAGCGAAAATGAATATAAAGGAGTAAAGAATACGTCATTATAGAAAGACTATTAAATGCTGCACAGACGTCAGATGGACAGGAGACAGATTGTCTGAGAGAGGGAAAACACGAAAGCGACCATAGCAAAACATTACCGAAACTGTACACAGTTATGGGGACAGGTTGTCTATCTAATGTAAAACGAAGCGGACACGGGAAATCGCCAGCGACGATTCGGACTCTATATAACCAAACGAAATTTGTCGCTCAGTAATGGTAAGAGAAATCATTCCGTCAACCTACTTGGTTCTATATTTCACGAGGAAGATTCAGGACATAAAGTCAGTAATTTCTTAGTATGGAAACCAAGGTTAGTGTACTATAGTTTGTACATCATTAATATACATCCATTTTAATTCCAGTTATATATATATATATATATATATATATATATATATATATATATATATATATATATATATATATATATATATATATATATATATATATATATATATATATATATATATATATTCCATAAATATAACACTGTAAATACCAGTCACGTTTTATTATAATATTATATTTTATACTAATAAGTACAGGTTGCAATAAACACCGTGCAGAGAATTATTAGATCTATAAGATTGCACAGTTTCCAATAACTATAACGAAGTCAATACAAAACACTTTTATTTTGCTCATTACATTACCCGGTAAACAGTGCAGTAAACACCGCGCAGTCACTCATTATAGTAATACGATTTCACATACAAGAACACACTACATGCGTAACATAGATTAGGGGGTACTTTTAAGGTTTGTTATTTTATCCATCGCAGTGGTAGAGACAAGGTCCATTTGAGATAACTTAGCCTTCCTCTTACTACCCTGTTGGCGTTAATCACGGGACAAGCTAAATGAGTAGGGCCGACCAGAGATACTGCGACGACACGCATCTCACAGATAATTAACGGCAACAAACCTACAAATACTCAACGAAAGGAAATTTGCCAGGGGCCGAAGGAGACTTTCTTTCATCGACCACACACAGAGAAAAGTAAGCAGAATATACCCAGAAGGAATGCTGCATTACTAAGAGCTGTCTACGTGAATTTAATGATCAGAAGTTGCAGGAGCAAACGGACGACCTTTACAACAAGTGCCTTTGAGAAATCTTGATCAGAAGTTGCAAGAGCAGACGGACGATCTTGTAAACCCAGTGCCTACAAAATTTATCGAGATCCTAAATTACCTGCAGTAATGGACAGATTCTCCCAGTAAAACTGATGCGCCAACAAATTCAACTTTATACCACAATTCACCATCATCACCACCTGAAAAAAATATCTTCACCACAAAGGGACATCTGCATATGAGACGAAGTCTCTACCGCACAACATTGCTTCAACACAACCTAGCAACAAGCCACCTCAGACGCTAGTGGCAATGTCAACACTCGCTTTGTGAAGAACAAAAGAACAGGCCACCTGACGAAATAAGTGGACCGTCCAGTATTATTGAATGCAGACAAAGACTTGTCCAGTGTATACAAATACCCAGAGTTTTATTGACAGTCAGTCAGAGACCCGAAACAAGATATCCTTTTGTAGTATTTAGGACTCGCTTAATTCATCATCATCATCGCAAAGTATAGTCTTAAGATTCAGTTGTGTAATTTGCATAAACTATTATCTTCTTTCACAGGTATAGTTAATGTCAGTCCTAGCTGCATTTGTATTACTGTAATTGAATGTTATTACCTTTCAGTAATTCAATAAATGTTGTAGTTGTGTTTGCATTACCAACACACGTTAATTACCTATATAGAGAAGGAAAGAAAGTGTGCGAAAGAGACATACATTTCTTCCTTTCTTCCTCTTCTGTTCACACAGTGTAATAGGGGAGGTGGGGGCTCGTTAGCATTATAATAGAGAGAGGGGGATAGAGCGGTAGGAGTGACTGTGTCACGAGATTCAGAATCACTGAGACTATCTGCTGGGAACTCATCACAAAGTCGTATATTCACCTTCTCCACTCCTGTTGCTCATCTTCAACTGGTTGCCAGGCAAAGCTGAGCCATTGACAAAGCCAGCACCTCAACAAAAACTCTCTTTGGTTACCCTTTGGGATAACCCTGTGACATTAAGTGGGGACTCGCAGTCCGGTATAGTACCTTGGGTCTTGCTGTCGTAGATTTTGGATAGGAGTATTAAGACTGGGGTTTGGTCCCTTCTGAATAGGTTGGAATGAGTGAAAGTCACGGTGAGAGTTAGAAAAATGGAATAGATTCCACGAGTGGTGAGATGATAGACTGTGGTATAGAGGCTGTAGCTGAAAGCGAAAAGAATTCCTTTCTCTCTCTCACCTATCCTCTACGACGGTTTTGTACAGAGTCCGACAGTCTAAACCACATATATATTACATATAATTCTATCTACTCACGGGCACGCACATACACGTGACGACAGTTAAACACACAGACTTGGAAAATCTATAACAACGATTATATATATTTTTGGGATCGAGCTGACCAACGCACTGATTTTGTTCAAGAGAGATTTTTATTATTATCATCAAAAAAAAAAAAAACTCTCACGACACCAAAAATTTCATCCAGGAAAAAAAAACATATATACAAATAGTCATAAAATTCAAGAAAAATGCTACAAGCATGATAGCCCGTTAGATCTTACTCTAGGTTTAGCCCACAGCCCCGTTAAGAGAACAGATGATTGTCCAAAGAGTTATAGATACGTAGGGTTGAGTCTAAGAGATTTCTTTCTTTCTCGTAAATATATGAACAGAGTTTGATAAATCTGATTTAACCTAAGAAAATTGAAACTCTAGCATTTTGTAACAAATTCTGCAGGTTAAAAAAAAATAAGACAGCAAATGGGTGACGATAATACACCGGTAAAATAACACTCAGACCTGTGTACTCTCATTCATTCAGCCATGGCCTTTCTTTCACATATATACTCACAACTTCGCTCGTTGCCTCTGGGAACACAATAATTCTAGGACCTTCACACAGACCCGAAAATGCAGTCCTTGACCAAGAAATCCCCAGTTCCAAAAGACGTGCTAAACTCTCAGGGAACGATTCCTTGGGGGTTCTAATTTTTCGAATGTCTGATTAAGTCACATAAAATTTGTCCAGGCACGAAAGTTAGCCGAGCACAATGTCATTAGCTTTGGATTCTAGAATTAAGGAATGTCAGATCGGTGTCTACTTCCAGGAAAGTACTATATTTGGTCACCACAATACTAGTCACAATCTCTGTCGGAATGTTAATGGTGTTCTAGTAATATTTACTCGCCGCCAGGCAGCATGTACATTTAAATTTGTGAAGCAATATGAACTGGCACAAAAGCCCAATATATATTTCTAGTCTTTAGAAACCGTTAGTGGGATTGCTATTACTGTCTCTCTCTGATGGCATATGCACTGTCAGACCCGTGTTACTTGAAACATAAAACCCCACGTGGTTAAAGATAGGAAATGTCTATGCTTCTCACAAATATGTCTCTCAGGCTACTAAACGCTGGCAAGTTGGGTACCACCGTTTCACTATATAAAAATGGAAAGAACACATATCAAATAATTTACATATATGTACTCAATATAACGTACAATTTAAATAGCAAGCCTACAGCTTGACTTATATTTAAAACTTCCCGTAAAATAAGTTATATAAAAATCAATCATCAGGAATATCTTCGTATTCCGTCAATTTTCACTGATGTCGCATCTGGCATTTATAAGTTAGTTATTAAAACAGGTTCGACTGAGTATTTAACAGTTAATTTAAACTTATTTCAGCTACTTGTTTAGTAAGCTAAAAATATAATTTATTTTGTATTTCCACTGCAACTCGACGATTAAAGAAATAACAAACTATCAAAATATTCACTCTGCACACAGAACTAGTTTAAAATGAAATCGGCGATATTAACACTAAATCACTTCGCAAAACTAGATATCTATATTACCTCAAACACAGCACTACAGGATATCGCACAATTAAGAATTTTACGCTTATATTTATGGAAGTCTAGAAGTTCGACAAATTGTCGCAACAAACTAAGAAACTTCGCTTATACAGCTCTACTCTTCGCGAACCACCTGTCTACTGCGAATATTGAGAAAGAATGAAAATAAAGTTTCAAACTAGGTTTAATATCTGAAACAGACAAAGGATAAACTATCTCCCCCGCCCGATCTCTCCCCCTTCTCATAACAGCTACGTTTTACTTAGAGGCATGTCGTAACTGCCACCGGGCGATTACGCACCTGCGTTGACAAATTGACCGGGAAAAGCGCGTGTCAGTTGCAAATCTCAGACAACCGTCTACAACTGCGTCGTACAGATGCCGGGTTTGACACCTTAAGCTAGTGACAGGTGAAAAATGGTAGACCAAAAGTCTGCTCTATGTCCAGCGAAACGAATTTCTCACACCCCAGGCCCAGAAATCTGGTCGGGCCGCGCTCTGACCGGGATAACTGCAGACGTATGTCTGGCGAGAACCGTATATTCACAGCTATCTGCGTGACTGACATCTGATGCAATAAGGTTACTAGTCAGTATGAGAAAGAAAAACGATGATGGGAAAGAAATATATTTTTCGCAACGAGTGATGCAAAAAAATACAGGAAAAACAAGTACGGAAAGATAATAAAATAAAAGGATGCGGGTGAGAGAATAGGAAGAAGATGTAGGCAATTTAATGATCAAAACCCATACGTGACAGGACGTCCCCCCTTAAGATATGGAAGCACTCCATGTCTACGTTATGGAATTAAATTTCCTATAACCGTAGCTTCGGGGTGTCCGTCTTCTTCCCTCTCATCTTCCCCCTCCATCTCTCTGCAAGTCCTACTCATGAAGTCTGCCTCTGGAATGTCTCCCATGCGCGCTTGAAAGAGCGTCGCCGCTTCTGACATTTTTGAAAGATTTCGTGTGATTGCGGTGGAATATCCCTGCCACTATCATCATCTTCGTCAGCTTTGGCGATCGTCAGGAGATGGTCGGAGGTTGGCACTGGTCTTTCCAAGTATCTCTTTAACAGATTTAAATGGAGAACCTTCTCCTTTCCTTGAATAGAGATCTGGTAGTTAGCCTTAGAAATCTTTTTCAGGACGGTAAACGGCCCTTGCCATCCGATCTTCAGTTGGTTGTTCTCGGTAGGGAGTAACACCAAAACTTTCTCTCCTGCTTCCAGTTCTCTCTCTTTCGCGACTTTCCTGTATCAATTAGCGTGCTTGGTGCGTGCTCGCTTAAAGTTAGTCGTTGCTAGGTCCCACCCTAGTTTCAACCTTTCCTTTAAAACCGACACATATTTACTGGCTGAGACAACTGTCTCATCCGCCTTCTCGTCTGTCAGAGACTGAAGTAAGGCTTCAAGCGGGCCCTTAATGGGTCTGCCGAATAAGAGTGTAGCTGGCGGAAATCCTGTGGAAGTATGAGGAGATTCTCTGTAGCCAAATAATGCTGCAGGAATACAGAGATCCCAATCTTCAGGTTTCACTTGTGCCAGCTTACTTAGCATCATGGTGAGGTTTCCATTTGCACGCTCCACGAGCCCATTTCCGGCCGGAGTATATGGCTTAGTGTGGATGTGCTGGGTCCTCAAGATCTTAACGATCTCATCCAACAACAGGTTTCGGTATGGAGATCCGTTATCCGTCAACACTTGCGGAGGAAATTCCAACCGAGTGAAAATCTGCACGAGGGCTTCTGCGACATCTTGGCATCTGCGCATGTTAGCGGGATAGCTTCTGCCCATAAAGTGCATGTATCGACTAAGGTCAGGATGAACCTGTTCCTTCTTTTAGTCCTTTCGAAAGGCCCTAAAATGTCGATCACAACCCGTTCGAATGGTGTTCCCATTATTGGCATTTCACCCATGTGGACTGGGGGTGTCCGTTGCTTGGGTGGTACACGTTGGCACTGGGCACAGGATTTGACATATCTGATAATATCAGTATTTACTCCTGGCCACCAATAATGAGTGGTTATCCGTTGGTTTGTGGCGTTCTGTCCCATATGTCCACTGAAGGGAAGAGAGTGCCCCATTTCTAGGATTTGGCTTCTGTACTGTTTCGGTACTAGGAGCTGGTTGTAACCTTGGTCAGGCTTACCCGTTCTCCGATAAAGTACGCCATCCTCAGAAAAAATGTCCTAGTGCTGTTTGGGTTCCTTAGCCATGGGCAGTTTCCTAAAGCAGGGTGCCAAAGTAGGGTCCTTGTATTGCGCTTCTTTAAGTTCCATGGGTAACAAATTCGGCACAGGCTCCCGTTCCTTCTTGGTTTGCCCTCTTGTAGTTACTGCTGCCACAATCGGCTCTTCCGGTTTCCCAATACACACGTATCTCCCGCCAAGTATGACTGGGTAGATGGGATCATCCATAACAGCCGCTTTAATCCCACCTCTGACAAAGTCAGAGTGTATCTCCACCAATGCGATGGGAAGCGCTGTAGGTGCATCACTCTTACGAACTCCACAAAGTTGGACGGTCTCTGCTGTCTCTTGACCGGGTTTGTCCAGGTTTCTGGCAACAATGCAATCATAAGAAAGCCCCGTGTCAAATAAGCAAGAAGTTTGAGAACCGTTCAAAGTAACCGTACCTCGCGTTGAGGGTCTATCCCCAACAGGTTGGGAATCACTGTCAACAATTCCGCCTTGCGAGACTGTCAATAAGCATCCGATGCGTTTCGGCTCGGTGTGCTCGGTCTGATCATATGTCCCGTGCTCAGGGGTTCTCCCTTTGCCACCTTGTCCTTTCTGGCCACGCTGCCATGTAGGGCGGTCGGGTTGATCAGACTGTTTGGGGTGGTTGGGGTACTTGTTCTTGTAGAACTTGGATTTTTCAGGAAGGGGGTTTTGAGGTCCAGTTTCTCTGTGGTCAAACTGATTCGAAGCATGAGAAGGTTGATCTAGATTATTTTTTCGAAAATGCTCCTCTGTCGGTTTCCGCTTTGTGGCCGGTAGTTCAGCCAACGCATTATGGTAACGCTCAGACTTCTCTAAGATGTCTTCTAGTTTTTCTGCACCCTGCTCAGCGAGAAATCTCCGGGTATCTGCAGACAAAGTGTTCTTTATTTGTTCTGTTAAAACAAATTCCTCAAGACCTTCATAGGTAGAGGGGAGCTGCGAGAGCTCGAGGCACTTTGTAAAATATCCCTTTAGACGGGAAGAGAACTGGTGAAAAGATTCAGAATTCTCCTTTCTGCTGTTGCGAAACAGTTGCAAAAATTTTCGAGCGTTCATTTCAAAACGCTCCAGTAGCGCTTTCTTCAACACATCATAGTTTTCTTGTTGGCTGCTTCCAGTTTTGCATACACATCGTAAGCAGAACTTTTCAAAGCCTGGGAAAGCTTCATATTCCAGCGCGACCTCTCTAAACCGTACAGAGTTGCAATTTTCTCAAATTTTTCTAACCATGTGTCAATCTTCTCATTTGGACAAGGGAAAGATTCTAGCGGAAAAGACATAGCAGTGAGATGAGTAGATTGACTGTTAGAAGGATCAGTTAAGGAAGAATGAGGAGAGGACTCTCCATTGCTGGAGGTAGAGGCAGCACCACGAGTTTGAAATTCTAGAGTTTTGAGAGCCAACTCATGTTGTCTATCTTCTCTCTCCTTCTCATGCTGTCTCTGTTTCTCTTTTTCCTCAAGCTGTCTCTCCTTCTCTCTTTCCTCATGCTGTCTCTCCTTTTCTCTTTCCTCATGTTGCATCCTGCGAATCTCCATTTTCTCATCCATCTTCTTCTGCTGTAATAGCCGGTCTGCTTCTTCTTTCCTCTCCGCATCATATCTCTCAAGTTCGTCCCTGACAAAAGCTTTCGCTTCCTCTCCTTCCAGTCCGTCCTCTCTCGCTTCTTCTCTGAGGAGTTGTCTAAGCTTTGCCCTCTCGGCCATATTATGTCAGTGACTGAGACTAGTGGAGAACGAAAATAGGAAAAAGGATACGCTGGTTCCTACCACTTACGAGAAAATTTTTTTACCAAAAAATCAAAAGATGATATACTTAACCCTGCGATACCTCCTCCAAAATAAAATCTAACTATCGCTGCTATTATCGGCAATAAAGCACCTAATGCAAAACACGACTACGCCAATTAAATGGTAGTTAAGATTAATCCCTGAAAAATAAGTAGCTACAGTGGGAAAAGCAAAATAATTATTGCAAAAATTACAGATAAAAATAATCCCTTAATTTTTATCCACTATCAAGTTTACCCCTGAAGACAGTTAGAGTGAGGGAGGCAATTAATCTGGACAAATAGTCCGAAACGCACTCCTTAACTTTAGTTCAAACACCTTCCTGCTTCAGAACCCCTTGTGAATGTTATACATTCACAAAACTTACCAGCGTTTAGTATTACAAAATCATTAATTAACATATATTCCGACAATCAACCTGTAACTGAAATGTATAATGCTTCCTATTGCTGTGGAAAAAACTTATCAGTTTGTGTGGTCAGCCTGCCCGTAAACAGATCGTTAGTCTAGGGGATAAATTATTTAAAGATATAACAACTCACAAGACATCACACCCTTACTCTATTTCAGAATAAAGAATCTAAAAAAACGAGCTGATATTTGTCGTCTCGTCTATTTGTCGTAGATTTTGGATAGGAGTATTAAGACTGGGGTTTGGTCCCTTCTGAATAGGTTGGAATGAGTGAAAGTCACGGTGAGAGTTAGAAAAATGGAATAGATTCCACGAGTGGTGAGATGATAGACTGTGGTATAGAGGCTGTCGCTGAAAGCGAAAAGAATTCTTCTCTCTCTCTCTCACCTATCCTCTACGACGGTTTTGTACAGAGTCCGACAGTCTAAAACACATATATATTACATATAATTCTATCTACTCACGGGCACGCACATACACGTGACGACAGTTAAACACACAGACTTGGAAAATCTATAACAACGATTATATATATTTTTGGGATCGAGCTGACCAACGCACTGATTTTGTTCAAGAGAGATTTTTATTATTATCATCAAAAAAAAATCTCTCACAACACCAAAAATTTCATCAAGGAAAAAAAAACATATATACAAATAGTCATAAAATTCAAGAAACATGCTACAAGGATTTTTTTTTTCGTACGCCCGCTAATACTCGAGGCGAAATCTCAGGTTATTATTATTATTATTTTTTTTTTTAATGTCTAACCTGACATTGATTTTTACGTGAGTATCCTATTTTCTTGTACAGAGACAAGTATCCCTCGCCATTCAGGCATATACTCGCCGTTTTCGGAGGTACCCATTAGAGCTGGGTCGGCTCAGGAGCCGCCAGTCCCTGGTCGACGACAATCCTTCAAATGTACTCGCCAGGTCTCGAGTTAATCCAGTCCAAATCCCGGTCGACGAAAAATCCTCAAATGCCGTCGCCCGGGTTTGATCCTGAATCACCCGGTCGCCAGAGCGGAGCATTTTGTAACAAATTCTGCAGGTTAAAAAAAAATAAGACAGCAAATGGGTGACGATAATACACCGGTAAAATAACACTCAGACCTGTGTACTCTCATTCATTCAGCCATGGCCTCTCTTTCACATATATACTCACAACTTTGCTCGTTGCCTCTGGGAACACAATAATTCTAGGACCTTCACACAGACCCGAAAATGCAGTCCTTGACCAAGAAATCCCCAGTTCCAAAAGACGTGCTAAACTCTCAGGGAACGATTCCTTGGGGGTTCTAATTTTTCGAATGTCTGATTAAGTCACATAAAATTTGTCCAGGCACGAAAGTTAGCCGAGCACAATGTCATTAGCTTTGGATTCTAGAATTAAGGAATGTCAGATCGGTGTCTACTTCCAGGAAAGTACTATATTTGGTCACCACAATACTAGTCACAATCTCTGTCGGAATGTTAATGGTGTTCTAGTAATATTTACTCGCCGCCAGGCAGCATGTACATTTAAATTTGTGAAGCAATATGAACTGGCACAAAAGCCCAATATATATTTCTAGTCTTTAGAAACCGTTAGTGGGATTGCTATTACTGTCTCTCTCTGATGGCATATGCACTGTCAGACCCGTGTTACTTGAAACATAAAACCCCACGTGGTTAAAGATAGGAAATGTCTATGCTTCTCACAAATATGTCTCTCAGGCTACTAAACGCTGGCAAGTTGGGTACCACCGTTTCACTATATAAAAATGGAAAGAACACATATCAAATAATTTACATATATGTACTCAATATAACGTACAATTTAAATAGCAAGCCTACAGCTTGACTTATATTTAAAACTTCCCGTAAAATAAGTTATATAAAAATCAATCATCAGGAATATCTTCGTATTCCGTCAATATTCACTGATGTCGCATCTGGCATTTATAAGTTAGTTATTAAAACAGGTTCGACTGAGTATTTAACAGTTAATTTAAACTTATTTCAGCTACTTGTTTAGTAAGCTAAAAAATATAATTTATTTTGTATTTCCACTGCAACTCGACGATTAAAGAAATAACAAACTATCAAAATATTCACTCTGCACACAGAACTAGTTTAAAATGAAATCGGCGATATTAACACTAAATCACTTCGCAAAACTAGATATCTATATTACCTCAAACACAGCACTACAGGATATCGCACAATTAAGAATTTTACGCTTATATTTATGGAAGTCTAGAAGTTCGACAAATTGTCGCAACAAACTAAGAAACTTCGCTTATACAGCTCTACTCTTCGCGAACCACCTGTCTGCTGCGAATATTGAGAAAGAATGAAAATAAAGTTTCAAACTAGGTTTAATATCTGAAACAGACAAAGGATGAACTATCTCCCCCGCCCCGATCTCTCCCCCTTCTCATAACAGCTACGTTTTACTTAGAGGCGTGTCGTAACTGCCACCGGGCGATTACGCACCTGCGTTGACAAACTGACCGGGAAAAGCGCGTGTCAGTTGCAAATCTCAGACAACCGTCTACAACTGCGTCGTACAGATGCCGGGTTTGACACCTTAAGCTTCGCAACGAGTGATGCGAAAAAATACAGGAAAAACAAGTACGGAAAGATAATAAAATAAAAGGATGCGGGTGAGAGAATAGGAAGAAGATGTAGGCAATTTAATGATCAAAACCCATACGTGACACTTGCCCTAGTCAAAAACATTAAATAATTCTTTGTTGCAATTTTTGTATGAACCTATTCACTGTCGTCTATATTGTTCCTTATTCTACTTATGTAGAGGGAAAGAATACAGATTAGAATATTAGATAACTAGATATTCATACTAAATTAGATTAGATATTTACATTACATTAAATAAGATATTGACATATGTTAGAATATTATACCATTTTACGTTATTTACATTTTAATACTGCATCTTGTTACCAATATTGATTTTTACTCAGCACTATAAATTTACCTTGAGTTTTGGTACATGTGTAGTACCACGTGGGTCTCTAACAATAGGCATTGTTTAAGTCGGACGCATCGAACCAGCTAACCGACATTGTATATCCCTTTTGTTCACAATTGAACAATAGCGGCTAAGCCACTGAGTGGAAATATTTTGTTAAAGTATTAGGTACTGGGTAGGCAGACTGTTTATGGCCAGAAATATTTGACTAGGATTCTCCGCAAGGCGTAGAATTTTATTGTCAGTGTTTTGTTTGAATATTTGCATTTTATCGGTACAGGTGTAAAGGTTATAGGGAAGTATACGGGAAATTTTGTTGTGGTTTCTCCCGTTGGCCAAGGGAACGGTTTTTTTTTTCTCGCTCTAGATTTTTTTTTCTCACATAATTTTGAGTAGCGATAGGCATATTGAAATTCTAGATTGACCATGGCAGATTGGTGGCAAATTCGCACGGCAGCTTTCCATGAAGCAATGAATTTAAAACTAGAGAAAGCAGAACTTATGGAATATGTGGAAAAAGTGTTAACTGCGCACAATGAAGAGAGAGAGGCCGAGGACAGGAGAATCAATTCAGAGAGAGAGGTCGAGGTTAGGAGAATCAAGGCAGAGAGAGAGCATGAAATATGGGTGAGACAACTAGAGTTGGAACATAGAACCCAGTTGCACGCAGATGAAGTGGCTGGGGCTTCGCACAGGTCAGATGGCACAGCGTCTTCGCACCAACATTATTACCAGGCAATGAAATTTCCGCTTGAAATATTTTCAGAACGGAACGACAATACAGCCGACTTTCTAGACCGGTTTGAAAGGACTGCTAGGAGCTATGGCCTGCAGGAGAACTTCTGGAATACCAAAGTGTCACAAGGACTCCGGGGAATAGCATATGACGTCTTTAGCGGATTACCAGAGGGCTTACAAGACGATTATGAAACCTTGAAAAAATCCCTCTTGGTACAGTTTGAACTGCAAGCAAGCGCCTTCCAACACAAGTTCCGAACAACTAAGCGCGAAAATGGCGAAACGTACATGCAATTTGCTGCAAGGTTAGAAGGGTATCTACTCAAATGGATGAAACTAGGAGAGTTTACCTACACCTTCGAGGCACTCAAAGAATTGGTCATGATCGAACAGATCAAAGATTCGATGTCCCCAGAGATGAGAAAGTTCCTCATAGAAAATGGTGCAGGGAAACTAGAAAACATTCTGGTTTTGGCAGAACGGTTCCAGAGGGCTTTGAAGGAAACACAAGGCACCCGGAAGAAACATCCAGATTTCCAACCAAGACCTAAGGAAAAGGAGTTCCTTAATAAAGTGGAGAAGGGCCCAGTTGACCGGTATCAGGGGAAGAAAGACAACTTGCTTCGTAATCCACATAGACAGGTAACTCAACACAACTCCTTTTCTCAGAACCAGAGGCAAGGGGATAAATGGTGCCGGTATTGTCGTATGAAATACCACTGCACCAGCGAGTGCCGAAACCGCCCTCCTCCCTAGCGCGTGGCGTGTATAGAAACTCGAACAATGAAGGACAAAGAGTCTCGGAAAGAAGAGGGTGGAAAATCACATCCGGCAGTGGTGGACGAAGTGGTCGTAAACGGAGAAAGAGTGAACTGCTTATATGATACGGGTTTGGAGTTTGATTCGGTCATCAGCGCGAGGCTAGTCAAGCCAGAACACTTGACCGAAGAAACGATAGAGATCCAGGGGAATGTCAAAAGCATCCCCTCTTTAACGGTGCCCATTGCCCGAATTAAGATAGAATCAAGATTTGTATCAGGAGAAATACGATCGGCCGTATTCGAAAATCTCATTTACGATGTCATTCTTTGCTGCAAATATGTATTCTTAGGGAATTCCCCCTAAGCCGAAAGTCATAGCAGCAGTATAGACAGGAGGCAAAGCAAGGAAAGAGGAGAGTGCGCAGAAAACACCATCTTCGCATTGCATTACGTCATATGCAAAGAAATCTGGCGGAAAACGGATTATGAGAAGGCAGAAAACTTCAATCATCGGCAAACGTTTGCGGGTGAACAGGGCAGAAGTGAACAAACCTCTACGGTCTCCTCTGAACCAGAACTGCAGGGTTCACCCTGCCCGCTTTCCTTGGGCGTAGTTGATTCAGTGGATTCTAGACACCTCTGCAGAGATAACGGAAAGTTATTAAAAGGCACAGAAGAGCCTACTCTAATTGCAAGCGGTACCTTCGATGGATCTTGCAATGGGGATGAATAAAACAATTTCATCTGGCATCACAGAGAAGACGAAAACAGGAACATATCTCCTGACATCAGAAGGACAACTATTACCTCACGCCCCCGGCCCTTCTACGTGGAAAGAAGCGACCGGAGAGGGGCGGGCATTCGCTATTATCCACGGAAATAGACAGATGCCCAAGTCGCCTGAGTCTGCCTTTCCCCCAGACGAGGGAAAGCCAGATCCTACAACTTTTAAAACTTACGGAGAGAAACGTGTGCCTTTAGAAGGTATAACAACACATACGATTATCTGGACAGGGTGGACGAAGGACACGGATTCACCACCCGACTCTCTTCAAAAGGAGGTAGAAGAGGATCATCATGAGAACAGTGTGGTAGAGCCGGCGCGAATACAGCAGCTCAACACCCACGGGACTCTGATTCTATATGGAGTCGAGAGGAAAATTAAGTGGATAGATAGAAGGAAAGACACCAGGCAACACAAGAGGAAACAGCATGGTGTACGCTTTATGCAAGGCTAAGCTCCGACGCGCGAAATTTACAACACACTGTACCCGATACAAAAGGACAGATGAGTTGCACCGTATCTTGAATTTTGACCACTCCACGGGCAAGACACACAAGATACGTAATAAGGGCAAACAATGGCCAACTTTCATCCGTCGTCGGATTCAAAGATTAATTAGCAGAAGAAAGATGTGGGGAAACACTTTTTATTTCGACCGATCGAAGAAAGACACAAAGAGATTTGAGGTCAGTAAGAACGGGTCACTCACGAGAAAGAAGAGGTTTAAACCTGGCAACGAATATTACCAGGACGCTAAGGCAAAAAGATGGAGAAGGAAAGGTGATCTTTCATGGACGGAAGCTAGCGCCCGAATTCCCACGGGGCGCAAAGTTGTCAATAGAGAAAGAGTGGAAAAGGTATTCGATTCCAGGCTGGAATTCGATTCGATATTCAGGTCAAGACTGGGAAGACCAGAATAATTGACTGAGGGAACTGTGGAAATGCAGGACACAGTTAACGGCGATCCTCCAATGATGGCGGCTATCGCACGGACTCCCATTGAAGGCAGATGTTTCAAGAGAGAACGACGATCGGCAGTTTTAAATGATCATATGTATGAATGTATGAATATGTATGAATCATATGTAGAAGATCGGCTACCACGACAAGCATGGGAAACAAAGAGCCAAGGGATCCAGACCTCCAGGATGACCCAGAGTCCGCTGGGAGGACAACATTAGACAATCTTTGAAGGACCGAGGACTAGAATGGAACCAGGCCAGGAAGAAGACAGCTGATAGAATGGTCTGGCGCTCTCTCTTCCAAACCTCTACACCTCACGGTAAAAGGGGAACGACTAAGTAAGTAATATGTATGAATTCATTATAGGCTGCAAATATGTGGTTTTGGGAGACACTCGTCACTCAAGAGTCACAGCTGCAGGGCAGACACGTGAACAAACGAAGAAGAAGAGACAAGGAGACGAGTTTGACTTCCATCTGCAAGAGCTGAGAGAAGCTCAAAAGAACGATAAATCGGTAGAACCTTGTTTTAAGAAGAGACCGAAGAGACAATCCACCAGAACCAGGAGGCTTCTTTAAGCAGCAAGGACTACTCTTTAGGAAAGAAGGAAAGGAGTATACTAAACGAGTAATACAAGGCCGATATAGATTTTATAACTTAGGTATGGGACATGCTAGTGAATCTAGTGGCCATGTCAGACAATACACCACTATGCAAAGAATCAACCACCATTATTATTGGCAGGGAATCGCAAGGTACATGGATCAAGGTATCAGATCAAGTCCTGAATGCCAGAGAGGAGCACTAGATCATGGGAAAAGTGAGGAAGCCATTATTAAGGAAAACAGACTACGTATGAAGAAGAGGAGGCGTCAACATGACAGAGAATATCATATGACTGGTCCCAGATGTGAACTAGAGATAGGCGCACAAACTTTACTGTTTATGCCTAGCAAACAGAACAGGTTACAGATTGGATGGCACGGGCCATACGCAATGGTCGAGAAGGCATCTCGAAACAATCATAGGATTCCAGTGAAGAATCAGCTGGAAATATGTAATATTAGTCTATTAGAGAGATATTTAGGTGGACCCATAACGGAACCGGCCAACTTTAGGACACGAGCAGACACAAAGCATTTGAATAAGGGAAAACCGAACTCAGTACTGCAGCCCAATGCGGCTAGACAGTCATCTGCAGGCGTGCAGAAAATCACAGCCCGCTCTACGAACTTAGTCGAGCAGGGGAGACAACTCTTGGCCACAGCCACGACATCGAAACAGCAAATGGATCATCTATTTATAGCTGATACAGGAGAAGCAACTGAGGAAGATTGCGAGGAGAATGATTTGTTTAAGGCCAGTAATTTACAAATTACGGCTTCATAATGGTGGTTATAGAAAGACTATTAAATGCTGCACAGACATCAGACGGACAGGAGACAGATTGTCTGAGAGACGAAAAACACGAAAGCGACCATAGCAAAACATTACCGAAACTTTATTAATTCATTGGAACTGGTTGTCTAACTAATGTAAAACGAAGCGGACACGGGAAATCGCAAGTGGCGATTCGGACTCTATATAACCAAACGAAATGTGTCGCTCAGTAATGATAAGAGAAATCATTCTGTCAACCTACTTGGTTCTATATTTCACGAGGAAGATTCAGGACATAAAGTCAGTGATTTCTTTATATGGAAACCAAGGTTAGTGTACTATAGTTTGTACATCATTAATATACATCCATTTTAATTCCAGTTATATATATATATATATATATATATATATATATATATATATATATATATATATATATATATATATATATATATATATATATATATATATATATATTCCATAAATATAACACTGTAAATACCAGTCACGTTTTATTATAATATTATATTTTATACTAATAAGTACAGGTTGCAATAAACACCATGCAGAGAATTATTAGATCCATAAGATTGCACAGTTTCCAGTAACTATAACGAAGCAAATACAAGACACTTTTATTTTGCTCATTACATTACCCGGTAAACAGTACAGTAAACACCGCGCAGTCACTCATTATAGTGATAATATTTCACATACAAGAACACACTGTATGCATAACATAGATTAGGGGGTACTTATAAGGGTTTGTTATTTTATCCATCGAAGTGGTAGAGACAAGGACCATTTGAGATAACTCAGCCTTCGTCTTACTACCTGTTGCTGTCATTTTCGACGGAGTCATCTGTCAAGTTATTTGCTTATGTTTGTATCATAAGTATAATTGTGTCTTTACCTGCGATGTCAGGTTGATTAGGGGTTGTCTTCCCTTGTTTATTCATTCATTGTGTTTGACCTGTAGGGTCAGAGGTTGACAGTTCGGCGTAGGCCTATGGGAAGGTTTTTTAAGCGGGAGTGAGATATACTTCCGGGAAGCCGGGAGGTCCTGTTTTTCTGAAGGGACCAAGAGTCCATTGTTTTTCGGGGAGAATCTTCGAAGTAACTGCTATGGCAGTTTTTCCCAGTGAATCTCTGTGCGTCGGGATGACGACAGAATTCCTTGTGATGTTCTGAGGATTCATTTGCCAGGTAATACCGACCTTTATGCATTATTACGCTTTTCGGTGGCAGAACATGTAAAGGATTACCTAGGGTGAACAGCAGCTCACTGATCCGCCATTTCAGAACTTATATATTTGTGCTCGAGGTAGCCATCCAAGACTGTTAGTCTTATATTGTCCAGAAATCCAGTGACAAAGATATATTGTGGGAGCCGCAGATTGGCGGAACTTCTATCTACAATAAGTATTACTGCAGGGTTGATGATAACCTATTTAACAGAAGTACACGGCCGACGTCAGAACGAGGCCTGTGCTTTCGGCTATTATACTACAGCCTGATATGTGCAATTGGCGGGGAGTGCCAAGTTGCACCTGTGTGTCAAAGTAACTAAGGCATCTGACGCGTTTAGTCAGAGACGCCAAGGGCGACGCTACGAACTGTCATTACTGAAGAACTTTGCTATTGACCATGCACGTCTATTCTGATGTTTACCTTTTTGAATGCCAAATGTATACCTATCGATGTCAGGTCAGCATGACCTTGTTACACTGACTGTTCCTGTTGATACTATGTGTGTTCCCGTCAATAAATGTCTTGAAACATGCCTGCAGTGTCAAAGCATCCTTGATTACTGCATGTGAGAGTATGGGTTGCAGGATCTACATCTATACGAGCCTAAACACATTCGCGCCTTCATTCGCACCCACACTCAATTCATCATACGCTCGCACTACACATCTAACAACATGTATACTGTCTTGGGCCAGTGATCACCTCAACAAGAAAAAAAAAGACAGTTACATTTCTGGTGGACCAGTTACGTAGGCTCTTATGATACATTTCTTGTCGCCAATGTGGCCTAGAAACTTACATTTCTGATGGACCAGATCTGTGGGTTTAAAAAGAACAGAGCGAGCATTTGACATTATTGTTGACATTTATGGATCCAGAAATTTACATTCCTGGTTGGCTGTTACATGTATGATGTCTCCAGTTTTGTCGAGAAAGTTACAAGAAGGACAAGTACACATTACACTTCTGATCTGTGGGTCTAAGCTACACACGGGACAGCCGTAACACACAGCGCTAATTCTACACTTGCAAGTTTTGGCTACAACAGGACAGATATAGGTCATCAACGGTTGACCCAAATAAACAGTACGAGCATTTATATTATAATGCTACATAAAGAATAACAAGACATGTACTGAAGTTAACTACTAGGCATTTGCTACGTGGACCATAACTGCATTTGAGGCGGGTTCCTATTGTAAACAGTACTGCTGGTTGTTACACGTTTCATTCAACAACAGACTTTTCTAGGTCAGAGCATTCAAGCTACATTGTTGGAGGTCAAGTGTCTGTAAACAGTACGTGGAAATAGTAAACATTCAATGTGCAAGCCCTAATTTGAGAAGGTCATAGTAACTTTGGTTCGTGAATACCACTTTATGTTACAGTGGATTTGACGTTCAGTGCGCGTTTGACATTTCGTTTCTGTGTTCGCAAGGAGCAAGGAATTTATTTTAGTTTCAGCTGTGACTGAACTTGTTCTGCAACACATTGAAATTGATTGCTATATTATGTTACTTCTACTGTTTTTGTGTATTTTTCTGCGGGTTTTTCGGTTGGTGGGTCTTACGGTAAATATGCCACTTGATCGAGGCTTACTGTAAGCGTTCTGTAGGTGCAAATTTTCTTAATTTGGAAATTTGCTAGTGACAATTGGTCGCTATTGATGTTAGCTGTGATGTAATTGTACTTAACGTTGTTTTTGTAATATTTTGTCTGTTTTTCAGTTTTGATTGTCGATTTGTTTTGTTTGTATTCTGTAGGTCTCTCCTTTCTTGTGTATTTCTCTACACATTTTTGGTTAAAACAGTGTTGCCATTTGTATTGTTTTGTATTTTTGTCTTTGTATTTTTTTTTTTGGTTGTACTACATTACTGTCATGCACAGTCTACATACACATACTTGGTCATGTTTTGATATTATTGATAAGGTAGACTCTTCATATAGAGTTTGTTAAATAATATTATATAAGATATTTATACAAGTTCTTTGATAAAAGACTTGTTATCTACAAAGATTGAGACAAGGTGAAATACATATTCAAGTTCTTTATAAAAAAGACTTGTGCCCATAGTGAGTGGGATATAAGGGAATTTTTTTTCCACAGGTACTCAGGTGATTTTTTGGGTACATTATAAACAAGACTAAGAGTGTGAAAGAAAGTGAAGTGAGTATACAAGTCTATCATTTCAGACTTGTCTCCCATTAAAGTGGGATAATTTAATATATTTGCTTCTGCAAGTTACTGATCTCAGTAGACAAGATGTCTACATTGGACTACTTTATTACACAAGGGAGAGCCCTTGATAAGACTGGTCAACAGTTGGAACAATGGGTTGTTGCTCAGTATGACAAAGCATTAGCTGCAGAAGAAAAAAAAGCTCAGGCTGAAGAGAAAAGATTAGAAAGAGAAGCTGGTATTGCTGCTGAACAAAAGAAATTGCAGATGCAGGTGGAGGAAAGGAGATTTGAAGCTGAACAAAAGAGATTAGACAAAGAAGCTGAACAAAAGAGATTAGACAAAGAAGCTGAACAGAAGAGATTAGACAAAGAAGCTGCTGCAGAGGAGAGGAAAGCTCAAGCTGCTGCAGAGGAGAGGAAAGCTGAGGCTGAAATCAGAAAAATGGAACATGAGGAAAGAAAACAGAAGATGGAACTTGATGAAAAACTCGCAACTTTGGAGTTAGAGAAATTGAAATTGGCGAGTACGGGTGCTCAGCAAACAACTTCGAGTACGACAAGGGAGTTTGTTAGTAGGATTAAATTGCCTCATTTCAATCCTTTAAAGGATGACGTAGCAGATTATCTAGATAGATTCCAATTTTTGTGCGATACGCATAACATAAAAAAGGAAAAATATGTTGAACAACTGATGCCATTTTTTACAGGTGACACAGTGACTACTCTTATGACAATAGACGAACATGAGAGGACTAATTATGATGTTGTCAGGGCAGCATTACTAAAAAAATATCAACTAAAACAAGAAGACTATCGTCTTCGTTTTAGGACAATGTTGCCAGAAAATGGAGTAGATTTCTCTGATTTTGTTACAAAGATACGTCGTACATTTACACGATGGGTTGAGTTGTCTCAGATTGAGAAAACATATGAAGGTCTAATGGACTTATTATTGCGAGATAAGGTTTTGTCATCTGTTAATGATTCTTTTCTTGCATTCCTTCATGAGCGTAAGCCTAAAAACTTAAAAGAAATGGAGGAATACTGTTGTCAGTATGCCACAGCACATCCCCATGCTACAGTTAGCAATTCTAAAGTGAAAGAAGGGTTGCCAGCTGCGTCGGCAACACCATATGGCCCTAATTTCAAAAAAAAATTTCAGGGGTGCTCAACAAAATTGGAATAGGGGAAGTAATCAAAATTACACTCAGAAGCGGAGTAATCCAACACATGATGGTTCTTCGTCTATGCAGTGGAGACAAGATGGTAGTTCTCGTAATTTTAGTGGTAATAATTTGAGACACTTTCGCAAAGGCTATCCAAATAATAACTATTCAAATTTTCGAGGTAATCATTCTCGACGTCAAGATTATGACGATGGTGAATTTAGAAACCGGGATTCAAACCGGAATGATGATTACAATAGGCAATATGATAACAATTACAGGGGAAATGATAGTCGAAATAATTACAGGGGAAATGATAATCGAGGTAGACCTAGGTTTAACAAGAAAAGACCTTACCAACAGGCAAACTCTGCGCAACAAGAGTTTGATGGAGCCTGTAATACAGCAAATGATAGTGGTAACTCTAGGGCTATCACTGGTTGTGCTTTCGATTTTGGGAGAGCAACTGAATGCCCCCAATGCTTAACATTGTTTGACTCATCAACTGTATCTACGCTAAGTTGTGGTCACCCTCTTCCTGCTCTACCTGCTACAGTTGCGCATGATGGAGAGGATCTCTCATCTTAGATAAAGGTCTAATAAATGATAGGCTAGTCTCAGTACTTTTCGATTCGGGATGTACTACCGTCGGGGTTAAGGAGTCTCTGATAGATCCTTGCTGTGCCACTGGAAAAACAATCAAATGTGTTACATTTGGTGGTACTATGGAAAGTTATCCTACTGCTATTATTAGGATTGACACTCCTTTCTTCACAGGAGATGTCCATGCATGTCTTCTTCCTAATCCTATTGCGGATCTTATAATCGGTCGTATTCATGGGGTTAAGGAATGCACCCCGCAACAAATTTCTAGTTGGGAAGAAGAAAACATTCAAACGGTCAATGCAGTGATGACAAGAGCTCAAGCTCTTAATCCCCCAACTTCATCTGATAATAGTAATGAAGTTGATAGCCAAGACGAGCACTTGGTGATTTCCCATGACTCGTTTGTTAAACGTCAAGAAGAGGATCCTTCTTTGAAGAAATACTTCCTTCTTGCAAAGAAAGGGGATCCCAATCAAAATACGAATCACAAATCGTATATTACTATGAAGAATGGTATATTGGTACGAATGGTACAACACTCGGACAAGTCTATGCATTCGCAAATTCTTGTGCCTAAGTGTATGAGAGCCTTAATTCTTCGGCATGCACACGATTCTCAGTGTGCTGGACACATGGGTTTTTCCAGAACTAAAACTAGAGTCCTTGCGTCATTCTTTTGGCCATTCGTGAATAAAGACATCCGAATTTATTGCCGATCTTGCAAAATTTGTCAAGAGGTCAAGTCTAGGGGTCCGAGACATGCTGCTCCTATTCAGGCTGCAGATATTCCGATTCGGCCGTTTCAGAAAATGGCTATAGACATCATTGGTCCGTTCAAAATTAAGTCAGCCAGAGGACACCAATTTATCCTCACTTGCGTGGACATGTGTGCACGCGTTGGCCAGAGGCTATTCCTCTGAAGAGCATATCAACTGTCGATATCGCTGATGCTCTTTGGCTCGTATTTTCTCGTCTGGGATTCCCCGGAGAAATACTGTCGGATCACGGCACTCAGTTAATTTCGGACGTTATGTCTCAGGTAATGGCTACGCTAGACATTAAAAGGTCTCTCAGTAGTATTTATCATCCAATGTCCAATGGATTGGTAGAACGTCTTAACAGGACACTAAAGAACTTACTTGGCAAGATAACGGAGGATCATCCTGAAGATTGGGACAGGGTTTTACCTGCAGTCCTCTTTGCCTATAGAGAGGTTCCCAACGAGCATACAGGGTTTTCTCCTTTCGAACTTGTCTTTGGCGCGCAACCGCGCGGGCCAATGTCCTTGTTACACGATTTGATAACTTCCGATAATATTGACGATGATACACAATCGTCATATGAATATGTTATAGCTCTTAGAGAAAAGATTATCGAATCGTGCAGGTTAGCAACTTCATCTTCCGAATTTGCGAAAGAAAAAGCTAGGCGATTTGCTAACAAGAAAAGACGCCTACGTCAACTTTGTCCTGGAGACAAAGCATATGTCTTACTGCCCTCAAGAGAGAATAGACTTCTCATTTCTTGGAAGGGTCCATACACTATAGTCTCGAAAATTTCTGATGTCGACTATATTGTCGATGTGGATGGAAGGCATAAAACCTTCCATATAAATATGCTAACAGAGTTTATTGAACGTCCAGACTATTTACAGCCTATTTTCCAGGCGACGGACGACTCTCCAGTCCAACATGGTCACATCTCATCCCTGTCTGTTATACAGGATGAGGAAACTATTTTTTCTGACGTGAACTTACCTCTTCCTACGATTCCACTTACTTCAACGGAATCGTGGAGAGACGTTACAGTCTCTTCCAACTTGTCTTTTGAGGAACAACGTCAAGTATCCTCTACGTTACAATCATATCAGGATGTCCTTACCGACATTCCTGGACACACAGATGTCATAGAACATGACATCATACTTACTGATCGTAATCCGATCAGAGTAAGACCATACCCAATACCTATTCATTTTCAAGCACAAGTCGAGAAAGAATTGGATGAAATGATTCAACTACAAATAATTGAACCATCCACTTCAGCTTATTCTTCGTCGATAGTTATTGTTCGAAAGAAAGACAATAACATACGTCTTTGCGTTGATTATCGCAAATTAAATCAAGTTACGAAGTTCGATGCTGAACCTATGCCGTTATTAGATGATCTACTTATTAGACTTTCTAAAGCTAAATTCTTTACTAAACTAGACTTGTCGAAAGGTTATTGGCAAGTCCCATTGACGGAACACGCCAAACCTCTCACTGCTTTTTCGACACCTAGGGGTCTGTTTCAATGGAATTTTATGCCTTTCGGGCTTATGAACGCCCCAGCGACTTTCGTACGCATGATGCGACGAATTCTATCAGATCGTGCAGATGTCATTGCATATTTAGACGACATCTGTCTTTTCAGCGATACTTGGGAAGAACACTATGTGGGTCTGAAGGAATTGCTATCTACTCTACGTGAGCATAGTTTGACTGCTAAACCCTCTAAAGCTTTTGTTGGGTTTAGTGAAATTTCCTTCCTAGGTCATCGAGTTGGTCATGGTCTGTTGAAGACAGAGGACCAAAACATTTCAAAGATATTAAATATCTCGGTTCCGAAGACAAAAAAGCAAGTGCGTAGTCTCTTGGGATTGATACAATTCTATGGAAGATTCATTGAGAATCTGTCCTCCATTATGGCACCACTTTCAACGTTATTGAAAAAAGGTTCTCCTAATATGGTGCGTTGGTCCCAAGAATGCCAATCTTCATTGGATCAGGTTAAGAATTTGTTCTCATCTCATCCTATCTTAAGACTACCGACGATTGATAAGACTTTTGTCCTTCGTAGTGATGCCTCTTCCACTGGCATTGGAGCGGCACTAATGCAGGAATATTCAGGAACTCTGCATCCTGTAATGTATATTTCTAGGAAGCTGAATGCGGCAGAAAGGAATTACTCGGTTTTGGACCGTGAATTGTTGGCTATGGTTTGGTCCATTCTTAAGCTACAAAGGTTCCTTCTGGGCGCGCATTTCTTTATGGAAACCGACCAAAAAGCTCTTACGGCTATGCAAAGTAAGGATTTGAAGAGCTCGAGATCTACTCGTTATGCTATTGCTCTTCAGCCTTTCCATTTCACGGTGCGAGCTATCCGTGGTTCGGATAATGTGATGGCGGACATATTGTCTAGATGCCCACATGATTCCAGTTAAATCTTGTGTCCTAGTTTTTCCTGATATATTTTCAGACTTAGGTCTGTCCTTAATATCATAATATGTTGTAATACAAATGTATTTGGATGATGTTTAGATAATTTAACAAATTTCATTTTGTCCATCCATCAGTGATATGTTGCTAAAATAGCATTGACATTTGTATATTGCTATGATTATATTATTTAGTAATGTTTGATATATGATTGGTATTGCCAGCAACTTAGGTTTCTTGAATGGTATCCCTTAGTTTGTTTGGCTTAAAGGAAATATTTTCTCCTATGTTGGGAGATGATTTGTACCCTCTTCTATTGTACCTGATATTAGGTTCATTGTTTGCATGAGCACAGAAGTGATACTGGTGCTATCTTGCTCATGAACATATTAAAAAAAAAAAATTGCATTTTTTTTTTTTACAGGGGGGTGGTAGTAATGTTGCTGTCATTTTCGACGGAGTCATCTGTCAAGTTATTTGCTTATGTTTGTATCATAAGTATAATTGTGTCTTTACCTGCGATGTCAGGTTGATTAGGGGTTGTCTTCCCTTGTTTATTCATTCATTGTGTTTGACCTGTAGGGTCAGAGGTTGACAGTTCGGCGTAGGCCTATGGGAAGGTTTTTTAAGCGGGAGTGAGATATACTTCCGGGAAGCCGGGAGGTCCTGTTTTTCTGAAGGGACCAAGAGTCCATTGTTTTTCGGAGAGAATCTTCGAAGTAACTGCTATGGCAGTTTTCCCCAGTGAATCTCTGTGCGTCGGGATGACGACAGAATTCCTTGTGATGTTCTGAGGATTAATTTGCCAGGTAATACCGACCTTTATGCATTATTACGCTTTTCGGTGGCAGAACATGTAAAGGATTACCTAGGGTGAACAGCAGCTCACTGATCCGCCATTTCAGAACTTATATATTTGTGCTCGAGGTAGCCATCCAAGACTGTTAGTCTTATATTGTCCAGAAATCCAGTGACGAAGATATATTGTGGGAGCCGCAGATTGGCGGAACTTCTATCTACAATAAGTATTACTGCAGGGTTGATGATAACCTATTTAACAGAAGTACACGGCCGACGTCAGAACGAGGCCTGTGCTTTCGGCTATTATACTACAGCCTGATATGTGCAATTGGCGGGGAGTGCCAAGTTGCACCTGTGTGTCAAAGTAACTAAGGCATCTGACGCGTTTAGTCAGAGACGCCAAGGGCGACGCTACGAACTGTCATTACTGAAGAACTTTGCTATTGACCATGCACGTCTATTCTGATGTTTACCTTTTTGAATGCCAAATGTATACCTATCGATGTCAGGTCAGCATGACCTTGTTACACTGACTGTTCCTGTTGATACTATGTGTGTTCCCGTCAATAAATGTCTTGAAACATGCCTGCAGTGTCAAAGCATCCTTGATTACTGCATGTGAGAGTATGGGTTGCAGGATCTACATCTATACGAGCCTAAACACATTCGCGCCTTCATTCGCACCCACACTCAATTCATCATACGCTCGCACTACACATCTAACAACATGTATACTGTCTTGGGCCAGTGATCACCTCAACAAGAAAAAAAAGACAGTTACACTACCCTGTTGGCGTTAATCACGGGACAAGCTAAATGAGTAGGGCCGACCAGAGATACTGCGACGACACGCATCTTACAGATAATTAACGGGAACAAACGTACCAATACTCAACGTGGGTTTCGAAAGGAAATTTGCCAGGCGGCGAAGAAGACTTTCTGTCATCGACCACTCATACAGAAAAGTAAGCAGAATATACCCAGAAGGACTGCTGCATTACTATGAGCTGTCTACGTGAATTTAATTATCAGACGTTGCAGGAGCAAACGGACGATCTTTACAACAAGTGCCTTTGAGAAATCTTGATCAGAAGTTGCAAGAACAGACAGACGATCTTGTAAACCCATTGCCTACAAAATTTATCGAGATCCTAAATTACCTGCAGTAATGGACAGATTCTTCCAGTAAAACTGATGCGCCAACAAATTCAACTATATAACATATTTCACCATCATCACCACCTGAGAAAAATATCTTCACCACAAAGGGACATCTGCATATCAGACGAAGTCTCCACCGCATAACATTGCTTCAACACAACCTAGGAACAAGCCACCTCAGACGCTCGTGGCAATGTCACACTCGCTTTGTGAAGAACAAAAGAACAGGCCATTGACACCTGACGAAATAAGTGGACAGTCCAGTATTATTGAATGCAGACAAAGACTAGTACAGTGTATACAAATACCCAGAGTTTTATTGACAGTCAGTCAGAGACCCGAAACAAGATATCCTTTTGTAGTATTTAGGACTCGCTTAATTCATCATCATCATCGCAAAGTATAATCTAAAGATTCAGTTGTGTAATTTGCATGAACTATTATCTTCTTTCACAGGTATAGTTAATGTCAGTCCTAGCTGCATTTGTATTATTGTAATTGAATGTTGTTACCTTTCAGTAATTCAATAAATGTTGTAGTTGTGTTTGCATTACCAACACACGTTAATTACCTATATAGAGAAGGAAAGAAAGTGTGCGAAAGAGACATACATTTCTTCCTTTCTTCCTCTTCTGTTCACTCAATGTAATAGGGGAGGTCGGGGCTCGTTAGCATTATAATATAGAGAGGGGGATAGAGCGGTAGGAGTGACAGTGTCACGAGATTCAGAATCACTGAGACTATCTGCTGGGAACTCATCACAAAGTCTTATATTCACCTTCTCCACTCATGTTGCTCATCTTCAATCGGTTGGCAGGCAAAGCTGAGCCATTGACAAAGCCGGCACCTCATCAAAAACTCTCTTTGGTTACCCTTCGGGATAACCCTGTGACAGGATTCCATCTCATTGTAACATCGCTGCCAATGAAGAGGCTGACAGATTGGAAAAAGAAGATTCACATCTACTTCAGCCTCACGCAAGCATAACTTTCGAGAAGGCAAAGAGTTTTATCAGAATCAGATATAGAAACAAATGGGATGTAGAGCATCCAGGTCACACACAGAATGATGCTTACTACCAGCTCAATAGAAGAGAACAAGTGGTAATCTTCAGACTCCGCACTGGCCACAACAGATTGAGATACCATCTATTCAACAACCTAAAGATAGGAACTACCGATCAGTGTAACTGTGGCACTGATAAAATGACTGCTGAACATCTGCTTCAAAGTTGCCCTTTATATGCGGTACAGAGAAAGCGCATATGGTCGACGCCAGCTCCTTTCGTGGAAAAGCTTTACGGGGATTCAGCTAGCCTCAAACTGACTACTGCTTTCTTTGAGAACATTCAAGTGGACGGCTGAGAGTGTACGAAGAAGAAGATTGTAAATTAGTTAACTTGTGCAGACAAAGTAATAATCTCTCAAATAAAATAGTTTTTTTATTTGTAATCAGGCTTTTACAAAATGGTGTCAAATTTATTGAAATGTTGGCTTCATTTAATTTCAGGCAGTAACAAAATAAAATAATTGTAAAATTAATATATCAATAACTTCAATCCATACTTATGTTAACTGTTTCATAAAATAATGTTAAACGAGATAGAAAATCCACAGCATTTCAAGGGTTTGAATACTGAAGTTGTTATCAATGATTTCTCTTCGTTATCATCCCATATCAAAGCATGATTGTCGCGAGAGGTTAGAGATGTGATTAAGAATAAGCTATCCTGGACATAAAGATGTATCAGATGATACCAGGATAGTGCCAGATAAGAGCCTGGTCTTATGAGTAATACCCCCTTCTCTGAAGAGAGTAAGGGTGTATAGACAACCAAGGTAGGGTCAAGCTATGTTAGTTACCAGAGCTGATGGTAAAGTAATACTCTGATTCCCTAACTGCTACCTCTCTTAATCCTTCTTGGTTAATATTTTATTTAATGTTATTGGTTATGCTAGGATATATACATATATAGTATATTTATATTCACCAACACTAAATAAAATTCAACTTAAAGAACTTAAGAACAGTCTTCTGGTGAATATTTACAATTTTAATAAAACAAAAACTTTTTCTGTTTGAAAATGTTGAACTCAAATATTTTACAGTATGAAATAAATAATAATATTTAAATAAATGTTTTTCTTTCTTTGTTCACAATGTCTATCACCTCGTAGACAACTTTTCTGGCTTGATTATTCAATGGTAGAATTGTTTATTATTTTACTATACAATTTTTCAACACTATCTTGCTTTAGTCATCCTTAACTGGAGAATAAGCGTTATTAATTGAGCTGGATAAGCTTGACAGTTGCAGTAAGCAACTTATCTGCATCATGGCAGCTGTTTCCCTTTTGAGCTGGAAACACAATTTTTGCTGAACTTGTTCCAGTAAATGTTCACGTGATGTCGGGCCTGTTATCACCAACTGGCAATGCATACGTTGAAAATCGTGGGAATAGTGGCCACTTCTGCTATTGACAGCTTGTATTTACAGAATTAAACCTGCAATGAATTGAAACGCACTCCGTGTATTTTCTTTTCATGCCCCTCCATAACACTGACGGGGACGATAGACACGACAGTTTCAGAAAAGCGTGCTAGCAGAGGCACAAGGATAGTGTAGTCAACAACAATCATTTTAATACACAGTGATCAAATTTCAATTCTACCTTTCAATTTATAAGTATCGTCCCATGAATCGCCTCCATACAATAATTTGGTTGTGAGTAAAACTATTTAACAAGATGTCAAACGATACTGTGAATCAATCTCTTTCATCCTTTTATATGTCCCTGTCAGGTGTCTCATTCTATTTAAGAAATACTTCTTTAAATACAGTTCCTAACTCACAGACCCAATTTGCCATCTTTCTCAATATATTTAAATATTTCCGAAGGCGGGCTTTGCCTCTAGAAGTACACATGAGCTTGTAAGTTTCATCACACGACACAGTCCATTCCTACACATCTTATACACATCGTATCGCACAGTGGATAAATTAATATAATTCACACAATTATATACATTTATTTATGAATAAATTTGGTCTTACCCCCAGGCGTACATACACATACTGGCCCTCAATGGTTTGAATGAGGTCTGCTACAGTTGCAGAAAGGCAAACGCTGGCATTAATCTATGCACTGCTTTCCCCCGCATTCTGTGTTTTTCAAATCTTGACTAACCGAAGTTTGTTAGGCGATTCTATTTATAGTCTCGCGACGTGTGTATATGACCTGGTTTCCCAAGAATGTAATTAAAATGAGAAAATGTGTGAATATTTTACCTATCATTTAATATAGGACAAATGCTTTCTTTAATATCTCCGTAATTCCTGATGCGATTTTGGTCAAGTAAAGTTTCCCTTAAACTTAGTTTAAGCTTAACCTAGATATATATTAATTTCTTGGGTTACTACTTGCATTTTCTGTTATGCATAGTTTAATAAACAGCTAAACTCAGACCAACCCGAACCTGCAACTGCATTTAACCTAATATTTCTCCCGTCCTATAATAGTCTTAGTAAAAGAATTACTACTTACGGATAGAATGATATACCTAATATTAGCTTGGTACCTTCTGCCAAGTGGTACTTCTTCCAGAATGCTGTATTAACATTCCTAATTTAATCAGGTTACACAGATCGGGCTTGGCAATTTTATTTCCAAGCTGTAGTAATGTTGCAAGGTGGTTTGCTCTGAACAATGTTCCATGTGATATGAATAAAACAATTATAAATTTATGGCCATTGTTTTTTCTTTGATATGTTAGTTTTTTTTATTCAGTGATAGTGCATCGTGCCTTCGATGGAAGATTAAGCGAATGCGGGGATGGAAGATTCCGAAAAATACTTGAACCTTGGAATACGATTGATTTGATAAGTCATTTCATTGAGTCCATACATTTAATTCACAGTTGTACACACAGGATGATCATTTCAAATAGGAGTAGAACATAAGTCCATATAAGTCATGCATAAATTAATCAATAACGTAGACTGCTGGTTTACGTGTCAATGTCCGTTTAAGGATACAATGCAGTATTGTCGTCAGAACATCACAGCTATATGCACGCGCAGCTAGACATGGCTACCTGCCGACAGTGAGACTGCGAGTCTGAATATTTCATATGAATTTGACGATTATTCTTCTCCTTCTGAGAATTCTAGTTAAATACTAACCTCCATAAATTTCCCTCTCATATAGAGTTCTAGGACTGACCCTGGTCCATCAAAAAAAATGCATATATAAATGGCTATATCATGCCATTGAATTGGAAGGTTAGAAAAACGCAGCTATTCAGCTTGGCGGTCAAGTAACAAAGGGTAGCGTTTCTTAGTTACCGACTGTGACCCAAACAACGCTATACACGTCATAATCGATCGTGTATGGAGCGTTCAATAATTGAAACATCTATCGCAATATATTAAATGCCTTAACCTTTACAATTGCACGTCCGCTAACCTTTAGCAGACGGCGTTAATATCATATACCGTAACAAGTAAACAGAGAACCAAAACAAGCGTTTCCATTGGTTGGGGTATCATATCATTTTATAATGTATGGCGCGTCTTTAAGGCCAGAGTATTTAGATTTCGTGATGTGAACCAGACTTCGTTTCACGACACAGCCTCCCAATTCAAAAGCGTAAACTCGCTGTTGGAGCTTCTTGTCTGGATTCATAATCACGACATTCTTCCAATCTTGGATTTACTCCGCCTTACTATTCTCCTGGTTTTGTCCAGGTGGGTGACTTCAAGTAGGCACTACACAAGAAATTTGCCTCACCCTTCTGAGATCCAGGGAATATACCGCCTTTTGTGTTAATAAACAGCGCAGGTGCTACTGCCTGTCAAAGGCTGATTATTAATCAAGATTCACTATTACTCTTCTCTGAGTCTGTTCAATGACGTGTCCAGAGCTTTTAGATGTTCCTAAAGGTTGCAATATTTATGAGGAGGAGATCTATAAAATTGGTGATTGCTGAGTTATGTAAGGGGTCCAGTAATTTCCTTATCATCCTGGTTAAAACACTCGGAGTAATGTCCAATCAAAAAGCAACATATTAATTCAATGTGCCCCTCCGATGTGATCACAGCCATCAATTGATCTGAGCTCAGGCTTGAATTGAATCTGATAAAACCCTTTATTAATATTCGCTAATGGCTCTTTCACTTTCCTGCAATTCAGGTAGAGTCCATTTTCACCAGCAGTTTTCTTAGCCTAACGTCATTGGTGATATAATATATAATATGGGGAAATGAATTTCCGGCATCCAGAATCAATTCTTCCGGTAGCTTTGCTATATAATATGTGTGATCTCAATCCAATGTCCGTAAAATGCGTCCAATGGACTGTATAGGGTCGGCCAACTGTCGCCGGGGCCCTTCATAATGCTACTTGATAGCCGTATTGTGAAGCGAGGTGACCATTTTCCCAATTGCCCAGACGCCAGCTCCCAACCTTTCTAGGGAAATCCCTAAGTTTCATTTTCAAGGCTGGCCCATTAACCTCATTGCTATTTTTAGTCAGTTCCAAGAATTCCGATCTACCGTGTGTCGGGTGAAACTGGTCTGTGTTCCTGTTTACTCTTTGTGCCATATGCAGAGTTGCCAGTGTCACTGGTTTTCTGGAAGACTGGGTGTGAGAAGGTGCATGCCTATTCACGATGTCTACCTGTTTATATTTATTGTCAGGCCTATGTTCGCCACAATGCTTTTCTAGGACCTGATGAGTTTCCCAATGTGTGGGATCTACCTTGCTACATTGGTCACAAGAATGTATATACTGAGCAATGTCCTCAACTACTTTTGGATAATAATATCTTACAGATGTCCTTTGACGGGTGGTGCCAATCTTCTGATGTCCACCGTCTGGATCAACATGTGATCTTTCCATAACCATTTCCCTATATCTCCATGGTAGTACTAACTGTCCATATCCTTTGGGTCCTGCTACAGCTTTCCTGTAGAGCAGTCTGTCCTTCAAATAAAACTGTCCTTGCTTAAGGGTGTTATGGCTGGTTGGCAATTAGCCAAAGCAAGGTTTTAATGTTTTATCTTTGGCCTGGGCCTTTCTCATCTGTCTGGGATGAATATTTAGTGGACAACATCATCAGCAAATGCCATCTCCGAAATATGGACCTGTCTCATCTTCCAGTACCCCACTGAATACTTTCTTGTTCTCTCCTTACATGCCTTGATGACATCGTCCATGAGGAGTATGAAAAGATAAGGTGACAGGATATCACCTTGTCTTACACCAGTGGAGGTCCTGAACTCTTCTGACTCATGGTTTGCTGTCCTGACATAATTTCTGCAAGACATGTAGAAGCTCTGTAAAGCATGAATCAGAGGTGCTTGAATGGTCTTCTTTGCCAGACAGTCCCAAAGTTTGCTCCAGGAGACCCTGTCAAACGCCTGTCGGAGATCTATGAAAAAAAGATGGATCTCACTCTTATACTCAAGGGCCTTTTCACTCAGCTGTCTGAGTGTGAATAGGTCTTGAGTACTTCAGTTTCTCGGAATCCACACTGGACCTCATCCAATTGTGGCTCAGCTAGGCGTCGGAGTCTCTGCTCTAGGATTCTAGAGTAGATTTTACCAAGGACACTGAGAAGGGCTCCTCTGATTTTCCAGTTTTTATCATTCAATTATTCATGATCTTATAGCTTTCCGTGGAGCATAGACCTCAAACAAATACAAGCCAAAATTCCCAAGTCAAGGTGTTTCCATAAAAATTTTGTTGATGATCTTGCAATATCATTTCATTTCTTCCAGCTTTAGTACTTGTCTTATCTACTTTCTTGATGATCTTGTCATTTCATTTCAATTCTTCAAGCCTTATTGGGTTTGGTTAAGTTGAACGTTTGCGTTTGTGTTTTGTCAAATTACCGAAGTGACGCAGCGGATGTATCGATATCCACTTGGCCATCATGGCAGATTTTATCTAATTTTCAGAATCTCTACCATACCTCATAATCTTGTTTATGTTTTATTTGTGTTGTTTCTTCACCTTCGGACCGTTCTGGACCATAGTTCCGCTTGAATTATAAATGACGTATTTTTTAGACAACGAATGAAAGATCCAAAAGAACTTTCGCCCGTCGCTTACGTGCCTTCGAATGTAAACCAGATAGCACCACTCTTATGTCTACCCAGCTGTAAATGGGTACCCCTGACTCTGCTATTAAGCTAACGACGATAAGGACACAGAATAACAGAGCTTTTCTGACACCACAGATTGGGCATTTTAAAGTATTGTGTGACTGAGTGACCTCCTCTTTTGGGAGCATTCGTTGTATGTCAAGGATTTTTAATTTTGAAATAATGAAAGTTTTTTTTAAAAAGAAATTATTATGAAAAAACAAAAAACAGCCCAAAAGGCTACAATGTCATGTACCTGATAATGGTAACACCCTATTGTTATATTTTCTCATATCCTCGAATTGTAAATTATTGAAACCAACGCTGCCACAGGTAAAATTGTATTTCTCAGTTACTAACCACTGTATTCTGAATAAGTTTACAATGCTTCTCGATGCTAGACCTAATATAGTGAAGTCTCTAACACTTCATTCCCCTACAGTAGTGTATGGGACTACCTTTAAGGTGTCCGATTGACAGAGTGATTAGAACCCTGGTCTCTTGCGGCAAAGGTGCCCGATTCATTCACGGATCAACTTGCTCCAGTTTACCTAGCTGTAAATCGGTACCTCTTTTTAAATTAATGAAGAGAAACATCCCGTTCAACCTCTGATGACTTATAATTAGGATATATATTGTTTTCAATTCCAAATAATATGAAAAACTGCCGATATGAGAAAATGGCATCACATTTGTCAAATCATTATAAATAGGGACAATTACAATTGTGCTTATACGGTAAATAAATAATAATAATTAAAAAAAATTAACAAACAAAATCAGAAAGAAACTCTGAACAATAATAATATTAAAGTGAAGGGGTGTAAAGGCCTTGCGGTTCCAGTTATATAACCAGGGCTGGCCCTATTAATTTTGCCGCCCCGCGCAATACCATACCTTGCGCCCCAGCCCAACCTCAAATTAACGTTTGAAATTTTAAAAACCATTATGTTAAACAAGCTTCAACATTAATTTCACGACCATTAGCCTAATTTTAAATAGTACCATTAATAATAATGTGTTGATAAATTGATGAAAATACTGTGCAGTCATAAAATAAACCATTGACTTTATTAGAGACAATTATATGAAATAAATGTAGTTACATTACTTACATGCAGGGGATGCTCTTCTCATGTAGAACGATGAACTGTTGAGTCAAAAACACTTAACTATAGTATGTACGTGTTATAGTTTTAGCACTATTTTCACATTATTTGAATTAATTTTGTTTGAAGTATGTACTGCTTAAAAAGAGCTTTTTCTTGCTTTTATATTTGCAAAAGCAGAAATAAGGTCTGCGTAGTCTAATTTTTGACCGATTTCATGTTCAATTGAAATCATGGCAAGTCCTTCCAATCTAGTTTCGGCCATTGTTGAGCGTAAATAAGTTTTAATAAGCTTCAGTTTTGAAAAACTACGCTCACACACTTGCTACCGTTACAGGCAAAGTTAGTAATATTCTTAAGGCTATAGCGATCTTAGGAGCAATGTTATTTTCAATAATATAACGAAGAACTTCAATTGGCGGTGTATTTTCTGGTACTAATTTGGATACTACTTTCAGTTCATCACATAGCTCAATGGCATCAATGTCTCTATTTTCTTGATGTGTTAAAACGCCTTCTAGGTTTTTACATTTGTTTAAGAGCTCATTTGTCGTCTCAGATTTCAATTTAGGGATGTTATATAACAAGGAAAAATGTGAACTGTGATGTTCCAATTGCTCGAACCTTTCTTTAATAGAATTAGTTGCAACATCAATACAGTAATAAAAAAGAAAAATTCAATTTTGAATTTAGTTTTGGGATTCAAAATAGGTTCATCTCTTGCTTCATAGTTGTGTTGCTTTTTCTGCCGACGCACTCTAGTACATTCAAACGTTGGTATCAAATCAGGATCAGCTTCAACTTTCTCAGCTAATGTTGTAGCATCAAAAAGAAAATTTTGAAATGATTTCTGAGATTCTTAAGGCTTTGGAAAACATTTCTCAAAGTTGTTATGGCACTAGTCAATTCCATTTTTATGCTTTGCAACAGTTTACTAGCAACATTAATTTCGTTTAAAACATAGGGCCATATAACCAGACAACATACAAATTTAAAATCTCTGAGTTTTAGGGCAAGGGTTTCAGCTTCATGTCTCGCCGTTTTGTCTACTGACTCGTCATCAACAATTTCTATCAATGCATCATAAAATTCCCCAATATAATATCTTAAAGGACGAATGGCGTCGATTCTAGATTCCCAGCGAGTTGTACTTAGTGGCTTGGGCGTTAGAGTTGTAATATGTTTCTTAAGGATTTCCCAAAGCAGTGTTGACGCTGAGAAAAACACATACAATTTCTGAACCGTTTCAAAAAATAAAACCCCTTCTTTAGATGACATCGCGGCATCATTGACCACCAAGTTGAGAGAATGAGAACAGCAAGGGATATGAAAAGCTCTCGGTTTCAAGTACCTAATACGTTGTTGAACTCCGAATGTTTTCCTTTCATATTTAATCCATTGTCATACCCCTGGTCAAGCATGTTTGCGATTGGAATATTCATGTCTGGCAATTTTCTTAGAATGCATTCCGTTAACGCTGAGCCTATAGTGGCTTCTACAGAAATGAAACCAAGAAAATGTCCATGAATGTGGATATCATCTGGATTCGTATTAACAAATCTTACAATTAGTGTTAATTGTTCAATGTGACTTACATCGGGAGTACAGTCTGCAACTATGCTATAATATTTAGCTTTCTCTACCATAGAAATTATTTGTTTTTTTTATGGTTCCAGAGAGAAGAGCAATCAATTCATTTTGCATGTTTTTCCCAAGGTAATGTTGGGTCGATCCACGAGCTACTCTCATTAAATGTTCACACATAGCACTATTAAATCTGGCAATCAGTTAAACAAGCTTTAAAAATGTCCATTGCTAGGGTCATATAATTTACCAGATGTTCCACGAAATGGCAAGCATTGTTGGCTCAAGAACCGGACAATAGCAATTAGGCGTTCTATTATGCTCCACCAGTGTCCAACTTCTTAATTTAATAATTTTTGTTGCATTGAATCAATTCTTCTTCTTTGATCCTTAGCCGCAAACCGTCAAAGCAGTCAGTGGTCATTACGCCTGGTGGCGTCTTGTAGGGCAACAACAAATTGAATCCACTTTGCTTGGTCGGCGGCCATCCTTCGTACAGTGCCCCAACTCTTGTTTATTCTTTGCATTTCAGCCTCCACAGTCCTCCGCCAAGTTGTTTTTGGTCGGCCTCTCTTTCGTTTTCCTTCAGGGTCTATAGCATAGCTGTTCTTGTGATGGCATCGGGGTCTCTTCTGAGGACATGGCCAACCCAGCTCCAGCGTCTGCCAGCTATGATGGTGTGCATGTCCTCTTGCTTGCTCCGAGTAAGCAGATCTTGGTTGGTGATGGTATTCGGCCAAAAGATTCGGTGAATTTTTCTTAGGCATGTTGTGTGAATAGAGGACAATTTCGACATTTCCTTCTCTGTAACTCTCCAGCTCTCCGCGCCATAGAGAAGCACAGAAAGCACACAGCTCTGATATAATCCTAATTTTGTGCTTGTGCTGTACTGAGAGGACTTCCAGTTGTTGTTTAGGTTAAAAAAGGCTGTTCTTGCTTTGTTCATTCTTTTGTTGATGTCTTTGCTTGCTCCGCCGTCTGGTGTTACTATGCATCCTAGGTATGTGAAGTAATCTGTTTGTTCCAGTTGCTGATTCCTTACTGATATGGGCTCAGGGTTGCTCACATGTCCACCTGCTGGCTATACTTATTAAGTCTATTCGTTTTTTCCTGGATGTGTTGATGTAAATGTGCTAGCAGTGCAATGTCATCTGCATATTCCAGATCTTCCAATGTAGAATCAATTGTCTGTACTGATTTAATCCTGGACGATAATTCAATCCACTTTGTATGGGACTCCAAGTGGTTTTAAGATTTTTCAGGTTACACATACAAATGACCCCAATATAGCCATCAGTAGTGAGTGACATTTTATTACAGGAAAACAACTTACAGCAGAAACAAAATACAGAATCTTTTTCTTTTGAATACACTAACCATGATCGATTAATATGTTCTCTATTGCTTAGCTCCCTAGTGTAAAATTTAGTGAAAATTTCCGACCATTAGAGCTGCGCGGAAAAACGAACTCCTTTTTTGGTCTCTCTGGCAGACCTTTTTCACGATTTCCAGTCCTTCGGTATCGCTTAAAGAAGGATTCCATCTTGCCGGATCAGTGTACCTCTCAAGTTCATCACTTAAAACTCTGGAATAGAAAACGGTCAAATCAGTCTCATTTTCGACATTGTTTGTAATATCTACGTTACTGGGGTCCGAGTTAGAAGTACTTGCCATGAGCTCAGAATCATTTGTTTCGGTACATTTGCTTATTTTCTTCTGTTCTACATCAGCTGTTTCAGTTTTTAGATATTTATGTAAAGCCCCGCTATGTTTTTGAATATCATTTCTTTTTCCAGTTTCCGTTTCCGATATTCGGCCCCTGATAGTTTTTTTCCTTTTATCGGACATTATATCTATTTGAATATTAAAACTGTTTTAATAAACCCTACAATAAAATATTTTGTATAGTAAAGAATGGAGGCTGAAGCACTGTACTATTTTCCAAAACACTTTTAAACATCTTATTTATCACTGTAACACATAGCACACTAACACTGAGCGAAATCAACTTCCTTGAATGCACACTCAAAAATAACTGAAACATTCGAGCCGCCAACATAGAACGGACGATAAAAAAAAAAAATTCCTGATTCCCACGCCAAGTTAATTAATTCCCGTCTCTCGTTCAGCCATACCGCAAGATTTATCGTGGCGGTCTTCAGTTGACCACTGAACACGGAAATATAATCCTCTGGGAACCACTGTGGTTTCGACCAATCGAATAAATTGTACTGACGTCCACAAAGAAATACCTTATGGTGCCTTTGTAGGAGAAGAAAGCATTAGGATCGTATGACAGAACTATTAGTGAAGACTTGAAAAACAGCTAAAGAACAAAACGCAGTTGCAAATATTTCGTAGAGAAAGCAGACAAAATGTGAAGGAATAGAAAAGAAAGGAATTTTAAAATAATCTAGACGAAACCTTCGAACCATCCACAGAGGGTTTATTTCAGGAGCCGTTATGGTTATTCAGTCAAAATCCCGGTCGATGACACTCTTACAAATGCCCGTGCCCGGGCTTACTTTGAACACCTAATCGCCAGCTCAGTGTGGTAACCATTACATCAGCGCAGCTCCCAGTAGGAATATTTTGACGGGATTGTAAAAATAAGTAAACATATTTTTGCCGCCCCCCCCCCCCCCCCCCCAAATCTTGCCGCCCCTTGCAAATGCACGTGTTGCACCGTAGGTAGAGCCGGCCTTGTATATAACTGACTTTAACAGATATTTAATTGACTTTCATCTGTTAAAAGTCATAAGCATTGTAAGAACCGCATCAGACCTTCACATTCCCAGCCACTATATATTAACATTTGTTCGTGTTAAATATTGTTTGACTATATTATGAAGTTCCCTAGGTCTATATATAATGGTAACACCCCATTGTGACTTAATCCCAGTAAGTTGTAATTTTTTTTTTTTTATGTTTCTTGCCGACAAGGCCCGAACGTTATTGAAAACGGAACACGTCTGCTATCGTTTGACACACTGTAATTTTGCCGTACTTGGAGCGCTAACCTTGTTAAAATCCGGACATTTTCCATTGTTTATTTTTTTTTTAAGCTTGCTCCTCTGCGGAAAAAAAACTTTTAACCGAGGAGTTTTCACGCACAGTCTAGAAATATACTACTCGTCAAAAGTCAAGGGCCACTTAGAAAAACCTTGGTTGAAACCATCAAACAAATCTGATATAAACGTAATTGGTATCAGTCAAAACGGCATTTATTGAACACCAAATTGACATGTCACGTAAAGAAATGGAAACACACATTCAAACGCAATGAAGCTGTGAAGTCACCCACATTTTCAAAAGTCACACAATAGATGTTGGACAAATAGACATTTCAAAATCGGGTATGACCACCATTTGCAGCAAGGCATTCAAGACAGCGTAGACGCATCGAGTCCACAAGGGTCTGAAGAGTATCCTGAAGAACAGCTTGCCATTCCTGAAGCAGAAATGCAGTCAGCTGTGCAACATCCATTGGCAGGGGGTGATTTGTTGACAATCTTCGACCAAGGACATCCCAGAGTTGCTCAATCGGAGAAAGGTCAGGTGAATGAGCTGGCCACGCCATCCTGATGATCCCATGTTGCTGAATAAACTCAGTCACGACACGAGCTCGATGGGGTCGAGCGTTGTCATCTTGGAGGTTGGCATTACCACCTATCGCCTCCAGAGCAGGCTGAACAATTGGTCTCAAGATTTCGTTCTGGTATCTTGGGCCGGTCAAGTTGCCTTGGATGATGTAGAGCGCGGTCCTGCCGTGTCTGTAGAAGCCTCCCCAGAATATGACAGAACTCCTACCATAACGATCCACTTCTCGAATTGTGTCATCAGTAAATCGCTGTCCTGGTCATCTCCAAACTCGAATCCTGCCATCATTGAATGTCACAGTGAAGCGAGATTCATCAGTGAATAGAACTTGACTCCATTGTTGCCTTGTCCATCGGATGTGCTCGCGACACCAAGCAACACGGGCTCTGCTATGAGCAGGAGTAAGAGGAATTCTGACTGTAGGACGTCGAGCAGCCAGTCCAAATTCATGTAAACGTCTGCGAATGGTGCTTTGACTGACATTAACGTTTACAGTTTGTCTCAGCTGACATCTTAGAGTGGAACAAGACACTGTTCGATGGCGCAGGGTTGACAACAAGAGGTACTGGTCATCATGTCTATTGGTGCATCTAGGGCGACCTGGCCGGTGGCGATCCTCCACACTTCTTGTGGCCTGAAATCTCTCCAACATTCTTTGGATAGTACAGTGTGACACTGCAAGCCGTCTAGCAACCTCACGGAGATAAACCACTTTCAACCCACGCTATAGCCCTCATTCTTTGTAAGGTGTCAAGACTTCTTCTCGGTGGCATGGTTTTTGCAAGTGATGAAACTACCCTAAGTCTGCTGATTGTAAAACAAATTAAGAGTGAACTCTGTTCACGAAAAGTCGCCATTGCACGTGGAATGTCAATCAGCACGATTACTTCACCTGTTTGGTTGTATGGAAGTTTGAAAAAAAACAAATTAAAAATGTGAATTTATGGTCAGCAAACCAAATTGCACGTGATCACCATGGTTGCCGGTGAGTTGTTTTTATGCTTAACGTGCACAGAGGACTGTCAATGGAAGATATTGCACCCATTTTTGCTAAAAACTTCTTTCATTTAATCATTCTATGCGCTTATATAAAAGTGTATTGAAAATAATAGGGTGGCCCTTGACTTTTGACGAGTAGTATAGGTTAATGCGTGTTCGGGTTGAATTTTGGTTATTGTTAATCAGAATCGACTTCACTGCACTCAGGGCAAACCGATATGTGCTTATTCTCCCTCGGCAAAAGTCGAAGAGTATGAATGCTAGTTGTAAGTATAACACGCTGGTTGTACATACGACGGATGCATCCTCTCTCACATCTATCTCTGCTAGTCCCACGTTTGATGCCAAACTCCAACAGTCTCCACCCTGTTGATTCATCCATTACAGTGTCATTTTCTCCCTTATCCATATCCACTATGGGTGTTCTCAAGGCCAGCCTGTCAGCTCTCTCATTGCCACTTACCACTGCATGACTGGAACAGTAGATCCACACGTTCTTGGAGACTTGAGGATACTTTTGACGTTTTCCTTTCCTGCCGCAGCCATCCGTTCTGAAATTTCCGAAGCGAAGCATGGCCTGAGAGTCTGGCAATATAACTGCCCTGGTTGATGGAGTTTCAGTCAGCCACCTCAGTGCTGCAGTAATTGCTTCTACCTCCATGCATATGCTGGAGGTTGTTGTCATGTAGGCCCCATTCTGTTCAGCAACGACCCTACCCTTTATTCTCGCAGAGAAGCCCAGTCCTGATTTCTCACTACGAACTACAGACACATCAGTGTACACGATGGCGTCATCATCCCTAGCATGATCACTTATTAGCTGATTAATCTTCAGCTCTGCTTTTCCATTGCCCCAAGTTCTGCACTCTCAGCCAAGGCTAAAGATGACCTGCTGGTAGCACTAGTCAACAAATTTTCAAAAGTTATTTGTACCAGAAATTAAATATACCATTTCTTATTGATTTTGACATGCTGGTTTCAAATACCATAATGAAATTCACCAATTGGCCCTTTTTTTTTAATGATGAATTTACATTACAATAATACAAATAATGTATGCTTGTTTAATTCTCTGCGGTGAGCAGCTAGTCTTTCTACTTTAGCATTATAAAAAGTGTGGTTACATACTCAATTAATTGATATTTCAACATAAAATGATAGAAAAAATAAAAACATTATTTAAAGTTCACATATCACGTTTTAAAAAGGCACATTTGAACCCATTTCGTCATTATTCAGTCGCTGTTCGAGCTTTCTTTGCTTGCTTCTTGCAGTCAATCGATGAGGTCTCTTGTTACAGTCCAACAGTAATCAGCAAGCATTGAAGGGCTCCAATTGCCTTGATCCCTTGTCTCCATAGCAGCAATGTCCTGTTGAAATCGTTCACCATGCTCATCACTGACCGCTCCACAGTTTGACGTAAAGAAATCCAGATGAGAATCCAGAAAATTAATTTTCAAAGACATGTTGCAGCCAAGACTCTTATACTTCAGAAGGAGATTTTCTACAATTTCATAGTAACTATCAGATCTGTTGTTTCCAAGAAAATTGCCCACCACTGACTTAAATGCTAGCCATGCTGCTTTTTCCTTGCCATGCAACACACAAAGAAACTCGTCATCACGAAGAAGTTTTCGAATTTGCTGACCAACAAATACTCCCTCTCTTATTTTAGCTTCACTCAGTCTTGGAAATTTTCTGGTGAGGTATTTGAAAGCCTCATCTGTTTTCTCCATTGCCTTGACAAAATTTTTCATGAGACCCAGCTTAATGTGCAAGGGTGGCAACAAAATCTTGCTGGTGTCGACAAGTGCTGGGTTCTCAACGTTCTTACTGCCAGGATGCAATGACTGCCTGATTGGCCAATGTCTTCTGATGTAATGGTCACTTCGTGCACGGCTATCCCACTCACAGAGAAAGCAACAATACTTGGTGTACCCACCCTGTAGTCCAAGCAAAAGAGCAACCACTTTTAAGTCACCGCAAAGTGACCAATGATGATGATCGTAGTTTATACACTTCAAAAGCTGCTTAATATTTTCATAAGTTTCTTTCACATGAACTGCGTGACCAACTGGAATTGATGGTAACACATTACCTAATGGTAAAACAGCTTTAAGACTCGTCTTGGATGAATCAATGAAAAGCCTCCACTCTTCCGGTATGTAATTGATTTTGAGGGTTGCCATTAAACCAGAGATGTTGTGGCACGCAGAAAGGTCTACTCTTTGAAAAAGAATGTAATAAGCGGCTTCTGGCGGTTCCCGTACACAGAAATTGTAACATCTTCTGCCTGGAGATTCCACTATTGCAATCTGGAACCCAAAAGCTCCGCCTTGTTCTTCGGTAAATTCAGATCTCTTAAAAGATCATTCAGTTCACCTTGGGTTATTAAGTGTGGTTTAGTGGATGTAGTTTGCTCAAAATCTGGGTCGCTTGAGGTTGATGGTTCAGGACCACCAATATCCTCTTCATCAGTGGAAGCAGCTGAAAATGATTCTGGCACTTTGGGAACTGGTAGGTCATCCCCATGTGGTACCGGACGTATTGCAGAGGTGATGTTTGGATATTCCAGAGTTCATTTTTTCTTCTTTGATCTGCCTTTCCCAATTGGAGGGACAATGCAAAAGTAACAGTTGTTGAGATGATCAGTGGGCTCTCTCCAAATCATTGGGACTGCAAAAGGCATAGCTTGCCTTTTGCAAGACAACCACTGTTTAAGATGTGCTGCACATGTATTGCAGCATATGTGTGGCGCCCAGCTCTTATCTTGATCTCCTATTCTGCAGCCAAAATACAAACTGTACAATTTCTTATCACTTTAGTTTTATTTCGTTTTTGTGATTGAAATGTCACTTCACCACATATTTAACAGAAATTATTAGCACTGTTCACACATGTCCTAGGCATTTCTAACTACGATA